>CM038702.1:37467624-38140124 GCA_021613375.1 Megaleporinus macrocephalus | reverse complement strand
AAGTCATATCCATAGCCAGTTTCTTTTCCTTCTTGTTTTTTTTTTTTTTGGTGTACACTATTTTATGTACATGTAAATTCATAAGCACATACAAGTGATGGGTTATTTTATTAGGATGAAGAGACTGCTAAACATAGCTTTCTGAAACGCTCTGCTCTAGTATAGTTTACAAAGGTAAACTGGGTCTATCGACTTGTTCTACCTGACTTTCCGGAGCAGACTCTGGCTTAAACTGCCTGTCATGTGGCTGTGAATCTTAGGCAGGATGCGGCTCTGGCCGAGTGGCTGAGCTGATCAATCAGAGCACACAGGGCTCATTGGTAAACGGGGCTTAAAGACGGGGTTAACACCGGACAAATGAGCATAATAATAACAACAGTAATAATAATTTTGGGCCTTTCCAAAAAAAAAAGCGCTTGCTATGATCATGAAAATAGGATTTACGATCAGATAAGCTGTGTGTTCCTGCTGGTAAGGCATTCACTCAGATTCACATCAATTAACAGTCCGTTTCGCCACCCCCGAGCTGGTCACCTCCGTGATGGAACTTGACACGTCTCCAGTTTACCATTAAAACGCTGCTGCCTAAGCGCCGCTCATCATTACACACATGATTCCTATAAAAGCAGAGACCCCGTGTTGACAGAGTGTTCAAGCTTTGATTTCATCCTAATTGGCTATGTGTTTGCCTCTGGTTGTACGGATACAACTAATTAGGCTCAAGAGTGATAATTAAAATGATATAGCATGGCCCGTTAAAGCAGGAAATGTGCTTAGTGATAGCAATTAGGAAATTTATCACCTGTAAAGATCCTTTATTAGGCAACATATTCATTTTTTTTTTATCTCCATGTCTGCAGTCCTACAGTGAGAGCGTGTAAAATACAAAAGGGCTTTTATAAAGGGGATTTTTTTTCGCAGACCTGTGAAGCTGCAGAGAATGTGCTGTGATCCTCAGCGGCTGAGTGCTTATCTGAGTTAGTGCTGCTGCTCCAGCGGCTAGCTCTCGCCCCTGCTGGAGCTTCCTCCTCATCTCCTCTCCACACAGTACCATTAAAGTTTCATACGTACGACGCACCGTCACCGGGAGGCTCTGCCTTATTTGTGGCTCCGAATTCCCCTAATAAGAATTCTTCCATTAAATCCCCCCCAGCACACTGCATTAAGCATTAAACACATCAGTCTTGAGAGAGAAAAACACCCGATGTCTCCAGTGACACGAGGCAAAGAAGAGTAAAATATGTTGGTGCGTTGCTTATCTTTTGTAGTCCCGGTGTTCTGTAGTGTCTTTCTCTTTCTTTCTCTTTTGTTTATCCTTGCAGTTCCACAGACCAGTGTTGATGCTGAAGTACCTCTATTCTGTAGATGTAGATTTTTTTTATACTGCTCCGTCATGCCCATTTCAACTCACGGGAATTTGGTTAAGTAGTTTATAAGTTGAATTGGGGTTTTGCCCCACCAATCACAAGTGGTAGCATAAAGACTGTTACACATTTAGCATCAACAAATGGCACAAAATATTAATATTCTAGTAAGTGGACATAACGAAGCAGCAAAAAAATTCTGAAGAATTTCAAGTGTGAAATATCCATTGCTGCTCACAAAACAGGAAAAAGGTTGCATTTTGTAGACTAGTTTTTAAAAGCGAAAGGAGCCCAGTTTCACCTCAGTATTCAGCAGCTGGTACTTTGAGAGCTGCCACAGATAACTCAGAGTTTTGAACCAGTTTGATCCTCATTTGTGCTGCTTTTGGAGACGCTAACACCATCTGTGAGAAAGCTGGGAGCAAGCGAACTTGTTTGATGTTTGTGGAAAAGTTCTGTTTTCTAGGACACAGCCCATTCATGATCTTGGTTGTCACCATGTCAACGCCACAGAGGACAGCCATTTGCCCAGAAGTTCGCAATTATGGAAAAATCGCATTTGGCGTGTGGGATGTCATCAGTTATACACGTGTTTGCATTAATCCATTGATAATGGTCTTATTTTACACACACTCATACAAACTTCAGGCTGGTTAGATCTATCAGTCTGTATACTGGATTACTTTTCACTAGGGTTACGTTGGCCACTCTATACCTAGACTGAATATTAGCAACAGGTCTGGGTCAGGGCTGAGCTTTTAACCAATTATAGCCAACCGAATGGCAAAGGCATCAGCTGTGTCCATAATAATACCATAGCACATATGGGTAGACAGGGCTTAAAAACACAGGAGTCTCAGAACAAATGAGCATATTAGATCCTCTTTACTAAGAATAACAATAATAGCAATACTTGATTATGATCATATAATAGGATTCAGTGTGTTCTTGCTGATAAGGAATCCACTTAGCTCATATTAATTAACAGTCCATTTCACCACTCCTGTGCTGGTCACCTCCGTGATGGGTAACTTGTCCCAATAGTTTTAGAAAAGCATTCATTTGTGTAATGTTTGTAATATGGCAGAATGCAGTTTTGGATGCAGCCGCAGTCTCTTTAGTCTCAGTAGCTGTTAAATGGGTGTGTAGTCTCTTAACACAGTATCCACTTCTCTACACTTTTTGTTATGGTTGATCTGACTCCTCTGCACACTCCACACATCCGGCTGTCTGTAAGGTATACACGCACAAGGACTGCTGTCATCCAGAGCGTCTAAACCTGGATTAACAGAAAAAGTTAATCAACTGTCTTTAAAACAAGTTAGCCACTGCTGCATGTGTTTACGCTGGACCAGCGTCAAGAGACCACTGCCATCGGAGAACACGATCACGCTTGCTATGCACCACTTAACATGTGGTTTGAACCAGACACACCAAGCAACTGTACTTAACATAACTCTGTTATGCTTCACGGGACCTCACGCAAACATAACCACACGCACCCACGGCAGTTTTTAAATCAGTTTACCTCCCAAACCTCAGCTTTACTCATAGAATGCTTGAAGACGTTCCCTCTGGATTCTAACCACAATTACGTCCTGATCGAAAACACATTCATCTTGTAATAACATCTAGCGTATGCTAATTGATGGAGGGGTGAAGAAGGCTTTGGGTATTAATCGGTCATGTGTGGAACGAGAGGGGCGACGTGCAGTGAAATTACATTAGCATAGATTCTCATTTCTAGACTCCTTGAGCTGGTTCTGCGATTGATGCTCTCGGTAAACTGTTGGCGGTGGATCTTCTCCTCTGTCCGTCTCTCTCTCTCTCTCTCTTTCTCTCTCTCTCTTGCCTTGATAAAGGTGAACATAAAGGGGTGGGGGGGGTTGGAGTTTGAGCATCTCGCCCTTGCTAACTCTCTCCAAGGTGGCCATCTCAGTGTGGCCGTAACGGCGGCTGAGAAATTGGCTCTAGTCAACGGAGCAGGACGCAAGATAGCTGGAGCGCGAGAGTCAATTCCGAAAAGAACTCCATCCAGAGTTCCATTCCTGGATTGAATCGTCAATTTCCATTCAGGCCCGCTGCTGTCTGGAATGGAAAATGAATGTGTGAGAGCGCGCGTGCCCTCGCTGGTAGTATTGCACCAGGTACGACGGCTTTCCGCTTCTAAAGTAGCAATGCGATGCAGTCGGAGGCGGAATTGGACAGAGCCTGACCTTGGATCCACAGGCCGATGGTGCAGGTGATAAATCCGTCCCGGTGCGCATGCTGCGGCCCAGCCGAGCCTGCCGGGGGCGGGTGTAATTATCAACAGAAGGCTGCCGAGATAAAGAGTTTGGAATGAGAGAGCGACTGGCAGCCTGTGCCGCTATCTGAGCCGGGCCGCGAGGAACGGTGGTGGGCGAGAGATGCTAACAAAACGCTGCCAACAAAAACCCGGCTTTGATGTCGCCCAGGCCTGCCTGAGCCTGACAAAATGTCACCTTGTACACTAGACATGAAAGCACAGCCACCAGTCAGAGCGAGGAGAGTGTGTAAATGCGCGTGTTTGTGTGTGTGTATGTTGTGGAATCCACAGAACACTGAGTTATTCATCAGAAAGACCCTTATTGCTTGTCAGACTGTTGTCAGATGGATAAAGCCCGCTTGTGATTTTATGAGAGGGCTAATTTCCCTTAACCCGCAAAAACCTCTCACCCCAGACTGGCAGCAGCTGCCATTTAGCCATATGCCATGCGATCCGGGCAGCTACTGAGAGGTGTGGATAATAGGCTAAGCCTTGAGCCCAGCCAGACAGGTAGGTGTCCTGAGGTGATAGAAAATACCTCCTGGCTTTCAGCGTTTCGCTAATACCACGGTCCATTTTTTAAGGATTACAGTCAGCGGACGTGACTGCAATACCAACGGCAACCTGACGCCTCGTGGGCCTCTGCTCAGCCTTCTCATGGAATTTCTAATACAGTGGTTTGCAAACCTGGTGCTGGAGTATCCCCGACTTACACATTTAGTGTTTTGCCTGCTCTGGCGTACCCGCTTGTTAATTAAGCGATTAATTGGAACGACAAGTGTTCCCTGCGTCCTCAGGTACCTGTCAGACAGTTCAGGACAATGAGTCCCCAGAACGGGAACTGAGAGCCATTGTGTTTGAGCACAGGAAACGCCAAAGTGTACAGGCTACTCTAGGACCAGAATAGAGAATGGCCACAGAGTAATCATCACCCGTAGCTGTGGAGATAGGTGGGCGGAGGCACACGTGTGCCCCGACTGCTGCAACTCTGCCTGGGCAGCAGCTGTCAGCTGTGCCTCTAGAAGAGCTTTCTTTTCAGAAACTCCACAGGCTTGAGTGACGGCTCACTGATCATCACACCGATTTCAAACTTAATTAACCTGCACGTCAGCACGTCAGTCGCCCGTATCGGCCGGCGGATCTTCAGAGGAGCAGAGAAAGACAGTGAGACAAAGAGAGACGGAGTGGAGAGCAGAAGTTGTAGTTTCAGCGCCCAGCTTGCGGCAACAAAAACCAGGATCTAACGTCGCTCCGGCTAGTCACCGCTTCAACATGGAAAACCGCAGAACAGATGATAAAGCATATATTTATGGGCTAGATTATCACCTGGGCCCAAGTGGGCCCCACTCTAATTCCACCTGTCCAGCAGAAAAAGCGTGGACCAGGTGCACTGAAGATAAATGCACCTGTGCAAATTGCTGGCCTAAACAAAACGAGTGACACAGCAATGATTGCAGCACAAGAGAAACGCTGCTATATCACTGATGTTGCAGAAGCGCAACAAACTTTGGTAAATCTGACCCCATTGTTGTTGGAGGGGCTATTGTTAGTCCAGAGCACGGCTTGAGAGTCCAGAAGTGCTGAGGGAAGCGAATTCGTCCTCATCCCGACACTACTGCATACGGACAAGGGACAGTCGGTGGCTGACCGGTGCTGAACAGCAGACGACTTTCTGCTCGTTTACGACGGTGACATTTCATGGAGGGTGGCGCTCAGACGGCTGCTGGCCTCCACGCCTGTCGTGAAAAATAGCAGACGCATGCATGTTGATGTTGAGGAAAAAGGTCAGCGCTGTCTCGATGGACCTAATCACCCGTTAGCCCTCGCTCAAGGAGTGGCTCTCCTCTTTAGGCTGCTGTAACGAGGGGGTGGGGTGGAGGGGTGGCTCGGGGAGGGATGGGGCTGAGTGTATCTGAATGTGTGTTAACTTCCAGTGAACCACCTGCCACAGTGGACGAGTATTTGAGCCAGAGAACAGTGTTTTTTGCTTGCCTCATTAGGTTTCCGTCCTTCTTAGCAGACTGTTGGGGGATGTATGTGTCGAGCGTATTCGTGAGGGACTGTTGCTCTGCCCTGTCTGTCTGTTTTTCTGTCTGTCCGTCTCCCCTCTCCGATGGTTAAAGCCCTCATTAGCTGTGAGGGGCCGCAGGGATTAGCCGAGCACCGGAGTCAGAGCTGCAGCTCAGAGCAGGGCCATCACGGCCAGATAATGGTGTTTGTTTAGCCATTACACAGACGCCTCTTAGCTGTGGGGCTCAGGGCCTCCGGACGCCTCCAGTGAAGGGTGATGGATGTGGAAAGACAGACGCTTGGCTTAATCCCAGCACGTTAAAGACTTTGACATGGGCATAGCCTTTCAGAACCTGCATTACTCGCTGTGAAATGGTGATTATAGTCCTATATGTGTGTGTGTGTGTGAGTATGTGTAGGAGAGACTGGATTTTGCTTTGGATTCATGAGTTCAAAACAAATTTTCTCGTGTGGAAACTGTGAGGCACATTCTCATGAATGAATTCTCTTTGGCCCAGCAGCTGCTGGTTTCCTAGCTGTTCCTTGCTTATGATGGCGGTGGTCAAATCCACGAAGACCCAGTCCTTCAGCAAGCATTTAGATGAACACCAATCATGCACATAACTATAATGACATAGGGACTTTTAACTTCTTTAATCTCTAGCTCACTCTTTTCTGCACAAATTCCAAGCAATAAGGCTGATCTCTTAAAAAAATCACTAAAAATACTTTACAGAAAGAAAAACAGCTTTGACAGTCATAAGTTTTGGTTTATCTATTAAACCAGCAGAGCAGTTCCACCCCTACATGGCCATCTTCCCACTAGGCGGGCAGGAAAGTTTAGTTACAAGATGATGTCACTTTGTAACAGAAGAAAAAGCTAGAATTCCTGTGAGGTGTTTTCAGGCGACTGAGAAACGTGTTTATTGTCGGGAAGACTTTCTCCCTTTGGTGTGTACTATGGGTTTTATAACTTTTCTGTTTACATGCAATAAAAGCTACATAACACACTCTAGGATAGAGGAAAAGCCAAAAAAAGCATAATGGGCAAAATGTGTTGACGCTTTATTCTTTTTAGAGCGTGAAACTGGGACAGTCGTGGCCTGAAGGTTAGGGATCCGGTCTTTCTTTCCCCAGGCCACGACTGAGGTGCCCTTGAGCAAGGCACCTAACCCCAACTGCTCACTGGGTGCCGTGTATAGGGTATATGTGGGCGTTTTACTGTACGAGTGGATAAAATGCGGAGGTCAAATTCCGCTCTGTGCAAACACGTGGCTAATTCTAATTCTAAATTCAAAAAATTCTACTTTTGTGTTTATACATTTTATATACTGTTATTGTTCTTTGAAGAATCACATTTGCAACCGTTTGAGTTTTTTCCTTTTTTTTCTAATAGTTTGAAATTAATATTGTTTTGTCAACATTCATAAAATATGACCAGTAACCGTTTCCATAACCTACATTAAGATTTTTTAATGTTGAAAAATTTCATTAAAATCCTTTGGATGGAAAACGACTGTATATTTATGTCATTGACTCTTGTTTTCTGGCAGCAGCCTAGTTTAGGGGTATAAGACACTATATTTGTCTTACCTAGCTTGAGGATGTTTTCCAGGAACACATTGTCGTGCTTCTGGAAGTCTCTCCGGATGAGAGCATCTGGTAAATGCTGTAAATGTAATGCTGCTCACATAACTTACTCCTGGGCTGCCTCTGTACTTCCAGCCTGCCTGTGCCTGTGCCTTTCTAGAGCCGAGCCACATCTCAGCATCTCAGCTGTTGGCTGCTGGGCCGTTCGCTGCTATGTGCAGGCGAGAGACAGATGGCAGCTTGCAGAGACCAGCGCAGCCGTCTCGTTGGAGTAAGAACTGCTGCCTGACTTTCACAAGGCATAAAACAAAGCCTCCCATCTCTCGGCAGATCTCACACAAAGCACCTCCACTGCCGTACCACAGGAAGCTCTCCGCTTCGGACACAAGAGGTGTTTCTTGGAGAGGCGTATAAACTCTGGCTTTTCAGCAAAGGGAGTAAGAGATTACGATCTTTGGCTTTTTTTTTTTTTTAAGTGACACAGCATTCGCTTAAGTATTGTTCTTGGCCCCCGAAAGGCAGGGCCATGAGACTCGAGATAAGAGCAGGCTTTTGAAAGCAGCGTTTCATCAGAAGTGGATCAGTATTCCCCTTGAATCTGTGGTGACAAAGGAGTGAAACGGTGCTGTATTACCACTTTGCTGCATGGCTCATTGGGCTTTATGAGCGCCAAGAGCAATCATTAAAGCCAATAAGGTGTGTAATAGATTTCTTCCATGACTTCTTAATTGTATGAAGTGTGTACGGAAGTGTTAAGGAGAGGACAGAGCCAGCGTTGAGCGCGAGCAGAGAAGAGCAGAGCAGAGCAGGCGGAGGAAGAATATCTGCATCCACTGCCATTCCGGAGTCTAATCGGGTTTTGTGTGGGCCAGCTGTGGCCCGAGCATGCACATGGCATGCACGCGTAAACACAAACACGCACGCACAATACAAGAGCAAACTCATCCAGAATGTGGAGAGGCCTAGCAAGCTCAGGACATTATCTTCGCATGCACAGATCTGTGTATGTGTGTGTGTGCTGGTTCACTTCACAGCTGGTATTGGGAACGGGTATATGGAAAGCAGTCGGACTATAAACACTCAATTGGGATATTGGGTCCAGCAGTAATGAATACTCTCTGCCATAAGATACAAACCAATGGCTTTGGCAGAAACAGCACACTCACCGCTGACAGCTTTTGCTAAATGGGGCTGCTTTTGTTTAGAACACACAGGAAAAAATGCTCCGGTGCCATGATTTTGGCACCTTTCAAGAAATATTAATGTTGCCAACTGTGAATTGTTTTGATGCCTTTATCACATTTTTCTAGTTTGTCCCTTTGAATCATCCATAATTCCAGCTGCGAATGTGCTGCACATTTCAAGGATTGAGTCTTCTCCGTTTCCCCTTTTATTTCACTACAGCTCTTAAATTCAGTGACTGTTCAAGTTCTGTTGATGGCTTGCTTGATAAATCAAACGTTGTCATTTTCCATCTCTGTTATGGCTTTAGTTTGTTTCTCATCAAAGTACATTGAGCCGAAAGTCTCGTTTACCCACAGTTCACACCACTGAGATGGGAAATATTGGTCACCCCACAGATTACACTGGACAGTGCTTGCTGGGCAACTATGAATAAACCCACGAGCATCAGATTAACAGAAGCAACAGCAACTTAATCATTTGACAGCCTTAAGAATGTGTGTGTATATAAATATATAATATGCAATCATATGCACAGGTTTGAATGCCTATTTTAATACCTATGTTTTGTTGCACATGTGCACCATTACTTGTGTATTAGCACATTTTCTTTGCTTAATTTAATATATTGAAATATTAAAAGTGCCATAACGTATTCACAGACAATATTTTAGGTTTTTTTTTTTGTTTTTTTACAGTGTTATAAGTTAAATGTGGGTGAAGTGTGTTGTTAACTTATTTTCACTTTGTGAAATGATACAATTTGTAATTTGACCAGGAGCTCACAAATTTGCTTAAAGGTCTATGCATGATCATAAATGAAATAAAATCCATTATTTGTATTCATCATGACTTCATTAAATACATTAAAATATCTTGCAGCTAAACTAATAAGCATACCTTCTCTCTACACCCAGTCATTCATGGACCAGCTCTGATTGACCTGCATTATCTTGATTTGCTCCTCTTGTTGAGAGGAGCAAACTGCTTGTGTAAAGGAAGCGTCCACAGTCTAGTGACTACTTCACAGTGTAGTGTCACTGATTTCCAGCCTATGTGAGAGAATGCTGAACAATCTGAACCTATTGAGCTTCTTATGCTCTACGTTATGAAATGTTTAGTGTCAGGATCCTGACTCTTTACAGCTGGTAGTAATAGGAGCAGCTATTTTTTTGTTTGCGTTTTGGTTAATGCGATTTTATTTCTCCGCCTGTTTGAATACAGGTATGTGCTTATTATAAACGATGCTGTTAAGATTTAATTTACACCATTAAATAATGCTTCTAAATAGTCGTTCCTGCAAAGCAGTGTACATTTGTACTTAAAGTCCGCTGTCCTGTATTGATGGATTACGGTTTATAGCTTAGTTATTCTGGGGTACATAAAACATACTGGCATTTATACATACTGTTATATAAAATTGGGCTATAATAGATGGGGAAGTGCTATTTATTCACTTATTGTTTGTATACAGTCTGCATTGGTAAACATGCCATTATACTCAGGGTCCCTCCTGCGCAACATGTGTTCAGGAGAAACTAAGGGCAGTACAGTTCATTCTTTATTTTATCATTGCTATTGTAAGGGTTTTTGTTTTCAGTGTATATTTTAGCCCTAAACATGGTATAGAAAGGAAAACTATATTTATATTATCATAGATTAATAAAGAGAGCTGGCTATATGGAACTGACACACCGCAATCCTCAAACACAGTTGCTTCTCCTTTAAATACAAAGCCTGCATTTGAGCAAAAGAGCACAGCAAGATGGGCAGATTCCACAATCCTAGGATGTTTCAGTCCTGACTCATTAATATTAGGCTATAAAACTATAAAGACAATGTCAGCACTTTCCATACCCGGTCCAAAGAATCAAACTGCTAGTGGACATGGTTGATATTTGTCCTTAAACGAGGCTGAAATCGGAAATGCACTAGATTCCGTTCCACCTTAAATGCTGCAGAGTGTAACTGTGGCACCATTTTAAGGTGGAACAGTAAACTCGTAAAACAAGCTGCCTTTTTTCACCCTGACCGAAGCCACATAGATGCTCATATTGACCGCTGCTTTCTTCAGTGTTGCAACTAGAGAAAGTTTATTCTTTTAGTTCACCCCTGTGCTCTGACCAGCGTGGCTGAGTGAACCACACCTATAATTTAGGCCTTAGAAACATCCCCAACATTGCTTGGTTGTCATGGTGGTGTCATTGCATCACAGCCATGGTTGATATATTAAGGGATATTGGTTTTACAAAGCTAAATATTTTCTGCATGCATCACAGGACTGTAAAAAGTTTGGAAACTACCATCATAGTGGCATAGTGTACTGTGTAGTTGTATGTATTGTTTAATCTGCTGCTGTTGTGTTAAATGTAGCATTGTGTGTCATACTCTCTTGTCAAAGCCGGGAATTGAAATGAAATAGTCTGGTTTGGGTCAGTATTGCTTTTACTGTTGGATTTAAATGTTTTTTTATGTTTCACATTTTTACATTTGTTTAGCCGGCCACTAACCTGGCAAGCCTCCACTTCACATTAACGCTTGCAAACACACAAACGCCGCACATATTCCTCGGGTTTCCCGTGGAGGATGCACATGGTGGCGCCTTTAGGCTGAGGTGGGGGCGACTTGGCTTGTCTGAATTGTGTGAGTGCCCTTTGTAGAGGCTGTGCACTGATGTGATTGGCCTCTCTCGGGGCAGTGTGTATTGGTAGCAGCTGCCTCGCTGCCTCTCAGCACTGGCTCGGTTGCCTTGGCGAGCCGCTCTCCCCCCTCAGTCAGTCAAATTGAAATAAATGAAGTGCCAGTCCCGACAGTGGGGTAATTGTTCATATGGAAATTGGATTGCTGTTGTCACACAAGCTTTTCCAAAGCACCTCTGCAACCATTTTCCCTCTGCCCCCTCAGTGAGAAGGGCCCGCTCCAACACGCTTAACGACTTTAATTCCTCCTTTTTATCGTCTACAAAATAACAAAATGTTCATTACCTTGGTGCCGTCCGACGAACAGTTGTTGCTCGCGCCCTCGCTGTGTGCCACTCACCCTGGCTGTCATCTGTCGAGTCCGGGCTTTATCGGAGTTTAGCAGACCACCGAGACATGACGGATAGAGACGATCAATCAGATAGAGAAAGGCTGATTGGCAAACGAGAGCTGCCCCTTCTCCCTTACCCCATGGGCATTAGTATAGGGCTGAAGATATTTTAATAGCTCTCGCTTCTGCATCTCTGTGTGTGTGTGTGTGTGTGTGTGTGTGTGTGTGTGTGTGTGTCCGTGTGCGTGATAGCCTGAGATGAAGTCCTCAGCTGTCATTATCGAGACGGCAATCTATCGAAAGCAGCATCTGAATGCATTAGTAACCGATGGAAAAAGCATCCATTACGCTTTCAATAGGAAATCTGCTCGGTGTGGCCATGAATATGAAATGATATCCTGCTCATTGTTCTTCGTCATTCATCTTCACAAATTCGACAGGCAGGTTTGTTGCTTTGTTGAGGCCTCTCCGCAGGACACGGGCTTCGCTAAATGCTAAGCGTTGCCTTTGAGTGCAAAAGTAAGAGCTCGGATTTTGAGGCTTTGAGGAGGATGCTGAAGCAATGGGGTCATGCGGACTCACTGCCATTGTAAAGCCCCTCACCTGCCTCCACAAGCTGCTGTCAGCAGCTGTTTTTGCTCCCAGAGACTCCGCGAAGGCGAAACCAAGCATGCACCAGTTTAGCACTGCTTGGATCTTTTTTTTTTCCGCAGAGGTCAATACCAGGGCATCTGTCTCTTCCACATGAGGAATCCACAAGCATTCAGACAGCTCGCTGGCCTCGCCGGCCTCCACAGGTGCATTCGAGCCCTCTTGCATATGCGTGTTTGACTACACCTTGTCTATCACTGCTTTAATACGTGAAGCCCTTCCCTGAGGAGTCTGGAGTCTAGACTGGATGGATATGGAGCGATTAGCAGTGATTAGTTAAGAAGACGGCAAAGCAGTCCTGTGTGTCAGGCCTATGTCGTCGCTGTCCGAAGAAAAAAACATGTGACTCCATTTTTGTCATTTAATCACAAGAGCGGTCCAATAAAACCTTACTTTACTTTCAATGTAAGTCAATGGAACCAGAATAATTTCCAAGCTATTTTGGAGCACTGCTATTGGTCCATTATTCATGAAATTACTGTACAATGTAAATGACCATTGGCGTGTTCAAATTATGTAGAAAACTCAAAATCAAAAAAATGGAGATGCATGTTTTTCATTGGACAGCGACAATATCCTTCAGCAGCTTCATGACTTTTGGGCCAGTAGAAATTCTGGTTCTACTGACTTACTTTAAAAATAAAGAATGTTTTGTATTCTGATTTTCCAAATCAGAATAAAACAGTATAAATGATTAGATGAACTCTTCAGGCAAAAAGATACTAATGAGTTTATCCTCTCTCTCTCTCTTTCTCTTTCACACACACTCACTCTCTACACATATTCATTCCTCCGAGCTCTTTGCCCTTGGAGTTGACTCGTATTTGCTTTCTCTCTCTCTCCGTTGCACTCTTCCTTTCATTACTTTTTTCTTGCCCTCTGTGTCTCTCTCTCTCTCTGCATCTTTTCTGTTTTCTCCTGGAGGTACGCCTCCTGTTCTCCAGGACGATTATAATTTAACAGCATGGGCTTTCTGGCAGGATTGCTCCAGATGTGCCTGGCTCATTAGCAATTGGCTCGTTTCATTATTATTTATCGCCGCCAATTTGCGACGGCGTTCGCTTCAGGCTCATTTTCCAGCCCAAAGTTAAATATAGAAGGGGTAGTTTGTTTCCAGGAGCTCTTCTGATGGTGATAAAGCTGGGAGCGCGGCGAAGTCTGAAAGCGGAAGGCGCCTCTCTCTGTTTTCCTGCCTCCTGATTGGATTGTGCGCCGCTCCGGTGTGACACCTGTGTCATTGTGCCGGTGTTGCGCCGGTTCTCCCGAAGCCTTTGATGGCGGGCGAGCTTCAGTCCCTGGGATTAGGAGTGTGGAAGAGTGATGAAAAGAGACGAAAAGCGTTTGGGGAGTGGAGGCGTGCCAGCGCGGAGGGAGGAAAAAAGGAAAAAGTGTTCAGGATTTTTCATTCTTCACAGCGTTCAGTGACCCCCCAACCCGACATCTGAGGGAAATTTGTATAGCAGCATACTTTGTTGGGCGAAGTGAGCGATTTGCATGAATAAGCAAATGATTCTTTGAAGTTACGCTCTGTACAGTAAGAGAGCGGAGATGAATTTCCGTCACTCTAATCACAGACTCTCTCCTAAAGTTTCTGCCAGGGAGAAGTTCTCCGCCGCATGTTTAAGTAAAGAGACTTTCGTCTTCCTCTGTGCGTTACAGCAGGGGAATGTTGAGGTGTACTGTAGGAGGTGAGGTGCAGTTTGGGGTCTTTCATTTCCAGCACATAGACTTGCCTCAGCTGTGTTCTGTAATCATCTTACACATCGGCAGATCAATAAGGAGCGTGTCAGCCTCCGCTCCTGACGGCGCACTTTCTGATTTGTTCGCTGAAGCTCGGTGCCTATTAACTTCATCTTCATCGCACACTTAGCCTCGTAACGCAACATCTAGCCAATTAGCGTCCTGCCGCCGATTGCCTTTTGTCATTTAGTTAATTGGAATAGACTTTAAACTTTCTCTGCGTTCTCTGCGTCCGGTGCGTTGCGAGACAGTTGATGGATTAAGCCCATGCGTCTTGACCTTTTGTCTCGCATTAGCAGCACAAGAGATGTGTCAGGCTAATCAGATAACAGAAGACGCATGTGTGATTTGTAAGTGAGGCCTCCGCCGGTGATCCATACATCTGAGAGCCTTTTCCTTTGTGTCCAGAAGCTTGATATCGAGTTAGGGTTTGTGGCGTGGCTTTTAACTTGTGCTCTCCGTAAAATCTGTCTTCTTAGATTAGTGGTTAATCATTGCTGTTGCTTCACAGACAGCTGGGACCTGAATCACAGGATGCCGGCCGCTTTGTGTTAATGGAAGCTCGGCCCTCCTGACCCAGGTTTATGAGCAAAGGAGCAATAAGTCATTTCCTTTTTACAACCTGAAGGAATAGTAGCTGAAATAGTGGGTGTAAAGTGCAAGTCAGTGACTCCAGGAAGTGTGCGGGCTGGATAAATGGCTAACTGTGCTGCTGTACCTGTTGGACTCGCGTAATAAAGGCTGTTACTATTGATTCTATCTGTAATCAGCTGTCAGCTGAGTTTGTAATTAATGGAGTAATCAGAGTTTCTTGAAAAAAACTAAACTTTATATTTACTGCATATTTAATGCATAGTTTTCAAGTGACATATATGCATGAACTTTCAAAAGATGTTTAAGATGATTAATGGATTGCAGACCAGCCTCCTTGACCAAAATTAATGAAGGGGCTTTATGTTCCAAAAGATAAAGTAGGGAACCTTTAAAAGCACTTCTTAAAAAAAAAAAAAAAAAAAAAGGAAAACTGTGTGGCACAATATACATACACATCGGTCGATCGCGTTTCTTTCTGTACGCGATCGTACAGCGATCGTTCTGTATTCTTGAATAAACAAAGAAGTACATGAAAATGTTTTCTGCATTATTTGAGCTCTTCTATCTCTCTTTTAATATGAATAAGGAAGAGCTGTGCTCTGAAAGGACATTGAATGAAATCTCCTTCCATTAACTTCTTTTAAGAGTTAGGAGTGTTTCTGCTTTCTACTGTACAGGTACTGTTTTGGAGAAGGCTTTTTCATATCATCATAAAAAATAAGCAACTAGCTCTTGCCAGTTCATTGAGAGGATATTAAATCCAGCCGTCTTTAAAAGACACATACTAGAGTACTAGCAGTGGCAGTGCAAAAGCTGGATTTGTATTGAAATATTTTGCAAATTTTAGTCAAATTCACTAGAAGAACATGCAAAACATTTGTGTCTGTGTTTCCAACAAGTACGGTTATGTGGAAACTCCTGAACATGATGTGACACGCTCGCTATAAACAGCATGAAACAGGGTGGAGGGTTTTGAAACTTTTTTTTAGCTTTCAGTAGAGCAGTTTTGACAGACCTCTGTCAGTCGTAGATGGCTGTAGCTTCAGAGATGCTGGGCGGAGAGGACAGTGGCTTTTTTAATGAGGGCTGAAGTCACTGTCCCATTTCACCATCACCCGTCAAACCCCTGTGAACACCACCGGGACAAAGAGTTGTGAGAGGATGTAGTATAAAAAAAATATGTTTTCATCTCTGTGTTTCACTTTTCTGTTCATCCATTAACCAACTTTTCCACCTTAACCAAACGGAAGCTTTTGCCGGCTTTTTTTCTGTTTTTACAAATTCACATCAAAGTGGTGGAAGAAAAACCCATGTATGAGTGTTATAAAGAAGACCAGAGTGCTTTGAGTGCTCCTTCTAAACAGTTGATCTCAGTTGAAGTGCTGCAGAGAAGTCATCTCCGGGATCGAGCAAACAGAAAAACCACGATTTGCTGTTGCCGTGGAGAGCGCGAACTGCACACGCTAGCCCGCATCACTGTTTCAAACTGTTGTTGAAAATTGTTTAAGGGGATGAATTAAAAAGGGCAGACACATTTACCTGGAGAAATGCAATTTAAAATAAATGAGCTTCATGCTCGGAAGAGGGGGGGGAACAGGCTGGGATAAAGCAGGGCAATAGAGGGACAGGAGCTTTTATGGAAATGAGAGTGTGAGCTGAAATTAACAGAGCCCTGGGGGGTGAATGGATAATGAGTCGTGTGCGTGGTCAGAGTTGCGGGGGGAAGGCAGGTTAGCATAACATAATGTAACAGCCATCCAAGCTCAGCCGGGTGGGACTTCGTCAGGATTTTGAGTTTGACAAGTGTGCCTTCTAGGTCTTAACTGTCTGACTGCAAAGAAGAGCAGAGACCCCGCTGCTGCTGATGGCACCACCTGTAGAGTTCTCCAGAGAAGTGCTCTGTGTGTGTGTGTGTGTGCGTGTGTGTGTGCGCACTTGTACTTTGTTCCTGTGAGTCAGGCAGTTTGTGCCCCCCCCCCTCAGTGGGTTTGTCTGAGGTGGCCTGTGTGTATGTGTATCTCTGACTCAGATTGCCTCGCTGTCATTTATATGTAATGAAATAAGCAACAGATGATTGACTGTGCTCGAGCAGCTGTGACCAAACTAAGATTAATGTCCTCAGAGATAGACAGAAAGAGAGAGAGAGAGCGAGAGAGAGAAAGTCTATGTGGTGGTGGTTGTGGGGTGGGAGGGGCAGTGTTTTACTCAGTTTTGTGTTGTAGTCAGATATCTTAAATTTCTAAAGACTCCTTTTCGAATCTGTTAGCGTTCGACTCGAACAACTTGTAGGCCGATTGGAATACTAAAATAGAGATCCAAAAGTCCTTGATGAAAGCTAATTTAAAAATATATTGGAGTCGGAACCAGGGGAACCACTGTAGGCATCTTTCTGCACAAATCTCAGATGTAGGTCTAGCCGCTCATTAAAAACATCCTTTAATGTCCCGGCCGAAGCTGCTGGCTACCACTGACCTTTGAAATGGTTTCAGTCGTGTGATTTTGCAAAGTTATCGTGACTGTTTGCTGTATTTAGCCTCTGTAGGCATTCCTTTCACTCATCGTGTGTGTCTGTCCTTTCTCCTCCTCTTTCTTTCACTGTCCCGCAGAGATGGCAGGTTGGGTGCAGATGGTCCTGTTCTTGGTGTGGTCTGTTTCTGCCGAGAACTCCAGAGGGATCTCGGAGTTTTCCACGGACACGCGCATCAACAACGTGGCTCAGGACCCCGAAACGGGCCGCGTGTACCTTGGGGCCGTCAACGCCATTTATCAGCTTAACGCTTTCCTCACGCTGGAGGCCAGAGCCGAGACAGGCCCGAAGAAGGACGCCCGCAGCTGCACGCCTCCCGTCTCCACCTGCACGTCCACTGAACTCAAAGACACTAACAACATCAACAAGCTCCTGTTGGTCCACCCCACCAACAGATCTCTGATAGTGTGTGGCAGCGTGTATAGAGGCATCTGCTCGCTTCTGAACCTCCACAACGTAAACGAGCAGATCTACTACAGCGACAGCAAAGGGGAAAGGACGTACGCCGCCAGCATTGAGGAGAGCGTCTTGGTCGTGGGCGTCATGGCCACGTTCCAGTTGAGGGACGAGCCGGAGAAAAAGCCATTCGACGTCTTCCTGATCGGAAAGGGCTACGGCAGCCAGGAGGACAGCCCTAAACTCATCACCACGCGCATCCTGGAGAACTACAAGGAGTGGGTGGTGTTTGAGAGCATCGTGGAGGCCTCTCCAGTTCAGGCCATCCCCTTTGCCCCCGCGTACCAGCACCAGTTCCGCTTTGCCTTTAAAGACTCGGAATTTGTTTATTTCCTCTTCTCCCGCACCCGTGCTGGAGCGGACAACAAGAACTTCACCTTTTTGTCACGCCTGTGCGAGAAGGACGAGGGCTATTACTCCTACACTGAGCTGCAGCTCAACTGCAGTAAAAACGGAGTTCAGTATAACAAAGTCCAGGCTGCGTACGTAACTGAGCCAGGAAAGGAGCTGGCTCGTGCCATGCTGGATTCCGGTCAGTACGGCACTGTTACAGTCTGGGATAAAGTGCTGTTTATAGTGGCCAGTCCAGATGGCGAGGATGCTACAGACTCCGCTCTTTGCATGTATCCATTAAAGCGCATTAACGAGCGGGTGGAGGACATCCTCAATGCCTGCTATACAGACTTTGGGAAAATTGGAGGACGACCAGCTGTGTATAGCCCCTACAAATCCAGCCCTGACAATCCTTGTGAGAATCGTCATAGTGTAAGTAGCAGTGTGACAACGTAAACCTGATTGATTAGGTTATGGCCATGTTTCTCAACCCAGTTCTCAGGAATAACTGGACAGTCTGCTTAAAGGCTTGTTTCAGGTGTTATGGGAGCTGTAACAAAGAGACTCACGACGACGGGTTCAGAAAAAATCACTTTGTAAGATGGAGTTGCCTATTATTTCCACACTACAGACTTCACTTTCAGGGGATCTGACACCTGATCTAGCAAATAGAAGTCTTTTGGCATGCTTATCCATAGTGAGCATCTACACTAGTTGTTTGGAACTTGGCTGTGCTGTAGATACATGCCTGTACGCATGGTGTACATTAAAGCCCATTGACAGCTGGATTCTTCTTCTGAAATGTGTTTTGTATAGGAGGTATAGAAACACAGCCATACTCACTAACAATGACCCAGCGCACAAGAAGCAAAGCAGCAAGTGTTGTAAACCTACATTGTCAGTTTGTGTTGTATCCAGGCGAGGCATACGCCTTGTCTTCCTCCCACAAAGAGGTGACAGAGGGTATTAGCAGGTTTTATTATTAAATTAGCTGGAACCGGACTGCTATTACTGAAGGAGCTGCAGCTTCCACAAATTAAAGAAGGTCATTCAGTCTGGATTAATTACTGTCAGCCTGCAGACGTTTCAGATTCGTAGTGGATTAATATCACAAATCTCGTCGGTAATCACTTAAACCGCAGTACTTCCCCAGTACTTCCCCAGTACTTCCCCAGGTCAAACTGATCCAGCTTGAATAGGGTTTAAGCAAGAAGTCCACTGTCCTGGCTGCGAGGCGAATTCTTCAGAGAGCCTAAAGAGGCTTATAACCCTCTCCTTTCTCTATTACAGAAGGACATAGTGGACCAGAACAAGTGTGGAGCAGAGTTTCTCCGTTACCCGCTGGCCAGCAGGCCACAGTTCGCCCTGCAGGCAGAGGCAATCTTCACTAGACAAGGTCATGGTCATCTGACCGCAGTGGCCATCGCAGTGGAGAACGACCACACTATAGCCTTTCTTGGGAACAGCATGGGAGAGGTCGTGAAGGTAGGCACTGGTGAGGTAAAGGCTAGCAGTAAGGATTCAAGTCTAAGCCTTTGTGAAAGCACTGGTGTTGCTCCTGGAACACACTTTGTGGTTTTAGGAGCCAGTTGGGGGAGACTGTTTGCATAAGGTTTAAAAAATGCAAGGAACTGTAGCAAAATAGTGTCCAATTAGTCATCTACCAAAGCCAGCAGCCTCATGCCACATGCTTTACATAGCTTGCATCCAGCAGGACAAAAAAGGAGAATGTTTGGCAGGTGAGAAAGTCTGTGCAGTTATTCTGTTAATCTCTGCCAAAAGGACCGTGTTGCAGTTATTGGGATGCGCTATTGCAAGCTCGATAAACACAGCACCTTCGGTTTGCAGACAGCAACATGTAAATTAGATAAAAGCCTACAAGCTTACGGTGATCGTAGGTCAGATCTGCTCCTCTAAGACGCTTTGTGAATACCGACACCGACTAATTACAATAGATTTGTTTTTAGATCATGAGTCAGTCCTCACATGCAGCCATCAGTTTCAGGAGTGTACTGAAGCCTGCTCTACATGAATTCGCTCCTTTATTAACGCCAGCGCTCTGACAGGCAGAATCAAGAAGAGAAGCCTAGATTGGAATGCTTGGCATCTTCCTTTCACTCGTCTAGGTCTTACTGATAGCAGCACTCCTCCTAATGAAGAGTCCGAGATGCTATTTTGGGAGTTTTAGAGCAGATTCCAGGAGGTTGTGGTCATTAACTGCTTGTAGACCATTAGTTTGGGAATGACATTTTGTCAGGTGTGTCTCAGGTGCGTGGGACGCCGTGTGTGGGTTTTTGCGCAGTGGGTAAGGATGACGGATGTGTCTTGTCCCATGCTGCACTGTATAATTGTAACCTGCTCCGTGTTTGTTGTTCTCCGACTCCGCAGGTTCATTTGTCAGGCAATTCAGAGGCATGCATCAGGGTTCCCGGGGACACCATAGGCAGTCGCGTGAATAAGAACCTTTTCTTTGACAAGACCCAGAGCCACCTGTACATCACTACAGAGAGAAAGGTGCTGCACTAAAGCCATTTATCATGCCATTAAGTCCGTGTGTTTTGTGAAAGGGTTCATTTCTCTGCCTGTCCGCGACATTCCATGTTGCGGGAACATGGCCTCACGCCACCCACTGATGTGGCATGTATGGTTCCATAATGATGTCTAAAAAAGAGGGTTATGGTTTAAAGTCAGAGTAAATCAAAGGCTTTCATGCTTTTTCTCTGTGGGTGTGCAGATCACTAAGGTGCCAGTGCAGTCATGCCATCTGAAGGAGGACTGCTTTTCCTGTATGGCCCAGAAAGATCCTTACTGTGGCTGGTGTGTCCTGGAGGCCAGGTGAATATTCTTTTTTATGTGACGGACTATTAAATATGAAGATTAATACAAAATCTTGGCAAGTGAAATCATCTTAAATCTTAATCATTCCATCACATTTCTCTCTTTTTTTTTTTTTTTTTTTTTTAGAAAACAATGTTTAAATTATATCTAGGCACAAAATGATTTGCCATATTTCTCTGGATGAAATGACTTAAAAGTGAAATCCTCTAAAACAATGTCTAGTGTTATCTATGACGAGCCAGTGTGGCTGCAAGTTTGTGTTCCAACAGCTGCACCAAAAGAAGACATATTAGATACTTGAGATGTTCACTTGGCAAGATAAATAATTAAACAAACTTTTTTTTTTTTCTTTTTTTTTTTTAAGAAAAAATGTTTGAATTATTTCTGGGCACTAAATGATTTGCCATATTTCTCTGGATGGAAAGAGGAAGTGAAATCCTCTAGAACAATGTCTTATCCATGACGAGCCAGTGTGGCTGCAAGTTTGTGTTCCAACAGCTGCTCCAAAAGAAGACATATTAGATACATGTTAGGTACATTAGCTAGGTTTAAGATGTTTCAGATGTTTTCACTTGGCAAGATAAATAATTAAACAGACATTTTTTTTAATCTGTGGATTTCTAATATACCCTTGCGTGGTCGAGCATGTCGAACTGAATATTTAACCATGATGGAGGGAAATCACTGAATATGAAAACGTCTGTGAAAAGCCTTTTCTGGATCACAGGCGCCCACACTCTGTAGCGCCGGTTTTGAGAGAGTCCTACAGGGTTTATATAGAGCATGGCTGCAATGTACAGAAACATGCTTTTCATTGAGCTCTTAATTCACTGAGCGCCCTCCTTTTATTAAATCAGTAGATACGTTTTACTGCTGAATGAACATGTGAATCGTCACTAATAAAAAAAAAACCAATGTATCTCAATTTTTGTGTATTTCCATTTTTCTGTATCGTTTCAACACGATTGCTGCCTTTTATATCCTGTGACATTTTCATGATGAGGTTGAGGATAGTTATACAAGGCCAGTCAGTACAGGGTTTCTCATTGGACCCAGAGTTACAGGTAAATCACCACAGCACAACAGATTTGTTATAGTACTTATTTTTTATTGTGCTTGCCAACAACAACATACAGATACAATTGTTAGTCCAGCTTTATTTCTAATTATTTAAATTCTTTCCACATGTAGTCCTGTTTGTTGTCACCCCAAAGTCATCTGTAAACGAAATACTATAAAGGCACACTGTATACAAGCCTGTGCAGGTCGATTAACACTCCTTGTTGAAAATAACATCCTCTAAAGGGAACAAATTAGCATGTAGCATTTTCCTCTTTGGCCTAAATGACCTCCCGGTTTTTCACCAGCTTGTCTTAACAAGTGGTTGTGCCTGTTTCGTCCCGGCGCTGTAGATGTACGAGGAGGTCCGAGTGCAGTCGAGCTGAAGAGAAGAATGGTTGGCTGTGGAGCTCCAGAAAGGAGTGTGTTAAAATAGTCTCATTCCATCCTCCCAACCTCAGCTGCAAGAAATCCCAGCAGGTGAGCGCACAGGTGTCAGAGACACAATTACCACGCTTATTTTTAAACTTCCCTTCTCAAACAATCATTAGAGAAGCTGAACGTGCTGATCTGCTGCATCTACCCGGCTATTGTGTGTTGAAGCCATATGGTGAATGTACAGAAGGAATATAATGCACGCTATCGCAGTTCTGTGAACTGCTTTAGTAATTGCTTTACACAATAGTTATTGTTTGTATGTCTTGTATCACATGTGGAGTAGTCTATCAAGGACAGTAATAGAAGCTTATGATAAGCCTGGGTAACCTCAGTTGTAGAGCGGCAGATTTTAGCGCATTGTTTTCTCTTGTTGTTGTTTTTTTTGTTTTTTTTTAACGAATGATGTGCGTGACCAATCAGTTTTCGTCTCTCGTTTATTCCACAGTGAAATTGCAGCCTACCGAGCCCAGACATTATATTGGATCTCAAGACAGCAGGGGCTTGTCAGGGCTCTCACATAGATTGCCAGTTCATTAAACCTGCTCTCCATCTCCCAATAGGTTGAGATCAACATCCCATCCCTGCCCAGCATCAGAGATTTTGACAGGCTTCACTGCGAAATCGGAGCGTTCAAAAGTAAAGCCGTGATGGTGGACGCCATGGTGAGGTGCGACCTTCCTCAACCTCATGAGCTGCCACTTACACCCCCACACCAAGGTACGACTGTAAACACACTGAATATGCACATACAGACAGGTGGCAACTAACAGGAAAAAACAGCAGACAGTGTCTTATTAAGGTGTTGAAAAGCACAAGGCTGCACAACAGCTTCAGAGCACCTCCACATAGATTTTCTCAGGAAAAGAAACTGGAGAGACAGAGTCACCATTCTTAAAAAGATATTTCTTCAGTTGTTCAGTGTTTTGATGATAGAGAGTGCTGTGTAACATGTATCTTATATTTGTATTGTATTTTATTGTTTTTCCACTGAGGTTCATGTATAATGCTTGTATAGTTTTGTTTAATATATGGCATCTTCCTTTATTACTTGAATTAAACAGGCTTTTTTGGTGACTGAGGTGAACGTGCTTTGTTCTGATTGATTGTCGTGTAGTTTGGGCTCAGAAATGGGCGGAGCTAAACAGTTGTGGGCAAATATCTTATGAAAAATCATTCAAAACAGACTGTGTTTTGTGGATCCTTATATATGGACTGTATTGCAGTGAATAGCACATTTCAAAACTCCAACAATGTTTTTGAACAACGTTAACATTCATTCAACATCCCCCACCCCTCAAAAAACAAAGGACCCATGCTGTGTCCACTTGTGCCAGTGCCTCTACCGTTTTTACTGGTTTTACTGTTTATATGGTACTCCTAATAAAATGGCCAAGGAGTGCAAGTTAGAAGTTTGCATGGGCATGATATTAAAGCCTGAGCCCAGCCTTAATCCAGCCTGGTCTGACTGCTACTGCTGAATTTAAAACCTGAGCCCGCACTCAGGGACTAACAGAGGGATTTGTGCTTTTCTTTCTTATAATCGCTTCAATTGATCGACAGCAAATGTCATCTTAAATTAAAATGGTATTTTACACGTCTGCAGTACGCTAAGGCTACGCCCACACAGCAGGAAAAGGTGGTCCAAATCTGATGGCCCAAATTGTTCACAGTGCCTGTTATTTATGTCTTATATCCAACATTAGTCTGAGCGGATCCTAAACTCAACCGCATGCACAAAAGAACCATGTGCCACGTGGCTCGTTCAACCACACAAGAACTGACTGGCAGCGGATGCAGGTCTGTTCCCGGAGCATTACTTACAGCAGCTTCTAATTTGGTTTGTACAGAAACGTCTCTGCAAATGTTTAAGGTCTCAGCAGCGTGAAATTCTGACAAATGTTGAGTTACAATGATGTAAAAGTCGCATGAAATTTGACCTGACTGTCCAGCCGGAGTCGCGTTGCCTCATATCGGATGCATATTGAAGTTCAATGCATTTTACGAATCGACAACGAGATCAGATTTGGCGTGTCCACGCTGCCACACAGATATTACGTAATCAGATTTGGCCCATGTTTACATGCTGTGTGAACGAAGCCTAACAGCTTTATTATCAGCACATTTTTGTGGAATTGCCATTCATACCTGGCAACGAACAGCCTCTACCCTCTCCTGACCAGTTGTTAACCCGACTGCTGCTGTGGCAGAAATGGAAAAGGAGAGATCCACCATACCCTTTCACCAACTCAGCATCTTCCATGTGTTATCACAGTGATGTTCTTCCCTGATTTCATTCTCTAAACTGAACACATTCCTTACATCCTCATTAAATACAATACAATCCTCATTAGAAAGCAGTCCCGGGCTGCACCCAGGGCCTCTGCTGTACATCAGAAATCCAGATAAAAAGCCTGATAGTTTGTTTAGGTCCCGTCAGGGTTGGGTCAGGTAGCCGTCGTCTAGCGTAGGTACCTAATAAACTGGCAACTTAGTGGAAAAGAGCAACAGCCTGTCTTCTATTTCAGCTTGAGGAAAACTCACAGTCCCTGAGTATGATTTTTACCGCTCCTCCTCCTTCTGTCTCCCTGTCTAGATTTCGTGGCGGTGCCGTTGGAAGTCTTTGTGAATGATAGTGTGAAGGTGGCCTCTCGCAACTACAATTTCTACAACTGCGCAGCCGCCATCCGCCAAGCGGAAAACACTCCGTGAGTGGGTCCTCCTCTCTCTTCCCTGTGTCAGCCAGTGTGTCCCATTTGTGCTGACACTGGGGTGGGTGTGTGTGTGTGTGTATGTGTGTGTAATGAATACGAGCATCTGCACGGATGAAACTAAGGTTTACTCATAAATTGTGATGCATGAGTGATACTGAAATTGAATTTGCTTCCATAGGGACTCCTTGCATTTTCTCTTCCTTTCCTGTTTTTTCACCCACACACCAAGAGCAGGAAATTGCTTTAGTTTCCTATTCATTTATCAAAAGAGAAGGTGATCTGTAGTGTGTTTTTTTTCTGCTCCCGTACAGTGTTTTTCTTCACATTCTCTCTTTCTTTAAGGCACTGTGGAATACATCTGATGAATGTGCATTGTTTCTTGGGAATTGCAAAGATGTATTATTTCCCCTCAACATTTACACACTGCTGAGAAATGTAATTACAGATCTGTGGGGTCTGTGTGCTGATGCTTCGCCCTCCTCTCCCCTTTGTGGGTGTATAGTTAAATCGCTCTCCACTGTTTGCCTTATAGCTGTACGGCGTGTGTGAGCAGACTGTGGGCTTGTCAGTGGAATACTGCTGACCACACCTGCTCGGATATGAACGATGCTGAAACGGGACCCAACATCATCCAACATAAACAGGTGCAAACCTTGTGTACTCATTCTTCTGCGCAGGGCAGCTGTTTGCTCTGCTTGCAGAGGTTTACAGATTATTGCTGTGTTTTCATCTTAAACTGTATAATCAGCGTATGTGGGAGGGTCAGGACAGAATCTCCACTACATATCGCTGTTGTCAGAACAAAACCTCCAAAAAACACAACTTTACAGGAGAAGAAAGGAAATATGTTTAACTTTCAGTAGATGTTGATGGAGGAACTATTGATTCCAAGTGATTATTGACCATTTATATTGATTCACTCATCAAGTCATTTTGACGCACAAATGATGTCAAAATCTGATAAGAATGTAGGTCTGAGGTTTTATCCAACCGCGACAGTATACATGCAGAACTCTACTACACCACACGACACTATTCTACTACCTTTTCTTATTCTGTTCATTCCATAAGCTTGGAGACATGTATGTTGTAGGCAAAAATGAAGCATTTCTGGCTAAAGTACATATTTCGTTGATTTTTGTTGAGAAAGTGGAGGAAATCGTAAACAGAACTTTAAATTGTAATAATTTAATAATGAGTAATTCAATAATGTTTTCTGCAAATGTTAATGCACAGTTACTTTGTGTGTAATTATTGTGTAAAAACTAAATAGTCATTGTATACTAAATCTGTACTAACCACCCCCCTGCAACTTACAAACAACTCACAAACGTCTCACAAACTAGTGGCAAGCTGTTTATTCCCATTGTAAGAATTTCCATTCCCTTTTCCTTAAAGAACGATGCTAGTTCTTTGAATGCATGGTGTGTTTCTCAAGATCTACCCAGAATCTATCAAGATGGTGTTGCTTATTTTTAAATGTTGAATTTTATCATTAGAACTCAGATTTTTGCGAGATTCCTTCTGGTGGCTCTTCTGGTGCAGATCATATTCTTGCAAAGAACGCTGTGGAGTAAGATGGTGCACCACCACCACTCTTATGTTATCTAAACCCTCCAGCAGGTTATTTGCTATCATAGGGGGGTTTTGCTTTGGCTTTCTGGTCAGCAAGTAAGCAGTTGTTTCTTGCCTCAACTTCCACAGACCCACCTAACTGCTATCTCTTATTGACATTATGGACCATAAGAATTGTGAGCTGGAATCGTTTGATATCTTTTAATGGTCCTCCTCCTTTTCAGATTCTGAACTCGTGGCTGTTGAGTTCAAGCACAAGGTGTATAGAGTCAGAGAAATGATTATGCTCTGGACTTTTATCAGTTGAATGTTCTCAAAGGCAGTTTTTTTACCTGCATGGCCAATCCCAGCAAGTTAAAGCCTAAAGAGTTAATCAGTTTTTATGACTTTTCAAGTGCAGATGTATGCATGACATTTTTTGTTTGTTTAATATAAATGTGCATTAACATTTACATAAAATCTGGCCAGGGGTGCCCACACTTTTACATACAGCTGTATTCAACATTTGTGTAGCTTTTCATTATTATTGTTTTTTTAATAACATCACCCAGGACATTTAGTTGTGATATTTTAATATTTTAGATGATATAAAATGTGATACAGATTGTGTGACACAAAACTTTGAAGCTAATTCTATCATGAATTTATATATTTTTTTACATACATCCAGAATTTAATTTTAGCATTTGCGTTATGGGGAGCTTTAACAAATGTTTCGATTATATAAAGTGTAATGTTGATGCTTTTTAAGGACTCTGTATATTTGCTATTAATTCTTCTAAAATTATATTAAAAGCTGTGTTTTTTTCTTTTCCCTGCATGATCCAGGCAAAGAACTGTCCCCGGTTTGAGAACCCAGACCCCACCCTCATTCCAGTGGGACATAAAACTCGCATCAGTTTTGAGGGAGTAAATCTGGAGGCCTACAAGGTTAGTTATTATATTACTAGATTGTTAGCCACCCTGATAGGTGGGCAATTACTGTGATAAATTACATCACTGTAAGATTTTGTGAGCATATTGAGGATATTGCCAGTACTTAAAGAACACAGAACAACTGCATGTCTCATTAAAAAGAGATTAAGAAGAGACTCCCAAGTGATCTAGCTGTTTAAAGTTTTGCCTTATTTTCAGGAGACGGTTAATTTAAATCCTGATCATGCTAGAAGTCCAAGAGAATGTAATTTGTCCCGCTTAACCGGATGTAGTGAAGTGCATGATGTTTAATTTTAATTTGACAGTTCACATCGTAGTTTAGCGTGTTTAAACGTGCCGGATTGTTTTGCAACTTCTTGGTAAAAATCCAGAATAAACAATATATGGTTACGCCATGACATGATGATGAAAATGTGTTATACTATTGTGATTTATTTACCTTGCCTATGCCTTCCATCAAGCTCATAATCAGTTTACAGTGAAATATCAGTAGGTTTTCAGTGAAATAGAGATTTAGGTGTTTTTTTGTTTCATTCATCATGTCAATTTGGATAAATCAGTTTGCTGGGTGATCTTGATTAAAGCGAAACTTGCTTAAAGAGACTGTTCTACATTATTAGGCAAGTCACAGCTCTCAAGCAATACGGGGAGGAAGAAAGACCTTTCTGAAGATGAAAAGCGTGAAATAGTGAAATGTCTTGCAAAAGGCATGAAAACAATTGATATTTTATAAAACCTGAAGAGAGATCATTGAACTGTGAAAAGATATGTGAGATTCAGAGCGCAGACGAATACAATCAGATGAAGGCTCCTAAAGGAAAGTTTCTATCAGAAAAATGAATGTTATTAAAAGATCAGCTATGAAAGCGCCACTGTTGAGCAACGAACAGGTATTTGAGGCTGCTGGTTTCTCGGGAGTCTGAGGAACCTCTCAGTGCAGGATCCTAAGAAAAAAAACCCAAAACAGTTTGCAGTGGGGCTCAGAAATGCAAAGAAATGCAATCAAACAGTGTTATTCACCCATGCTACCCTGGATGGTCCAAATGGATTGAGCCCTGGGCGGTTGGCAAATGGAGCAGCAAGGAAGTGGTGAAGTAAAGATTTGGGCTGGAGTATTGGGAAGTGAGATGGTAGGACCCCTTTAGGGAGGAAGGTCAATGAGGGTGGGCGATAATGTGCTTCGAAACAGCAGCTCTATGAGGCAATGCTTGCATCCTCATATGAAATACAGACCAAACTATACATGGACTTGCAAGTTCACTGAATGAGAGAGTAGTTAAAGTATTTACAAAGCTGGGCTCGTATATCAACATGTAACTTGATCTGTAAATATGATTTTAGAGCTGCATTCTGCATAATTTGGAGCAGTGCACTTTATGATCAGTATCAATTCAGCCATTCTGAGTATCAGTACTTCAGCTGGTTATAACATCCATAATGTAATATCATTATCAGGAATAAAACATTATGAAACATGATGAGAACCAATTATTGCATGTGCACAATCATTTTGAAGACTGTGTAGTTCTACTGCTTTAGCTCATATATGTGCTGATTTGACTGCCACCCTCACCTTGTTGATGTTTGTGAGAAAACTCTGTAAATTCCAAATTATGATAATGATAACATTTGAAGAACCTGCATTCAGCCCTAGTGACAACCGGACAGTCTTTGGCATATGCTGTGTCTGAGTGAATACACGTTCAAGATGTCATACTGACCTGTATGAGATTGTTTGTAGGAGTCGACTGCTGAGAGAGATGTGCTAGTCTTAATTGGAATGTAGTAAAAACAGTCTCTGGTAGTAGTTCTACTGTGTGAGGCTTCATTGATGGCGGAGTCTGTTGAGTAATGCATTAGTTCAATATTATCTGTGTGGTTATTGATGTTGGAGGGTGGAAAGGTCACCATCAATACACACTCACTCCACAGGCACCTACTCTACATACAGTATTAGTTCACTAATTCATCTGAATTATTGATGCTGCAGGACCGGGAGTTCACCATCGGCACAGAGCTTATGAGACAGTTTGAAGATGACGTGAAGACAGAAGATGGTCCATTTTACTCCTTTAATGGATACACGGTGGGTATCACAAATACACGAGCGTACAGTCACCTCTCTCTCTTGCTCTCTCTTTCCTTTCTCCCACTCCCTGACACTATTTTTTCTTTCTCTTTCTGCTTCTCCCTCTGTCTCTCTCTTCCTCTCTCTCTCTCTCTCGCTCTCTCTCTCTCTCGCTCTCTCATTTCTGTGTCTGTTTTTCTCCTTCAGTGGATACATGGTGGGTAGCACACGCGCACACACACACACACACACACACACACAGTCACATCTTTCTCTCACTCCCTCATATACACTTACAGTACAGTTGATGTACACGTTTGCCCTTCTGGTCATCGGTAATCCAGCTGCCAATCACTTTCAACGTGTGTTTCCTCAACTCTGTGGTCCTCATTATTCTGTTAAAGTGGCTCTGTTGGTGCTGCAGCATACACTGTTCCTCTCAAGCCTTCAAAGCCTTTAGACTCTTCATTAATTAACCAGTAACTACAATACGTTAACCCCATTAATATATCTAATCTGTTTTATTACATTTAAGAGATGGGTGTAATTTTATATTATGTATGGGAGACAAGTTCATACCAACTTCAGTGCGGAGTTTGTGAACGGAGCTTATATTCCCCACCAGCAGGTCACGTTTTCTACCTTTATCACCAGCTAATTTATCTCAAAAGGAAAACTGTCAATATCTAAACATCTTCATCCAAACATCTCACTGCAGTCATTAACATTACAGCAAAATGAGATTTAAAGTAGACAGACTGACTAACAGTATCATAAAAAACCCATTTTGCATTTATAGAATAAAATATTAACGCTTCCTATAAAATGTTGCCGTGGAAATATTGCAGCATAGTGCCGTGTCCATATTTTCCTTCCCCAGAAACCGTTAAGGAACTTTTAATTTGTGAGTGTGCGGCTTAAGCGAGATGATAAACCTGTGTGCTGGTGTGGGTTCAGCTGCGATGGGCCCACCTGTACCAGCAGTAGCACCATAGGGAGTTTGAGATTACGGCACCCCCTGTTGGTTAAACACCAGCCCGTCACAGCTTTGCTCAGCGAATGGCTCTCTGCCTGCCCGAACCTCTAACCGTGACAGAGAAACGGCATCTAGCAGCACACACTAGGAGAACAGGCCTGCAGCTACTCTCTTCCACCATCGATTCTCTTCAGCTGTGTTTGACTTACTGCCAGATGCGCTGAGAAAGCGAGAGGGGGGTCTGTGACCAGCAGAGTGCCTGCAGATAGGAAAAGTAGACTCTTATTCAAGTGTGACTGTATAACAACACAGGCCTTATGTAGAAGCAAGACGTTCTTTTAACTGTCTGCTGGGGTCTCTCTCTTCCCTGTGTTGTGTGTAGTTCTCCTATGATAAGACCCAGGAGGCCAGCGTCTTGTTCTACATTAAAGACAAATACTCCAACAAGAAGATAGACAGCACGCTCAACGGTAAGTTCAATGTGGGTAGGTGTGTAATTTGTCTGTTTGTTGTATTCAGGATGGTGATCTGATAACATTTAAGCTTTGTAACTCTCTCTGCAGTGTCCAGGGATTTTGTGTTTGATAAGAATAGTGTGTTCGGTTGATGTTGTGCTTCTACAAGGGTGTTTATGGTGAATAACTGCTCCACCTTCTCTCTCTAGTCACTCTGTACAACTGCTCGTTGGGACGGGAGGACTGCAGTCTATGTAAGAACGCAGACCCGAAATACCAGTGCGTGTGGTGTGCTCGGACCCACTCCTGTGTGTTTGAAAAGCTGTGTTCCAACGTCGAGGCTCAGGAATGCCCGGACCCTGGCATCTCAGCCGTAAGTTCTTCTCTTCAACACCGAATAGCATTTAATGTTTACACTTTAAGCAATTACTGCTTTTTCACTGTTCTGATGGTCAACTTTCAAACTGTTTTTTGCGATAAAGTTGTCAAGTCACTCTGTTATATAGACTTCAAGTTCTGACTGCCACAGAAAATTTACATTTGCTGTAATTAATATAATAATTAATAATAATGCTGTAATTAATAAAGTGCAAAAAAGATATTCTTTGGATCTGCGCCAGAAAGAATCATTCTGGATCGTTTTCACAGGATATATAACACGTAAAGGTGCAATTCAAGATTATTCCTAGATCCACATTTCCAAGACAAGAACCATTTAGGAACTGATGGATGGATGGGAACCTAGAATTGTGCGTCATGCATTGTGATTCTGATTCTGATATGTTTTAAACGAATAGTTAGCCCAACTCCATTACCCCAGATACTGCCAGTCAACCAAGACACCTTTTAGAGTCCAACCTTTGCCTATTTAGAACTGAAGCTATGAGGCTCGTCTTTCTAAAGCTCCTGCAAACGAACACGAGAGCTCAATAGCCACCAAAATCGTTTCTGTTGGAAATTTCCTTAGAGAACTTCTTTCAACCTGCTCAGACTGCATCCGAGTCTTTATTAAGTTGTGCAGACTTGTTGGCGTGTTTTTCACTGTAGAGGCAAATGGTTCTTAGGGCTGCTCTACTCGTTTTGTGCTGGTGTGGGCTGTTTACAGCTTCTGTTTTCCATCTGCTGAGCTGCTCATTCAGGGAAAAAACAGGAAACAGTGAAGAAAGCTACACAAAAGAGTGGCTAATAGCCTAATACCTACACACAGACACACACCACCCACCACAAAACAAGTTTGATTCCGTCTGTTATCCCAACACCAGTCTCTGCGTGCTCTTAGATTCTTTGTCCTCTAAACTGGCAGCATTTGAGCATCAGTTACGGAAACAGAGCCTGCTGTGGTGGGTTGTATCTGTAGCCAGCTAACTACACCAAACGCTTCTGTGATCCAGAGCACGATTAGCTAGCAATGTTGAAAAAACTGCACCCAAGAAATGTGTCCATGTGCCGCTGGACAGTTACCCTCAGAACTGTTCAGCCCTGCATTGGAACAGAGACTGCTGAGACTTACTGTGAACTGAAAATGAACAAAACTTGCTGAAACAAACTTGCTTCTTCTAGCCATGTCAGCTAACAACAAGGCTGGTATTCACAAAGCAGGAGTGGTCTTGGATCATAGTGCTGATTATTTATGACTGTCATTGACACAGTTGAGATAGCAAGCATATATCTTTGGCGCCCGTTTACCTGTTTTACGTCCACCTTGGGTCCACCCCGGATATTGCTGTGTGTACAAGATCTATATCTTTTCAAACAGATTTTAAATGCACAGGAACTTTGATTTTGAAAAATCAACTAAGAGTATTACAATATGAAAATGTTGTTGACACTACAAGTAATTATTAAACTAATGTACAAGGATAAGAAAAGATAGGAATGATGATGAAAATTAGACTGTAAGTGAAAAATTTGTGATGAAAAGTAGCATTTCATCTGCTTAACCGCTGGTGGTCAGCCTGAGGGAACACTAAGCTAAATACCTGACACATTTTGGTCCTGTTACCGTCACATAACAGCTGGATAATGATTTTAGTTTTGTATGAGTGGCGGAGCAGACTGGGGATGTGGGGCGGAGAGCTGTCAATCAGACTGCTCATTAGCCACGCCTACACAGTTTCCAAATAGGTCTGATAAACATGAAGCTGCGTTTTAGCATATATTTAATTTAATTTAATTTAATATAACACTTAATTTTGGTATCATAGAGACATTTTTTAGATTGTACTGTGTGTTCTCTGGGGGTTTAAGTGCAAAAGTGTCTTCATTAAAATAGCATAAGGTGGTTGTGAATGTAGAGCAGCATTGGTAATATTTTTCCATTGCGCAGTAAAGCAAGCAGCATAATTTATGTGTTTGTTATTTGGAGAGAACTGAGTAGTACTATAGTACAGAGATAGCACAGTGCTTCTCTGTTCTCGTGTTATTAACTGGTGTTATTTAAGAGTTTATGGAATGTTGGTTCAATGTGGAGTTTATTTAAGCTTGGTGCAGAATAATAGTTTGTGATTCTGGATCTGCACTAATGTTTGCGTTTCTCTCTCTCGCTCTCTCTCTCTCTCTCTCTCTCTCTCTCTCTCTCTCTAGATAACTCCACAGTACGGTCCTCTGAAGGGAGGAATCTCTGTCACTATTAAAGGTTCTAACCTGGGAATTCAGAAGGAGGACATTAAGCGCATCACTGTGGCAGGAGTTCCCTGTATCCAGCAGGAGGAGAAATACTCTGTTTCTACCAGGTGATGATTTAAGAGTGCAGGGAACATCATAGTGCTTGATCATTAATGTATATTAACATAAATGAACATACATGGGTCATTAACCTGTGAGTTAATTTCCCCACAAAAAATATGTAATAAATATCTGACATCTAGAAGATTTTTCAAATAACTTTTTATGTGAAACTATTTTCAGTGCATCCATATTAATTCCATTTTAGGTTCTTTTTTTGCTTGTAAAAGTCTGTAAATGTGAGGTGATTCAACTGTCCAACCATATATTCGCTATCCAATTATAAACATTTTCATTTATCTACATCATTTGAACATGACATCTGCCGTTGACATTGTGTAGACATTCAGTGATGAAAGGACCAATGAAATGCTTCAAAATCAGTTGGAAAAAAATCTGGTTCCATTAACTTATATTAAAAGTTTAGACTGTTTTTGGCCTCTTCTGTCTCCTGTCAAGTTACTTTTTTGGAGATACTTGTTTTTAATTGGACAGCGATGATATGTTAATTAAGTGAACAATCTAAAAAGCTAAATTAGTTACATAAAATTGTTGGCATGATTTTATCTGTGAAAACTTTAAAATCAACCAACTATTTTAATATCCTAATAAATTGAAACATAATATTTGCAAGGAAGTTTAGAAATGTATTATAAATGTCCTTACATCATGTGTTTCTGCAAGTTAGTTATAAAGCGTTGGTTTAGTAATTAGTTAAATGATAATTATTTAAACTCTTAGTTAAAAACATACTTGAACTGTCTTCAAGAAACATGAACAGTGTTGTGTGTTGCTGGAAAATCTGGGAGCTGATGTGCATGTTTATAACAGTTTATAACCTTGAAATATTAATTATATTTATTTTTATTATTAAGGGTCAGGCAGTGGTTATTAAGAATGAATAAGTTGTACTAGTTATGGTCACCCAAATCCAGTAATGATGATCTTCTAGATGTAGCTAGTCATTTGTAGTCCTTTATTTGCATTTAATAGCAGGTATGTATTGATAGTTAGGAATTAATTGAGTCCACTTTACTTGCAGTCTTGCACATTCAGTAGCAACGATCTTTTATACTCTAAGTAATGTGTACACATTTGTAAACTCCTGTTTTAATCTGACTGACTTCAGGCTTAAACAAGTTATATGATCTTATCTTTTAAGATTGGTAAAAGCTAAAAAATGCCTTTTTCCAACTGTAAGACTACAATTAATTAACTAAACAGACAACAGACACGCATAATAGCACACACAATAATTTACAGAAGACTGTATGAACATATCATAGAAACACATTTGTGACACGTCTAAACTTGTCATTTTTAAATGTCATTGATCAACAGTTCATCTGTTGCTCTGTATACTTTGTTAATCCCCTTTCACTCTGTTCTTCACTGGTCACTAATATATTTTACTGAGATATATATATATATATATATATATATCGATAGATTGATAGATGGATAGATATACAGAAATCCTGGTTCAAAATTAACCTTGGCACCCCAGAAGTTTTGATGGCAGACAGTGGCATCAACAACAATAGGTTGCATTGTTGTAACTCGTAAAAACCCTGCAGGGCTTCATAGAGCTCACCCTGTGCTTGGTTTTCTCTGTACTTGTATTTGATATGTGAGAGTTAAGCTCAGAGGAATCGACCCGTGTAAACCTTAGTAAACCTTGTCTCCCTTAGTAAAGGAAGCCAAAGACTTGTATAACAAACTCAGGATTGTGAGCGTACAGTCAAAGCTAAAGAAGTAATTCCAGCCCTCACCTCTCCTCCGCTGTTGAGCTGGGACGTGCTAGCGAGATCACATGCTGGTCTGTTAAGCTCCACTTGTACAGTGTGTGGTGGAGGGTGGTCTGGCTTTGTGTCTGGCTGGCTGCTAACAAGCCTCGCAAGCACTAAGGACTATGTGGAGTGTGTGTGAGCTTCAGGCAGAATACAGTGGGATTTGGCATCAGTGTGGTACATAAGCATTCTCAGTACTAGGAGGCAGAGCCAGCAGCAGGTGAAGGTTGATGTAGACTCACCACGAGGGGCAGATGGAAGATTCTTACAGTGGATTGTAAAGTAGAACTCCAACTTCTGAGGTTGTAGATCAGCACTATATTGCTACCTCATGCCACTCATGCCTCCCTCTGGAGTGTTTTGTGAAATACCACAGCAGCATTACTGTACATGTTTATACCCATGAAAAGCTTAGATTGAATCCATGTTCTCCATAATCTTAAAGGGCCCATATCCCCTTTCTTTAACACCGTATCAAAAACAGCCTGTTAAATTTTAAGGGCTTAAAAGAAAAATTATGATCTACAATGACAAAAAAAAAAGAAAAATGTAGGATACCAGTTAGAGGTGTTTTGATTAAATGGCCTTTCAATGGGTTTAAAAGGTTCAAGTTTAAATGCTTGAAAATGTTCTAACACAAATATAACACGTCGTAAAAGCTTCTAACACAGATATAGAGGCAGTTTGATAACAGTGGAACAGTTTCATTCCAAAACAAGTAGTTTTCCGCAGCTAATAAGAGCTCAGCATATGTAGGAACTTCTCCTACTTCTGTTGGCCCTAAATTAAGCTACATGGGAGAATGACAGAAGTATGTAGAACCCTAATGAAGGTAATGGGGACTACTTTAAAGAATCTAAAATAAATAATTAATTTGTTTAATATTTGTGTGGTTGCTGTATAATTTCTCATGTGATAATTGTAGTTTTTATTGTTATTTGTATAGTGCTACGAATCAACGACACATAAAAACTTCGCCATATTCAGTTGTATGCAAATATCTCGATGTACATAGTATGTTCTGTTAGTTTTCTAAGTGAACAGTTAATACATACCATAACATACATTTAACATAATGGGAGGGGGATGTTAAATTTTTTCCAGTGTGTTAAATATGAATAGAAATAATAGATAAAAAATGTCTACAATTAACTTTAGTGCCAACGCCAGTCACAGCAGTGATTGGTCAAGTAAATTCATGGTACCTGCAAAGGTTACCAAATAAACAGGTGGTGGAAAAAATAATGTTGCGGTTCAAAAAATTGCGCTTGTTTAAATTAATGGATGTTTGAGTAAATCACAAAACAGGTGAAAATTTCTATTTACTGTGTACGGGATGTGATTTTAAAATGTGGGAAATAGTAAAAATATTTAATGTGTGTAAACTTTCATCTGGTACTGTAGATTCAGGAGTAATGCTAATGCATCTGTTCATCTTGTGCAGTGTTGTGTGTGAGATTGGCGCTGTGGACCCCAAAGGTTTACTTCAAGGAAAGGTGAATGTGGAAGTCAAAGGCGGCAAGAGAGGCACATCGTCTGTTGACTTTACCTATCGGGTAAGTCACAGAGTCTCCTATCAGGAACATCATTGTAATGAATGCTGTACTACATAAGATGTTTGCTCTGTTATGTGTCACAATCTGGAAATCAAAGAGAGGCCAGCTGGAATGGCTGGATTTCTAAGAACCATACTCTAGCTCACACTGCTGGTGATAGAGTAGTGGATAACAGCCTTGCCTAGAACACAGAACAATGAAATTTACTGAGAAGATCAATGCAAAACTACAGCATAGATGACAAGGAAAGGTTCCCCTAGCATTCTGTGACATGCTTGGATAAGTTGGGAATTTACAGCACCACTGGTTTGAAGTTTATTTGAATAAACTACTTAAAGGCTACTTTTAATTTTATCATTGAAAACCTATTTTGTATGTCACAGCTATAACAACGTGCAACTGTGAGATGTTTTTTTTTTTTTCATGAACCTTTGTTGACCACTCACAGTGCTGCTATGAATAGCAGGATAATGATAGCTTAGTGACTAACACCATCGCTGTGCCCATGGAAGTATGACAGAAATGAAACTGCTATACCGTTAAGTGTATCTGAGCTAGGCTTTTAATGCTGTGGTCATGCATCATCCACAAATTGCTTGCAGGTATATACTTCCACCAGAAAGGTCTCCACATGAGCATTGCGTAGTGCAGCGTCAAGTGCCACTAAGGTGGTCACGCCTTTATATCCTCATGCAATGTTGGTAGGTGGGTTGTGTAGCACATTGAGGCTTGAATTCAGCGCATTCACTCGTCATCTTCTGTATAAATTATGGCAGTTGTATTGAACTCTCAGCACCCAAGAAGGAGAAATACTCCTTTTTCTGTGTGTTTGTTTTTTAGCTAGTGATGTTTGAGAAGTACAGAGGTCCAGAAACACCTGCTTTCTGTCCTAGAGCTCACTTTTTCACCTCATCTGTCTGTTTTACTCCGGCCTTGTGACTGTATTCAGTGCGCGAGTCTAGAGCTCAGAGGAATCGACCTGCGTAACCTCTTTTCCTGGCGAAGGAAAGGGAAGTGAGGGCTGTATATAATAAACCTGTGTGTGAATGTACAGTGAAAGAAATTCCAGCCCTCACCTCTTTTCCGCTGTTAAGGTCAGACGTGCTAGCGAGATCACTCTGTGGGTTTTTTAGGCTACGCTCGTACAAACTAAACAGAACGACTCTAGTGCTGTGGGATGATGTGCAGTGTCTCCACTGTTTGATGTTTAATCTGTCAGGTGAGCAGTGCACGCCGGTCCCCGAGCATTAGCAGGTTTTATTGCATCAGTATTATAGGGAGTTAGCATCACTCTATCCCTCCCACAAGGCTTTGCTAAGGCTATGTGTTTACTCAGCAAACTGACAGCGCTCCACGTTTGTGTGCGAGCGTGTGTGTGTGTGAGAGTGTGTGTGAGAGTGTGTGTGAGAATGTGTGTGGGGAGAGAACGAGCGAGAGCGAAAGTGAGTCTGTCTCAATGTCAGTACAGCCTGAGGGGATATGAGACTAGACCTCATGGGAGTTATGATACAGTTATGAGTAGGTGGTAACACAGTTTAATGTCTTTCACTGGCAGTTTTTTTAGCTACTGCTCACTCAATTAGCCCCCAACTGATACCCACCCCTAGGATTTCGGATTCAAAGGCTACATTTAGAAGGCAGGCTGCAATGTTTCAATCAGCTTAGTTTTGTAAGTCTGTTTTTTCTCCCCCCCACATTACCTAATCGGATTTCTACGTTCAGACAAGCTACCTGCTTGCGATCGTTTGCTGGAATGCGTGTGAATGTAATCCAGAATGGAATTGAATGGAAATGATGATCTGTGTGGTTAAATGCTCACTTATACATATAATCTGTGAAAGATTTAGAAAAAATAGGCAAATGGCTGGTAGAAAACAAACAGCAGTGCTAAGATAACCCGATGGCCTTGGACGTGAGAAATCGGTGCTTTTGTCAGTCTGGATTTCTTCTGAAGACTTTCCTTTTATTTGCACATCCTTGCGGCAGTGGGTAAGAGAGGCTGCCGAATGACGTAACATGCTGTAATATAATGTAATGTCCTATTATGAAAGCACTTCAGAGCTGGCCAGCATCATACCACTTTTTTTTTCCTTTCTCGTTGATTTCTCAGGACCCCGAGCCTTTAGCAGTGCACCCTAGTCGAGGTCCCAAAGCAGGAGGGACAGTCATTACCATCACCGGAAATAAACTCCGCACAGCCTCTAAGGAAGACGTCGTCATCACCGTGGGTGAAGTGCCATGCCAAGTGTGAGTGCAGTGTTGCATCATGGTGCATGTAGTTTGTGTAATTGCCTTTATTTCCCACGGAGCCGGACTCGTATAGAAAAGTGAGTCGGCAGATTCGGTGGAAAGTAATTACCCATAACTCATAACTCATCAGAGTTTTGTGTGTGCCTGACCTTATTTGCCTCGCCGCGCTCTCGTGCTGCGCTTGGAGATTTCACTTTCCTCTTCTCTCATTCAGAATATCCCGGTTATCTTAACCTCTCCCCTCAATTTTCTCTCCTCTGCCTGTCTTTTTACGTACTTCATTCTCCCTGTTACTTGCCTCTCTTGCTTAAAAGCCCAGTTAGGAGAACAAGCTCATCTGCACGGTTTACACAGTGTTCTTCTTCCTCCTGATCCGGAATCTAGTCAGTCAGCTCCATGGTTGGTGTCTAAGTTGGCTGAGCTACTTAGCTAACAAGCAGAGGATGCCTGGAACCACCAGTTTAAATGGTGCAGTCTCCGAACCTTAAATCCTCGCACATTTGCTTTAAACTGATTTCAGTTGTTAGGTAAGCTCAAATGGATTCGCTAATATGCTGCGTGGCCCTGCCTGACATACTGCCAGGGCCGTTTTAGCCTTTCGGGAGCTCAAAGCAGGAGCTGGCGTTTTAGAAGCTGATGTAGTGTAAAATTAGAGGCTAATTACAATGAACAACCACATGTTGTCTAAATGAAGTAAAACTGGCTACATGGCTAAAACTGCCTATTTGTGTGTTGCTGATGATGAATGCTCGTTTGAGCTCCTAATAAATTACATTTTTAAATACACATAACCTTCTCAGCAGTCTCGACTCGGGGGTCTGTCTTACACATGCTTACCCAGCCAGCCTAGCTTGATCTAGCATCTAACATCCTTATGCTTTTTCTTTTTCTGTTATTTTTCCATTTATTTGACCACAGAAGTGTACGTTCTGTTAAGACATATGCTAGTCGCCTTTTACTTTTCCCTTAAACATTTTCAAAAAATAACCATACAGCAATAACCCAAAAGCTGTTATAGGGCCCCCCATTGGCTGTGAACTCAGAGCAGCTGCCTATGTTACCTGTTAGGTAGAGACACTGTCATTTATAAACACTGACAAATGTAAGTGTCATAGCTAAAAGCAGCACCAAGAGTCGTCTTAAGTTTAAAGTCTGCTTGCACTTTTGTCCATTTATAGATAACAGCGTCTGTTCATCTATTCGTCATGTGACTTTCTGCTGCGTCTCAGGGGTAGAGCACTTGTGATCATTGAAATCTCTGTTCTGAACAACAGCAGTATATTAAAAATAATAATAATAAAATAATAATAGCATTGAAAGTGGGCTTTGTGCTTTGTCCCAGAATGGGTCAGCAGTAGTATCTGAAAATAAGACTAAAATAAGCTGTATGTGATATCCAAACTGGTGGCATTACTGATAAGCCAGTCAACTTGGGTAGCATGCAGTGATTGAACTGATGCGTAGATAGAATTTGAATAGTAAACATTAACATAATATAATAAAATATTAAAGTAATTAAATACTGTTGAATTAGTTATCTTACTAGAGATATTCTCTTTTTTTCAGTCTGCTGTTGTCACGTTTACTGGACTAGTAGTGGAGTGTGGTCTTGGGATGTAATAGGCTTGATCTCACTCTCTCTACATTATCTTGGCTCAGTCTTATTTTGGAGTAAGGATGACTCGGAAATAGATTTTAAGACTGGGATCAGTCTTGTCTTGCTTTTGCCGATGCTGGTCTTTGTCTTGACTGGACTCCAGTGGTCCTGACCACATTACCCAATGTCACACCAAACAGTACAGTACAGTACAGTACAGCACAGCACAGAGTGATGACTGATGATTTAGGCATACATTCTTAATTTAGAAGCAACGTTCAGAACATGACCAGGCTGATCAGCTACATTTGGTGTCCGAGTCAAATAAAATTTTTTGCAAATATTCCAAATTGTGCAAGCTATTCTTTTAAAGCCTTTCTTCTGGGTCTCTCTGTCAGTGAGGAGTTTGGAGAGAAGATCACGTGTAAGGTGGGGAAGTATCAGGACGTGAAGGTGCCATCAGACCTCCTCCCTGTTATTGTGCGCTATGGGAAACTCACCAGCACTCGGGTGTCTGCAGCCTTCCAGTTCTCCAATAACCCTGTGATAACCGATTACCAGCCCAGAGGCAGCTTCGACTGGTGAGCTCATTCTGCATCCTCTACCCACCGCCTCTTATCTCCGGTTTGTTCTTCTCTTTTTAGAAAGCTAGAATGTACTCCGTGCAAATGCAGAATGCTTGTGGACTTGGAAAAACAGATTGTACTTGAACAAAGAACAGAGGAAAATTGCCAGCGTTAGATTATCTCATTGAGATAAAAGCTCCATTTCTGCTTTAATCTGTAGGAGTAGGAAGTTGTTTTTTTCTGACGCTGTGGGTTTTACTGAACCTCTTATTGTTAACTTACTGGACTCTGAGTGAAGTGAGAGAAGCTCACGTGGTTTCACATCAGAATCACAGATCATCTGTTTAGTTCTGAATGAAAATGTATTTTGTGACATTTAACCTCAAGAACTTTAATGCTTTACTTGAACCGTCCTACATGACACTGATATTACAACACCATAAACATATCTTTATATGTTGTCCTGAGTTGTCATGGCTACGTAACATCTAATAATATGACTGTGTTGTGTTACTATTAATGTTTAATGTCATGATAAGTAAATGGAATATACTTGTCACAAGTTGCCATGACGTTATAGCATCTGTCATGACTGTTACTGGTAACACTGTTATAGTACTGACCGTAATCTGTCATGACTGTTACTGGTAACACTGTTATAGTACTGACCGTAATCTGTCATGACTGTTACTGGTAACACTGTTATAGTACTGACCGTAATCTGTCATGACTGTTACTGGTAACACTGTTATAGTACTGACCGTAATCTGTCATGACTGTTACTGGTAACACTGTTATAGTACTGACCGTAATCTGTCTTGACTGTTACTGGTAACACTGTTATAGTACTGACCGTAATCTGTCTTGACTGTTACTGGTAACACTGTTATAGTACTGACCGTAATCTGTCATGACTGTTACTGGTAACACTGTTATAGTACTGACCGTAATCTGTCATGACTGTTACTGGTAACACTGTTATAGTACTGACCGTAATCTGTCATGACTGTTACTGGTAACACTGTTATAGTACTGACCGTAATCTGTCATGACTGTTACTGGTAACACTGTTATAGTACTGACCGTAATCTGTCTTGACTGTTACTGGTAACACTGTTATAGTACTGACCGTAATCTGTCTTGACTGTTACTGGTAACACTGTTATAGTACTGACCGTAATCTGTCATGACTGTTACTGGTAACACTGTTATAGTACTGACCGTTATCTGTCATGACTGTTACTGGTAACACTGTTATAGTACTGACCGTTATCTGTCATGACTGTTACTAGTAACACTGTTATAGTACTGACCGTAATCTGTCATGACTGTTACTGGTAACACTGTTATAGTACTGACCGTAATCTGTCATGACTGTTACTGGTAACACTGTTATAGTACTGACCGTAATCTGCGATGACATGTTTATGGCATTGTTTGGTTAATGTTATGTTGCATGTTTTGAAAAAAGTGTTACCTTTTTTTTATCTCACAGCTAAAGATCTTTTAATGTAACCATTTTACTGTCCAATCAGAAAATGTTTACACAATTTAAAGGAAAGTTGGAAAAAATGGTGCAAGTAATTAAATGAATTTTAAAAAATTCTCGTTTTTCTCATACACGTGTTAACAGTTACTGCATTCTTACCTGTTTTAGTGGCGGCAGGAGGATTATGGTGATGGGCTCCGGGTTTGACCTCATCCAGAAAGCTACTATGAGAGTGATGGCTACAGATGATGAGACGACTGAGGAGGTGGGCGATGTTCAATATATTTCAAAAGAGGTTTCTACGATGCACATGACACATCATATGTCATGACATCTCATCTTTTTAAAGATCCAAACTGTTCCAAACAGTTGGAACAGAAAAAGCAACCGCAACCAAAAGTGCCACATTTAAAGATATAAAAGCATGGTGTAATGGGTTATACCTCCGGCCTCCATGCTTTAATTGGTTTGATTGCCCACCTCAGTAACCACTTTACACAATACCAATAAGAGTCCAGGGCAAGACCCCTAACGCTACCTGCGGCTCTGTGTGTAAATGTAAACTGTAAGTCGCTTTGGATAAAAACATCTTCCAAGTGCTGTAAATGTAAAACAAGTGCTATCAGAACTGAGTACAAATGATATTGATATTGTTTTAGTTACTGCACATGACTAAACAGGACTAAATGGCTTTTTAATGAAACTTGCTTCTTAAAGTATTGATGATACTGATGATGTTCTCAGAAAGGTGTATTGGATGTATTTTATCACAGCTACAATAAGTTTTGTTTTCTTCACCAGCTGTAACTAACACCCATAGTGGTATCTCTTCACTGTAGCAAATCAGTTTATAACCGGCAGCATGTGTTTGGTCCAGATTCTCTCCTGAAGATGAACTGCGGTTTGTTTCTGTATGTTGTCTTTCCTCCTTTTTGAAACTGAGAATCGTTTCTCCTGCTCAGATCACAGTTTCAATTATTTGATGTGGCAGACACTTAATAACTTGTAATTCCAAAGCTGTCATAAACAAAACACGGAGATTAAACAAGCGTTTATCTCGTGGAAAGAGGGGGAAAAAAAAACTTGATGAATGTTTCATGTAATCTTTCTTATCGGAGGATAAGCTTTTGAACTCGCTCGCTTTTTCTTCGGCTTGTTCTCCTCAAGCTGCCGCCTCCCCCCATACACACCCACACACTCTCTCTCTCTCATTCAGTCCCCCTGTAGCCACACTGAATACCAATAAGTCTAAAAGCTCTGCAGCCTTCTGCAAGGCCTACTGGAGAAAAGAATACTTCTGTAAATGTATGTAGAATATATAGAAGTGTATTAGAGAGTAATCGGAATGCACAGTATACTGCGAGAGGTTCAGGAGGTCTCCACTATGTCGAGTATGTGTGCTCTGAGTCACACTCGGAGAGCAGCAGAGGGGAATAAGTGGAGAAATCTGATTCACTTTCATTTAGAAGCTGCATTAATACACGGCTGGATGTTCTGCTTGATTAACACAGAGGGCAGCCGTAGCGAGAGGTTCTTGCTCTCTCGCTCTCTCTCTCTCTCTCTCTCTCTCTCTCTCCCCCCCCCCCCCCCCCCTCTCTCTCTCTCTCTCTTTCTCTCTCTCTTTCTCTCTCTCTTTCTCTCTCTTTCTCTCTCTCTCTCTCTCTCTCTCTCTCTCTCTCTCTCTCTCTCTCTCTCTCTCCCTCTCTGACTAAATAGCCCTCAGGGTCTCCTCGGCAGTAATGGCAGAACGCAGGCTGGCCTCATACTGCCATAGCGGGTGTATGCGTGTGTACGCATTTTACTCTCCATTTCTCTCTTTTTTTCATTACTGTCTGTTCTTTTGTCCCCTCAGTTTATTCAGGAGGCTGTGAGTATGAACGATACCATGCTGCAGTTCCTCTCGCCAGCCGTGAACAGGACATTCGACAGCCAGTCGTTCAGCACCTCAATCCACCTGGACAACTACAAAAAGGACCTCAAGCAATTTGAATATCACACAAATCCCGTCTTCTATAACCTCTCCAAGAACGTCATCGTGGAGAACAGCGTGTTCATTGTCATGGTGCGTCTTCCCAGGAGATGAAATGTTTGGGAATGCATTTTCTTCTTTGGCAGTTTTTCCAAGTGATGTTTCTGTTGTTAACCCTTAAAGAGTGAAAGGTGAAAGATATTACAGAGTTACAATGCAATTACAATTTTTTTTTATATATTGGAATATATTGGAATATACAATTCCCAAACAAGGTCATTGATGTGAAACTCTGTGAGTTTCTAGTATCGATAGAAATTTACAGAGCCAAAGTTGTTCACACTGGTGGTAATAGGACCCGGGCATCCGAAGATGTCTCTAAAAACTCAGAATTTCAGCTAACTTGGTTGTGAATGCACTGCATGATGCCTGAAACATAGTTTTATGATTTTACCGTAGATAGAGTAGATGGCAGTGTTTGAGTTGCAGACATTGTGCGTAGTGCTACCACCAGCACTAAAATAAATCTCAATATTATAAGGTTTTCTACCTTTTCATTAAATCTCAATGACTGAATAATGCAGAAACTTTGGTGGAGCACCTCCTTTAACTAGGTAAAACAAATACTTAACACAAATATTCTGCAACACTCAGCTTACTGCTCAACCCCAGTATGAAATCATGATTTGATACTTTTTCCTAAACTGTTTCCAACTTTTGTTAAAAGCTCACACTGAAACTCTTTTGACCCAGAGGTTAAACAGCTGGAAGATTTGAGTAATGACATCACAACGAAGAGACAAATGTACACTGCAGTCAGATTGTTTTTTTATTTTGTTTATTTTATTTGGATCCCCATTAGCTCCTATAATGATAGCAGCTATTCTTCCTGGCGTCCATCAGACATAAAACTCACATAAGCATTATACATACACAACAAAAAGAAAAACATATTCTGTGTATATTCCAATATATAAAAAAAGAAGAGATAAGTAAGAAAAAACAAGTAAGAAGTAGAACGTTTAAAATAAAGTGTGTCATTATAATTCTGATAGCCTCACTATTCCCCACAAATTTCCATAATCTACTTTTTGGTTCACTCATTAGCTCACTCACTGTTCACTATGTAGTGTAATAGGGTTTGCTATGAAGTGAACGAACAAGAGAATGGTAATTACATGGCTTAATAAAGACTTGTCAAGTCCTTATCAAGAGTTTGAACATGGTTTCAGCATGGCTTACACACTGCATGGTGTTCTATTCCTGTAATTAGAAGTGAATTTGCATGCAGCATCAGAGATGGCACAGATCCAATACACCAGAGGTGGCAAACAGTTTGGTGATTACCCTGCTCTAAACACACCTGCTGAACTTGCTCTTAGGTGCTGAGATTAATCAGGTGTGTTTGAGTAGGAAAATAAATAAACTTTTGAAAGAGCAAATTTTGGATCAGTGTCAACCTTAGCTGAGGTTTCAATATCAGTATTGTATCTGAAAACATAAAAGTTCTGTTGTGCCATCTCTAGATGAAATAGTATAAAATAGGCTTAATAGTTACCAAACTTTTGACTGGCACTGTTACACTATTTGCAAATCATATGTCATCCGAGTATTTATTCTCTCAAGTGTAAACGTTCAACCAATTCCAGTCTAATGTTGAATATGAAATAATTAACTACAGATGGGTGTCAAGAAAACCAACCTCTGTTAATATTTCCACAGGGTGTGAACTTATGAAGCTATTTTTTCTTATTGATTATTTGATCTGATTCTCAGCTGGTGCTTGTTCTCCTCTCCAGGGCCGGGGTTTTTCCAAAGCCATGACTGCTAAAGAGGCGCAGGCGTTTCTAGGTGACGTGTCCTGTAACGTGAACACACTTCAGGACGATAAGCTGTTCCTGGACCCGCCGACCACCATGCCCAGATCCCGCTCCAAGAGACAGCGGCGGGACGTCATGTCTGAGCTCCTCGACCTCCTGGTGAGTCAACACTTCATAGAAGTTACACCTGCACTGTTTCTCATTTTTGATCACTTATTAGTTCAGTCTGTCGGTCACTCTCTGACCATATCTGTAGGGTTCAGATTAGCTTACGGGTGTGCCAGTGAGTGCTGGGAATGAAATTTAGGCTTGCATGGTATTAGTTATTAGTTACATGCATCACAGTTACCTGTTTAAGACTGAAAAAGGTAATTTGATGATATGTAGTGTCTACAGCTCTAAGCACTCTGATTTAGCACAGACTCAGCTTTGCACAGCAGTTTTTGAACACAAATATTAAATCTAAATATTTTACAATTATGCAAAAGTTAAAACACCCTGGATCTGCCAGGTGGTGCATTTATTGCTTGTGAGCTGGACTGTCCAAACCACAATACCACTAATCATCAGAAAATTTAGCTTTTCTATTATAATGTGGATTTTGTTGATGTCAAAATATTTGTAAGGTTATTCAACTTGAAAGGCAAAATATACATAACTATTTTTCTGATAATTAAAAGTATAAGGAAAGGTGCATAACTCGCATTACTCATTATTAATTCATAACAAATTTCATGATATTAAAATTTTGATTTTCATAATCCATAGACATCTACATCCATGTACTTCTACAGCTACTTTAAAGACCCTCGTGCTAAATAAGAGACACAATCTCAAAATGTGCAGACCTGGTTCTTATTCAGGAGCAGTTCTGTAAGTTTTATTGTTTATTTACAAGGAAATGATTTCAAGGCTGCTTTTGAACTCTTTGTGTTGGCCAGTTTCCAGGTTTTGAAATAGCATTTGCCAGTCATCATTTTAATCCAGCAGAACCGGCTGCGCTGTACAGAGCCTTTTAAATGGAATTTGCTGTGATCAACTGTTTATTTCCAAATAATGAAGTTATTAGCTGTTTGTGTGGGCATCAGAGAGTAACTCAGAAGTAATGAGTGGTGAGATTACTTTTCCCAGAAAAAAAGTTAATCCCTTGTCGCCTTTAGGGTGAAATATGTTATTTGTTAAGGATTACCCTTTGTGGCAAGAAATAATCTCACTAGTCGTTTCATTTGGTCTTAAAGGTGATGTATCATACCCCCTTTTCAGTTGTTAACACAGTGCTCTGGGGTCTTAAAGAAATGTGTGCGACATGCTTCACAAGGATATCACAAGGACAAAACGCACCCCAGGACGGCTCCCCCCGTCCAAGCAGCCCGGTTCAGAGCGGCCGGTTTGAGTGTTTGTTCATTTAAATGATAATGAGTCACTGATCAGTCCATCACCCATCTTCAACACAGACATTCAACTAACAAACAGTGTTAGCATTACTGTGGATTGTGCAGCGAGTAACACAAAAACCTTGCTAAATAGCCACGAAACACTGAGCGTATATATTTGTTCTAAAACTTTAAGATTTCTGCTGTTTTGCAGCTGCTACTGAGTCTGTTTTGCATTGTACTGGCAGCAAACGCAGGAGGCTAAAGTTAGCTTCCTATTCACCAGTTTCTTGTTTGAACTTCTCATTCCACCTTAATAGTGTAGCTGTAATACTATAATGTCTGAGACTCCAGCATGTAAATACACCATTTAAGGTGGAAAGGGGAAATTAGAACAAGAAACTTACTTCAACTTTATGATAGACATGTAGGGTTAGCTCACATAAGCTTTTACCGAATGTAATTGTTTATAGTCGGGTGCAGCCAACAAAACATCTGCTCTTGGGCTTGACTATTATCTTACACATGACATTAGTGGTGAGAAAAAGGTGTCCATTGGCGAAAGCTAGTTCTGAAGCCATGGGCGGAGGTACTACAGAGTACAGGGTTAGGGTTCTTCCCAGAATGCTTTGTTTTGAGTTGACGTTTTGTTGAAGCCCTGATATGTTTCTCTTTTCTGCCTCAGATCAAGTTTGGTAATGGAGAGTGGCTTGTTGGTTCGGTACGCTATGAGAGAAAGTACGAGGTGAAGCTGGATAAAATTATTATCCCTGCAGTTGTCGTCCCCATGCTGCTGATCATAGCCATCTCCATAGTCTGCTACAGGTAAACAACTACATCTGCCACCTCCTGGAGTTCAATCTCTCTAGTATGCCATCTGTGATATTAGAAAAAACTTAGGAAGGGCCAGGTGACATGAGTGCATGAGTTTCTCTCTCTCTCTCTCTCTCTCTCTCTCTCTCTCTCTCTCTCTTTCTTTCTTTCTCGCTGTCTCAGGAGAAAGAGCCAGCAGGCAGAGCGAGAGTACGAGAAGGTCAAGCACCAGTTGGAGAATCTGGAGGAGAGCGTACGTGACCGCTGCAAGAAGGAGTTCACAGGTCAGTACGCAGCATTTCACACATACTGTACATACATGAAAGAAGACTGAACAAACTCTCTCACAGTGACGACCTGTGCTTCTCTGCAGATCTGATGATCGAGATGGAGGATCATACGAATGATCTGAGTGAAGGTCGTATACCCTTCCTGGATTATAAGACCTACACAGACCGCGTCTTCTTCCTGCCCTCGAAAGACGGAGCCAATGATGTGATGATCACTGGAAAGCTGGATATCCCAGAATACCGCAAGGCAACAGTGACTCAGGCCCTCAACCAGTTCTCCAACCTGCTCAACAGCAAGACCTTCCTTATCACTGTATGATATACTACTACTACTACTACTACTACTACTACTAATAATAATAATAATAATAATAATAATAATAATAATAATCTGAAATAAAAGCATGAAACTAATTAAATAAGAGCATAATTACAGATTCTAAAAGGCTATAACACACACGCAGAAACACATTAGGATACATTTACTCATTTAGCTGCTGCCTTTACCCCGAAGCTTTTGCTATCTGTCAGCTGTCGTGTGAGTTAGTCTGAAGCAGTCTTGAGTGCTTTTTCTCAATGGAATGACTGCAGTAGCCATCATCTGGTATTAATCCCATGACCTCTCCAGTTAATTTCTCTAACCACTGGACTTCTATCCCCAGTTAGGTCATCATTAAATGTCTATCAGGGTTTGTGACCACCATTAGCTTTTCTAGTCAGTGACCTGACCGGTATTGATCATTATTGATGTCCTGTGAGCTTTTAGACCAGGTCTACTGCACTAAATTGATGACATATAAAATAGGCACAGCGCTGGTCTCAGGTGTAGAACATAATCGTAGTAAAATCCCAAATCTTACTGTTTCTCTTCAGGACATTTATATGTTAATACAACAGACAAAATCTAACAACCCAGACACACACATCCTACTCATACTCAGCACATCTTCATTATGTGATCACATAGAAACACTTTTAGAAATACTTTACTTTCTTTATTAAGGCACAAATGGTCCTGTTACTATAACAATATCACAGATCCTTGACATTTCCGTTCCTGAGTCGTCCGTGGTATGTAATGTCTAGTGGAGTGTTTGCTCAAAGCGAGTATTTCTCCTAGTTAGAAAAACAACACCACGATTGGCTCAGTTACTCATCACTCAGATAAGCACACAAGAGATTTCAGACTGCATGCACAATATTCATCCCCATCCATCTGCATCTTGTGTGGTGTGGGATGTTCTAAATCTCTCTCCTTCTCTCTCTCTCTCTCTCTCTCTCTCTCTCTCTCTCTGTCTGTCTCTGCCTCTCTCTCTCTCTGCCTCTCTCTCTCTCTCTCTCTCTCTCTCTCTAGTTTATCCGGACTCTGGAGGCTCGTTCAGACTTCAATGCGAGAGCTAAGGTGTATTTTGCGTCTCTGCTGACTGTGGCTCTACATGGAAAGCTGGAGTACTACACAGACATCATGAGGACGCAGCTGCTCGGGCTGATGGAAGAATACGTGCAGAGTAAAAACCCCAAGCTCATGCTGCGCAGGTGAGTCGACACCACACCAGCGCTGATTACTATTCTGGAAGAAACACATTAGACTGTAAAAAACATGCAAGCAGCTTAACTAGTTTGGGGATGCGGGAAGGTGGGCTGATAAGTTTTGCGCCTGACATAAATGTATGGTGACATCATGAAAAATGATTTTCCTTGTTTTTCTTTTGGAATAATTTACATCAAACAGAGCGTCATGGTGTAGCATAGCGTGGCGAGAGATGGCAATACACATACATAACTGCCACATCAAACCTCTGATACACACACTGATGTGTCTGCTCCGTCTCCTTCTGGACCAACTTCATGCAAATGTGTTGAGTGACATCCAATCAAACTGATGTGTTGCGTGGTAACCAATTGCCTCACGCCTGTAGTCACACATGTGAATAGAAATGGCGGACAGCTCTGCACACACTTTCCCTCTTTGCCTCCCGACATGCGCACACCCCCCAATGAGCCAGCAATGAAAATACATTAACATAAGCAGTGAAAGACTCTGAACTCTAAAACAAGAACACATAGATCTTTACTGCGTTCAGATTAGTTTTAAATCAGTTTACCTCTTTTTATATTATTTTAAGATGTTGCTGTTAGTCAACCCTGAAATCTGGGGGCTGTTGTTGCACCCCCACTTCCCACCTGCCTGAAAGACTTGGGTTAGACTGTGCAAAGGAAAAATTTGGATGAACTTTTAATTTTTTTAATTTTATTCTCACAATTGCTTTAGTTTATGGTATAAAATATTACACTGAATTGTGTGATGTCAGTAATTTTGTTAGAACGTTTCTGTGGTATGTATCACTTTAAGCCGCTCCTCCTACTAAAGAAGCTTCAGTGATGAGATGATGCATCACTGATTTTTACCTTTAGAAGCTAAAACCTTTGCGTTAGCTGTTTTGGTGATTGTGCACCTCTGCAGCTTTGGCAAACATCCCTCATGAGCTCAGATAAGATCGGATAACAATAGCTCTGGCTTTGCCATGTTTACCATCATTTTAAGCCAATTGTTGATCTGCCACTCTTTCCTAGTTTAATTATAATTCTCCTCAATCAGCCTATGATCCACAGTAATTATCCCCCTCTCTGATTATCCCATAAGTGTTCATTAGCAGCTAATCGCTAACATTTGGAGCATTTTGAGGTAAAAGAGCAAACAGTAATTGGTTTGAAAACAAGTCTGTGTGTGTGTGTGTGTGTGTGTGTGTGTGTGTGTGCGCGCGCACATATTTTTCTTCTCAAGGTCAGAGACGGTGGTTGAGAGGATGCTGTGTAACTGGATGTCCATCTGCCTCTATCAGTTCCTGAAGGTAATGCAGACTCTGGTGCACCATCAGTAGTCTTTATCTTTATGTGATTGTGTCAGGTTTAAGGGTACTCTTATGGTATCACTCTGTTTTACAGCCCCTCAAGTTCTAGGTATTAACTGGGTAAATCCACTGCACTAAATAATTTTAAGTAGCATGACAGTAAGTTCCAAGACAGTATAACTAAATTATAGTGAAATTATTGACGGGTTTAAGCTCTTAAACTGATAAATGACAATAAATGCCTGATACATATTTGAGCAACAAGGTATTGAATGCAAGTGTACACTGACTTTAACTGTAATGTCACATGTTTAAGCAGGAACAAATTTAGGTTTATAGATAATGAACAGATACACAGACCCAAAATAATTAGACAGCACAGTGGAGTTTGTGCTACATACTTACCCATTTTATACTTAAACCATTTTAGTGTAATTTACTTAGAAACCTTGATTCTTATCGTCATGTTACCAAAATTAATGACCTAGTACTTTAATGTTTGTACCTTTTTCTGGTTAATACCTTGCTTAACTTAAGTGATTGTAAAAAAAAAAACATTTTTCCACCATTATTACTAGTGGAGAGCAGTATGTGAGTATTTTATCATATCATGATAATCACATCACAGCGTACTTTTCTGAACATTTGATATTGGATTGGATATCATCAGTACTTTAATGCTGATCAGCTGTATGTTTCTTTACAAACTGACGAACAGAAAGCAACTGTTCTTGTTTATTTATACTTAACACAGTGCAGTGTGTGTATATGTATATATATATATATATATATATATATATATATATATATATATATATATACTTAAGTATAATATAACTGTACTCGTAGTCTAAAAAATGAGTTTTCTGTTGTTAATCTTTAAAATCATGATACATAAAGTTAATGTGCAATTATCTATAAATAATAATAGTTTTTGACTTGCATTATTTATATATATATTGTGTATATACGGTACTGTTTATTTATCTATTTTTTGTACTGAGTGCCTTGCTATCCCTTTGCTGTGGTAACACTGAATTTCCCCACTGTGGGACTAAAGGATTATCTTATTTTAGTGTGACGGGTGAAATCCCTACTTGTTACACTGTACCAACCTTAGAACAGCACTGTTTACCATACTTTACTTCCTTGTTGATGATAGATAGATAGATAGATAGATAGATAGATAGATAGATAGATAGATAGATAGATAGATAGATAGATAGATAGATAGATAGATAGATAGATAGATAGATAGATAGATAGATAGATAGATAGATAGATAGATAGATAGATAGATAGATAGATAGATAGATAGATCGATCGATCGATCAGTACAGGTAATGAAATGAAATGCAGTTAGCATCTACCAGAAGTGCCAAACAGGATAGTGCAGATGTGCAATATGTAGAAATAGATATGTCCGAACTACAACGATATTAACAGTATATACACAATTAACATAAACAGTTATACAGGGTAATGTTAATGATCGTTTTACAGAAAATGAGAGGAATACAGTGATATTATATTTACATATGACCCAGATAATAAATGTGGCTTCTTTTTTTTTTTTCTTTTTTAGCCCTCACCAAAAATATTTCAGACAGTAATAGTGTGCCAGCTAAATTATTCTTATTTTCTTTGGTCTCAGGTGCATCATCTTTAGACCCTTAAAGGCTGCTAAAGGCTGATGAGTCATGTTTTTTAGCCATGATTATCATGATGATCATGATTGCCATATTTAATAAATGTCAAGATTTCCGGAGTCTGCACGAGTTTTATTAAATGTCAGTCAGAGCTAGAGATGGGAGTGCTAACCTAAATTCATGGCCAGAGCTTATGTGAGGAGAAAATGAATAGAACTGAAAATAAGGGGAGCCATGTACTATTTCACACTGTGGAAGATAAAGACTGACTGTTCTATAAATAATTAATAAAATGCATAGCTGTAATCCACCCCCAGAAGTGAATAAGAAAAGAACAGATGGCTGCAGGTAGAAAGTTAAAGCCAGGTTTATGAGAGGCTGTATGTGCTCTGTTTGTTGTGTCTATAGGACTCCGCAGGGGAACCACTGTATAAACTCTTCAGAGCCATAAAGCATCAGATAGAGAAGGGTCCAGTGGACGCACAGGTGAAGAAGGCCAAGTACACACTGAATGACACGGGCCTGCTGGGTGACGATGTAGAGTACACCATGCTGGTAAGGGCTGTTTTTGGGTGTGTCCATCACTTTGAGGAGTGTTACAAGCGATATAATGTTACTAGAGGTGAAAAATCATAAAGCATTCATCTGTAGGTAGTGATTTTGAAGTGTGTTATTATCAGCTATAATTATATCGAGTAAAGTATGCACTTATTATTTCGGCCACAATACAATTATTAGACTGTTTTTTAAATATGACGTAAAAATACCTCATCACATGTAAAGTCATTAAAACAATGACTCGTGATTAATTCGATTTCTTTGTATGGTTAATCGCATAGCTATACAAGCAGTGGTTTCTTATAGCTATTTGCAAACAAGATATGATCCATCAGAACGTATTTAGTACTCTGAATAATTCAACTAGGACTTGAATTAATATTAATAATTTAAACCAGTCATGCATTTTTAATACTTACTTTGACATTACTATCAATATTATGTATGTCAAAGTTACCTCTGTTAATGCCACTAATTGTTAATGCATTTTCTTTGTCTAACCTTTAAACAATAGTATTGCAGGCTAAAAAAAAAAATTATGGTGTACGTGTCTATGTGTTTCTACAATATCTGCTTCTCTTATCATATAGGAGCCATTTGTTGCTCTGCAATTACAGACTGTAGTCCATCTGTTTGTCTGAAAGTGTGCTAACAAAGTATGCAGGGAAACAGATCAAGTACACTCTAATTGCAATGTGCTTTTAATGTTATGTTATGGCTGATTGGTGTGTGTGTGTGTGTGTGTGTCTGTGTGTGTCTATATTTGTTTCATGATGCATTGAGTTGTTTTCTAAAGAATCCTGTCTGGGCAGAGATTTACATCCCCAATGTTTAGTCTCAGGGTCTGTTCCCATCCTTTCAGACTCATAACCCTTGACTTGTTTTTCCAGACGCTGCAGGTGTTGGTCCAGGGAGAAGGTCCTGATATTACTCCAGTGAAAGTGCTGGATTGTGACACCATCTCTCAGGTGAAAGAGAAGATCATCGAGCAGGTGTACAAAAACCTGCCGTACTCCCAGAGACCAAAAGTGGAAAGTGTCACACTCGGTAAGTCCCGCAGTGTTTTGTATGTACTTTTAGTATGTTGTGCTGTAAAGCTCCGTGTTGAGTGACCTTGCCTTGATTCCGAGTCGTTTGTGCTGGAGTTATGAATAGCAGACTTTTTCAAATATGTATTGATGCTAGAAATGCAGAGTGATTTCAAGCTTCTTCTTTTTCTGCCTTCTGGAAAAAAATGGAAAATGTATGTGGTATGTCAATAAATCAAAATCAGAAGAAAATGCAGCCTGACTATTGGAGTAAGAATTTCTGTCTAGCATACAACATTTTTAAAAAATCTTGTTTTGGTGTGCGTTTCTGAACAGCATGATTAATTTGACTTAAACCATTTCAAATTGATTTGGGAGGAATGCCAACAAAATTCAATCTAGTATTTCTGTTAAGGGTCTGATGCATTTGTATTGGCGGGATCGTTGCATGATGCAATGTACTGAGTCATTACAGCCCTAGTCTGTGCTGTATAATAAAAAAAATGAAGGAATCCTGAAATCACTCCAGATGAGGTATGATTTGGGCAGAGGTGAGCGCCAGTGTATCGTAGGGTTATCCACGCTTCTCGCCCACTGATGTCTGCCACTTGTGTCACATGATGGAGTTGGTGATTAGAATTCTCTGCTGTGTGTTGCTTCTCCAGCAGTGTGGCATGTCTAGTTGTTGAGTAGATGCAGCTACAGGCTTCACACAAAGCCAGCTAAGACCTTTCAGCCTACCTTTTGTAATTATATAGCAGGACACAGGGTGTTGAGAGTGGCTCAGAAGAAATGATAAAGACCCATAGAAAAAAGGTCAAAGCCCATACATTTGTAATTTCTCTTAAACTACATAATGTATAGACAACAGTAGTTTAATAGTACCAGTTATATTTACAGTACTTACTAAAGTCTGAATAATAAATAACTGAAATAACTAAATAACTGAATAATAAGCTTTGGGTTTAGAAGATTAACCTGTTGAAGTTTCTTGGTTTGGACACATTCTAAGACTTGTTTCTTACCAAGAACATGGAAGATAATGTCAAAGGGTTTAGATATTATAACATTGCACTGAGCAATGGATATAGTCACTGTCATAAGAACCAAAGGATCTAGTCACTGTCATAACAACCAATGGATATAGTCACTGTCATAAGAACCAGTTTCTGTTGGTCTTGTTTATCGTTAAATGTAAAAAATACAAACAAGGTTATAATAATAATAAAAAAAAAAGGTTTTGACATGACAATGAAGATATGGACATGCGCACAGGTACATGAAGGTTTAGGAGTTCATCGTAGCTTTACCGTAACCCAGCTTTTAAGGCTAAATGTGTCGGTACATGCAGTGCTCTGTAACATATTACTGTAGGGCATGATCATGGCATAAGAACTTATTCCAACAGAATAAACAACAGAAGTAGGTTTTTGTCAGGCATCATGTAAACATAGGAACACTGCTCTACACTAAATCGTTGCCCTGTACTCTGAAAGAAAGGTATCTCTTTCCTCTCCACAGAATGGCGCCCTGGCTCTACAGGACAGAATCTGTCTGATTTGGATGTGACTTCCCAGAAAGAAGGCAGATGGAGACGCCTTAACACACTAGCTCACTACAACGTGAGTATCACTCCTACAAGCTCTCACAACGTCAGCAACGGCTGAGCTTGAGAAATAATTTGTAAATGCAGTGTAAAGACTCGTGTGCCCGTGTATGTGCCTGTCTCGCAGGTTCGAGACAACGCCACGCTGATTCTTTCCAGGGTTTTGCACACACAGCAGTCATATGACCAAAACCATGACAACCACGAGGAGAGTAAGTGGAAACTGTTCCTCTTCTTCTTGAATCACTATTTTGGGTTTACGAAACCCAGACTGCTGATTTGCATGCATACATACATTCCAGTATATACGCATTGCTTGGTGGCTCAGATGAAACGCGTGGACACCTGCTCACTAGGCCTGCACAATCCCTTCTTCTCCCTCTTAGGAAATGCCTTACTGGACGATGATAAAGTGTTCCATCTGGTCAGGCCAGCAGATGAGCTGGACGAGATGAAGTCAAAGAGAGGCAGCATAAAGGATAAGTCCATGACCAAAGCCATCACAGAGATCTATCTCACTCGCTTGCTCTCGGTCAAGGTAGACACCAGCCTTACGTCTTCACATACATATCCTGTATCACACATATCAAATCCTTGTGAACATATTGCAGTAGGGTTTCCACCAAATGAGCATCTGTATCAAACCACTTTCATTTCAGCTGCAAACAAAATGCAGGATTTACATGTTGAGATGGAATTATTAAGTGTGGTTATGTAATTATATGTGTAAATACATAGTAAGTGAATTGTATTTACATTTTGTATCAACACTAAACTTGTTTTAGTTGGTTTTAATGCCAAGCAATGAACAAAACTGGCAAAAAAGTACTGGACTGTATGCAGGACTATAACTTTTATATCACCTTAAAGGACCTATATATTGCATTTTCCCCCTTAGATCCACTTGCAATGTTTGTCTGGCATCATGAAGCAAAAAAAAGATATTTTTATCCTCCCCTTAAAATGAAATAGGCTGTTTTGTCACTGTGTCTAGGACTAGTAGTTTATTTCTGTATAAAGAAAATATTCAAAAAGACAGTCTTTACTTTCAGTGTAAGTTAATGGAAATGTATTTCGTTCAAAGCAGTTTTGAAGCAGTTTATCGGTCTAATCATCATGAAAATTTGCCAGAATGTAAAATTATGCAGAAAACTAATTGAGATACTTGGTTTTCTTTGGACAACAACGATATATCTTCGTTCTGATTGGCTGCCCTGTATTCTTCCCCATTACAACAGGACTGAAACACTTCTTATAGCTTCAGCTGTGAATGGCATGACGAGCTAAACTGAATCAGACTGACTGAATTCATATGTCAAAATGTGCAACATCACAAAAACAGTGAACTGAAAAGCTCTTTTTCTCGCTTGGCTTACACATATGGACTGATGAGTGAACAGCACAGTTTGAAACATTCACAGTGTTTACACATCACATTTTTCCTTCAAAAAGTTATGTTTAAAATGCATCCTACTACATCCTTCTATTAAGTCCAACTGTGGAATCTGCACTTGTTCCTCTAAGCTACGAGTGAGAAATAATTCATATCAAATTTCAGCGTGTCTGTTGTCTTTTGACAAGTGAGCCTCCTGAGGGTTAGTGCTGCAAAGTGTGCATCGGTGCCACATCTCCTTGTGTATGTGAGCTCCTGAGCTAGCTTTAAGCGATCGAAACTCGTCTGAATTTTATCTGCCCAGTTTGTGGAAACGCAGTGCTTTGTGATTGACTGTCTGGTGTGTATTCATGTATCCTCTGCAGTAAATTAGGCAATTAGTGTGAGTTTCACCTCAGGCAGCATTATGTGAAAATTTGAAACGCAGCAAAGTAAACAAGGGAAGAGTCTTCGCTGGGGACTGCCTGTGTTCTAGTCTGTCTAGCTCTCAGTAGAAATCAATATGTTTTCAAGGCAGCTGTTCATGACCATGTTGGATACCTCTGGCATAAAGATTAGCCCGGCCTTCTGTTGAGTGTGCTAAGTTTATGGCCATCTGACATTTTCACAGCTTGACAATCAAGCAGTAAAATGTCATCATTTTCCAATATGTCATAATATTGTTTTATAGACACGAGACGTCAAAACTAGGTAAGCCAGACGAGTTTGCTGTTGGTTAGTCCTGACGCCACGTTTTTAGGATGGTTATTTTTGGTTTGTATGTGTTACACATGTTTGAGTATTCTGCTTTGTCTTCACTCAGCCCTTAGGGATGCTGTCTCCTTTCCCTTCCTCTGTGTCCTGAAGAATGTCTCTGTTGGCAATAATTTGTGCAGACTAAGTGTTTTCCTCCTTAGTTTGTGTTTGTGTGTTTGAGCTCTGTGGTCCATTTGGAAGTTGTTCTGCTGAAACCACACATTGGTCATATGTGTTTTGCGTTTCTCAGCGCTTGCGTCTCTGTGTGTTTTGTAACACCCGTGTGTTTGTGGTTCCAGGGCACGCTGCAGCAGTTCGTGGACGACTTCTTCCGCAGTGTTCTCTGCTCAGGAACGGTGGTGCCGCCTGCTGTGAAATACTTTTTTGACTTTCTGGATGAGCAGGCCTTAAAACACGAGAACGTGGACGAGGAGACCATCCACATCTGGAAGACCAACAGGTACGAGTGCGTGTGAGAGAGAGAGAGTGACAGACAGACAGACAGAGCATCAGCAGAAAGCAGCTGGTGTGTATGTAGTGCTGGATAGTACTGAAAAAAAATCATATTTAATTAAAAAAAGTCATGGTGTCAGTTGATTTGACAGGATGATGATTTGCATTAATAAAGTGTTTCCTGTGTAGGGTGTTGGGAGAGTGGGAGCAGGTGGGGTGACAAGTTTAGTTCAAGTTCATAAGTTCACACAATAGTCCAGAGAACTCACCTCTTCATATGACTGATGTTTTGGTTTTAAACATAGTTATGGTATATTTTGTAAATGTAAAAATGTATTTAGCTTTATGCAATGGATGTCTTTACACCAGTATTTACTTATATATTTAGTACATAGTACATATTTATTCAGCTGATTCAGACTATTAACTTGTTTTATTAAGCAGATCATTCTTGCTTCTATCAAATTGAGTTTATCTCAAATTTAGACGCACATCAAACTGTTTGTTTTACATATGATTCACTTTTTTTACTCAATAGAAAAAAGTTTATATTAAGTTTGTTAATAAAGGTGTGATGTTTGAATTGGCAAATAAAAGAAAATATAAAGTTATATAACTATAAAAATGTGATTATTTTTATTGTTTTTCAGTACAGCCAATGATATAATAAATGAAGGATTTATAAAGTTTGATAGATTAAAAAAAGTCTCCTGTTGGTTTGCTGTTAAACGTTTGTAGTAGCAGTTTGGTTTGAATGAAACGCTTACATTAGTTCTATTTGTGTTCGCTTTACAACATGCATTTACTCATGAATGGCAGCAAATATGTATATGTTTTATTTTCTGTCAGTTCAGAGCAACCCCTGCTGCCCTACTGCTAGTCTAGTCTAAAAGACTGTCTTTAAAAACTGCGCTTGTTTTGACAGGACTGGTTCGTTGTTTACCCTTGAAATTACACTGATGGGAATCTCACACAAGAATGTAAACAGAAAGCGAACATACCGCTTACTGGGGTTTTCATGTATTTTAAACTTGTTGTTTTAACACAGTCTGAAACCCTCAGCAAATGAGAGACACCCCCAGTTAAAATTCAATTCTAAAACTCTATTAATATGGCTAAAAGTAAAAATCAATACTGGTATGTGACACCAATGCCAGTATAGATGATATTATTGATTGTAATTGTTTTAGAATCTGGCTCACGCATTCACACCCTCGCTCGTGTCCTGCAGGATTGTGACCCGCTCTTTAATATTCAGGGTATCTCATCTTCTCATGGGACCTCGCTGCATCAATTAACGTCAGCTCCGTGTTTGTTTATTCCCGCTGATGAGTCGGCGTGGACGCGTCGAGATTGACGGCCGTTAGAGAGAGACGTGAATGAGGACGATGAGCAATATCATCAGACCCGCTCGCATCACACGCTTGTTTTGTTTGCTAAACCAGCAGAGACCGCTCCTGTTAAATATGAATGCGCCAAACAGCCAAACAAACATGGTAATTACGTCCCTGGTTAATTTAATTGTGCTGTTATTACACACTCGTTTTATTTTGTTGTTGTTCTCTCGCCGCGCAGAGGGATGCGGCTAGCCGATATATATTCCAAAATTGCCCATCTCAATTAGTTTGCCTTTAAAACGCATGACAGAACGCAGGGGCCGGAGCTATTTTGGGCCTGTTTGTAATTCTCTGGCATTGCTACAGAGGATAGGCTGTGGTGTCTCTTGTGTGTTGGGAGTTTTTTGTATGTGTGCGCGCGCGTGAGGTTTTCTCTGGGCACCGCAGTGTGTTTGTGTGTGGTCGGGGGTGGTTGCGTGGGTGCTGGAGCGTGTAGTGAGGTTTTCGCTCAGTGTGTGCCCATTTGTTTGCTCCCAATGTGAGAGTTCAAAGAAAGTGTTGGTTAAAATGTGTAATTTTCCTGGTACAGTAGGAATGCACTCTCAGGTCAATGATGAATAGCAGGGGTGTTCAGAATTCTGTTTGTGGCTGCAGGCGTCGAATCTGAGGAGCTGATAAGCGGCGCCGTGCTCCGCCGAGCCACAGTCATTAAATCCCCTCACAACTTCCTTCAATCTAACAGCTCCCCATATTAAGATGCTGGGGCGTCAGGGGAGCAACAAACAGTGCTGGACCTTCTGCTCCGTTCATTTGGGCCGCAGAGTCTGAAACTCCTCGCTGTGCTAAAGTGCTCTTCTCTTCTCTTGTCTTCTTTTCACCAGCCTCCCTCTAAGGTTCTGGGTGAACATTCTGAAGAACCCTCATTTCATCTTTGATGTGCATGTGACAGAAGTGGTTGATGCCTCATTATCAGTCATCGCTCAGACCTTCATGGATGCCTGCACTAAATCTGAGCACAAACTCAGCAGGGTGAGACAAATGGGCTCCTTTTCTGCACTCCTCCCAGACCATTTTTGCAATTTTTGCTCACTGTCTGAGGACGGGACTTGAGAAGAAAGTGCGAGCCCCAGATTCACAGAAGTGGGAAAAGAATCTAAAAATCAGTGGCCATAGAGAGAGCACCTAGATTACTATTGAAAATCCATTTTCTTTTTTTTTCATTCTAGGACTCGCCCAGCAACAAGCTTCTCTATGCAAAGGAGATCTCCACATACAAGAAGATGGTGGATGAGTGAGTAATACTTCTTTAAACTCCTGCTAGTGTTGATTATCCTATATTAGACCACTTATTCAGTAACGACAGGTGTAATAAGGAATAAAGACACACCCATCACAAACGTTTATAGCTGATTCCAACACTAATTTTTGTACAGCCAAATTATTTGATGGCTTATTTAGTTTAAAGGTGACCCTCAACCTTTCCTTTAGTGTATTGTGTAGCTTTTTGTGCATGTAAACAGACTGTAAAGTTATAGAAAAATATTGTGTTTTAGGCATGTAAAACTAGTAGAGCCCAAAAGTAAAGTTATGAATAAAGACATGTAAATCAGTTGCCTGTTTAAATAGAATGAATTAAACCCAGCATTGAAAGTAAGAGGTAACTGGCTGTTTTGAACAATGAGTCATACATAATTATGCTATGGCATTTTAGTACAGGTGTAGCAGGTGCCCTTGCCTGACTCTTGTTATTTATCTCATAAAATTGCAACACAGATCTGCAAAATAATGTAAAAATAATAAAAAGTTTGTTGTTTTATATTCCCGGTTGCAGTTTTGGCCCATGTGCCTAAAAATGAAATGAATGGTTTGATTAATTATTGTTTGATAACAAAAATCAATCTGTGTGTCAATCTCACAGATATTACAAAGGAATCCGACAAATGGTGCCAGTCAGTGACCAAGACATGAACACTCACTTGGCTGAGGTGTCTCGGGTGAGAATGCCCTTTTTTCTGAGTGCTTCTGATTTCTTGACTGAATACTGTGAGTGAGAGAAAATTACTGTTATTGAGTGTGGTCCTGCTTAATGCTGTCCCATTGTGTCCTGTAGGCTCATACAGACAAACTGAACACCCAAGTGGCCCTCCATCAGCTGTACCAGTATGCGAGCAAATACTATAAAGAGGTAAACATGCCCACACACTGTGCACAGTATTGTTTTATAATCATTATCAGGATATTCACCTTTAAAATACTGATACTGTAGAAGGACATAAAGTGAAAATCAGCTCTTTTACTGTGATATGAGCTTCTTCACTACTGATCACAGTTCCAGTTGAGTGTTAATGTATATATTTTGATGGCTTAGGCTGTTCAAATAATCAACTAAAGCAAATAGTTTTTATCAAAATAATCCTAAATAACATTTGACAATGGTACAGTATGCATTGTGATAGTGTAGCATTCCCTGAACTGGCATGCACAACCGTGACTCCACCAAAAGCTAAGATCAAATTCCATTCCATTGCAAAACTATTATTATGGTCCCCCCTTTGTGGTTATAACCACCTCCAGTCCTCTGGGAAGTCTTACTACAAGCTTTTGGAGTGTGTCTGTGGGAATTCAATCAAAACAGCCTTTGTGATGTCAGGCACTTGTTGGACGAAAAGGCCTGGCTTGCAGTAGTCATTCCAGTTAATCGCAAAGGTGTTCAGGGAGGTTGAGGTCAGGGCCCTGCGCAGGTCACTGGAGTTCCTCCGCATCAAACTCATCAAACTGTCTCTTTGTGGAGCTCGCTTTGTACATGGAGACACAATCATGCTTGAACAGGAAAATAACTTCTCCAAACTGTTACCACAAAGTTGGAAGCATGTAATTGTCTAATATGTCCAGCTCATTATCCCTCCTCCACTAAACTTTACTATCTGCATTGTGGTAGGTAGTGTTCCCCAGGCATGTGCTAAACACAGATTAACCCATCAGCCTGCCAGAAAGTGAAACGATCCCAATGCTTGCCACTGTGATTATGGTGATCTTGTGTGCAGCTTGTGTGCAGCTGCTATGCCATGGAAACTCATTTCAGGAAGCCCCTGAAACACAGTTCTTGTGCCGATGTTGTTTCCAGAGGCAGTTTGAAACTCTGCAGTGAGTAATGCAGCAGAGGATATGTGATAATTACATGAATTTGTGGTCTAGTGCTTTGTGGCAGAGCTGCCATTGCCCCAGATGCTTTTTACAGTTGACCGAGGCAGACCTAGCCCGGCAATAACAATATTTTGTCCATATTATACACTCTTGAAAACAGTACTGTCAGGAAGTATTTTTCCACTGGGCATTGCAAGACATTCAGCGATGATTACTAATCCAAACCCAGAACTATCCATACTCGGGAGAAGTACCTGCGTCTGTTTTCTAGCACACAACGGAACCATGAAATAAACGCAAGCAATAGCAGCAACAAAAGCTTCCCATGTACCTTTTAGTCAACACTTGTTTTTAAACGAGAGTTACAGACAGTGATTCTAGGTTTTTTTTTTTTTTTAGAAATGGCTACTGGCTGACCGAGTATGTGATGATTGTGTTTGACTAGCCAGTGGTCTGTATTATTTATAGCTCTACCCATACGGCTTGGATGAGTACACTTAGTACCCATGCATGAAGGGTAACCCAATTCAGCATGGCCACTCAGGTACAGGACGGTTTGCTTAGCAGTAGAAATAAGGGCAAAATGCGTGAACACAGGTTTATAACTAATCACACGGTACTGCCCTTTAAAAAAAACATGTACATCACGCAAGAATAGTTTTTAAAGTGTCTGGTGTTTGTCTAATACCCAGCGAGAGAAAGAAAGCAGCAATACTTTCACATCTTTACTGTGCAGGTGGTGTAATGTGACACCTTTTCTAATACACTGACTCATTCATCTCTCTTTCTCTTTCCGTCCTAGATTGTCCTGGCTCTGGATGAGGACCCTGCAGCACAGAGTAAGCAGCTGACGCTGCGACTCCAGCAGATCGCTGCTGCGCTCGAGAACAAAGTGACAGATCTGTAACCCTGCCTCACAGAGATAGAGAAAGAAAAAGACAGAAAGAGAGAGAGAGAGAGAGAGAGAGAGAGAGAGAGAGAGAGGCTGGAATGGAATCAAACTGCCAGAGGTCATGTTGGGCTCAAGTCTCTGGGGTAGGAAGAGAGGATACAAGAAAGGGAAAAAAAAGAACAATTTAATGAATGAAGCCCTCAGAGTGTAATTAGCATTATAACTATAATCAGATGTTCAATTTCTTCCTGTGTAGAGAAAAAAAAAAAGTTTTAAGAATTGTATTATATATTTTTTTTATCGTGCAGTCTTTATGCGGAAAGCTTTATAATGAGAAAATAACTTTTTAATGGACAGCTTTGCGTTGATTGTGTTTATAAAGCCTCTGTGTATGTGTTGGGGGATCTGTTGGGGTGGGTGTGTGTGTGCGTGTGTGGGTGGGTGGGTGAGTGTGAATTGACTCCTGACTGCTAATTGCTCACACACAGGATGCCTAAATTCTGACCCAAAGGGAGTTACCCACTCATCTGTATGACTGTATGTGCTGTGTGCGTGAGTGCGTGCATGCGTGTGAGCGCATTTGGTTTTCTGCAAGCTCACTTTGGGGTCATAACTTATGTATTGTCCGACCAAACATCATCTGATGGACCCTGACTAGCAGGAAGGAAAGTGGTTTTGCAGCAGGCGGTGATTATATTTTTCTATCGATTCTCCGTGTGGGCCTGCTGGACTGGTGGGGTCAGCTTCCATCAGAAGAAACACTGGAAAAGCCAATAATATAATTAATAGCACATTTTCTTTACATGCTCTTAACTCATCATAACAACATGGACCAACCTGAGCACAAAGAGATTCTGTTTAGGCAATAGCATAAAAAAAAAACAACAACAACAACACAGTGTCCGTCAGTACAAGGCATGTCATGTTTATACATAGATGTATGTGTCTTAAAAAAAGTTTATTTGTACAAGCTTTTATCATTCATTTCAGAAATATGGTTATTATCGTTATTGTGCAATGAAAAAAATCACGTATGGTAATGTCTTACGCATCTCATACACAAATAGTTACTTTTTTTTTATTTATGGTACCAAAATGTAATGTTGAGGACAAATCATTTCATAGATGATCACAGCAACCTTGTTTTTCCCCACAAGAACAGACACAATCCAGCTGAACCGAATGCAGCTTTAAAGGGCCCATATCTCATCATCTGGAGGTCCCTTCGCATTTCTGTTGTAAAAGATGTAGCATGTAAATTTCCTAATCACTGCTCAGTCTATACATGTAGAAGCCAAGCTTCTCAAACATGAGCACATTTTATTCACCTACAGCCGTTTAACTCATGCTGAAGTTATAAAGACTGTTTCAGCCTGAACTGCTTTTAAAATAAAGCACAATACAAGACAGCCAGTCAGAACAGAGCTCGTTTACATATAGGCTTCTTAAAGGCACAAGAGCAGAAGCAGCCTGTTTTTAATTCTAAAAGATAAAGAGAGGCTGGAAAATGACCATGACTGTTCTTCAGAACATAAAGCCAAACGACTGGCGCCATCCGTAACTGGATTGAAATGAGTAAATAAAAGAAAAATATAGGATATGGGCCCTTTAATAGAATCTGTCCTATTACCTTAAAGCTGCCCGTTCTGGTTTTTGTCCAGCAGGAGGCTCAGAGCCAGTCGGTCGCACATTTTTTTTCAAAAGCTCTGCTGAGCTCAGTGTGCACTCTGAGTGCTAAATCTTTTTAAGAACGCTTTATTAACTGATAAGCTTCTCCGCCCTTTGATGAACAAAAACTCTGATAGGCGGCTTTAAACACTGAATAACATTTCACACTGCAGCGTGTACTCAAACGGATTTTTCAAATGTATAAGTAGCATTTCACTAAGACGTTAGTGAGAGAGAAGCACTCTTAAATAAGCAGCTGCTCTGGTACTAAAAAGCTAAACAACATGGTACTTCTGAACTGAACTGTTACAGAATCTGGAGCGCATCCAATTTCTAAAACCTGCTGTCCTTTTTGGTTTTTTTTTTCTTTTTCTTCTTCTTTCTTTAATGTCTGTGTCCATACTACTAGACTTCATGATGTATGTACCAAATACTGCAATACACAGCAATCCTTCTCAGTTCTGAGTATTATATGTGTTTAGGAAGCCTTTTATTTGTAAAGCTGGTGAATATCGCTTTCCGCTGTCGATCCAAAAGTAGTTCCTTTGCTCCCTTCTCGCGGCCGAGGTTAGGATTTGGGTCAGAGGGGGGAGAACTGGTCCTAGATCACCACAAATCCTTGTTCGAGCCTCTTTTTTGAGCTGTATCTCTCAGGGCTTGAGCTGCCCTTGATTTGACTGCCAGATGGCTGGATTCTGGCCTTCGAATGATGGGATTCCTCCTTAAAGCAATGGTGGTCTGTCGCCGAGCAGTATGAAGAAGCCTTGTGGCGGTTGGCACTGCCCACTCAATTCCCCTCTGCTTTAATGAAACCAGCAGGAGACGCGTTTGATCTTAATTGCATGCAAGCTGCTGACACCGTGCTTTTAAATATGCTCACAATATTCCTTCTCCTCCTTTTTTCTTTTTTTTCACTCCCATTTGATTCGGGAAGCGGCGAGCCAAGCCCCTACTACAGCTCAACGTAAAGCTTCTTTAGCCTTTCTTTCACCAAAACGTGCCTTAATGATATTAAGTGTTACTACTATCGTTAATTCTACCGATGATATCGAGTGGCAAAATGGCAAAGTTGTAGAGCTAGGGTGCTTGCAGTGTCTTTGCAGCTGTGGTGTTGATCGTGAGTAAGTGCAGTCGTCATGCTAGGATCATTTGTGCTGTAGCCACAATGTGCCAATTAGGTTGATCAGATATGAAGGGGGAGGGGGGGGCGAGGCAGTTTTTTTATAACGTGCATATCTTTTGGGCGTCTGTGGTTTGTGCGTGTATGTGTGTGTGCGTGCGTGTGTGTGTGTGCACTTTTGGACGTCATTTCGGGAACAAGCTCTGAACTAAACTAAGCCGTGGTGAATGTAAAACCATCCCCCCTCCCCCCCAACGACAAAGCATCTGCCATTCCGCTTTTTATTCCTGATTGTTCGAGAGGAGGATGTGCAACAGAAGTGTTGACTAGCGCTAGTGTGTCCCGCTATTGTGTTTTATTCCCTTAGATTTATCATTTCTATGCGATTCCATAGTATGTATGAAAAATATCTATACTCGACAATGCCCTTCTTACTGCTGTGCAGTTATTTTTATTCCTTCATGTCCTTATGATAATAATATATGCCTTTGTATTAAAGAAGAAGCAAATCTGTCAACACTGTATTTCTCGTGTAATAATCCTATGCATTTTGAAGTCCAGGAAAAGAAATGCCAGTATGTTGTGGTGTTATCAAGATGTTTTTTTTTTTTGTTTGTTCGGTTGGGTTTTTATTTTCCCTTGTGAATGTGTAGTAAAGTAAACTAGCTGGGGACTGTATACGGTACAGTAAAGGCGGGAGACTATAGATTAGCCGTGGCTTTTCCTGGCCCGGCCGCTCGCAACAGCTCTTACATGCCTAATCTGTTTGTACTGAAGTGCTCGCCACTCAGTGGGGGGGCAGGGCACCTTGCACCCTTACGTCAATAAAGAGACACTTCCATTTCATCGCCTCTCGCTCTCGTCCTTTTCTCGCTGAATGAACACTATCCACCTTGCAGATAGTTCGGTTCGGTTGCCATCGAGCTGTCATGTTGCCTGTAAATGAGTTGCTTTTCTTATTAAGATGTCTTCAGATACTATCACTCGGGGGGCTGTGTGTGTGGTGGTGGTGGTGGTGGTGGGGGGGGGGGGGGTTGTTTGCTTTTCTTTTGGGATGCATAATGTCATTGCTTACCTCTAATAACCTTTCAAACAGCCCTCGTTTCATTATAGAAAATGTGCCAGTGCCAATTTGGTACAATCTCATTCAGTTGAGGCAACACACTTCAGGAAAACGGAGTCATTTCTTTAAACAATAGATATGCCAATGAGTCTGTGCCAGTTGATTACTGACATTGTATTTTTCGTAATGCAATGTATATGAGGAAATAAGATGTTGGCTACACAAATAATGCAGCAATTAGCATTTGATGCTGTTAAAATGATGTCATTGTGAATCCAGAGAAAGGATTTCACACAATAGATCAATGAATTATTGAACATTATTGTTAGTCATTTTGTCTGGATATGAACAGTATATGAGAAAATCCTTCTGCAATAGTCTCCAGAACAGAGGACATAACTTGCAGGTATTCGAACGGCTGATGTTTGTGATCCTGAATATAAAGAACAGATGATTTTAAGAAGAGGGGCCTCAGAACTGCATTATCCATTGAGATCGGAGATCTGGGAAAACATGCACCATTTGAGTGAATGTTGTCATTAGTACAAATGGAAATAGGCATATTTGGATGTTCTGTTTAGGGGAAAAGCGTTTATTTGATAAATGACATGATGTGTTTTTGCTAAACCTTCATTAAAGTTTATCGGCTACAATCATTAAATTTTAGCCAACAATGAATTAGTACATAAATATTTGCCATTCACAGTTGAATTTGAACATTTTCAGCCATTACAGTCTTTCACTCCAGTGTAAATGAGTAGTGCACCACTAATGTTAGCATTTGCAAACCAGTTCATATGGTGGTGGTGTTTTTCAAACTGACAGTTTTCCTAAAATTAGATTTTAAAAAATGGCAGTCGTAGCTCAAATTAAAATAAATTTTTTTTCTATAGATGTCTGTCAAAAGTTGACTCCTTTCTAAGACCCACGACACAAAAATGGTTTAATTACATGAATTTGCATGCATTTCTACTGAATTCATGTCATGTTTGTTGTGACATTGTGAAAGATAACAACTATGGAAAATAATTGCAATCAAATCAGTGATCAGATGATTGTGTAATAATTTTAACAAGCCTTCTTGCGTCTGTTTGGACGCAAGTGAGCACAGATTCACAAATCATGCTAAAGTAAATACATTTCTGTTGCGTCTGGAAGTGTTATGGATGTTATTTATTCCAAAAATCTGAACAATGATTGACGGGACCAAAATCACTTCTGCATGTTGTGTCTTGCCTTAACTTTCAATTTTGATTGTGCGCAAGCAGCGCGATGTTTATGTGAATGTGAGCAGTAATATAAAGTCTGGAATGCTCTATGCTAATACTCTGTCGCTACTGTCGCTGCCTTCGTTGCCGCATTAAATATTCCAGTCAGAATGTTACATTTATTAGGTTCATAAATGGAAGAGAATCTGCATCTGAAGCAGTAAGAGTTATGTAGAGAATAAACAATTGGGTGTTACCCAATTGTGAGACCCCCAGCGACGGCCCAGAAAAGTTTGTCTAAAGAGAAATTAATTAAATCACTGGAAAAGGGGGGAAATAAATAAAGAAATCCAAAAAAGATGAAAGAAGGCATTGCCTGGTGCTTCGTTCTCTAACAAACCTTGGAGCAGATGAGAGAAATATCAAAGAGAAAGCTGACTCCCATGAAACCAATGGAGCGATACAACATGAGATATACACCCACCATCCAACCCCCCCCCCCCCTCCCCCAACCAAAAGAGAAGGAAAAAAAGGAAATCTTCAAGGGCCAAATTAATTATATTCTGTTACTCAGATTCACTTGTGAGTCACATTCTAGACAGACATCTGGTGTCAAAAATATAGCGTCTAATCTGATCATGTGATTGTAGTTAAAAGCCATCAAAAGAATGCATGGAGTGTTAGTTAATTGCTTAATAGGTCCTGTACTGTGTCAGACACCGCTCTTTCATGTTATTTCCACTCAAAGTAGCCATTAACAAAAACCTATATTCTCGTTTTCAGTGTTTATAGTTTTATTTTTAGAGTCTACCAAAAATGGAGTGTTTCCTCATACTGTACATCTGTATTCACTCTCTGTCTGAAACCCTCTCTTGCTTCTGTGTCTTTAAGCCCCACCTCCCAATGAGCTCATTGTGCTCTGATTGGTCAACCGCCAGAGCAGCATGAGGTTCTGCCCCTACACTGCTGTGGCTGTTTTTACATTGGGGGCATATCTGCCGTATCAGTTTAAACCAGAGTCTGTTCCTGAAAGTCTGGTAGAACCAGTGCACCTTTGCAGGCCAGACTGGAGCAGGATGTTTGAGTGGTATGTTTTTTTTTAGTTCTCTGTGCGTTGTGTGAGAATTGTGTTACGTGGTGATGTCACCTTGTAACAGAGAAACGGGCTGGAATTTTGGAACAGTGGTTTCTGTGGGAGAGAGTTTCTCTGTCTGGCGTGTACTTTAGGCTTTATAACTGCAGTTTACATGCACAAAAAGCTACATGCTTAACTAAACACTCAGAAAAAAAAATAGTTAAGCGTAGTAATTTGTTTTTCTTTTCTTATAGAACAAAAGGGACCTCTAATAAAAAAGCTCTTAGACCACTGAAGCAGTCAACCAGTTTACTACTTTCCTTTAATTACACTTATTTTCCCTAACCCAACACATTCAATTAACTTTTTACTTGTTGCAGCATGACTGGACAAATCAAATGACTGTATGAAATAATTGCATTAAATTTAAGCATAACTAAGTATTCATATAGTAATTCAGTTCAAGTGTATAATATTTTGAATCATTTAGATTAGGTGAATATGTAATAATTGTTACAGGCCTACGACCAAAGGACTTTGGAAAAATATCCCCAAACATTTCTTTAAAGACTGAAAATGAAAGCTGTAATGAAGGCAACAGGTGGATGTCTTCTGCCTTTTCAAAAAACTGAAAATGAATAGCTTGTACTTTATGTCTGTTTTAACTGGAAAGTAAATAAACAGCAGAATTGTGTCTGACTTGCACAGTACTGTAAGAAGAAGGGGCAACATTGTCACCAGAAGCTCCTGACTCAATTATCTCTCATGCTCTCTATCAGGTTCCTCATGACTCCCCAGTTCATGAAATGAAACGAATACAAATACAATAAAAATGTCTAAAAAATAACTTGACTCTCTCACACTGAGTGCAAAATGAATTAAACGCTTACACTGTTCTCCTCTCACTGAGAGGCGTCTCTCACCGCACACTCTAACTCAGCAGGTAAAGGTAAAGTGTTTAACCACCAGTTGTGAAGTTCTCACACTCTGTTCTGATCAGATTTAGTTTGTTTTTCCTCTTCTTCCTTAAAGGCAGGCCAAGCCAACGCACACGCTACAAGCGGCAGCACAGACCTTAATTAAACTAGAAAAGCAGAAAAAGCAGCGTGACAGTTGTCGTGATTAATATTACATCGGTTGACCACAAACAGATGCTGTGGGTGTGTGTGCTGAACGCGTCAGTGCGTCCCATAGGTGTGTGAGAGTGTTTGAAGCCCACTCTGACATCTCTCTCTCTCCCTCTCTCTCTCTCTCTCTCTCTCACATATTCTTTCTTTTTCTGTAATTCTCTGCCTCTTATTTTCAATCTTTCTTCCTTCACACTTTCTCTCTCTCTCACATTTTGTTTCTTTTTCTGACATTCTCTCCCTCATACCTTAAATCTTTCTTCCTCCCGTCTCTTCTTTCTCTCTCTCTTACTCTCTCACACACACATTCTTTTTCTTTAATTCTATCTCACTTTCAGTCTTTCCTCCTGCTCTTATTCTCTTTCTCTCTCGCACACAGTTTCTTTCTTTTTCTGTAATTCTCTCTCTCTTACCTTCTATATTTCTTCCTCCCCATCTCTTCTTTCTCATCCCCTCACTTTGTTTATTGTATGGCCCCTTTTACCCTGTTCTTTAATGGTCAGGACCCATGAAGGACCACCACAGAGCAGATACTTTTAGGGAGGCAGATCAGTAACAGATCAGCTATCGTCTCTGACTTTACATCTACAAGGTGGACCAGCAAAGTGGTCCTCCATGGGTCCTGACCTTTAAAGAACAGGGTAAAATGGGCCAAACAATAAACAAAGTGAGGGGGTGAGAAAGAAGAGATGGGGGGGTCTAATAGAGTAAACAGTGAGTGGACACAATATTTAAAAATTAAAAAGAGGGACTACAGTCTGTAATTGTAGAACTACAAAGTGCACCCGTTTTGTAAGTAAAAACAGCTGATAAGACATACAATGTGTGTAGGAGGTGGTTTTAGTGATATGGCTGATTGGTGTATATGTATTTATAAAATTATAATATTTAATATATATTTTGGTTGTAAAAAAAAAGAAAGCATATAACATAATACATTAATGACATTTTTTTTTTACTTAAAATAAGCTGATTAGAAGAAGTGAAGTTTGGTTTCCTCCTTCTTCTAACCCTGATTTAATTAAATACAGGATTTATTAACAAACCAGGTATTAACACAATTAACTGCATATAATACTGCAGAAGGTGGAGTTTGGGAAGAGTTAAGAGAACACGTTAACATGCACAATATCAACTACTCCTACTACTCGTTTTTCTTCTATTTACTTTGATATTCGCGTTCTTTTAGGTAATAAACTTACTGCCCGTTTAAACAGTTTTTAAATATATTTATCTCATCTGCTTAAAGCTGTGACACGAAGTGACTAAAATATATAAAAACGTTATATTATTCTGATCACTAGTTTTATTGTGATTCTGTTATAGTCGCCTGAGACATCGCGGCTCATTCCTGAGTTTACCGCTAGTTGGCGCGCCTTCGTACCGGATGTGATCACTGCAGCGTAAACACTGTGTTATCCAATCACGGCTCAGCACAGGGAACGATTCCCAATCAGGTCTGAGTGAGGGCGGGACTTTAAAAACTAGCGCGGTCGCGGAGGAAAAACTGACAGGAAATACAAAAAGCGCTGTCCGGTTTGTTATTATATCCAGTCATGTAGATAAACGGCTGTAAATGTCCTGGTGTTTAACAGTAGTTAATAAAAAGCGGTGAACTCACCTCTGCAGCGGTGCAGATGGAGCTCCTGGAGCCGCAGTGAGAAAGGCGGGGCTGCCGTTGCTGCCCAGAACCAAGTGGGGCAGGTCTGGTGAGTAACGTTACTTGATGGGTTACCATAAAACTCAGACTCGCTCTCAGTTTGCTGGGAAAGCTCAGCTGCTTGCTTTCTGAAGTTAGCATCTTATTCAAATTCCTCCGTTCCACCTTAAATGCTGCAGCAGGTACATCCTGACACCTCAGACACCATTTAAGGTGGAACTGTGAATTCAGATAAGAAGCTAACTTCAGCCAGTCTTTCTTCAGGGTTACACTCAATAACAAGTCAAAGATATAAGAGCGGTCACTCACCTCCTGGACAAGACCTTACCCCAAGCAGTCAGTGTACCACACGGCGCTGGCCGGGTTATAACATGCTGAACAGGCGCCCCAACATAACATAAACACCTTCCCCAGCCGCTCATAGCTAACTGACTAGCCACTGTAAGCACGTTAGATGTTTTCAGGCCGCTAGACTAGACCCCAGAACCAACAAGGATAATGTTAGTGAATGACCCCAATAACGGCAACTCTTGCTCTTCACCCTCGTAGTGTTTTATTTGCCCCGTTAGACCGACGTGATGTTTGTTTACTCGTATAACTCACAATATTAGCTACACTAGCCGTTGGTGGACAGACATATCTGACTTAACTGAGGAACATTGTAGCTCTGTTTAAGGGATACAGGGCGGTCTGCCCTGTCCTCCACTAGCCCTCCAGATCTGTCTTGTTTTCCTTGTGTTTCCCAGCCTTGTGTGTTGTGTGTTTCCATAATATCTTTTCCCTCAGCTTTAAAGTAAGAGTAATCTCCATACTTCTCATATAGTTTTGATAGTATGTGTTCACCATGAAATTGTGTGTATGTATGTACTGCTTCTAGATATATTCTTTTTGTAGAAAAAATGAGAATAGATTCTGTGATATGTAACATTTAAATGGTTTAAGCAATCAACACCTTTCAAAACATTTCCAAAGTTGGCATTCGCACAAATCATGGAATCTTTGAGCACATCCTTAACGCCAGCGTCTACCATCTACCTTCATTCTGCCAGCTAAGAGCTACACAAGTAACAGCAACAAAAAAAACAATTACTCCAACATAAAAGTTTGAATTACAAAGCTTGCTTGGTCAGCCAGTTAGCCCATTGAGCCTAGACTAGGTGAGGCACAGTACATTCCTAAAAGTGTACTTCTCTGTGCCCCCTGTATGACCTTTGGTAATATCCTGGTATTATTCCGGCCCATTTTCTGTGATTTTGAGGAATGATGGGTCACATACAGAGCTGAACATGGAGCACTGGGAACATAGAGCCCTGAGAACATTACAAAATGTTGCTATGTTACATCCCCTTTGCAGAGTAATTATCTTCTAAAACAGTGCAAAAAACTGCCTCTTATGAAACTTTATAGTTTGTTTCTGTACCTACTTGTAATACAAAAACAACATTAAAGTATGTGAAAGGTCTACACTGAGTTAGCTGCAGTATTAGATTACATTAAGAACGCCTCGTCACTTATTTTGGTAGGTGAGCAAAAAGCTGATGAATGTGAAGCCAGCAGCTGCGTATTTAAATAAATGCAGTCATTTACCTCAATGAAATCAACAGCCTAGCAGAGTACTATGAATGACTAAATTCATGTTTCAGTATTTTCAGGTGTTGTGGTTTTCGCAAAAAACAGCAAATGAGAGACTCAGAAGTCACAGCTTGAGTTTCAGGACTTGTTTTTGCATGTTCAAGACAGTGCTGTCTATGAATAATAATAATAATAATAATAAGTTCAAATTATATAGCGCCTTTCTCATACCCAAGGACGCATTACATCAAGAGGGGGGGAGAAAAAAAATAGCCATAATATAGGAGAAAAATCAGTGAGCAGCAGAGAAAAGGTACTGAGAAAAGAGGTAAGTTTTAAGTTGAGCTTTAAATGCAGAAAGTGAGTGACAGTCACGAAGAGATTGTGGTAAGGAGTTCCACAGTTGTACTGAAGTGTTGTACTCTCAGTAATAATATGGTACACGATGCTCATAAAAAGTTTTAGTGTACAGCCATGTCAGTGAAGATTAGACCTGTCATGCACATACATTGTCATCTGATTGCAGTTCTTTGAAGAAATTCTGGTTATTTAGCTCACCACAATTATTTTGCTCAGTTGTTAGAAGTGTGTTGGGTTGAGGCAAATAAATAGAAATTGTAGATGTTCGACTGCTCTTAAAGAAAGCACCAGTGTCCTGACTGTTATGCTACACTACATGGCCAAAAGTCTGTGGACACTGGCATTCTCCTGGCATCCATCAAACCCAGATTTATCTATCAGGTTGCCAGATTGTGTTTCATCACTTTACATAACACATTTCAAGTGCACACAGGACGGTGCACATGGGGCGCTATTGGCTGGTGGACTATTATCAGTCTAGTAGTGACACTTCAGTAGCACTGCTGTGTCTGATTCACTCGTACCAGCACAACACTCACACTGACACACCACCACTACATCAGTGTCCCTGCAGTGTTAAGGATGATCCACTGTTCAGCTAATACCTGCTTTACAGGACCACCTGTGGACAGGATAAAGGTGGGGTAATAAAGTATGCTGAGAAACAGATGGACTATAGTCTGTAATTATAGATCCACAAACTGCAGCTAATAAAAAGCGTCGACAGGTTTAGCTAATTAATTGCTCTGTGTATGTAGAATTTCATGCCAGTTTATCCGAAATACCATTTATACCAACAGCTAGCAAGATGACCAATTTGTCTGCTGTAGGTTTGTGCTTAAATAGTGCTGTAAAAAGAACAATAACATTGTATTGCAATTATTCATTTTACAGACAATTATCAATTACAGTTTAATGACGATGGCAAGCCTGTGAAAGAATCATTAACATTGTATTTGTTTTCTCTTGCAGGGCAGAAACGCTGATTTCAGCGAGAGGACGTCACCATGTACCGCAGCCGAACTTCATCTGAAATGTCCACTATACCCAGCAGCAGCATTACAGAGCTTCTGGGGGCACTGTGTGACTACAGCTTGACAGGGGTGTCATGGAAACGCCACTCTTTGGGTTGCACCTCACGGGAGGCGTTCCGCCGTATCCTCCGTAAAAAAGCGTATGGGGCACTGCTGTCCAAACTCTTCCAGGACAGCTCCTCCAAATCCAACTGTACAGCAAATGCTTTGGCCAACACGCCTGCCCACAACAAATTGCTGATGATTTCCTTCGACCTGCGCGTCTCTGGCCGCACTGAAGAGGCAGAGAGGCTCGAAGTCCTCCTGGCACAACTCCACGAGATGGCCCTCTCGTCCGGTCTGACTGAGCTGGACTCTGTCCTGGAACTGCTGGTGCAGCTGTCCGGTTCGGTTCCTCCACCAGCAGCCTCCTTCAGCAGGGATTACATGCGGCGGGAGCGGCCTGTCCTCCGTAGGCCTCCCCTGGGAGGCTACCTGAGCCAGGAAATGCAGAGGCTTGAGAGCAGGGCCTGGGCTATGGTGTGTGAGGAGGAGTGGGGGGTGTTTGGGGGAGTGTGTAGGACACTAAGCCTGATGGATGCTCCACCAGGGACTGGCCTGCCTGGCTTGGGCAGAAGAGCAGAGGTGGAGGAGAGGTTTGAGAGGGAAACCAGGCTGTCCCTGTTCGGGGCCCTTCAGCACTCAAGGACGTCAGATATGGACATCCGGTTGGACCTGCCACCTGTACCCAGCAACGCGGAGGTCACTGGACTCACTATTCGGGTACAGCAGTGAGAGTTGAATTTTCCAAGGCAGACAAATTCTGCATTAGTTAATTTTCTTCCTTTTAGATCTAGCTGCCTTGAGTCCTTGAGTATGAACTGGAAATTAACTCACTTAATTTATAATTGACTTTCACTGATAGGCCTGATTTTTCTGAGAATATTTAATTCCATTTACCTGTTGAAACCTTAAAAATTACCCTTTGGAATTTATACTAAACTGATGAAATTGAGACCTTGAGTGAACCAGACAATAGGCTCAGGGAACCCTTCATTCTTCATCATGCCCTTACGGTACCCCCTTAGTCTTTGCTCATTAGGGCTGATATGTGGTGATGATTTAAGGCACCATATAAATAAACAGATTAAAAAATGCCTTGAATAGTTTTGCATAGTGTTTTGCTCTTTTGGGTGCAGGTTCCTCAGTGTTTGGATCAGTCAGAGGATGAGGGGTTCCAATCTGCCTCCAATATGACCCCAGACTCTCAGTCCGAGCCCAGCCCTAGCCCGGAGCTTGATGTCTGGGAGGCCCTGCGCACCTTTGTGCCTGGTCGGCGACGCTGCTGGGAAAATGTTGGCTGGTAAGATCCAGCATCAGTATAATTACATGTTAATCGATTAGTCCCTACATTATTGTTTACTTATATCGTCGCTGTCTAATAAAAAACATTGGACCATTTTTGTTATTTTTGTTGTTTTTGATGTTTCTACATCATTTAAACACACCAATGGATGTTTACATTGTGTGAAAATTTCATGATGAATGGACTACTTGAAGTGCTCCAAATTAGCCTGGAAGAATTCTGGTTCTATTGACTTACATTGAAAGTAAAGTATGTTTTTGGTCTCTCCTGTAAAGTTGGAATTTAGGAAATGCTTGTTTTTTTATTGGACAGCAACGATACGCTACATAAAAACACACATAGTTTCAGTTTGCATACCAGTAGCCATCTCACACAATTCCCGTCCACTCGCTCACTTTACTCCAATAGCAAGCGCGTAGATGTTTTGATAGTATTGATAATTAACAGTGGTTTCCTTAAAGGATGATCCATGACAGACCCAGACAGAGTGATGGTGGTTGTTTCTGGAAATGTAATTATTTCGATACCTACGAAATTGTTGAGCCCTGACAAAATAAAGGTGCTATAAAGCATCCTTTGTATTAGACCACAGAAGAGCCACTTTTGATTCTTTTAAAGCCTTTCCAAAAACATTTCTTTAGGGAACCATTTGGTAAATGAGATGAAAGTTTCTTCATATAGATTTTAACAACCCTCCACATAAAGGATCTAGAAAGAAAATAAATAGGTGTCTTCATAATGTAAAGGTGCTTAAAGTTTTTTCAGCTTTACAAATCTTTTTTGATTTGAAGAGTGTGTAGCCCTTTTGCCTGTGTTTTATCCTTAACTGACTCTTTTATTTTCTTCCCCTCTCTGTCTTCCCCCAGTCCCCCAGGCCAGAAAGAGCCTCCCTATCTGTCAGAGGCGGGCAGGGAGGCATTTGATCAGCTGTATCGACTCTGGGAGGGGGAAATGAGAAACATGATCTCCTCTCAGACTCCCTCTCCTCTCCTCCCTCTACCTCTGGACTGCCAAACTCAGTTAGTTAAGGACCTCCTTAACGTGCTCATAGGGGTGGCCTCTTCTACTTTCCCCCTCAATGAGGTAACCTCACTTTAACCTCACTCGTTCTATAAGATGCCATTTGTTTCATTGTTTATATCCTTGAAGATGTCCGTGTTCCGGAGGTCATGAATGTATCTTTATGTAAGTAACAGTGCGCTTCTGTAGTTTATGTTCAAGTTCGTCTGTTTTTTTCTGCACACTTCATTCCAGACAAGTGTGCAGTTTGATGTGCGTCCGGATGTCTGTGTGTCGGGAACGTCCCCGGAGAGTGTGTCGCGGCTGTTAGGGGAGCTGGCGCAGTACGGCACACATTACCTTCGTCTGAGCCGCTTCTCTCTGGGCACTGCTGATAAGAAAGGCCTGGTGTTTCAGGTAATGGCTTCCCAATCAGCGTTTCCAACCTTGGTTTGCTCCAAGGACGAGTTGCCATGTCCTGCTGTTCTGGAGTTCGCTTTTTCACCTAATCCCAATTTGTATCAAGAGCTTTTGTTGGAAAATCTAATCTCACTATATTAATTGTGTGTGTGTTTCAGGCATTCACGGGGGGGTTGAGACGCTATCTGCACTACTACAGAGCATGCGTACTGAGCACACCTGCCTCACTCAGTCTCCTCACCATTGGCTTCCACTTCCGCAAGCTGGGCCGCCAGCTCAGGTAGGAACCTCCTGTTCTACTATGCTTGCAATAGTACATGCATTTCAGTCATACCTATAGGACCTGAAGACATGGCAGTGATTTGTTACTCACGTGTATAATTCTTGTACTGGAATTTTTGAAAAGTTGTGCGTTGTTATTGTTCAGTTTAAGGGGCACAACAGCCACAGTGCACAACATAACCAGTAGAACCGTGTATTGGTAAAAACCAGGCTAAATGATAAATACCATGGCACAAGTGTTAAAATGCAATGTATTGTGATGTACTGTGAAAGTGAAAGCAAGGCAACATAATGTGAGTTTTAGGAAAACTCACACGTGTATGTTTGATAATACTAACATTAGCTGTGCGCCCTTATGCTGCTTGTTAATGTTGGAGTGAAAGAGTCTAGTGGTTGAAGATACATTACAACTCTATAGATATCTGTCCTGCAATCCGGGGGGTTACACACAACACTAAATGAACCACAGTCTGCCACAAATCTCTAAAGTGATTTTGGGGATATTGCAACACTCAAGTGCGTCAAAGTATTCTGTAATAACACCCCTAAAAACAAATACCACATCTATTAGTATTAGACTTGTCTGTGTGCCTCCTAGAGTAAAGTATTCTGTAACGGGAGATTTGCTGGTTTTAAAGGTGGAGGCAAGATTTTAAAGACAGAGAGTACGTTGGGGTGGATACTTCAGGGTGGCCTGTTTTATTCCTTCAGCAGAGAGAATAATAACAGGTTACTGCTATATCACCAAGTTATTTATTTATTATTCTACATTCAATTTGGCTCGGAAGTGGGAAGTCAGAATTTGAATTTGTGTCGTTTTGACCTCTGCACGTTTGAGCTGCACAGTGGGAGAAAAACATTTCATAGGTTTAATCAATTGTTATGACTGCATGTTGACTTATCTAAGGGCAAATCTCATTTAAAAGTAGAAATGGTTCTTTATTACTATTGACGCTGTGATTTGACTGAGAACATCGTTCCAACTTTCCATTGATTTTTTTTTTTGTTTGTTTTTTTCTAGTCAAAGGTGAGATATTTTGAACCTCGGTCAAATGCAGCATTAGCCTCCAGATCAGTGGGCATCAGTCAGGGCTTATTAGTCATATGATATATTTAGGAAGTAGTAGACAACAATAGATGAAAACTGTGAGCTCAGATCTATAACGCTGGCCTAAAGAAAACTACACGAGATAAGAAATATTATATTGAATGCTAATTTTTGGCCCGGAGGCCCATCACCTTATACTCTAATTTCTCAGTTAATTGTTTGAATAAAAGATAAATTGCTCAGTCAATGATATAATCAGCAGTGAGAGCCCTGCAGTGTTTCTAATTTAAGCCTTTATTGAAAACTTTGGGTTAGATCTCTGAGTGCTCCGAAACTGTTGTCATAAATGGGAAGCCTGTTAGAGGTGATGCTAAAGCAGCGTTCATGCCCTCACTGTGTTTATCAGGTACCTGTCTGAGCTCTGCTGTGTGGATGGAGCTGCGAGTGAAAGTCAGGCTACCTTCCCTGTGGTAAGTTACATTCGCTTGAGTAGTTCAGAGCGAGTGCAGCCATTAATGCATGTATGAGCTGCAGTGCTGTTTATGGATGCTTTTTTTTTCCTTCTTTCTTTTTTATTTCTTTCTTTTTTTCTACAGGGTGTGAAGCTTCTTTCCTACCTGTATAATGAAGCACAGAGTAACTGCAGTAATGAGAACTACCCTGTACTGCTGTCTCTGCTGAAGAGCAGCTGTGAGCCCTATACACGGTTAGAACATCTTCTTCTCTCTTTATCTCTCCCTCTATCTCTTTAGCTGACGTTCCTGTCCTCAGCGTCTAAATGACGCCCTGGGAATTCACCTCAATAGCCCTTTGACATCTTTTGATCAGTGTTCCGTTTCAATAATGTAGAGGCTCCTTCGGGGAGGTTACCGCTTCTGTTTCTCTTTACTTTCGAATCAGTCTTTTTCAAAAGAAGCAGCACGAAAACCTTGAGGGCTAGTTTTCCAGACATGGTTGGAATGGGGGTAGTCCCAGACTTAATCCTTTAACAGTTAGGTGAATTTTAAAAATCCAGATTTCTCATGCACTGTCTAACTTTGAATTATTTTCCTCTATGCTGCTGAGACCTGCTCAGAGAGATTTATTGATTTTGCTTTTTTGAGCCAAATTATTTCCAAGATGGTGTGTGTGGTGAATCAGGTTATTAGGAAAGGCTGGAGTTGAGGTGGAGGGTTAGTTAACTCCTTGCTGAACAGGATTAGTCCTAACTTGAGTCATGACGTCGCCTCAGCCACATTAATTACGTAGCGGCTGCCCTCCTAAGACTTGAAATGTCACTACGTGCACTTCGACCCATTTGGTGCGAAGCTATCATTCTAAGTTCAGACGTACAGAGATGATTAAAGAAAGCCATATGTTGTCGTCCTTGACTAGGTAACCTGACTCTTATGTTAATGAAGTTGGGAATGGACTTCATTAAACACTAACAACTCTGAAACAAATGTATGTAGCTGTTTGTGGCACCGCCTTATGTCGATGCAAAACACGAGCACACATTGATTGGAGTTCATTATGAATTCTCGGCCTTTCTTGCTCTTGCTGTCGTGATGGCACATTACTGAACACTTGTTCTAGATGAGCAGACTTGTTTGTGGCTACGCACAGAATGCCTTTCTGACCTCTGCTAAACTTTGCGGCGCAAAGATGACTTAATGTTTGTTTTCATAGCAAAACTGCTGAAGCAGTCCAATTCGTTGTCAGCCGTTTCCATCAAGCGTTCGGCGCACGCCTCCGAAGAGTCGCTCTGTTGAATGATTATTTTCGTTGCTGTGCGTAGGTTTGTGTCAGACTGGGTGTACAGTGGAGTCTTCCGAGATGTGTATAAAGAGTTCATGATCCAGGTGAATGAAGACTACCTCAGCTACAGAGGTGAGTGGGTGTGTGTATAGAGGGAGCGTCTAATGCTGTATTCACAGAGGCTGGAAACTTCTCACAAGCGGACATTTCTCCTTTCTCAAAGCGTGCACACAACTACAGCTGCTTAAGGTTAGGAAATTGGACGTGCGCGACAGTCTACCACTTGTTTGGTTGCTGTGGGTGCCTAATTTGCAGGAACAGCTTGATGCGTAGAACACAGCACAACAACGGAAGCAGAAGGGAAAGTCTTGCACGCTAACACCATCTGTAGCTACAGGTTTTCAAATGACAAACGACAATTAAAATGACAGCTAAAAAGAAAATGGAATTCGTTGCCATGCAATCTATTGTTAAGGTCACTGGATTTTGTGGCAGACATTGTAGCTTACATACAGCACTGATTTTAGTAAATTCATTTTATGTGAAATATTTTTATTTGTGAACTGAGTTTTGTCAAATGCTAAATGGATTCAGTCGATACCAATACATACTATACTAGTGTTTTTTTTTTACTTTTATTTATTTATTTATTTTAAATAGAGTTATATATTGTGAAAATTATACAGTTTGAATAAAAACATTAAACAGAATCACACAACCTTTGAATTTTCAGGTATTACCTACATTTATCAATATCGAACACAAAATAAGTCTAACTGTAAACCTAGTTCTTGTTGTATGGGCGGTACCATGCTAAAGTAATGTCACAGGATTGCACAGGAATTAGGAATCTGATGGATGTGGAAATGCCTTACCTGGAAGCTGGAAAATTTCCAGTTCCCTTTAGCCGTGAAAGCAGTACAAATAGAAATAGTGTGCAGTATTGTTCATTGCTTTGACAGTGAAATAATTATTTTTTTTATATACAAACAGCTCCGACACAAATGCCTATAGCTCTTTGCATCTCTATGTTTATTCCTGCCAAACGCAAATGGTGATTTCATTATGGATTCTCAGCATCTGTCTCTCCCTCTGTCTCTACGTAGATAAACATTTCTGGATGCAGGGCTACACTCTGATCTCGCGAGACGCAGAGGACTGCGTGCCCGTGTTCCTCCGACACATTGCTAACGATGTTTATGTCTGTGGAAAGACCATCAACCTGCTCAAGATCTGTTGCCCCCAGGTCAGCTATTTATAGCTAAAATCTGTTTTAGGTGCTTGTGGTTACAGAAAAGAAGCTCTGCTAATTCCACAAAACCACAAAATATAATGATGCAGCATGAGATGAAGCATAAAAGCAGCTTTCTGTAAATGCAGTACGTATTTGTGGTGTTTATGATGTATGTTGTTATTGTGGGAAACTATGTCACAATACGTCACAGTAAGGTTTTCTGTGTTCTGTGTATTATTCCTGCTCATTTGTCTGTAGTGCAGTGCAGCGTGTCAATCCTTAAAATAAAATTCACTGTCTGTATACACTGACGTGCCAAAAGTCATAGGATATGTAATTTGACTATGCAGTGCCGTTGCCTCAGGTGACAGATTGGGAACGCCCACACTTGTATAAGTTGTAAGTTGTTATCTTGTGAGTGAGGCTGAACACTGGTCAATGTGTTCACAACAAGGCGGTATGAATTATTGGAGTTTAAACAAGACATGATGTTGGGTGCCTGATGGATGGGACATTCCTTTTTTTGTATGGGCATTCAGCTTTCCTCAGTGCACAGCATTGCTTGTTTATCAAAAATACATTGTAGAAGGCATTACCACTCCCATTGGACAATGCAGTGACCGCCTACAAGTACTTTATGATCATGATGAGGTGTCTGGCTAAACAGACAACGACTTTAGCATAAATCACACCTGAATTCGATGTGGGGCCCCACACAGGTCTGTGCACCATTTATTGAGAACCCACCCGAGTGCCACTGTTAACACCACAACACCAGACACAGTGTCCTTGTGAGGTTTTTAACTGGACCTTTGAGGATTGTCAACATGTGGCGTGGTCTGAGGAGTCACAGTAGCAATTGTTTTTAGGCTAATGGTGGGGTTTGTGTGTGGCACGTACCCCATGAAGCCATGGACCCCAGTTATCAACAAGGCATTAAGCATTTCTAGGATGTGGTGGATAGGCTGGATAGGCCACTTGCACCCGAGATCCTGCCCCTACAAATACCATAGAGCTGTGGGTGTCTCTCCAGAAGACATGGCTCAACATCCCGTCAGGCATCTTCCGTCCACTTGTGGAATTGATGCCACATTGAGTTGCTGCACTTTGCTTGACTAGAGGGGAACCTACAGGAGACCAGTTACTGGCCCATGACTTTTGGCATGACAGTGTAGGTATTTATAGTACTGCTTAAATGTGGCACTACTGGTTCTGTTTGGTCTTTACCAACTTATCAAACCTAACAAAATGACACATCATGATGCTTATCTTGTTTTCTCTTGGGATATCTTGAAATACACGCACCAATCCATGTAAATATCAGGATGAATACTACATAGCGTACCTCTGAATAGGGGAAAATGGTATTTGAAGCACTGTTGAATGTCCTAAATGTCCTGCAAGCCTCATCATGCATTGTTTGACAGCACTATATCTTCTGGTCGGAGTTGCCGGTGCCTCGCATCGCAGTAACCTTCTCTCTGCGTGAGGTGGAGGAGATTGAGAGAGACTGTGCTGTGTACCGAGGCCGTATGGAGACCATCGCCAAACACAGTGCTGTCAGCAGAGAGGAGCAGGTACCGCACTTAAGCTTAATGCTCACATTTCCTGTTTCCAAAACTAAATACATTAATGAATTTGAGCAAGTTTTAGACAACCCCAAGTCATAAAAGGTTGGGACAGTATGGAAAATGCAAATAGCAAGATGAAAATCAGGTGTTGACATCACCTGTTTGAAATCACATCATTATTAATTGTCCCCACTTCTTTTGGAATGGGTTGCAGGCCTGAAATGAGGGAATGGATGTGTATTAATCAATGAAATGAAGTTGACCACATAAAACATTAAATATCTTGCGTTCATACTGTTTACAATGAAATCAAAGCCAAAGTAAATGTAAGAAATGCTGCATTTTTTATATTTCCATTTACCTTACTGCCCCAACCACTTCCTGATTTGGGGTTGTAAGACCAGTCCACTTTGTGGAAGTGTAAACACATGAAGTTGTTTATGTTGCAGTGAAGGTTTCTGTTCTTATATTCTCTCAGGCCCTGTTGGTGTTTTTTCTACTACTGATGCTGAGGCAGTTCCGGATAGGGCTAAATGTACTGCTTCACTGTTAAAGCTCTCAGTAATATTGATATGATAGCTCCGGGAGAAACAAAGACGATGATCCATTAACACATTTTCAACAGAAATGCAGGACGTTGTAAGCCAGAGGGCTGAAATGTTCTCTTTTCCTTTTATGACTCTCATTGTCCCAGTCTTTCTTCCTCTCCTTTTCCTCTCTCTCTCTCTCTCTCGCTCTCTCATTCATTTTTCTCTTATTCTCTCTCAATTCTCTCTGTCTTGCTCTCTTCCTCTCTTCATCCCACTCTCTCTCTCCCTCTCTCACTGCATATTTCTCACACTCTGTCTTGTGTATTAGGCATTGCGTACGGAGTTGGCACGCCAAGAGCTCATCAATCAGGTCAGAGAGTCGGCAGCCAAGACACTGGAGAGCATCCGAGGTCAGAAAAAGTCACCTGCATCATATTTATCACAACACCTCATCTCTCCTACACTCCAGCAAAATGAGGTATAGGCAGTTGTTATAACTGATTTGGCTCTCCTGGTGAAATATGCCGTCGGTTCTTTGTACCTCAGGCAGAAGTATGAGACAGCGGAGATGGGAAAATATGGCTGTGAGCCGAAATGTGAGTCATCTTCTGAAGGGACTCCTGGGCTTCGGCTATCACTAATATAAAGCACAGTATTACTCAGAAGTTAATTTGTTGAAAGAGTTCTACCATACTGCCGCGGTTGATCAAGCGCTAATGTGCGTACCAAAATCTAAAGCTCCACTTTGCACAACTCTCCGCCATGTATGCCAATCCAAAAGCGCAATTATAGCTTTCGAGCTGCTTCTGATTTTCCTCTTATTGGATCACGAGCGTGCACACGCTTTCCACAGGTAGAAAATCAGCCACTAATAATCACATGAAGCAGAAAAGCAGCGGGAACCAAACAGCAGCGAGAATGAAGTGAAAGGAACAGAAATGTGAATTAATGGGCTGGTGGCTGAGCTCCTGCTGCGCTCTCTCTTGCCCCCTGCAGGCCGCCAGGTGTCACAGCGTCTGGCTGAGGAGGCGAAAAAGAGGGAGCGCTTTGAGGAGTTGAGACAGCAGTTGGAGCTCGACCAAGAGGTGAGACACACACAGAGCTTCAGGAGAGTGTGAATGCTTTGCTTTATAAGGATATGAAAGAAAGGCAGAGCACGTGTGCGCAAAATAAAGCAGCCTCATCACAACATTCATTAGTCATTGGAGAAACCAGATCCTGTCTTTCATCGTCACTCATGTGTTTTGTATAATTCATATATATACGAAACTGCTCCAGGCTGTGAATATAAATAGAAGCTGGCTGTAAATGTACACTTATAAGCCTGAACAAGATGCAATGCATAAGTCTCCTCATTGTACTGTAGTTTTGTGTGGATTATGATAATGTGCTAGATTCACCAGCTGCTCTAACTGCCAGACTGGAGAGTAGTTACTCCAGGGCTTAGTAATTTTATCTGAAATCCCCGACCAATTAGGATTTCTCCATTTTCTGTTTTAAAAGTAACAGCAGGTACAAGGACAATTTGCACACGTTTCAGGTGATATTATTTGACAGTGCCAATCAAAAGCACACAGTAAGGTGACAGTGCCAAGTGTCACTGAAGTGCATAGTTTAACATGGCGAGAGACGTACACCTTCCTATTATGCGGTACATCACTTCACTGATTCTATGTTCAAATGTTTGAAGATTTTGATGGAGTTGGGCTACAGTTCTAACCACAATTGTGACATTTCTGTGAAACTTGTTTTCCTTATTTACCAGCTGCCGTTTGCATCCACAAATCACCTGATTCTTTTCTCATTTGAGTGCTTTTCTGCATGTTTCGATGAGCAGCAAATCAACAAATTAACACATTCTGAATGTGTTTCGACTCACACTGTTTTATTCTGTCATGTTTGCCATTTAAAATCTGATTTGGGCGATCACTTCATATGTAGCCTACATAAATATAATTAAAAAAAGTCCTTCTGGCGGCACCTTTACTTTAAAGAGTAGCTCTCTCTCTCTCTTCTGTTGTTAGTAATGAGTTTGTGTAGCATCCTGCCATTGGAATATTCATAAAGCGCCCACTTCAAAGACACCACACCTCCAGCTGTGATAAATAGGCCTACTCAGTCTCAGGGGACACTGTGCATTCTACATTTTTAAACTTGCAGATTAGAAGGTTTCAATCACTTTGCTCTTTTTTTCCACTGTAATATTGGAGACTTTTAATACCGCCGTAATAAATAGTGTCCATTTTTCACGTAGAAGTTAAACAGAGGTAAGTAAGCGGCTTATTATGCGAGTACTTGTATTAGGGCTGTGTATCGGTAAGAACCTGGCAACACAATACGTATTGTGATGCAGCAGTCACGATTTAATATATCGTGATATATTGCGATGTTGCAAGCAAAGTGAAAAATTTTTTTAAATCCTACACCACTATATGAACAGGTTTCCAATGCTTACTATAGCACTGCGCCCTTGTGCTGTTTGTTAATGTTGGAGTGGAGATGAAAATGGATTACAACACTGCTATCTAGTGGTCAGAGGTTTAAACACAACACACAATGATTCACTGTCTGTCAGGAATCTGTGTATCGATACTGTGTTTTTGAGAATCGATACAGTATCACCAAACATAATATCCCAATATTCGATATTTCCATATTTTCTTACACCCCTAACTTGTATTAGTTCTAAATAATGACGAGAATGGCATTTGTGTGTTTCCAGTGGCGCAGTGCTGCTAAGAGGAAGGAGCAGGATGATGACTTCAGCTTTGCTCGTGAGCTCAGAGATCGAGAGCAGAGGCTACTGGCCCTCGAGGAGCAACTGGAACGCAGGGCACGGTAAGGCGAGCAGGAACGCTCTGCACACAGGTCCCATCTCACAAATGAACCACTTTGCTTATCAATCCAGCTATAATGAGACCGGTCACATGGCTGCAGGAAGGGGGACATCAAATTCGTTGATGAGGCTTTTGAATGTGAACTCTACATTCTCATTTTGTGGATTTGCCTTTCTGAGTGTACAGTGTTCAGTCATTGCACTGAATGAAAAACACTCATTAGGATTCAGACTCTTAACCTCGGTGGTGTGTTTATTCCACTGTATGTGGTTGTGTTCAGCATGGACCTGATTGCACAGTATAGTCTCCTGTCTGAAGAGGCTGCCAAGAGAGAACGGAGGGCCATGTGGAAGGTTCAGAGAATGAGGCTGGATGAATCCAGAGTGAGCTTTCTACAACATGACCAGGAGGCTATACAGGTCAGATGTCAAGCCTCTAAAGCTGGGGTGTCGGAGTTTTGAAAATATTTACAATTGGAAAGAAAATGTAGTCAATAATTACTGTAATTAGACCAACTTCTTTCAGCCTTTTGACCATGTAATGTTTTTGTGGCTGTGCTTGTTTTCCAGGCTTTACTGAAGAAGTATCCTTTGGGGCAAGAATGCCCTGCTCAAGGACCACCTCAACATGAACAGGTCTGAGAGATGCTAGACATTTAGTTTTACATCTTTCTTTATGCATTTGTGGCCTTACTTTGAAGCAGTGGCTTTTAATGTTTCCTAAAATCCTGGAGTAGCCCTGTTCTCCACAATTTTCATGCTCCAACACATTTGATCCAACTAATTAACACAAAATATCACAACATATAAGTTAATTTTAGTGTATCAGAGCAGGGCAAGTCTAAAATTGCCAGGACCAGGGTTGGGAACCTTTGCTCCAATTAATCATCCCCTCTCACACTGCAGGAACACCGTACTTCTGAACCAATGAAAACCCTACCCGTGGCTCAGGAGCTCACTGTTGGTTCTGTGTCTGTCCTACCTCCTCCCTGCCCCACATTACCACTTGCGCCTCCGTCCTCGTCCACTGCAGACGACGATGCTCTGATTTCTGATGAGATCAACATTACAGACTTCCTCCCTAAGCCGCCACGCGTCCCAGACAGCAAGGCTGTAACGCAGGCTCTGCAGGACATCGGCTCTGACCTTCCACAATCCTCTGGAAACCCTGCTCCCCTGCTGCAGGATTTAGACTACGACTTCTCCTCCCCCTACAGCCCTCTTGAATACCTTAAGCCATGCCCTCGTTTTGCACCCCCCTCCCTGTCCCACGCTGAGATAGGAGAAAATGTGTTTGAAGCCCAGAACTCTGTGCCATCAGCAAAGCCCAGGGCAAGTGAACATGGCCACCCCTCACTCACCTCCCTGCAACTGGAGAACAGTGCCGCCTCAGGGCATAGAAACCCAGGCGTCATATCGCAAACCAGCCTGACTGAAGCAGAGCCAGCAGGAGAGTCACAACAGAAAAACGTGGCTGCAAACCAAAGGCAGGAGGCGGACGAAGGGCCTGAAGAAAGGAACTTGGACCAAAAAGGGAAAGAGCCTTCAGCATGCTCTGCACATTCAGAGCCAAAACAAGCAACAGATGACACAGCAGACGAGGCCAAAGAGAGCGAGCAGCTTGCTCAGCCCCCTCACATGACGGCTGAGGAAACTCAAACTGAGCTGCCTCTCATCAGTGTCTGCAGCCAAGACTCAGGTGCCCGGAGCAAATGTAAGAACAGTGTCTCAGGCGAAATCAGTCTTCTTCCCACTTCTTCTGTCCAAGGCCATGCTTCTGATGCCCATCTAAAGATTGGTGAGCTTGTCTCTGAGGTTACCACCTCTGTCCCCACACCCAGTGTGCACGGCCATGCCTCGGATGCTCATATTAAAATTGGTCACCTTGTTTCGGACGTGAAAATACCTACTCCATCTCCTAATGTGCACGGCCATGCCTCTGATGCCCATATTAGGATTGGTGAGCTTGTCTCTGATGTAACCACACCCACCCCCTCCCCTAGTATCCATGGCCATGCTTCTGATGCTCATATTAAAATCGGACAGCTGGTTTCTGAGGTCACTGCTCCACTACCTTTACCCAATATCCATGGCCACGCCTCTGATGCTCATATTAAAATCGGACAGCTGGTTTCTGAGGTCACAGCTCCGCTACCTTTGCCCAATATCCACGGTCACGCCTCTGATGCACATATTAGGATTGGTGAGCTTGTTTCTGAGGTAACTGCCGCAGCACCATCCCCTAATGTCCACGGCCATGCCTCTGATTCCCATATTAAAATCGGAGAGCTTGTTTCAGAGGTAACAGTCTCAACCCCTTCCCCTAACGTCCATGGGCACGCCTCTGATGCCCATATTAAAGTTGGCGAGTTTGTGTCAGAAGTGGTTCCCTCTCGTCCTCGTTGGTCCAAGCATGGCCACTCTTCAGACAGCACGCTAAAAGTAGGCTGTGTGTTGCCAGAGACAGAATTCACTCCTGCCCCTTTGCCGGGCAGTGCTTACGGTCACTCCTCAGACTCTAGTCTGGGTATAGGGTGTGTGGTTACAGGCAGTGAGCAGCCTAGCCTCCATCCACTAGGCAGCACTCATGGTCACAGCTCGGACTCCACACTGAAGGTTGGTTGTATTGTGTCTGGTTCGGAGCCGGTGCCACCCCCGCTGCCTGGTAGCGCATACGGACATTCATCAGACTCAGCACTGGGGGTAGGTTGTGTAGTGAAGGGAGCAGAGCCCCCTAGACACTCCCCTCTTCCAGGCAGTGCTTATGGACATTCTTCTGACTCGGCACTGGGCATGGGCTGTGTGGTACGGGGGGTCTTGCCTGGTAGCTCATATGGCGAAGCCCTTCAGACAAGATCGAACGTGACCACGGAGGTAAAGGACGAGATCACAGAGCCCCAAGGTAAGAATATTAATACAATGTTTAAGTTATTCATATTGCTTTGAAGGAAATGATTCAGATCTGTGCTGTAATGATGTTTTTCAGTGTGACTAGTTTTAAATGTGACAAAGCTGTTTGTGCAGCTTATCAGTTTTTTTTTATAATCAATTAACCTGTCAACTACTATTTGATTAATTACCTAATCAAAGTGTTATGACTTGTTCCTTTTGCAATGAAACAATGGAAGCTGTGTACCATAGCTATATCCATAGCTGGATTCCAGATACGTCAACCTTTAGTTGACAAAGCTGCATATAAAATGTTCCATACAACAACATGAACCGTGTATGAAATGCTTCTAATATGTCTGTGGTTTGAATTCTGTAGCACCACCCCCAACTCAGCTGCTCACTCTGGATGAGGGTCTTGCTGCCTGGGCTCAGGGGCTTGGTCTGTCCCCTGGTGAGAGCCCAGAGGATGACTACCTCCTGAATCTGGCCTCCCAGTACGAGGCAGAGCAGTACGAGGATTCTTACGGCCTAATGAGTGAGTAGCTTCCACTTGCAGGTGCTCTGCTAAGCTTCTAACAAGTGAGATAAAGTGAGCTCAACAAAATGGATGAAGATTAAAAATGTATGTGATTATATGCGATCCTTCTAATGCAGTGAAGTGAAAGGGGCTGCTAGCTGGTGCCCTGAATCGAACAACAGTTGTTTGTAATCATTTTCTCTGTGCTGTTGTGACAGTGATTAACTTAAGCCACTTTGCATTCTGTTAACCTGTTGTGTAAGGAGGCATAACAAAACACTTCCAAGTGGGAAAGACATTTCAGATGTAAGTAGGTTAGGTCTCTTTTAATATCAGGCGCGTCTTTCATTTGTTACACACACACACACACACACACACACACACACACACAGACAGAGGCAGATTCATACAGTTCTAGCATTAAAGCAGTGCTGTGTACAGCATGTAGAAATAATAATTTACTATATAAATAAAATATAGATAGTCAGATTCCAGTATGGACTATAAAGGCTGTTATAGTCATTGTCTCCATTGCTTGGTTTAATTGTTAGGAGCTGAAGAATGTTGAGAGGAGCGTCTGAAGGCTGTAGTAGTAAGTAGCCTGATGGTTAGTCTAAAGCAGTGACTAAAAACCTCTCGCATTTTGGTTTGAGCGAGTCTAAAAGTGCTTCCAGTTTTCCACAGTTCATCCTTGAGAGTGTGTGCAGGCCTGTGCAAGATTGTGCAGCCCTAATGGACTACATCTATGCCACATTGCACAATGTGGACTGAAAAAGCTGTGTCACTGTCCAGATTGTCCAGTCACTGCCATACTGTCCAATTACTGAGCTGGCCTTCCTCATCAGCTTGTCTAGTAAGCCAACAATCCCCGGCTCTCATACCTGCAAACCACAGCGCTGAATGACACGCTGCCCACCCGTCCTTTCCTTTAGACGCTCTCAGTGTGACCAGTCCTGCATTCCAGTGTACCTGTAACAGTCTGCCACCTCAACATCCTGATGCTAACAGGAGCAAACCATTGGTTCCTTCTGAAATCCATCACTAGCTGGAGGTGGTGCTTCTTAGTTCAGCTGATGAAGCTCTGATGAAACACCTCTCTATACTCTGTCATCATCCTCTGTAATGATGCCTGCTTTGGCAATTTCAGAGATGTCTTTCGTTCAGTGTCAAAGTACTGATCTTACACACTGTTCTAATGGGCGTCTCGTGCCAGAGGAACAGCTTCTGGAGATTAATGGTATTTGGTGTGTGTGTGTGTCTGTCAGTGTCTGCCCCTGATGCGCAGCTCCTGCAGCAGGTAACGCGTGGTCCAAATGGTCTGCCAGTGGATGCCTCCCTGCAGTGCGCCACAGACTCCACTGCGGTCCAACTCAGCGAGATGATGCCCCTCCCTGTGCTCATGAAACATTCAGTCACAACCCCGCTCATTACACAGTAAGAGTAATTAAACAGTCGGATCTTTTTGAGAAAAGGTTTTTGTTTATTTTTTTTATTTTATTTTTTTTTTACCATTTTGTTTCCATTTGTTGTCGAACATCATCTTTTTTCAAGAAAGGATCAACAAAAAATTAGAAGTGATATTAACCTTTTTCTCTTTGTTGGTTTAAGTTTCAGGGGAATTGAATTTTTCAGGACTGCATTATTAAATCATTAAGATGCAGACAATCATTCAGAGTGGTTTCATGAGAAACTTATCGAGTCAGAAGTGTTCCCAGTGGTGGTGAAAGGAGCCAGACGTCTGAAGAGTTTAATGCCGCTAAAAGCTACTTCACAGGAAGTTAATACGTGAAATTGTTATGATTGCGTTGATTGATGCCTGAGACATTGTTTTATGATTTTTAAGAAGTTTAAAGGAAGTTTATTTTTTTCATTATTACTTTTTTTTAACCATCATTATTGCATATAAACCTCTGTTCGCTGTGACTAGGAAATGACACAGCAGTTGCTATGTTTCTCTGCTATGAACCATTTCATGTCAAAACTCTATTTGAATTTTGAGTGATTAGATTATGCAGAAATTCTATTCAGTTCTCGTAGTTTCATACCATATTCATGGGAGTTATTTTAAGTGCCTTTTTTCAACAAATTAATTAATTACTGTTTGAATGTGAATGATGCGGCTATTACTGAAGTCCAACTTTTCCAGAAGTGGCTCTTAGGCAGCGGCTTTACTGTAGCGAAACCTGATTTTACTATAAGTTTCTTTTGTTTGTTTTTTTTCCTTTTCTTTTGTCTAGACTAACCTCCTCTTTAATGGCTCTTCAATGTGACAAAATACATGCTTTTGCTCCTGAGTACTGAGTAGTTTCCCCTCTCTCCCTCTTTCCCACCCTCTCTCCCTCTCTTTCAGTTTGTCTATGGTGAATAAGGCGGTGGTGGATTACTTCTTTGTGGAGTTGAGAGTGGAGAAGCACTTTGAGGCTCTGAGGCACTTCTTGCTGATGGAGGACGGCGAGTTCGCTCTCTCGCTCACTGACCGCCTCTTTGAGAAAGTGAGAATTCTTGCAGAACATCAGTGGGCCGGCAGCCTGCCAAACCCCTCTTTAGAGAATTAGCCTGGGGAGGGAACTGATGTGTGCAGCTCGTGGGATGCCGTGTCTTTCTGCTTAAATTTGCTTGCGCCTTGCTCACTTCAGTAATGGAACTTGTGAGGTTTCCATTAAGCAGATATGCAGTGGCAGCAAAAGTGCTGCTGAGAGCTATAATTGTTCTGTTTCAGGCAGTTACAGTTATGACCGTGCAGCGCTGTGAGTAGTGCTTAGTAAGTGCACCAGTCAAATGCATGCACTTTTGAAAAGGTTACTGTTATTGTGTGTGTGTGTTTTTTTTTGTGTGTGTGTGTGTGTGTGTGTGTGTGTGTGTTGGTGCGTTTATAGCTGGGCAGTGGTCAGACCCCCGGTGAGCTGTTGACTCCTCTGGTGTTGAACTCCATTCTGAACAAGGCCATGCAGTACAGTCTCCATGGCGACAGTGAACTGGCCGCTAACTTCACGTTTGCACTACGCTACCTGCCCGAGGTTTTCCACCCGCACGCCCCCGACTCACTCAACTGCCTCGAGCTCCGCTACAAGGTCGGACAGATACAGCTCCCCTGCTCATTCTCTTCATTACTGTATCTCTCCTTCATTCCTCCCTTGTTAAGGCCCTCAGATGCCTCAGATAAAGGCTACAGAGTCAGAGAAGAGCCCTTTCTTTTGTTCAACTTGCTTTTATGAAAACAAGACTAATACGATCAGCTACGCTACAATAGCTGTTTTGATAAAATGCGCTCTCTCTCTCTCTCTTTTCCTTTCTTTTTCTTGTTCTCTCCCAGGTGGATTGGCCTTTGAATATAATAATAACGGATAGCTGTATGAATAAGTACAACAGGCTCTTCTCCTTCCTGCTGCAGCTCAAACACATGGTGTGGTCTCTGAGCGATGTCTGGTTTCATCTCAAGCGCACAGGTGAGTATCTGCTGCCGGCCGCGCTGTAGGAGACTGGCGGTTGTTGGTGAGATTTATTTTATTGTGTCTCCAGTGATGAACAGGCTCTTACTCACTGAGAGGATCTGGGAATCTGTTTTAAAGACCCGACTGCCCCAGTTGTGAGTTTATTCTACTTTTTTCTCCCTCACTCCCTCTCTCTCTCTCCAGCCCTGGTGAAAGGAGCAGGCCGGTCAGTTCAGTTCCGTCAGCTGCAGCTGTACAGGCATGAGATGCAGCACTTTGTGAAGGTGATTCAGGGCTACATCGCTAACCAGATACTGCAGGTGTCCTGGAGTGAGTTCACTCAGAAGCTCAGCAGTGCTAGCGACCTCGACACCATCCACCGCACACATGCAGAGTACCTCAACAGGGCCATCTTCAGGTGGGAACAGTACACTACACCCCTATATTACACATACATTCACAGGTGAAATACCCAAACAGGGCCAGCATTTCCACACACTCAAAAATGGTTTTAATTAAATGTTGCTTTAGTTTCTGGTGTTATTTCTATTATTTAGCTCTTTTTTTGTAAGTTATCCTCAAAGTTGGATTGGGTTTAGGTTTTGATGTGTTTTTCCTCTAATTTAAATTAAATTTGTATTGCTGAAATAAAGATAAGCAACTTTGGAGTGTTGTTCTGAGTTAATGATGCTCTGCAGTAAGTTTAAGTTTGATTTTGATTTCCTTGTAAGCTATAGATTCAATTTCCTTCCCTCTCACTGATACGATGTGAAACATACTGCTTTACTCTGCTTTTAAACTACGCTCTTGTTACTGTTCCTCAGGGCTCTGCTGACGGAGAAGGCTGCCCCCGTGATGAACATCATCCACAGCATCTTCAGTCTGATCCTGAAGTTTCGTGGGCAGCTGATCGCACAGTCCTGGGAGAGCCAGCAGGGGGAGATGGTGCACCCCAGCTTCATTGCCATGCAACAGTCTTACAACACCTTCAAGTACTACTCACGCTTTCTGTTCAAAGGTAAGCAGACACACCCCATTGCTGTGAGTTGAGCTCTATTTGCCTATTAATATAAAGATAAAGGTGATAAGGGACTTGCCTATTATGAAGGGCGGTATCAAGCAAGCTTCTGTGCTGAGTCTGCGGATGTGTGTTTGTCTGCAGTTGTCTCCAAGCTGGTTGACAAAGGCTACCAGCCACATTTGGAAGATTTTCTCCTGCGCATCAACTTCAACAACTACTACAAAGACTCCTGACGTGTTTCTGGCTGTCTGTGTGCATTACTGGTGAAATGGGCTTGTCCTCTAGCTGCTTTGGCCCCAGCGCTGACATCAGTAAGGCTCTCTATATGCAAATAATGTGCTTAACAACATTGTAGGCGCCCTGCAATGTGAGTGCATGGTGCTGAAATTTTGTGGCTATTCTACATCAAGCTAAGTGCAAGTTATAGAAGAAACGTGGAACTCAACTGGATTCAGAACTTCTGAGCAAACAGAATTAAGTTCTAAAATTTCTTTAGCCTTTTTTTTTTTTTTTTTTGTCTGTAAACTGCCATCTCCTGTTCTGGACGTAGAGTTTGTCGCTGTTTATTTCAGAGAAATAGCTTACACTACAGTGGCCAATTCTGTATCGATGTCAGTATACATTGAGTCCAACCTGTCTCATTGCTCTGGTGTTTGATGTAAATAAAAAATAAAACTCTAAATTCCACATTTCTTCTTACAGTAATGAGTAAACAGACAACGAACCAAAAAAATCTTAACTTTCAAGAAAGTTATAAATCGTCACATAGCTTTATTAAAGATGTTACTACAGTTGTTTTTAAGAAAATACAAGGACAACCGTGCACAGCCTTCAAGGCAAGAGACATTGCCAAATCAAACTTTACCAAAAGTGTGTTCCACCAAAAGCACTCCTGCTCTAAGAGGGTTTTTTTTTCTTCCCCCTAGGTTTGATGCAAATGCTATTACTGGTCTTTTTTTTTTTTTTTAACCTCCCAATGGTACGGTCTATCAGCAGACAAAACAAAAGATGCTGTTATTGAGAAACAGACATGTTTACATGCACTTCAGTCTGTTCTAGTCTTCTGCAGGCTCCAATAAACAACACTGAAAAATAAGCCAGATCCCGTCCACCCACTGAGCTCTCTTTTAACAGCTTGCTTTCAGTTTAGGCATATAACTGCCACCATTCTTATATAAGCCAGTAATTACTGTTTGGAAAGAAAAAAAAAAAACAATTCTCTTGTATAGTCTGCTTCTATGTACAACACGGAAGTGCGACAAACTTATTTTCCTTATGTATTGCAGATTACAGCAGGGAAAAAAAAAAAAAAAAGATGCTCGTCGGTACGCATCTTTCTATTCAGCCAAAGAAGCGGATTAAATAAGGAGTAGTTAGGGGGAGAAAAGCCCTTTAGGAGAAACAGCGTAGTCACAGAGTCACAACAACACCTCAATGATGCGCTCATTTGGACAGAAGTTATCCTGAAATTAGCCAATAGATATATATTCTCTAGGCAGCCCATCTTTAAAAAATATGACTACAGTATTTTTAGTAGTTAGCTTTTTATTTTATTTTTTTAACCCCACCAGAAAAAAAATATCTTACTAACTTACTGACCGAGTGTTGCAAGGTTCAACACGGACAGCTTTCAGACCAGCAAGTTGCAATGCAATAAATCTGCACTTAATGCTAAATTAAGAACCAAAAGTGTCATAAAATCAACTCACTGTTATTTAGTGTTTTTCTTTTTTTAGTATTTAAAACCCAATAAAGTCTGACTGTAAACTGCACTTTAAACCTAAACGAGCATGTAAACGGAGCACTACAAAAGAAATACATGTGGATTAAATACTAACACCTCTTTAGTGTTTAGTGGAAAAAAGGAATGTAAAAGATGTTCAAAGGACCTGAGGAGAATGTATGGAATGAAATGTAAAATACATTATTCTTTCATTACAGAGAAAAGTACTTCAGCACACACGTTCAACCACCTACAAATCCTTTTGGTCAAGAAGCTGTCTTGCAGCAAACTGTCACCCAAAACGCACACATCTCCACACATACACATATACACACACCCCCACCTACAGACAATGGGGGATAGTTCTTACTTAAGGGGAAAGTCAGTTGAACAGCTTGTATTTCACTGCTGATCTAACAGCCCTCGAATTTGAGAAAGGGATGCAGACATGCAGTCAGCATCTGCATAATAACCACCCATAGCATGGAATTTAGCTGGATTACAGTACACTATGTTTAATTTTCATATTACAGTACCATTAGGATGACTTCTTTCTTTAAAATTACAATCTACTTACATTAGTGCAATTAACTCCTTTTGAACACTGTCTTGCAAGACAACTCTGGGGAAGTGCAGCCGCATTCTGTGCCTAAAACATGTCACATATTTTGTATACCAGCAGAAAATGAAGAGAGCAGGTCTGGCTAAGCTGGAAGGTCTAAACTGATGCCTTGATACCTAGTCTTTTTTAACACAGACTACACAGTCTACATATACTGCTACTTGTTGAGCAGGTGTATTAAAACAATGAGCCTAAAAGCCTTAGTAACATTTTTTTTCCCCCAGAAAGAAACAGCCCTAATGACTCAGCAGCCCAAAACACTGAGCCAAACCAGGATAATTTATTTGAAACAGCACCCTTTTAAATCATGCGTCTTTAGTACAGGCATAAGCTAAGAGATACTGAATGAAGAGGTCAAGTGAGATCCTCTTTAACTTTCTCTCCAGTAGGAAGCTAGGACATCAGTGCTCTTAAGAAGCCCCCCCCCCTTCTATACTCAGTTCTTATTGAAGACTGGAAGGCAGCCAATAAGACCATTTACTGCCCCACTGTCCTGTATAATCAGCTCTAATGAAGAAGGGCAGCTATAGAATGTAAGCTGCTTTAAGGCCCAAGTTAAGTTTCTTGCAATGGCATGTTAGGACTATGCGCACCAGCTGGTCAGCTGCCAATTCCACTGGACAATTCAGGGCTCATAAAATTTCATTCCATGCTACTAATTGTCATTTAAGAGCAAAATTGGTGTATTGAAGCACATAGTCACACTGCAGAGTGCTGATCTAGGGTCGCCTCCCACTTCACTCTTCATTAGTATGTGAGAGGTAAAAGCCAAGCCTGGATCAGCACTCTTCCTTTCAGAAGGCTGATAAATCTAACCACAGGTGTGGCGGGTTCAGGCCTCAGACTCCAGGTCCTCTTGTCCTCCGCCATTAGCTGCCTCGCCCGTCTCGTTCTCCAACAACAGGAACTTCCCATCATTGGTGAGAGGCATGGACTTCATTAGTTGAGCTAGAGCCTCTGGGTCCTAATGCCGGGTGTAGGAGATAAAACAAAGGTCAAACCAAAAAAGTAGTTGCAAACAAAACAGAGTAATGATATCAATAGCTTTTAAATGTGTGGTGTAAGATTTCTAAATAATCATAAAGGCTTTACCTTCCTTGCTTCTGTAATCTCCTTGCCTATATTTATTGTGTAGCAGATCTATTAAAGGGGGGAAAACAAAGTTGTAAACAGTTTTAAACAGGGACCATTCTAGTGAACTGGTAAAAGCTGCAGTCCCTTTAAAAAACAAACAAACAAAACCTTTCAACTTAAAAATGATTTGAATGAACATTATCACTACAGACATTTTTACATTATGTTTAAATGTAAAATCTTATTTCTTCGGAAGCTGTTTGAAGTTCTTAGCTAGAAGTTAGGTGGCTAGATGTTTTACATTATGCTGAGATTGAGCTAAAACTGTGAAACTACTGAAACTTTTGACAATGTTTTCATCGTATTATGATTGTTTTCGTAAGTTAAATAGAATGCCTAATCATTTGTTGTAATAAAATTAACAATAAAATTAAGGTGTTGGGTCAGTCAAGCAAATAAAGATTTTAGTCTAAAGTTCAAGCCAGTTCAAAGTCTAAAATGTGACCTTAAATTAAGAAAAACAAACTATATACATACAGTGCAGTAAAACAAGCAGGAACAGGTTTTAAATATATAACTGTTTCACCCCAAAGAGAGAAAAAAGATTCAAATAATACTATTATTATTATTCATAAATGAAAATAATGATTAAAAATACTGCTAAGATGTTTAAACAGACAAGCAATCACAGCTCATGCTGCGTGTCAGCAATACAACAAAAGTACAACTCCAAACTTTTTCAATACAGTGTTGATAGCACTTCAAGTTTGGAATTCATTGCCTTGCACTGACCAACTGCTCTCTGTTGTCGAGGACACTGACTTTTGTAGGTTTCAGCTGAGAGGTTTCATATAGGAGCATCGTTGATTGTCACATTCACTTTATCACATATTTAGTAAATACTGTAACTTGGTCCAACTGGTCAGCAGAAGAACTACCTTCTCTCCTTCTGTGTTGCTCTCAAAGACGAAGGCGCTGAAGGAAGGCTGTCCTTCCTCTGCTCCTTCACTCCAGTCTCTCCCCTCCACCACAAAGCCCATCAGCCTGCTGTTCTCCTGGTGTGCTGCAAACTGAGTAACATCCTTCAGCTGGAACTGATGGAGAGGAGGTAAGAGAGAGAGAGAGAGATAGGAGACCGAAAGAGGCAGAATAAGAATGAAGATGAGGGAGAGGAAGATACAGAAAGAAATATTAGACTCACATTATATAATGCAGCGAGTTCAAAGATACAATCTATCCTCATTGGCATTCAAGTGCAAAGGAGGCTCACTTACACTTATTTTAGTGACCTGCGTCTGAGGATCGATCAGGCTGTTATGAAAAAAAAAGAAGTACATGTTCTCTTATTTCTGGCAGAATTCCACGTCGATTTTAAATCTAAGGTGCAACAGCCGCTCTGTATGGACTCGTTCTCCATGCCAAACCTACCGGAGGCAGCTGCTGGTGACCATCAGGTGAGACTCACTGGTTTTGAAGATGTTGTGTATTGCTCGAGCTGCAAGCACCTGTCTCATAGCCTCATAGATCACTTCCTGCGTGTAGCCTGAACGCACCGCCATGGAGCCCAGAAAACGCACTGCGAACACCTGCTGTAGCAAAGAGTCTGCACACACAGAGGGTGGGGGGACCACATCCAAGAATTCTGTCAAGACACAGCATGACACTCAAAAATTCTTCATAAAAGACAGCAGCATCAGCACCAAGCCAGAGCAGCTGAATTCAGGCCTTCAGGTTTCATTACGGTGCTACGAGGCCTTTTCTGACCTTATCTATCAGCAACAAGTGAACACCAGCTGAACCACAAAGAGGCGGTTGTGACGTCTCACCGTCAGCTCCTGAGGAGCTCTCCTCTTCCGTCTCGCCAAAAGGGTTAGTGCGCCTGTGTTGTAGGGTCACAAATAAAAGAGCTCCAACTTCAGTCAACAAACATTCAGCATCAATAAAGTATGTGTGATTGTAAATCTTCTAACATACAGAGTTAGTAAATAGAAACAGTGCATCATACATAGCAACCAGTAATGTAGCTCTATGAACTATACAGCAGAGACCATGACAAACAGAGTGAGTAAGGGCTGATACTGCCAAAGCAATGACCAAACATGGATTCTCAAGTATGATTAATCCCAGCTCTGGCCTAAACTACAATGCATGTAGTGAGTCAGCACTGGAAATCCTTTTAGTCTAGGCTCAATCCCTTAATATCAGGTTTGAGAAAAGAGCCCAATATGTTTTGTGTGTGAAAAGATTGCCATATCTTCAGACCTCCCTCCAGCTCTGTTCTGGTCCAGGAACTCGGATGCAGGCAGCACTATATCAAACTGGATAGGCGTTCCAGGGGCGATCAGGTCTTCAGGCTCAGGGACAGTAGAGGCTTTCTTAGTGCTGCTGTGGGTTATTCCACCTGGTTTAGCTCTACAAAGACAACGACAGAAAACACATAAAAAAAGAAACGTTATTTATATCCAAAGATCATGTGGGTCTCTGGCAGACATGTCAGTACAAAGCCAGGATGTAATGCCACATATTGCCAATATTAAAAATCTGTGTTAGCTCAACCTTTACTGAAGAAAACAACATCCAAACATTACTAAATCACTTCAGTGGCTGTTACAAACATGAGATGTCTGTATCTAAGCTAGAAAGCTCCTACAGAATGTAATACTATGCTACATTACATTGGTGATACTGTAATAATCACATTCCTATTAGGAGTTTTCAGACCTGGTATTGACAGTCATTTCAATTTTATGCATGAAGCACTGAAATATAGACGTGTGATCTCCTCTGCTGGGAATGGGTTTAGTGCAGTATCATCCAGACCTGTCAGGGTTGGGTGAGCCCTCTGCTCTCTTTTCAAAGCTGGTGATGGGAGTGACTGCCTGGATAGCCGTCTGATTCAGCCTGATGGCTACTGCCTGAGGACACAGAACAGAGTCTATACGAAACAAGTCAAACATACAGTGTGGCTGAAACAGTACAATGCAGTAAAATGAAAAGTAACAGTACGTGAGGGAAAAAAATATGTATATATATTTAAAAATACAAAAGAAAAGGCTCAAAGCAAGACTCAAAATGAACTGGACAGTGAGACAAACCTAATATGGGGAAGAAACACTGTACATGTGTCCCCATCCTTCCAGAATCTCTGTAACTACATTGTAAGAACTTCTTACAACACCTACACATCACTAACACCAAGTAACAGAGGGTCCGGTGTCGGTGTCCAGACGCTCTAAGGCAGACGTCACCAGTCATGTTCAGAGAGGGCGGGTGTGCCTGCAGCTTTTCATGGTTTACATTTTAATTGAGCAGAAATACTGATTAGAAATGCTGATTTGACATGAACTCCTGAAGCCACTAGTGTACGACTGGACACACCTGCTCAGTGATCTGTGGGCTAATAAAGCAGTGATCCAGGACAGTCACTGACAGCTGGAAAATGCTGATCAAAGTTCATTTAGATATTTGCTTTAGAACAATCACACACCCTTTCTCAGAGGCTGCACAACAGCTCAGGCTTTAGGATCCAAAGTGAAAACCTTCCCATCAGTAAAAACTGCAGGACACCACCTGCCCTTTGCACCACTTCAATCAACCGAATATTAGAAAATACGTAATTTTAGTGTTAAATATCCATCTTATCCATCTAAGTAGGCATGTGCTTCCATATCAGTGTTGATCAATGTGCAGGAGTGGGTGTGTGGTGAAAGGTGGTACCTCCGGATTGTCCGTCAGGTAGATCTGTCTAGAAATGTTGTTGATGGTACAAATCCACTGTGAAAAAAGGAAACAGACAATATCGCTTACTTATTTGAAAAAGAATAGTTCTGGCAAAAAGAAAAAAAAAATTGCTGATTTGCATGATTTTCTACTAAGTTCAGTCAGCCTGGACATGTTTGTTTCTTTAGTTCTAAACTGGAGCACCAGGCTAACGAACACTGGAAGTAAATAGACACCAAAACCGTTTTCATAATTACATGCCAAAATCTTCATGTATTACCTTCATTAAAAGCTTCAAAAGCTCATTAAAATATTTACTATATTTAGACCTTTCAGCTAAAATTAGAAGCACAATATCAACTTACATAACATTTACAATACTATTCTGCTTTTAAACCGGGAAGGCTGGAGCTTAGAGGTTAGTCGTACAAAGGTCACTAAGCAGGTATGTAATGTTAGCACAGTAAGACTTACTCATTGTAAGAGGGTTAGAAGCTGCATATCAAAAAAAGGATAAACCAGCAAAAATTAGGTGTTGCAATCCACTACGAAATCTACAGCTAGTCTGATATGTTACCACCAATTTCCTATGAACGCAGATGCATGCAAACTGTGGCAATAAACCTTAAACTAGTTTAGTAAAGTTACTACACAAAATATTAGTGCACGATCATTTTTCAATAATAAAACTGATAAGGATAAATGCTGTTTACTTCTTCTCCATCTTGGTTGTTCTTACTGACTGTCATGCCACTGGAGGCTAAGAGGACAGCCCTGTAGCTGGATTCCTATACGGCAGCTTCTTGTTTGAATTTTCTGTTCCAGCTGCTGCACCATTTAAGATGGAAAAGAGAATCTGAATAAGAAGCTCCAACTTTGTGCTGAGAGGTGGAGGTCACTGGTGGGTCCAGCATCCCTCTGAGGTTTAATCACATACGACTGAGGCCTATTTGTGTGCATGTGTAAATGTGGTCCTCAAATTCGTAAACATGTTTTCTGAGTCCACTGGTTTAGCTTCTTGTCCTGTCATCATACAGTGTTGTGAATCCCCTCACGGCCCCTCAAGTCATTTAGTGTGGGGATAGAAATGCTTCTGCTCATCATAAATGGATGCACTTTCTTTCAGCCACAGAATTTTTTATAGTTGTTGTTGTTTTTATAGTTTGGAGCGAGTCCTGTGCTTTAACCCACTTTGACTTGACTGCACGACTGAAGACCACCGACTTCCAGTGTTTGTTAGCACTGTTAGCGTTACAGCTCCGACTCTAATATTAAACAGAGAAGCGTGGACACCTGTCATGGCTAGGCTGTGTGGTGTGGGGGGGTGGGGGGGATGGGGGGATGTGGAAAGCCATGTAAATTTGACCATTTCTTTAAACCAGCACTTCAGGTGTGATGTTCAAAAAAGGCATGAAACAGTAGAGATGTTAAAGTGGCACACCTCTTCATATTCCCTTTTGCTCTCTGCTTGAAGAATCATAGACCTTGAAACAGAAAGCAGACATTAACTCATCTCATCTCCGTTAGAACCAGAACAAAGACTGCAGTAATTAACACCCAGCTAATGCTGAAGGATGTTTCCCACAGCTAGACGTACAGCAGCAATTATGTAATGTCAATACCTACAAATGCCAAAGAGAAATGATCATCACTGGAATAGCAGTCTGTCTTTTCAGCACCAGAGTCGTCTTTGAACTGTAGCTGAGAGCATTCAGTAGCATTTGTCAGCCTGTGTTCCGACTTTACTGCTTGTATAGATTGTGACAGAGCAAAGTGGAGATCACAGGAAATGTCTGTATAATTATTTCCTCTTAGATTAAACAATGCTGTGAAGAGGTCTCTCTCTGTCTGTCGCTCTCTCTCTGTCTCCCTCTCTCTCTCTCTCTCTCTCTCTGTCTCCCTCCCTCTCTCTCTCTCTCTCTCTCTCTCTCTCTCTCTCTCTCTCTCTCTCTCTCTCTCTCTCTCTCTCTCTCTGTGTCACTCTCTCTCTCTCTCTCTCTCTGGCACACAGCCAGCATGCTGAGGCCCGCTGTGCATCTCACTCGTCCTCACAGTTAGGAAGACACTAATATAGTGACAGGAAATTGATTTCGGAGGTGTTACTCTCACAGGATGGATGCTAGAAGTAAGCAGTTGTGTGGTGTTGTGTTGTGTTGTGTGGTGAGAGGACCAAAAATAGAGAGTCAATGGAAGCTTATCAAAAACTCCAGATTTTAAATTATACATTTAACTAGTTCTCTTATTCACCTGCTTACCTAGTATACCTTAGTATCCATCACACAAGCACACTACACAACACTCACATATACATAGTTCAAAAACTGCTCTGCTTTAAAAACGTACGAGTATCTTGTGCCCTGGACTTCGACGAGCGCTAGCAGCCGAGCACCCGACTCTCGAGTATTCAGTCAGCCAATGAATTATAGATGGAAGGACGAAAAGAGAAAGGTACGCTTCAGGAGAGTAGAAAGAGACTGAGAAAGCAGGGTGTGCAGTAAAAAATAAAGGACAGCAGCAAAGACAGCACCATGAAGGCCCCCCCCCGCAAACAGAGTTTGTATCTTTTTGTACCTACAAGCCAAAGGAAAATTTAATTTCACAGAGAAGTCTCAGGAGGACGTGCGTGTTGTCCAAAAAATGAAGCTAAAGCGGGTGTCCAACAACAGTCCTGATGAAGCTGGCTCAGTATGTGTGCACGCTTAGTTATCATCTGGGGACTAAAGACACAGAGTCACCCAGTTTCTGAAGCACAACTCGAAAGCAGGCAGGTCAGTGTGGCACCTGCGCTCTCTGATTACGCAGCACGGCTGTGGTAACGCGCAGTGTGTGGTTTGGTGTTGTCATGCTGAAACACGCCTGGGCGTCTCTGAAGAGAATGTCATCTAAAAGGCAGCATATGTTTCATTTGCATTTATGGATGCAGTGACAAACGTGTGCCAAAGTCTTCCTGAGCCCAGGTTTCGAAGTCCCTGATATTATCATCATGCTAGTCTTTAACGCTGGGCCATCTGAGGGCTGGAGGATGTGTGGGTATTCCACAGCTTGTGGTTTTTCAACATTGGCTTTTTATGTACAGAGATTTTCTCCAGAATTTCTGAATCTTTTGAAGGTACTTTACACTCGGAATATTGTTCTTACACTGTGGGCTTATTCGCTGATGGTGGGCTTATTCGCTGGCCTTTCCTGGATCCTCCTTTTACTGCTTCAGCTGCATAAGAGGTCTTTTCACAGCAATCTTAAAAAAGTGCCCCAGTCCCTACATTTCAGAACATGCTGCAAAGTGGACACAGTGGATTTACTATTCACTCCTTTCTGTTCTTTATTTGCATAAATTGTCTTATTAGCTTCCTTAGAACTGAGATTTGCTATAAAGCCATAAAGATCTGCACTACTAAAAGCAAGCCTGTGATGTGAATGAACCCTAGCAATCTCTTCAAACTTCCTTACAAAGCATGTTTAAAACTTATCAAGCACTTTAAACAGCTGCACTGTGGAACTAATATTTAAATAAGAGTGAAAACTTGACATGACTGTGTGCAAGACTTGGTAAATTGCTACCACACGGCTACTGCACTTTGAGTTAGAACTTTCTGCCACTCGATATGAACGACCTACCACAAGAAGCACGCAACACCTGCAGAGCATTTCACCTGTGAGTATAATACAGTCAAGAACACCAGCACCACTAAAAGCATGCTGATGTGAATGAAGCCTATCATTTGACCCGTTACGAGCACTTTTACAAGCTCAGACAACACAAACACAGATATGCACATTCTTTACAGGCTGGTATGTGGCACAGACTAGAGACACTTCTGTTCTTTTCTCATCTAAACGTAGGTAGACTTTCTGCTCTGAGGGGTGGCAAATGGTTTGGTGCCATCTTAAAGCTATGCTACCCACTGACACGCCTTTACACTGCCTAACCACTCTTTCACAGCACAGTTCAGGTTTTTATACACACACACACACACACACAGCTTCTTCCGTACGTTTTCCCAGTAGGTGATGTGATCTGAAAGCAGTAACGTCTGTCCTCGCACTCCACGGCCATGACGGAGCTGTTGTCCAGGTCCAGCACCATACCTCCTGCCACGGCGCCTCGCGGCTGGCACATCAGGTTGCCTCCTTGTGTGAAGAAGTACAACCTGTCCCAGGCTGTGGTCACCAGCCCGGTCTTACTGCAGAGGAATGCAGAGAGAGACTTAACTATTCAGAATTAAAGTTGAGTTCAAAAGCCTGAAATCATCATCTACAAGTTCTTAGTTTCTGTTTTATTAGCATCAAACGAAAACTACTGTGGATATAAATGTACACACTGATTCTATTATGATCTGATTACTGTGGAACTTCACAACTTCTGTTTGTATGTCAGTGTAACATTTCAGACACTCATGTTAAACAAAAACGAATACTCATAAGTGTGGTCATCAAATCTCAGGAAGATAATAGAATTAGAAAAGACTGTAAGTAGATGAACATCTTCGCTTCTGAGAGTCTCTGCCTCTCTAGACTGCTCTTTCTTTATACCCATTTGCGTTGCATTTGCGTCACAGCTTTTTTTTAGAATTGGGGTTGTAGCTTATTGTACTGTATTTACACTGTTTATTATATAATATAAAAGCAATTACTAAAATGCCAAATGATTCAAAACTTAATGATTTACACAGTTTTAAGGGGAAAAAAGTTACATAACTCCTTCAATGCCAGGCGGGCATTAAAGTGACTATTTCTTGCTTTTACTCTACACTCTCCTATTTACATAATGTGACTTTTCAAACTTGCAAAATCTTTATTTTCTGTCACAAACTAGCATTTTGAGCTAGATAAGAAATGCAGATGTTCTTCATATTTTAGTCGTGTTTTATTGGTAATCTGATTAAACTAATTATTAATAATCATTAGCACTCTGAATTTTCTTCTGAATGTACAATCACATCAGGAAATAACTCACGCTAGCACACAGAGAGCTCCCATACCATATGCTGGTACATGTGACTATGCCCAGTGTAGGCAGGCAAATGGGTTTAATGGGTTAGAGAGGACACTGCCAAAGCTTCTGAACGCACTGCTGCAGAGATGGCTTTGATAGGGTTAATAATAAGCAATATTGTTATGGAATGTTATATGGGGATAAGATCGGTGATCTGGGAAATGACCCCTTCTTTTCTGGCAATGGTTACATCCCATCTTGTGAAAAGCTGCGTTACCAGCAAAGCAGCAAACAGATAATATGAGATGCACATGCACACACACGCGTGCACACATACTTGCTTATTATATTTTGATTGGACAAACTGAGCAGATTCCAGTGATAAAGTGAAAGTGTGAATCTAGGATGGGGAGAAAGGAGTTGTTTACTTTCTAATGTTGAGGTAGCCTGCTTTCTGTATGAGCGTACGGTTGACCGGCTCCAGGTCGTGGTCAGGCATGTACACGGTGTCCTCCACTGACAGCAAATCTCTCTGAGACAGACGCATGCTCTCTGCCTCTGCATCTAGCTGAGCCTGGATGCTTCAGAAAGACAAAGAGACACATGCAAAAAATGCTTCTCCATATAAATACCACAACAACAAAGCTGCAATTTACAGCACGGCGCAGAGATCAGAGATCAGAGACCCATCTTTCATTTAACAGAGATAATGATTGTTCTTAAGTGTTACTAAAAAATAAAAACACATTTAACAGGAGATGTGACACCGGAGCCTCAACAACTAAATATTTAGTGCGTCATATAAAACTTCCACCACAATTTACACTTGGTTTCGTGTTTTCAAAGAAATCAGCTGATATTCATACCTCCAAAGTTCAGTCCTAACAGTTTGCTGCATTTTCTGCTTCTCGCAATCTAAATAATCCTGAACACATTCAATGATGGTCACTACACTGTTCTGAGAAACACAGCAGTAAGAGCTTCTCGGCAGCTACACATCCTTTCAGACATATACTGTTAAGCTGTCTTCTCAGGATGTGCAGTGATGGACAGAACCTGTGGATTTGTCCAGCAAGAGTGGAGCGTGACCTCCTATTCCTCAAATCTGAAGGCTAAGTACTGTTTATCAGATGGTAAGAGTTTTGTTGGTCTACCAGATCTCACATGACTGTTCACTATATCTCTGAATTCCAGCAGAAAACTTTCACTACTGCTTTCACTTTTTTTCCTTTGACCTTTGCCGTATCTCATATCTAATCTGCTCATAAATATCTATTGAAATATGACTGCAATGTTTTGGCTGGAAGTGAAATGAATGAAGGGTGTTCTCTGACCTTTGCGCAGTACTGTGGGTAAACGTCTTGCACGGCTCTATTTAAAAACCTGATTGTTTACCTTTGAGTCATACTGGTCACAGAAGCCAAGAAACTGTCCATTTTCTTGGAAACCAGTTCCATCCCTTTCTTAAAGAAGTTTATCTGCGTGAGGGAGGCAAGAATGAAGACAGAACAGCATACGCAGCTGCGGCTGTAATAATATTTGAGTCTGCGTCACGATAAATTTCTAAATGTTTGGTTATCATGAATTTATGGCATGTTCTTTCTGTTCCTCGGCTGAAGTCACACACATAAAGTCTAGGATCATCAGCCCCAACACGCAAACAGTCCCATCTATCAGTATAGAGGAAAATAAAAAATAAAAAAATACAACTGCTCCCACACCTGCGCTTGTGTGTACCCCAGCATGGGTTCCAGCATAGCTACTCTCTTCCTGTACTGCAAGGCGTTGAGAGCACAGTAATACTGCATGGAGGCCTGGTGCTGCTTCCTCCGGCCAAACGCCACCTCCCGCACCACCTCGGCTTTCAGCTGCCGGCAAAACACACACACGCTGGATGTTTTCTTCATCCACACTTCATGTCAAGCAGAGGAGAAATGATCAGTCATGTTTGAATTGCATACCCTTTCATTCTCCCTCTTCTTGGGTAGTCTGCTGTATTTAACCATGGCTGCCTCGTGCTCTAAGGAGGAAGGGGAGGGGTATCATTTCATAATGAATACAAAATAAAAATGAATAATAAGTGAAACGCTAATTTCTTAAATCACAATTGCTCTCCCATAAGTGCACAGTATAACTATCATCAACCATCATCACTCCCTGAAATATGTATTGTATTGCTTTAAAACCTACTTATGGTGGTGCAGGTCTGTTAAGACAGTAGTCATTACTGCTTCACACAGTTTACCCTGAGGAGGCTATAACGATGGCTTTACAGCAAAGAGAATGTGTCACTCTCTCTGGATTCACGATGCCTGCATTAAAGGACACTCCAGTAGCAAGTAGAACTAGACTACCGCTACAACTAGTCACGCTTCATTCCCGCCAGTCACTCTAAATGGGCACATGGAATGTATTTTGATCTGTTTTGTCTTTACAGCCCTGAATGCTGATGATCAGAGAAACTGACACTGCAGTAATACAACTCAAGGTGCAGCTAATCAATCAATCAATAAATCAATCAATCACGGAAAGAGATGCATTGCTCTTACCATCAGTGGCGATTCCGAATATCTCTTTGAGAGTGCTGATTTCTGTAAAACACAAAATACAGTACATACATTCCAGCACTCCCTTAAAACATAAACAGCAAACATCTGATGTAATCATTGTTTTTTGTTTTTTTTTTAACCTTCCGACTAGGTGGGCAGAAACGCTGACCAACACACAACAAAGAAACACACTTAATTAGTTTTAATGAGTGTTAATAAACATTAACACCCCCCTACCCGTCAGGTCCTTCTCTCTGAACTGCACCATGGGAAACACCATCCTGTCAGCAATCTGAGCGGCCAAGTCAGCATGCAGAGCGTTCAGCTGAGAGAAAGAGAGAAAGAGGTAGATGAAAATGACAGAAAAGAAAATAATGACTACAAGCCTTACTGACAACATTGCAAATAAAAAGCTAAGCAGAAACAGAACAACTCGACAACTCGGTCCTGCAATGACTGAAGAAAAGTAATGGAAATACACTACTTTCCTCACAGCCTAAAAAAAAACAAAAAAAAAAAACAATATGGTTTCTGGTTACAGGTGAGAGGACTATGTGTTCGGTGCTGTAGTTTCTAGCCCACAGTGTCTAAAACTTTGACCTTGCTGGCCGGGAAAACACCTGCCATCTGTTACTGTGCCCCCTGCTGGAACCCCACACTGTCTCCACCTGCACTGCTGCTGGACGCTTCCGCCCAACTGAGCTTACCCACCGCCCACAACTAATTAGACAGACACACACACACACATATCATCAACGTCATCACACAACCTTCTATCACCAAACTGCTACCTGTACTGGGGAAGTACAGATCTTAACTTGAACGTCCATCACTACAAGAGTTTTAATTCACTCATACAAATACAAGTAATTCTGCTCTATTCGTCACACGATGCTCACACCGTGTAATCAGTAGCTGCCATTTCCAAAAGTTGAAATATGACAGTGACAGCGTGTTAGGCCTACTTGCACACAAATTTAGACATACTCAACACATACATTCAACCAGATGCAATCTCAGAGTCAAATGGCGTACAGACTTCACAAGGCTCTCACCTCTTCCACGGTTCTGGCGAAGTGTTGAAGCGTGCTGATTACCTCTTCATCTCCCCTCCCCAGAGCAAAGTTCTGCAACATCAAAGACAGCCTAAAATTACCCAAAGACCAAAACACTGAATAATTCAGCATTCATCTGTCGACCCACAGTCGCTCGCGACATCTCTGGGTCATAACCAGAGCTTTTCAGGAAGATCGGTCACAGCTGCCACAATTAAAACAGCAGCACAGCTACAGGTTGGAATGACTGATTCAGCTTAGCTCTGAAAGTGACACCTACACTCAGTAATCAGGAGTTACTCATCACATTACTTTAACAAATCTCTTACCTGTTTCTCATACTCCACTAACTGTTTAGACAGCTGCTCTGTGGCCAAAGCCATCTCATTCTAATGAGAGAGAGAGAGAGAGAGAGAGAGAGAGAGAGAGAGAGAGAGAGAGAGAGAGAGAGAGAGAGAGAGAGAGAGAGAGAGAGAGAGAGAGAGAGAGAAAGGGAGACAGAGAAAGAGAGAAAGAGAAAATGATAGAAGCAGAAAAAGAAAGACAGAACGAGAATGAGAGATGGAGAGAGACAGAAAAAGAGAGAGAGACAGAGACAGAAAGAGATAAAGAGAACAAGAGACAGAGACAGAAGGAGATAAAGAGAAAGAGAGAGAGAGAGAGAGACAAAGATATGGAGAAACAAAGACAGAAAAAGGGAGAAAGAGAAAGAGAGAAAGAGAGAGAGAAAGAGAGAAAGCGAAAAAGAGAGACAGAAAAAGAGAGAAAGAGATATAAAGCGAAAAAGAGAGACAGAGACAGAGAACGAGAGATGGAGAAAGAGAGACAGAAAGAGAGAGAGAGAGAGAGAGAGAGAGAGACAGAACGAGAGATGGAGAAAGAGTGACAGAAAAAGAGAGAGAGAGAGAGAGAGAGAGAGAGACTGAACATGATTTTTGCAACATACCAATGTAACAATGTAACAATGTATTTTGCATTTATCTGCATATGCAAATACATAAAAAGTCACAGTGTCATATGCAAAGATTTAAACATCCCTGTTCAAACTGTTACATAAAAACTGGAACGTGCAGTAACACTTGCACAGGTCACATTTTATGTTTTATGTTTCCAACATGTTCCAACATGCAAATAAACATGAAAGTCTAATAAATATAGATCTAATATCTTTAAAATAATAATAAAGTATCTATCTATCTATCTCACATTTTGGGTTTAAAGTTATATTAGCTACACGGGCTACAAGATGAAAGTACTGGCATGTTTTAATTCAATTTAATTACATGATTAACAATTATTATGTGCTTAAAGATCATTGTTAGAGCATCAAAATAAATGCATTTCTGCCTTAATTCTTATAATCTTTTTGGTGACACCACGTTTTCTGTAGTTTCTAAAACTATTCCATATGTCTGTCTACATCACAAAAGAAACCACCAGCAAAATATGATAAAGGAATATTATTGTTGTTATTGCTGTTGATTGTCTTCCACACGGTTCTGACTTGCTTTAAAAATGGATTTAAAAAGACAGAAATTAAATAAACAAAATGTAAACTTTATTCTGGAGGAAAAATAATGTGCAGTATGTCACAGTAAACTATTATACTACACATTTTAACAAACTGCAACAAAAGTATTGTAACAGTATTAAACACGCTGTATCATATATACTATGTATTCTTTATATTGTGACAGCATATATACACACACTCCTGTGTCAGGATATCAAGTGCATTTGTGTACCTGCGCCCCAAACACTCTCTGCATGGACTGCAGGAGCTGGTTGGTGTAGTCTGTGAGAGTGCCTGCATCCTCTTCAAACACACTGAGCAGCGAGCGAGTCTGCAACACACAGCACAGAGCAAATAAGTCCCACGAAATCAAACAGAGCAGTAGTGCAGACAGCTCAGAGCTGAAAGAGCAGACGCGGGTGAAATGTCTTTAACAGCTGCAGGTGTGGGTGTGGTTCACAAACACAAACTAAAGGAGAATGTAATCTGCAGAACTACCTGTAATATGATTAACCCGTTAAACCCTAAGGCGTGAATGTGAGCTCACAGTTCAGGTCTTAACTCTCATAACATGATTTACATGTCAGTTTAATTGTATTAACAGAACAATTCATACTACAAACCCAACAAGACAGTAATCCAAATGCAGAAAGCAGTGATTTATAAATCTACAGTATTTAAATGCAAACAATACAAAGACATTTAGTTTGTTAGCTTAACATCTCTATGGTTTTCAGTAAAACATATAATCACTGTTCAAAGAAAGACGTGTATCTCCATTTTTGTCAAAAAAAAAATTCTACATTATTTGAACGCAGCAGATGCTATTTACAGTGTGGGAAAAATTCATGATGAATGGACTAAAATAACTAAAATAAGATTTCTGGTTCCACAGACTTACATTCAAAGTAAAGAAGGTTTTTGGCCTCTCCTGTAAAGTTGCCATGGGCAGCGATGACACACTCACTCTAAAATTGAATTAGCCAAACCAGACTAATATCAGGCAGTCACCTACATTCTTAGACCTCTACCATTAGACAGACATGACAGCAGCACTTTTTTCAATCAACTCTATAAATGGCTCTGTTGTTAGAAAGAAAGTCCACCTTTTTTCACAGTTTTTAACTATAATTGAACGTCTAACTATAATTGGATATCTGGATTGGGTTACATGGATCTTTTTTCATTAGTATTAAAATTCAGGAGTGCCTGCAAGTCATCAGAAGACATGAATTCCTCTGAATCATCAGAACACTCATGTGAACAAGTTTAGTCAGCATGCTCTCTGCACACGGATGAGTCCGCAGCAGTAAATGGAAACAGCTGGTTGTGCTGCATTATGCAATGTATTTGTTGCAGACTTTCACAGTTCTTTGAGGAGGTCAAATCTGCAAGAACAAATAAGTTCAGTGAACAAACTAAACTGATGAGTGTATAATAAACGCAGACATCTGCATCAACAGTTTTGTAAAGCATTGCCTAAAACAATCTAGCCTAGACTAATCTGGTCCATTATCAACGTTTACTTTCTCTAGTTTCCATTTCTAGCTTATCTGCAGTAGATAAATAGTAGGAATAATGTACTGACTGGTGTTGTAAATGTACTGACTGGTGTAGTGGTGTGTGGGTTATTGTCACCGTATGTGTGAAATCTTTTGTTCTAAAAACAGAGCTTTCCCTGTTCAAAGGTCCTTCGACCCCAAACAACTGAAGAGTTGGATCTAGACCATATATCTAAATCTAAGTCTACTTCTTTAAAGCAAACCCTTCACCCAACAGCTCACTGCCATGTGGAACACAAAACAGACATTGTCCCATACAGCAGAACACAATTCACAAGCTTCACATGCTGACCTCTTTGTGAAATAGCTGCACCTTGGCTATTCTCTAACATGCTGCTAGTGATACTGATATCAACTATGAAAAGGAATAGTCACTGTTGTCTGGATACAGATAAAAGCTGTGAAAGCTGCATGAACGTTGGCATCACTTCACAATGAAGTACAATCAAACACCCAACATGCCTCGGCTGATTCAGTGCATTTGTGGTAGACCAATTACTCACAATACACACATGTTTACACACATTTCTGTAGATATGAGTAAACAACAGTTTGGTCTAAAGATGAAAGTGAAGGGTTTGAATCACACACTAAACGTTCTGTAAAGTAGGCAATGAATAATAAAAGCTTAAGGGACAGTCCTACAGGATCTTAAAACCTATTTTGGTAAAACTCATAGAATCATTAGTTCACTCTTAGCTTTCTTAGATCTAAAACTGTTACTTAATACTATAATAAGCAGATATTACAATATACACAGATCAGCCATAATAATAAAACCACCACCTTGTTCACTGTATCAGCACCACTTACCACATAGGAGCACCTGGTACCTCCATAATTACAGACTGTAGTCCATCTGTTTCACTGTATACGTTGTTAGCCCCCTTACACTCTGTTAATCCACATCAGGACCTCCAACAGGGTCCTGGTCACGGATGAGAGGGCTAACATATAAAGAGAAACAGACAAACTACAGTCTGTAATTGTAAAACTACAAAGTGCAGCTATAAAACGGGCAATCAGATCAACAGATGTAGCAATTTAGTGACATTTAATATGCAAACTAAATGTAAAAGTCAAAGCTTCAACAGCATACCTTTCAACAGCTGACTGATTTACCAAACGCTGTGTGTAGCAGTATTTTGCTAAGTCCATGCATACATCAGAGCTGTGTTGATGTTCTCCTGACTCTAACACACCTGACTCTGTACACCAGTAGCTTGTGAACTAGTTAGAGTTAAATCAGGAGATCACAAAAACAGAAATAGTGTGGGGGTCTAGGACTGGACTAGCTTTAGAAACCTCTGGTGAATTTAGTCACCATCCACTCTGCCTCTCACCATTCACTGTCTGCTTTTTAGAGGTCTATTTAACTTTTAGGTATCATATGAATACAGTCCTGTGCAAAAGCCTTAAGCATCTGAGATAAAGATATGTAAAGCTATTTGTCTGGGCAGCTCATTTGTTAAAAACACCCACATTACAATAAACACATAACTTGTGACTGTAATGTATTTAAGTTTGTTGTCTTAACCAGTTTCAGAGCTCTCCTAGAGGAAGACCCATATTCAAATTATCATTCAGCACCTAGTTTGACTAGTCAATCAATCCTTCATTATATATAAAATGTGTTCTCCTAATGGAATTTACCAACCCATGCAATGTGTGGACTTCCTGTGTTCTTGTAACTACAGTTTAAAAAAAAAAATATCAACATCTTTCCGAGTCTTGTCTTAACTCTGTTCTTGAGAAAAGGCCTAAGAAAAAAAATCCAAGTCAGATTTCAGACTTATGATGTGTTTTTAAACTGCTGAACTGTTAGCACCTTTGTGCTCTTGAGTGTCTGTAGATTTTGTTTTTGCCTAAATCCCAAATAAATCTGATTTGGTTTAAAATAAAACTGGTGAACATCAGAATGTTCATGATATTTCTTCTTAAGAAGGGGTTGGTGAATGAGGCCCATACTTCCTGCATTCAAAGGGGACTAATAAGGCTTTTCCTTTGCTTTGGTGTGTTATGCTTGTTTGTGCATGTAAATGGTCTGTAAAATGATAAAGCCCTCTCTTCCAAGATAGAAACTCTAACAGAGCTCACTTTCCTCAGCTGCCTGAAATGTGGATGGGGTCTACCAGCTTGTTCTCCCCGACTGACACAGCAGAACCGATGTCATTGTAATAATACCCACAGATGTGTGGAGGCAGAAACTTGTAGCAGGAATCCGCTCTGGCAGTTTACCAATCAGAACAGAGCGGGCAAGATGAGCAATCCCAGCATGCCAGGCTCATCAGGAGGTGTAAATCTATTCTAGTAGAATACAAATTATATCTTTTTATTAACTAATTACGAGGATAAGAGGTCCCCTTTCATTTTAATTGTATTTATTCTAATGCTTTATAGTTTTACCAGAATTAGGTGTCTATTGACCAAGACATCTATCTTATTCACTATTGGTCACATGCAATCTGCATAGCAGATCATACTTACTTTAACCCTTAACCAACAACGTAGTAGTCACACTAGAGACACTACGCTTCTGTATAAACTGTATAAAATGGTACCAAGTGCCTAAATGTATTAAATAAATATCTTATTCACTATTGGTCAGTTTCTGCTGATCACATGCAATTAGCATTGCAGATCATACTTATTTTAACCCCTAACCTACAACGTAGTAGTTACTAAAGACACTACGCTTCTGCATAAACTGTATAAAACGTTACCTAGTGCCTAAATGCACTTGACGCATCATTTGGTTGGTTTGTAATTTGGCAGTGCTAACTATACAGCCATTAGAAATCAATCTTTAGGCATTTTTGTTTGAACACTGTAGAAACTGTGAGCTCCCAAAGCTGGACAGCAAAAAGACATACAGTTACAGCATTAGTACTAACAGTACTGTACTTGTACAGTAGTTACAAGATCCTCTGCAGTACTGCAGCCTATTTTTTTCCACCACAGTACAAAGCAAAATATAAAAGAATATCTAAAAAAAAGTAGGTAAATGTTATTTCACATAAATAAATAAGAGTATTGTTTTCCCAGTGCAACATTGGGGGTCTAAGCTGACTTGACAACAACTTTTATACTGGACAATACAGATATTTCAGACTGTAATTCAGTAGTGTCCTCGTTGTCACTGTCTGGTTTCTCCGCAGTGGTCTGTGTACAGTCTGGATCAGGCAGGGTTTGACAGTCAGGCGCTCCCTGTCACACAAAATACCACTCGGTGGATTTCAGCTATTCAGGCCCCTCCCTGCTCGAGCTGCAGGCCCTGCTATTTCACACTGACCGCAAGCAAACAGCACATCCAGTTCATCCGAAATACCCAGAAAGAGCTCGACATGGCTTTTGCGTGAGAAACGCAGTCCTCTGCGCGGATCTGCTCGTTTGTAGCTCGTAAATAACTGAGATGCAAGAGGATGGTCTACCACTCGCCGCCGCCTCCTCCTCCTCCTGCTGCTCCGTGGCCTTTACTTCAGACAAAACAACTAACTGCGCTGCTGTTTAACACTCCAGCGATATCTCCCAGCCGTGCCGACCAGTTTGTACACAGAGCAGCGTGTTTTAATCGCTCCCGAAAGACTAATCGAGCAGAGTGAACTCACATCATCACCAGAGAGCTCCTGCTGTTGTTTGTATAAACGGAATCAACAGTTCACGAAGACTGCAGCTAAAAAATAGCCTACAAACAGCGAGTATATCCGTATATACAGCAGATACTTCAGCAGAGACGTGTCTGTCCTACCTGCGGACTGTCCTGTAGAGCTTCTTCCAGCAGTAATTTGTGTGCGGCCGGCATCTTGCTAACAAGTGATGGTGCTCGAATTATTGAAGATGTGGACTCGGTTACCCAGAGTGCAGCGCGCGACCGGTCACCGGGAGGGTTCAGGAAGATTTACCGTTAATACTCTGTAGAAACATTAAAAAAAACTCAATCGCTGATAAACGCGTAAGGATCTTACACTTAATTAATGGAGCTCTGTGGGCGATAATACTGATTCTGTGCTCTTAACTTACACACAGACACCAAGTTTTTCACCTCTCCTCTGAATTTTATCCAGCAGCGCCCCTCACTGGACATACAGCCATCTCTCAGCTGCGGGCTAGTTTTGTGTTGTCCTTCTCTAATACTCTGATTCAGCTAAAAAATAATATCATTATCTACTCTGTGGTGCAGGAGAAACACGATAGTGAGCAGAAGTCAGACTCTGTTGCAGGTTCTGGGCTGAATAGTTCACTCATTTACTGGTACACTGATCTGAAGAAACACGTTCAGTCTGATGAAAATGTGAAATTTGGCTAAATCTGGCTTCTGAAAATTGTGGAAGAAACGACATTGATTGATGTGTATTGTTCATGTTTAATAAACAAAGTAAAGCTAAAACATAAAGAGCAAACTAACTGAATATGATCTGTTTTGGGTTAACAAACAAATACTAGCTGGCTTGAAGTCCATCCTTTAAAACACACAGCAGGCATTTCTTGTTGATCTAAGTTGGGGCATACTGGTTTATGATGGTCTGGTGGTGGTCTACCTGGCCAGCAGGCATTTCCTGTTGATCTAAGTTGGGGCGTACTGGTTTATGATGGTCTGGTGGTGGTCTACCTGGCCAGCAGGCATTTCCTGTTGATCTAAGTTGGGGCATACTGGTTTATGATGGTCTGGTGGTGGTCTACCTGGCCAGCAGGCATTTCTTGTTGATCTAAGTTGGTGCATACTGGTTTAGGCTGATCTGGTGCTGGTCTATCTGGGCACCCCAGCATGGTCATGTTAGTTGACCAGCATACCAGCATCATCTGTCCAGAGAAAAACAAGTTTACAAAAAAGACCAAAAAGCTTTTTTTCCTATAGTGCAGCTTAATGTACAGAGGTTTTGACAGGGCAGCTGTCATGTTCAAATGATATAGAAAAATGAAAAAATGGAGAGATATGTTTTTCTTTGGACAGCAGCTATAAGCTGTTTTCTCTGGTGACCTGCAATGCTGTTCTCTGCCAGAAAGCCACACAAATTGAAAGATGTACTTTTTAAAAGTAGCCAGTGTACTTGCAGGTCTTGGCAAAGCTGTACATTTCGCTGCTATCAGAACAAAACAAGATTTTTTCAAGTCATTTTGGCCCACTCTTTTGGCCCATTCTTTTGGCCCACTCAGGGTCACCTTATTGTTTTCCATAGACCGGAGACTGTACTGTACTGTAGAGACTTTGTGGCTCCTAGAACTAAGAAATTCAATCGTTGACACATTACATAGTGCACTATTTCTAGAGTAGGGATTGATTGAAAACACACCCCCTGACTCATCACACCTGGAAGCAAGTTGTGATCAAGCCTTTGGTTGGTTTTCATACATACTCTGTTACTCCAAAACTATAGCTGACTTTGTTACTGTTCACTCTATTAAATATACAGTTCAGTGGAAGTTAACCAGTAGAATGTATTTGCTAATTATAAAACATATGTATAAAAAGAAGTTAACACCCTAAATTTTCCATGTTTAGTCTGCTAGAAAAAAACAGTGAAAACCCTCTTACCAGCTTGTCACCAGTGAAACCAGCATGTCTTGTGTTGTAATGCTGTTATGCTAGTTAAACAGCATGACCTTGCTGGGTGATCAGCTAAGCCGGCACCAGACCAGCACAATACCAGTTTAAACCAGTATAGAATGCATGCTCTGTCTGTCTTATTCTTTTTTTTTCAGAAAAGTAGAAGGTGACCTAACAATGGTGTATATCATAAATTAATTAGAAACTATGTTATTAGTCTCTATGTTTTAACAGCAGAGCTGTTATAATCAGCAGGTGCACGCCCAACTCTAGAAAACCAAGAGCACACGGAATCTTCTGCATACTGTGTGCTAAAAATACAGTGGAAATAAATTATTCCTTTATGAAAGTGCATTTATTCTGATTAAAATAAAGTTACACTCTCTTTCTCTCTCTTATTTATCAGTTTAGCTCCTCTCTGCAGATAATGGTATAATGGTGGTTGCTTCCAAGTTGGCCATCTCATCTCAGATGTCCTCAGTGTGACTGCATCAACAAGCAGCTCTTTGTTTACACCTTAATCTCCACTACTCGTGATCTTAGCCAAGTAATTCATTAGAACGCTGCTCTTATAATGTGGGACCCAAACATTATCCTCCTCAGTGAGGCTGTGAAATCACCTCTCTGTGTCCTCTTGCTCTGAATGACGTACTTCCCGTATGTGGCATTTGTAACGTCCTGTAAAAAGCTTAGAAATAAAACTGTTAGTGTCACTATAATTGATTCTTTTTGCGGTTGTCATTTAAGGATAACTGCTGCCGTAGGCGAGAGAAAGCCTCACACTCACTTTTCACACAATGCAGGTATTTTAGTGGACAGAACTGACAAATGAGGTTCCACAGCTCTGTGCTTTACAATATTGATGGAGTATTTTTCTTTGCTAGGGAAGTACGCTCTTCAAAATAAAGGTGTAGAAATAAGGATTTCTTTGGAGCGATGCCATAGAAGAACCATGATATATATAAAATCATATCATAAATATATTAAATCATATAGATTAAGTCAATGATTTCATCAAATTAATAATTGAATCATTGACAGGTAAACAAAGTCATTCAGAGTGGTTTGGGGTCCCAATGTCTACAACACACACATCACTATCCAAAACCATCAGCGAACCTACTTATGCTCTATTTATCATATAATTATTGTGGCCCCTATGTTTCTTTGCAGATTTTGTTAGCCCCTTTCAGCCTGTTAATCAGTGCCCAGGACCCCCAAAAGACCACCACAGGGTAGGTAGTACTTGGGTGACGGATCGCTCTCAGCACTGCAGTGACACTGAAGTGGTGGTGGTGTGTTAGTGTGTGTTGTGTTGGTACAAACACTGTCCACTTTATGAGGCTGTCCTACTTTGTTGGTTCACTATGTCACAGTAAACTGCCCCCAGGACACTGTTACAGGACACAGCCTAGCAGTGGCCAACACTTATGGCTGATAGGTTCATAATTTGATGATGATGATGATGATTAGGGTGAAATACTGTGAAATCTGAAAATACATTTTTGGAGGACTAATTTTTGTTTTATAGCAAGCCGATAAGCTATCAATATAATTATTGATCTCCAGCTCCGTATGATGTTTTTTCTATATTGAGTCACATTATTTTTGTTAGTAATGTAGCCATTTTATTAACCAGCCACAACCACCTGTAAACCTAAACATCCTAGGTAATATAAAGTTGATGATAGTGAAATAATGCGAAATCTCAAAGATGTTCTTTGGGCCTTATATCAAGCCATGGGCGTGGTAGCAGGGGGAAAAGTGGACCTGGCTACCTAGAGCCCGAGTAGGGAGAGGGGCCCATGAAAATCCAGATTTTTTTTTGCTCACATTCCTTGTGTACTGACATGGATAGGGGCTCACTGACATTGAGAGTGTAGAGGGCCCAGAATTTGCCTGTATCAAGCCACCTGTACTTCTCTACTAGGGCTGTGTTCTGCAAAATATTCTTCTTAAAACTTCAATCATGAAAGCAACATCTCAGATATCAGATTTATTACTATTTAAAATAACAACTTCTGGTTCCCATCGCCACCACTGTGAAAACTTCTGACTTTATACTTCCCTGGAATGGAGCGTTTCGCACCTGTTCTTAACTTCACGTCTTTTAGTTTTGACAAAAGACTAGAATAGATTTCCCCTTTAACGAACCTCCGTGATGTAAAGCTTCAGTTAAAGGTCTTTCCTAGAACAGTACGTGCCGAGAACTGATTAGGAACCTTTATTTTTAACAGCGTAGTTCCAAACGCCAATCAGAGGTCCATTTGAGCCGAGAGTGGGCTAGTGTTTATTGTTTTGAATGAAAAGCCTGTCTGTGTGGTGAGAGTGAGTGAGATGCAGGACACAGTATAGTTTTGTCTGGGTTTTTTTCCTGTGTCCAGTGCCGTATCCAGGTCAGGGGTTATTAGTGTGACATACGTAACCCGATCATTACGTGTTTCTGCATTTCTCTTTATTGTTCAGGGTAACGCTGAAGCCTTTTTGCAATTCGCTGGTCTCCCTCCCCATCACTCCTTGTTTCCATGGAAACCCTTGTCAGGGTGGAGGAGACCAGCAAATCATGTGAGTGCAGAGCATCTCTCTTTCCCTCCCTCTCTCTCTCTCTCTCTCTCTCTCTCTCTCTCTCTCTCTTCTCTCTCTCTCCCTCTCACTGTGCCACTGCAGACCAGTCCAGGCTGCATCGGAGAGAGAGAGAGAGAGAGAGAGAGAGAGGAAATCAGTGCAGCGGAGAAGTGAGGACTCCAGCCATCCTTTTCTTTTTTTTCTTTGCCTCTCTTTTTCTTTTCTGCCTTTCCACCACTCTCTGGATCTCTCCTTCCAGCCTACTGCTCTATCAGAGTGGGATGCCAGTATGGGTTGTGGAAATTCCTCTGCCACTAACACCGCAGCAGGAGGTGAGTGTGTGAGTGTTTCAGTAGCGTTTCTTTTGAATGGGGCACACTCTGGATGTCACGGATGTGTGTGTGTGTGTTTGTGTATGTTGTCAGGGGAGAGTGAAGGTGGATCAGGCACTGTGTCTATCTCAGGACATGTCTATAAGCCAGAGTGACTGAACGGTACACTCAGGGAAGCTAATGTTGAGTGTAATGTCTTAAATTGATTGTGTCTCAGCTACCAGGACTGGCAGCAGCGCCTGCTGGTAGGAGGCGTTCTGTGTAAGTGTAAGGGAATGTGGGGTTTTTGGAGGGAATGGCGACTGTTTGGTTTAGAAAAGAGACGTTTAGAACAGTTGCCAAGGTGAGAGTTACCCAACAGAGTCATACGCTCCGTCTCATTCAGTACAGCACAGTGGGAGGTTCTGCTCTGTGTTCAGCAGGCACGAGCCTCACTGAGAGAGCCAGTGGTATTTGCGGTCACACACTTTGATTTATGAGGACAGTCTGTGCGTGTGCATACCGCCAAGCATGTGTTTGTGTGTTTGTTTTTGTATATTTACAGGTCACAACCTAAAAACTAGCTAGATGTGATAACATATGATGTCAGACAAACATGCCCCTGACTCTTTTGATTAATTGTAAAGCATTAAATATTTAAAGATCTTATTACATATTATTAGCACATATTACACACAAACACACACACATATATATATATATATATATATACTAAAATTAGCGTGTGTGTGTGTCTGTGCCTTGGTTTCTGTAGTTGTCAGTTGTCTGTAGTTGTCCAGCACTCTGTTTACTGTTTACATACTGTCTCAGAATCAGTGACTGATGTTACTCATCCTGACGTTGTCCTTCATCCTTCATCTCCACTATCCATCCACTGGTCCAGCTCCAAAAATCTTTACTGATGCAGCAGCAAAGCGTCCTCTAACACTGTTCTGACAATGTTTCTTAGATAAAATCTTTCTCCATTATATTGCACTGGCGACACGTGTCTTGGGCCCTTATTAAACTTAATGTTGCATGACTTAACACCTTAAACTGTAAAGAACTGTTAACAGGTGCACGCTTCCCTTTATCCCTGTTGTAACCACGTACCTAACATTGTAGTTCATTTACAGTAGTTACTGAGCGTTTTACAGTAATGACTAGATAATAAGTCATAAGATAACTGAAGCTTAAAAGCTTAAAGACTCTTAGCTTGTATTCTTCCTGACAAACGTGAATAGCTTTTGTTCAGCCGCTATTAAGCGTGAGCCGATGTCTCGATGTCTTTGGGTTATGTGTTGCCTTGGTGACGCAATAACAGTCGAAACCTCTCTGAAGCACAATTGCTGATTGTTCTTGGTCATGCTACACAGAGGAGCTGAAGTATAATTGCCTTATCAGCCTGAACCAGCCACGGCTATTCTGTTCAAACTGGTGTCGTTAATTTTACCTTGTGTCCTGCCTTTTCCATCTTCTCCGTCTTCTTTCACGAGCTTGCCTAGATACGTTTTCTTACCCTCCACAAATGACCCAGTTTCCTTCTCTTTTTTCTCGTGTTGTCTTGGTCTACTTTCTTTGGCAATATAAACATTGGGTTGAGTTTGTGAGAGAGACAGTGGGGAGGTCAGACATTTTCCAAAACAGTGGCTTATTTCTTTGCGCTTCCTGTCAGATACTGTATAAGCACTGTACTCGTAAGCCATCCAGAGTTTACATGGGTCAAGACAAAGACTCTTCAGATGTTTGAGAGGCAGGCCAAGCCTCTTAAAACTGCCTGGCCATGATGGAGGCCTGAGGCTGAGTGACTTTCTGAAGCACGTTTGTACAGTTCCAGCCCTGCCAGCGGTGCTCTCAGTGCTCTCTGTGGTGGAGAGAAGAACAGCATATGAAGAGGCTCTGTTGTTTTAGCTTCCTGTCGCAGTCCTACACAGGCCAAAGCAGAGTCACTGTACAATCACACATTTGTAGCACTATGGCATTAATACCCCGCAGTGTCAGGGCTTATATTAACAGAGGGACCATTAGCTTCTTCACAGCTACACGTCCTTTCAGATTCATAGTGTTGAGTCGTCCTCTCATGGTGGGAGGATGGACAGAAACGCATGTGGAGGTTTTCATATGTTTGTACCAGATCTTGTACAGCTGTTTTTCATAACTCCAGTTTTATAAGCTCTCTCCTTTCTTATGCAAGTTGGTTATCTAATTATCTGATCCAGTGTGTTTAGAAATAATGCTTGTTTTGTCTGAGAATGTGTTTATTTATCCTAAAGTCTGAACTTTAGTTAAGTTACAAATAAGTATTGTCATCGTCTTTGTTGCCTGTAGCTTTAAAAATCAGCTGTAAAACCAGGATGGTTGTGGCACTTCTGCTGAAAATTACAACTGCCTTTATTGTCCCATTACAGAGAAACAAGGCTTCATTATCTATCTAAATAGCATCATGTTTATATGGCGTCACTGTCCATATCTATAGTATGATATTTTTCTACATCGTTTAAAAATGATCATGGTTACTGGACCATGTCACGGTTAATGGGCCAATAGAAATACTCCAAATTGAAAAATACTGGTTCTATTGACTTACATTAAAAGTAAAATAGGTTGTGGACCATTCAGGTAAAGTCAGTATTTTAGGGATACTTGACTTTCTTTCACTCTCTCTCTCTCTCTTTCCACACACCCACACACACAGGTTGAAGTCTGACTAGGTTGCTGTTCTAACTGGCTGTTCTTTATCAGAGGAGAGTGGGGCACAAAACATTTAGTTCATACTTACTTATTTTAAAGGTATAAGTATCTGAGCAAGATTTGTTTATTTTTTTTTATACAAACAACCTACATATTTCTGCTACAAGATAAAACATAATCCGACATCTAGGAGCTATTTGGCCAAAAGTGTAACACATGGAGAGACTAGTTGTAGGAGTGTTCATTCAAATCTGTGTTTTTTGGACCAGATAAAGTTTCAAACCAGAATACATTAAAACAGATAAATATGATTAGTGAAAAGTGAGTGTAGCAAATTTATTTTTGACCACGCTGTACAAATTACATCTGTAGCTCTCTTTAATGATTTTGTGAATAAAATCATACAAAAATGGACTGTTTAGAATTTACTTTAAGGTTTTTTTGGATTGTTTACATTAGAAGACTTATCACACACCAAAAGCAGCAGTTCTTTTTTCACCAGCTTCATACTGGATACTAGAGAGACCCAAGCTGCCCAAACCAAATTCCTTCTGTGTGTCAACATACTTGGCCAAAAAATCTGACTGGTGTTCTGCTTTTGACTTGAAAAGACAACTGAAACTGTTGGAAAAACCTGTATGATCACTTCACTCACACCTCGGCTGTTCAAAACGAAGTTTAAGCTGATTTTCAAGATGCTGTTATACATGAGACACAACACAAAGCAAAGGTGTGAAATGTTTCCTCCTCCATCATGGCCAAGTAGCAAGTTGAAGTGGGACAATGTGGGACAGACGTAATAATTTTGAGCTTAAGATATAATGTCTATCCAATTTACCAAGAAACATTTACTCTTGCCTTTCAATCCCACTGACCAAAAGGTTAAGACACTACCCGACCCAAAGGACAGCCCAAAGCTGTGACAGTTTAAGGCATAGGCCTGTACAAAACATCTTGTCTTTATTGAGACTATCAAATTAGCCAACTGTCTAAAGGACGAGGCATTGTGCACCTAAAAGTATGCTCTCAGGCACAAAAAAATCAGGTCTAGCTTATTTAAATTCAACAAAATATTAAGCCTAGCCTATACAAAGTTAAACTATTTCTGTGCAAATGAATCCTGCATCAATTTGCATGTTACTTGTTGTTGTGCTCTTTTCCTGGGAGACTCGCGTGCACCATGTCGCTTCACATCATATTCTCCTCCACGCCCGACAGAAAAACAGCTTTAACATGAAATGCAAAAAGCTCTCTCTGCTTTGTCGTCCGCCGCTCTTAACCGAGAGCATGTTGCGGTCCATCCACTACTGAAACCACATCTTCTCTTTTTCATCGCTAAACTGGCCGTGGCTGCCTAACCTAACCTTATTTTCAGTTGGGCAGGGTCGAATGAAGAAGGGGAGAAGAATGCTCAGTTTGCGTGACGCGGGTACGGTTGCTGTACAGGATAGTGTGAAAGTGGGAGAGGGGGTCACCCTACTTGTAGCTCACTTTAAGCTGCGTTTGGAGATTCTGGTATTGGTAAAGTTTGTGTAGAGTTGGTGAAAAGATCAGCTGAAAAGAACAGCTGCTCCATCATCTTGGCTGTCAATGTGCCAACAGCAGAGGTGACCATGACTGATCAGTGAGCACAGGAGAAAGTTTACAACAATAAAATAATGACACATTTTTTCATCCTAAAAATCCCTTTAGGTGCGTGATACTGTCACTTATAGATGTGCTCAAGTTTATTTATTGTTGTCAGAATAAATTACAGGAATCAATCACACTCTGTGTATGAAACTCATTGATCCTAAAACTGCATTACAACTAACTCCAGCGAGTGGAGGCTGCGCTGTAGCCTGAATGGCTCTCACTGTGAGTCTATACATGCTTCAAAATAGTGCTATATTACAGACTCCAGGAAAAGTAGCATATAAGAAATAATATAAATAATGTGAATTTTGTGACACAACTCAGTAATCAAATATGATTAAAAACTTAATGGTACACAAAGGAACCCCAAGAAACATCAATACCTCTTTAACATACCATTACCCTTAAAGGTTGATGGATTATTTAAAATTAGGTTTATTCATGGTTATTAAGTCGAACATAAACACCTTAAAAATGTCCATAAACAGTCATAACTCATAGATAAAAAGGCAACAGTGACCTGTTGCTTGGTTTAGTCTACCTGTTTAGTCTTTTCCATCAGTCAGCATTAAACCTGTCAGCTTCATTAGATGTTCATGTCCACAGAAAAGGTCTCTGCTGAACTTTTTATTTTTCTGTTATAACTGTTTGTTGATGATTTTACCGTCAATTTATTAATTAATTATTCTTAAGAAATTTTTAAACCCCTTAAAACTGTAGTTTTATGTTAAAGCAGTACTGAATTCTTTTTGCTGACAAAATTCATGATTATGGTTGCTATGGGAGTAAGATTAAAAGCATGTACTACAAAATGTCTGTGTTACATTTTACCCCCTTTTAGTTTGTGTCCTGCTCTCCAATTCGAGTGGAATGTTTTTTTGCCTAATTTCCAAAAATGTGCTACTTATTTTTTTTCTGTGTAATTCTGTGTTTCCTGTTTTGTGTCGTTCCTGTTGACAGGTCCTGCAGAGGCTGCGAAGGATGTGTAAGTATCAGTTTCTGTATAAAAATGGAATGCAAATAAGGAACGTCTCTGTAAGACACTAAACCATGTGACATTTCCCGCCGAACTAAACGTGCAGCCTAGAGTAAAGATTACGTTGAAGTACATTCAAAACATAATCCATTCATTCTTTCATGACCTTGAAATCTGAAAGAACTGAACTAAAGCATGTCAGTATCTACTGTTAAGTAGTTCTGATGCTCTCTCAGCATTCAAAGCCATTAAAAGCTTATAGCTCTTTAAAAGATTAAATAAAGGTCCTCGTTGAATGTAGTGTTTGTCAGAGATTCTTTATTAAAATTTTAGTCTCTCTCTCACACACACACACACACACACACACACACACACACACACACGTACACACATGCATTCAAACACAACACCTCCAGTAAACCTCTGAGACGCTTGCTAAAAGAAATTCCTCTGAGAGATGCAATCATGGCCTGCTCCGGCCTGTGTTCTCCCCGATGGTAAACATGGTTGTGCCTGCGTGTGTTCCCCTGCAGCTCCTTTGGGCTCTGAATGCACCCGGGCCAATCAACACTAATTACTGAACTTACCAGCACTCAGCACATCAGCACTAGCATTTAATCTCAGAGAGACGTTCCTGACACCACTGTGTAAACGCTGCTGTGGGAACAGACCGTCCCATTTAAACTCTCAGACTGAACTCTGTCTTGCACAATGGCTGACCATGCAGAGGAGCTGTGGAGCTCATCTGACTGAAATGACACTACCACTCAAACGTTAATTAATTTAAAAACTACGTGTATTGAGTCGTTCTACGATAAAACTAATTACTTGCAAGTCATAAACAGAACCTGTAAAGATGAAAACATTTTCTATGATGAGAAATCTGTCTAGCATTGACCTGCCATAAAAACAGCCATACACAGTGCCTCATACCTGATAATCAATAATCTTGCTAATTACAAATGTATTCATAGTATTTTTATGACACATGAATGGATGGATGAATTGTTGGATGGAAAACAGAGGGATGAATGTAGGAATAGAAGGACATGTGGGTGGATAAATGAATGGATGGCTGAATAGATGTATGGGAGAAAAGACAAAGGCACAGATAAATGAATGGAAGAATAGAGGAATACAGAGACAGATACCTGGATGGATAATGGATGTGCAGACACATGCATAGATAAATACGTAGATGGATTTTGGGTGGGCAAGTGGATGAATGGGAAGCACATATGGAGGGATAAATATGAAACTGAAGCTCTAATGGATGGACAGATAGAGAGAGGGATGGACAGATGAATGGATGGATACCTGGATGGATAAGCAACAGTTGGATAGGAAGAGACAGATGAACTGATGAATGAACTCATGAATGGCCGAATAGATGCATAGATTGACAGACAGAAAGATGACTGCCTAAATGAAAGAATGGATGGATGGATGGATGGATGGTTGAATGGATAGTCAGGGAAATGGGTAAATGAATGAATAGATGCTCAGATGAATGGACAGTTGAACAGATGGATGGATGACTAAATAATTGAATGAATGGAGCGGTAGATGAATTGATAGAAGGAAGAGGTGAAAGAATGGATGGATGAAAAAGTAACACAAGCTTTTCTCTTGTAACAGGACAGAAGAGCCCTCGACAGATGATGAGAAAAGGCGGTGAGTGAGAGGTTCCAGTAATAGAGACAGTAGTAAACCTGCTGTAGCCTCAGAAGAGAGCGAGTGTGTATGATTTTGTATGTGCCCTGTAGGAACTATGGAGGAGTGTATGTTGGACTACCGACCGATCTGACCACAGTAGCAACCAGCCAGTCCAAATCTACACGGAAAGGTAAAGCTGGCTGCTGTTTCCTGTTTCTAAATACAGACGCCATCAGAGGAAATGTGAACATTCAGTGAAAGTGTAGACTTTCAGCAAGAAAACAAAATTTTAAGCCCTATGTGAGAAAACATGATATTAGTGTATCAAGCTGTGGCATTATGCAAGACTCGCTTAAATACTTTTATCATTTTCTCTCTGTTGTTGAGAATGATGCTCTCAGCATTAAGCAAGTGAACGGGGCCAAAGCCCGACTGAATTGATTATCCATAATAATTCAGTGAAATGGAAAAATAGAGTGGTGTTGCTCTGTACTCCATTACCACTCGATTACACAACACAGACGCAGCAGTGATTGAGATGGGCAGTCTACATTTAATGTACCTTCACAATTACATTACATACGTCAAATTCAAATGAGTAGAGAACGACAACTTTTAGAGAGAAATGTTTTTCTACAAGTCTAAACATTCAGACGTTTCTATTTTAAATACTTTGGTTCCAACTGAAGGGAACTGTTCATGTTTTGCAGATGCAGGATGATTAGAAACATAGTGAGCCTCTTGCTGTTTATCTGGTGATTAACGCTGGATTAAAGCTATTCAAGGTGGCCCGTGTGGCTTACACTGGTGGATTGTTAAAACCTACAATGCTGGGCAAATCACCACCTAGATGTGTTTTTATTCCAAGGTAACATGTCTGTGATGTACAATTTAATTTATTTGTGAGGAAATCATTTATAGATGATGCATCTGTGTAAGAAAGGGTAATCAGAGTAATCAGAAAATAGGTTAAAAGCCAGGAGTTTCCAAAACTAGAGTTCAAAAAACTGAACTACTAACAGCTGTTTTTAGATTTGGCAGACCGCCGAAATTGTCACCAGCAGATAAACAGTACTTAAAGCTTTTATCTCTGAGAGAAAAGAAAACCAAGCTCTTACTTTAGATGTGAAAACATCCACATGCGTTTCTGTACATCCTTTCACTGTGAGAAGACATCTCAGCACTGAAAGATGTCTAAAGAATGTGTTGCTGTCAAGATGCTGCTGAGAAAAGAAAGCAGACGACAAGAAGAAAATCTACAAATCAAATCAAGAATTTGCTGCTGAGAAAAGAAAGCAGACGACAAGAAGAAAATCTACAAATCAAATCAAGAATTTGCTGGAGTTCATTGGACTGACCGCCCCAGGGTGCAGACCTCAACATCACTGTGTGTGTTCAGGATAATCTGGATAGTTAAAAGCAGAAAATGTAACCAACTTTTAAAACTGAACTGTGGAAAACACTGCAAATTGCTTTGATAAACTGAAAGTGAGTCTCCTGAAAAAAGAATGGAAGCTATAAAAAAAGGTGGACAGAAATCCTGATATGACCTGCTAATTAAGTGTTAATGCTCCTGTGTGATTTATTTAAATGTGTGTTTGTAATTTTTCTCTGATGCTGAAAAATGATTAACTCTTAATGTCCCATTTGACTGGAAACGAAACACATGCCAGGTGGTCTTCTGCATAGTGCTGTGTGAAAAGACTCCATAACTCTGGATGTACATGATGTATTTACTGAAGGTACAGTATTGTTTGATAGCACTGAACTGGGGCAGATAAAAAACCTCACTGAACCAGATGCAGCTAATTAGTGCTTTAAACCACTGCAGGGTACGGAAGCGTGTGTGTGTGTGTTTGTGCACGTGAGAGTGTGCGTGGGTGGGTGTGTGCCCTGACCACATCACATGGCCTGTCACCATCTCTTTAATGACTTTTTAAAAGGTTTCCAGAGAACATGACAGCCTCTCCACATAGACGCAGCTTTCTGACAGTCCCTGTGGCGCATGAGTCTCCCAATTAGCGGCATCTGCTAAATTTCACATCTGACTCAATCAGATCTCATACTCTTCATCATCTTCCATGAGCTCTGATGAGCCTTTTCTCTCTCTTTCAGACTAGCAAACTGTAAAAAGGAAGAAGCGTAACACAGGTAGGCCACTATGTCTGCATTTCCATAATTCAAATGGCCTGAAGAAGTGCGTGTGCAGTCATTACCATGTGTTTTTTTCTCTCTCTCTTGTAGTTGACTATGTAAAAGGAGCTGTTTATGGACGAGCGGCAGGTCGAGAGTTGATATTCAGTCAAATGAATGCTAAAACTGACCTCTTTGTAATGGGACTGGATGGAGTGGGGCTCGGTGTGGAGCTCTGAGAGCTACGCTGGCTCTCGCTGAGAGTTCTGCCTGCAGGAGAACCATCTCTTAGATTATGTGTTCTAGCGGGGTCAAAGAGCTTTCTAGGAATGGAAACAGCAGCCCTAGAGGAGACCCTGGCATTTAAACGGCACTGGAGTCAACATGGCAGGGCTTTCAGAGCTCAGGACACCTCCTGAACCTTAACCGCGATGAAGGCACGTCAACAACCAAACCAGCTCCAGATCTCTGCAATAAAAAAAAGACTAACCTGCATCTTCACTGTAGGACAATAGCTCTATAGCAAAGCCATCTAAGGAGAATCTCATTTAGCTGGAGGAATTACAGCTGTAGGCGGCTTTTAATAATGATAATAACGCTGTATGGAGTGAAGGATTAGTCCAGCTTTATGTATGTTTTCACAGAAGCTGTCAAACGAAGTGACTTTCATCACCATTCATGATCAAACATTAATATACACCGCATCACCTCATCAGTACAAATGAGCTATTTTGAAATAGAAAACATTGTAAGAAATTCTTAGAGACTTACATATGTGCTATTTTGTTTCTGTATTTCTGCCGTTTTGAATACATGAATTGCGATTGTAAGTTACATTGTTCATGTCCACCACAGGCAATGTATAATGAAGATTTGAGATTTGATTGGTTTGGTGCTTCTTCTTGTCTGTTTATGTAACACGCTCCTTAGACAGAGAAAGAAAATGTGGAAAAGGTTCAGTCCAGACTAGTTTCCCATAATACAAAGAAGCTAATATATATATATATATATATATATATATATATATATATATATATATATATATATATATATATATATATGTGGTAGTGAAATATATGTCTGGTTAGTATTCTTTAGGACACATAAGGAATTGTACTATCATGTTCTTAGAGCCGCAGGAACAGCCAGACATTGAAGTGTGACTGTGAGAACACGTGATTTCAAAGCTTTACTGTGTTCCACATAGAGGAGAGTTTGAAGATAAGGAGAAACACATTTCATGGTAATGCCCATTGGAATACACCGATTACTCATTACTCAGAAGGCTTCGTTCCTGTCTTCTACAGAGCTATGCTTTTTAATGCTGATTTAAATGGTGTGACTCATCTATAGTTATCTTATATTCAATCTTTCATAGCTTGAAAATCAGCCATTGCAACCCCACAAACACATTCAAGACCACTGATTAAACGATTAGAACCGCTGGATGGCATTTATATTCTGGAACAGCGCTGACAGCAATCAGCAGATGGTTCTTTCTGGGGAGGCACACGTTTGACCATTTAAAAATGGAAATAGATAAAATCAATGTCTGTTATTTCCTGTCATTATAGCAGTCTGCAACAGTGTTGTGTAGGAGATCACACAGAACCCGGAATATCAACTAAATATAAAACCATTTTTCAGTATTTAATATTCACTCTTTGTCTATATTACAGCTTCTGTTCTCTTTAGGAGACTTGTTTCAGTATTTGATGGAAATTTGCAGGGATATTTTTCTACACCTCCAAATTTAGTCTTAGAAGTCGCTTTCATTTTCAGCTTCTCAGGATACATGTAATCAAAAATGATGCTCATCGTTCAATCATGCTGAGGTCTGGACTTTTGAGTGGTCAGTCCATTGTTCTAATTTTGTTTGCTTTGCAAATTTTCTCCTTTTTTGGTCTGTTTTCTTTCCTCATTAAGGGCTTCTCAACAACTGCACATCCTTTCAGACTCATAGTGTTGAGTTTTTAGATCTGAAGCAAGAGTGGACCTTAATTTTCTCCTCTCTCTTTAGGATGAAAGTGATGTTTACCTTATGGTGACTTGTCTTGGTGCTCTACCTGATCTTGCAGGGTTTGTTAGGAGTTTTATTCTCTCTATAGCTTTTCTAGACTTAGGAATAATAAGCTACAGTGTCAGTATGGATTCTTTAAGCACAAGGAATGGTACAAATTGTACTATTATGTTTTTATAGCCTCAGGAACAGCCAGACTGTGAAATGTGACTGTGCAATAGGAATGTGTGATTTAAAGCTTTGTTGTGTTCCACATAGAAGAGAGTTTGAGTAGGGAGAACTACATTTTGTGAAGATGTCCATTGGAATACACAGATAACACACTATGTAAGGGCAAACAAGGCTTCATGTCTCTGTCACTATGAGTCTGAAAGGAACAATCATGAAACCTGGTTATTTTGCATGTTAACGGCAGTTTCAACTTAAAATTACAACCGGGGTCGGGTGGCCTCTGATTTGCACAGTACTGTACATGTTGGAACATGTTTATCATGTTTACATGGGCTGCAGAATTTCTGTCTGTGTGAGGATACCAGTATATAAGAGGTATCATTCCACTTCAGCCTGGAATAGATTTCTTCATCTAGCGCACAAACATCCAGACCCACTATGATCATTAATAATGTACCACAGTGAGTCCTAATGTAGGAGGGTAATCCAGTATATATAGCAAGAGGACGGATGCCAGATAGTTAGGCAATATTTAGAGGGGAGAAACTGCTTCTGTGCTTTTAAATGAATAATAAGAATATCGACACTGATGACAGCTTTACTATATGCTCAAACCCACACTCTGGAATTTGTGTTCACTGCTATGAATAGTTTATAATGTAGAGAATAGTTGCAATCACAGCTCATTTCTAAGTAAAGAGATGATGGAAATATGTGATAGTTGGATCTTGAGGCTGTGATTTGAATACTGCTGTAAATTATGCGTGGTGAAGTGTGATCCCTCTGTGAAGGGAAACGCTAGCTGGTGTAGTCTTACAAGGATGTACTGCTCCATTTTGGCACTCAGTTTACACCTTCTGTTTGCTGAAACTATTCTTGGGTGCGACAGCCGTGGCACAAAGCCAACAAGCAGGCACAGCATGAAGATTCAATGCCCAATCACTTTGATGGTTCGTCAGATATGCTGTGTCAGAGTCAGAGACCACCCTTAATTTAACAATTTCAAGTGATTTATTTTTCAAAACATATATAGCAGAAAGCTACACAAAAAGCTCAGCAACTAATTGTAATTTTTATTTTTCTGACTTTTTATAGTTTTAATTCTTTTTAGGAGATTTTTAGTTTTTCAAAGAAACCCACAGGCATATTTTTCACACCTCCAAAGATCAGTCCCAGAAGCTGGATAGCAAAGATATAAGAATCTGCAACAACCTGAAACATACAATTAAACAAACAGATAAAACAAAACAAAAAACAAAGAAAGAAATATGTGGGTTAATGATTATCTGTATATTACTAGAAGAAGCACATAAGCACAATAAAAAGAGGAATAAACTGAATTTACATGATTTAAACAGCAATATAGCTTCCCCAGGAATAAAATAAAATACAACACAATTATATGAATAATCACACAATTATTGACAATTTGTATACATTTCAGAAATTCAGAAGATAAAACTATGTTTATATAATATATATGAATGATGTGCAATTGAAGTACACATTTAAATGAAGGAAATTCAATGCCTCATGTTTTCCACTGTAGTTTAGAGCCTAATCTAGTGGCACATATAATTATAAACACTAAGGCAATCACTGTCCCAGAGGCTCCTCCAGCGATGAACGGACTTCCTTTTAAGGCTGATATATTTGACCAAGTGATCAATGACTCGGCTGCTTTTCTGAAGAGTAAGAGATAAATGTCTTTTCCCATGTGAAGGTCAGAACATCTTTTCTGGTCTCCAGCGGGCTCATCAGGGTGTTCCTGTGGGTAATAAAAGGACTTCAGGGCGCTGATCACAGCTCAGTAACAAGACGTCCAGGGACGAGGATGAATGTACCCACGCAGCATGGGAGCAGCTGGGAAATATCTGCACCATGGTGAAACTGGTTCACTGAGAACTGAGGCTGAGATAAGGAGATTACAAATACACACACACACACAGACAGGCACACACACACAGTGAAAAACACCCCGAGATGAATACAGGTGGCTGAGGTTTGTGGAGTCTACTGAACATGTTTATGATTTGTGGTATACATGACCAAACACACGCTCTCATAATACAATCATGTCCCACAGTCGATGTGCCTGCTCTGTGTTTCACTGCAGTCATCAATCAAGGGTGGCATTCATCCCTCCCCGAGCACTGCTTCCGCGGCTACTGAGAGATCAGTGGCACTGATAGGAGTGTTGAGGGATAAAGGCTGCATTGTGCAGAATGGCAATAGTAATGCAAGGTCATCACCATATACAATGTATGAATGTAGTGAGTAGTGCATAGTTGAAAAAAAAAACGTGCAAAATGTTTTCCACTTTCAACATCTTCAGCCTTTTTCAAAAAAAGTGCTGTAGCTGTTTTACTGTTGTGCAGCAGGTGTCAGTATTGCCCAAGAAAAAGTAGTTTCTTCCTTTAGTGGTAATTTGCTTTTCAACTCAATATTAAAACATATAATGTCCACACTAATATTCTTACTTACTGTTCGTGTGCATATAAAAATCATTGTTTTCTTTCAGAAAATTATTCAATATTGTTTGGCACTGATGGTTTCAAACTGTTGAAAAACATTGCCAAGATAGATTGTGTTTATTTTAAGACATAATATTCTTTATAGGGTTTAAGTCTGGACTTTGATCAGACCATCAGTAAAGATCACTGCACTTTAGACTTATCCCATTGTTTCCAGGAGTGTATTTATGCTGAAATCCTACCCATTCAGTTAAAATTTGAAATGCCAATTTATTCTACTGTAAGTGTTCAGTGATGTTGGTCAGGGTTCAACACCAATCAAATCAAACCATGTTTATTATGGGCTGTGCGTTGTGCACAGTGACACGGTCATATTGGAACGAGAAAGGGTTCTCAATGTCACAATGTTGGAAGCATAGAATTGTCAAAATTTTCTTACCAAGCAGTAGCATTAAAATTAACCTTCTCTGAGACTAAGGAGCTCAAACCTTGCATAACAACTCGAGATCATTATCCCCCTTCCACCAAATTTTACTCTTGACGCAACGCATTGCAGTGTGTAGAGTTCTCCTGAATTCTGCCAAACCAAGATTTGCCCACCAGACAGATAGTGAACTGTGATTCATTACTCCAGAGAACTTGTTATCACTGCTCTAGAGTTCAGTTGCTATGAGCTTAACACCATTCCAGCAGATGCTTGGCATTTCACATAGTGTTCCTAGGCTTGTGTGTAGCTGTTTCATCATGTAAACTCACTTCATGAGGCTCCTGATGCACAGTTCATGTGCTGATATTACTTTGATAGAAAATTTAGAACTGGTAGTGAGTGGCAAAACAGGGGGTACGTAATTTGTACAAGCAGTTGTGGCTTACTGCTTTGTGACTGAGCTGCTGTTGCATCTCAATGCTTTCATCTCACAGTAAAAAAAAATTTTATTTTTTGATTGCCGCAATACAAACGAGTGTTCATGCATTTTTTTTTAATTCAAGAATTACGTGTTTTTCAATGATTTACATAGTTAGAAAATATCCAGTCCCTAGATTAATATCAAACAATATCTAAACAAAGTTTTTCTCAAGTTTCTCAGTATCAAACTGCCTATCTTTGCTGTCTCTGAGAAGTTGCAGTGCCACCAGATATTCTCACCGAAGCGTTCAATTCAATGTTTCTTTGAGTCAGAGCGTGCTGAAATAGACAGATGCAGCACAGCAGCGTGTGGTTAAGTGCATTCTGATTGGCAGTAATGGCTGGCTTTCACTAATCTTGCTAAACAGGCCTTTGCAGCAGTGTTAATCACAACACCAACCCAGCCAGGCAGCATTATACACTAATCAAGCTCCTTATTAGCCTAGTGTTTGTAAGATTAGACCACAGAGCTCCATACGGACGCCAGTCTGACCGAAAGAAGAGAAACAGCAGTGGGGGAAATTAGAGTTGAATTTGCTTGACTACACTTCCTGCTTGGATTTGGCTAAGCTGCAATGCTGAGGGAAACTTTAAACACGTAGTGTGTTTTACATATGGCCACTACAATGGAAGTGGTGAGGTCCTAAAATGGGCTATCAAACCATGACTGTCTTCCAGGAGTATTGTAAGTGGAGTTCACAATATATTTTTGGTTGGTTATTCGATGGTATTTGCAGACACTATAATCAGTTTTCTAACCAAATTGTTCTTTCATTCAAGAAACAGCCATTATACTTTCTTCTGTTTCTCCAGTATTCCTGATTCCAGTATTCCTCCTCCTCCTCTGTGGGGCGAACTCTGGTGGACCAGGCCTATATTCACTTGATTGTAGCAGCTGACCGTGACTATAATTCAAAAGGCCATGGGTTCAGTCACAGCTGATGTTTACTGTCATTGTGCACCTACGCAAGCCGCTTAACCCCAAAGGACTTGGCCCTGCAGTTGGCCGATGTAAGTCACTTTGAGCAAGAGTGTCAGCTAAAAGTAAATGACATGCTTTTCTATGTATGGCACGTATCACTCTTAGCTTGTTTCAGCCATCCATTAGTTTGTCTTTGGCTATTTGTATGATGAGGTGGCATTGCATTATTTATATTACCTACTTTGAATGTGCTGGTGTGATTTGACAGTATACAAATGACTAGGAAAAACAACAATAGGTCAAAATAAAGGAAAAAAATGTCAATATTGTCTTTTTTAATATTCCTAATTTTCCCTGCTGGAAAAAAGTACAAAGTAACAGGAATTTAATGCTTGTCTAAGCTAGTTTATGCTGGATTATGCCACTCCAGTGTTGGCTTAGCTGCTCACCTGCCATAATCATAATGGTTGACCAGCAAGACATAACTAATACTAGTTTTGCTGAAGGCCAGTCCAAAAACTTACATTGCTGCTGACCAGCATAACCACATCCAGAACACAAGTATCAATTCTGATATACTGGGGACGCTTTTAATATGCAGACTGACTTGCAAAATAATTTTTCATATTTGTGAGATGTGCTTGCTACACTAATTCTAAAGCTATCAGGCATGTTTCTGTGTTTTGTTATGCATTTGTTGATCAACATTCTTTCTACCATTTCATCGGAAATAAAATTCCTGGATGTTTAGCATTTTCTAGCTTACAATTGTCTCACACTGCAGTTTCCTGTGGGCTTAGATTCACATTCAAGAGCACATGTGAAGGTTATGGTCTCCCTCACAGCCAGTGAAATGCCTCTCCAGCTTTGCCCCATTCCACTGTCATTACATTGTCCCTGTGTTCTTTCCATCCAACATGTCATGGCCCAGACCCATGCAGAGCCCTTCAGTGGCCTATAGCCCCACACCACACTCAGTATGCTTCCAATTACGGACAAAAGCAGCGAGGCGGTCCCTCGCAACATGTGGTTCCATTTAGAGCAGGTGAAACAATGTAGGAAAATAGATCCGTCATTCGTTGCATTCCTGAGGTCAGGAGAGAGCAGCGTTAAATCATAGCAGACTAATCCTAGAAAGGTTGGGGAAGAGGAGAGGACAGCCAACAGGAGACCACATTGATCTCCATGAGTATGGCACTTCAGAGCTCTGCAGGGGCCTGATGGCACGTAATCCTTGATTTCGGTATCATCACGTGTAGAATTTGCTCATTTATTTATTGTGCAATGTGATGCCGGTGGAATTCCTATAATGCTTAAAGCCTGGGAACCTGCAGCTCATTCCAGTCCTGACCCCCTGTGTTGGACTGCCCAGGTGTTTCTTTTCAAAACATCTTAGGAAGTATCTAATTTGATTTGGGGGTAGTAGGGAAGGTTGCTTTTTTTAACCTTGGCCTGGAGCCTCTGCGATTGCCTCAGTACTAAAGCCTAGTGACTAGTGGCCATTATTCATAGCATCTACACTTTCACTTGTATTCAGCACAAGAATCCCTCCTTAATAAATAGAATGATCACAGAGACCCAGGGCATCTCTAGTCCATGTTAGTTGCATGTTTTGCAGTTAGTTAATAAGTCAGGTTAAAAAAGAATGAAGGCCAATGATAAACAAAGAACCATTTCTAGCTGTGGCATTTATAGCTAGTGGCATGCTGTACAGAAGTAACGTATCTAAAGGTCATGTGTCACGCTGCCTCACAGGTTTGGACTACTGGCAGAAAGATAAAAGCACTCTAGTTCTTGGGTCCCCAAACTTTTGCAACTTACAGCCCATACAAGTGATCACAAAAGCTTTAGTGGCTGCAAGAAGATTCATCATCTGTTGTAATGTTGAATTGTAATAAATTGAATGCAATCTAGTAAATTTCACTTGACTATATAATCACACAACATAATAAATAAACATAATATGCTTGTAGCCATTTATTCATGTGAGCACATTGACTTGCACTAAATATATACCAATGTCAGCTACATTGGTCAAGGATTTTATCAGACCAATCACTGAGTTCTATGAATTTCAATATTTGTCATTGTTAAAATTGTTGGTTATGATTGTAATGAAGTTGTTTTTTTCAATACTGAATGACTGCTAGCAGTACCTCTGGATTATGCTGTGCATCTATTACATGATTAGGCTACCTGCATGGTTGCTATCTTGCCCAGGAGTGTAAACAGTGTTGGCTACAGTGGTGATTAGCCCATCACCATCCACAGTTATAACAACTAACCTTTTTCATATGCTCCAAACAGCATAATGAGAAACACAAAGGTACTCCAGAGTCATATAGCAGGCCAGGCTGCCAAAACCAACCCGAGTCTCCCTGTTAAAAACGCAGCCACTCCATTTTCAGTGGCCTCTCAAGACACGTTCCCCCTCCCCTCGCATTCTGTGGTCCACTCCAGGTTTTTATACTCATGTAAAACCAGAAATTAAAGTTAACGTTAATTTGTTCTGCAGTCTATTTTCTCTTTAAGCTAATGAACACGAGGAATGTGCCCTGTTTCCCTCCCCTCCAAAAAAAAATCCAGGGTCTATTCTTATTGGCCCTCTTAAACTGGCTGCTTTCCTTTACTTTTTCATTTCATTAGTGAAAGACGAAGGGTAAAGAATGAGGAGTGTGTTGGATGTAGTGTTCCAAAATGTGTTTTTATAAGATCATGAATAGCTGGGCACTTTGATTGCTGATTGGACATAATATCAGGAAACAGAACATTACAGGCCATTAGGCTTGTGTTCCACGACTGATTACCCCTATGAGCATGCCATACTATTATACAGTCATACATCTCTCTCTCTCGCTCTCTCTCCTCTCTCCCTTTCACCCTCGCTCTGTCTCAATGCCATCTTTTTTGCCACAATGTTATGCATCATTGCATAGCAGAGCAAGTCAAATAAAATATATGACTAGCTATATCTTCATCTGCACCAGGGGTGCCCAACCCTACTCCTTGTAGTACAGTGTCCTGCAGAGTTCAGTTACAACTTCAGAGTAACTAACCTTGATGTCTTTGGTTACTTGCACCGTGGCTAAAGTCTGCTGTACTATAACTCTCCAGTAGAAGGGTGGGACATTTCTTTATTCACCTAAAATCTGATTGGCTGACCCACATTCTTCACACATATGACCACACAGATCAAGTGTGAAAAAATTCAAGATATAAAAAAACACTGGGCATTAATTAATATAGTGACAATAACAACATTATGGTTTATACATGTACATCGTACTGATAATTGCAGTGAAGCATCATCGAGTGTACATGAAACAAGCAACTAGAGTTACACTAACTAGCTCAGTAGACTGTTAACAGGCTAATGTGCACTTCATTACTATTCAGAGTATAATTGCCTGCTGTTGAATACATTCTTTAGGTTTCCTTTCATTGTTTAAGACAGAGCTGCCATAGCTTACAGAGACATTAGGAAATAAACAACTACTTATAAAGTGTATGTTGCTATGATATGTGCTACTGATGCATGTTCATTAGCATATGATTCATTGTGGCTTTGAATTTAATGCTTATTCAAAATGAAGTGTTCTTGGCAGATGAATTCTTTATTGTTACAACTCTATTCATATTTGCCATGTTTAACACAGTTAAATACTTACTTAAAATACTGTAATTATTATTTTATTTTATTTTAAGACTTCTAAAGTTGTATAGTTTGTTTGCTTATTTGTTTTAATTTATTGACAAACATGTATTGATTTAGTTGTTGGTGTTTGCAGTGAAAGTGTAGAAAGTGTATTTGTATTATAAAATCTTATTTGAGGTTGACTGTGTAACACATGATAAAAACATGGTATTTATGGTATTTTTTTCAATATTTATAAGTCTAGTGACGTTAAAAATATTTATATTTATTAATTACTTATATATTTATATTAAAATATGACTGGAATTACAGTAAATTACTGTGTATGGAGCTACATTAATGTTACAGTTGCTTAGGGTAGAATACTGTATTTTAATTACAGCTTTAAAAAAGTGTAGAGAGATTTACAGGTACATCACTTAGTCACATAGTCTTGTGATCTATTGTCACAAGAAATATATTGGTATTTTATTGTTACTGTTTTATTGTTGTTTTATTGTTGTATTGTTAGTATGGTACAGTAAATTATTGTGATTTTTACAGTGAAATAATTACAGTGTATTTTCAATAATATCCTAAATAATTAATTAAACATGTATGCATATTATTATTTTGTATGTTGTCACTGTTTTGTAAAGGCAATAATTATGCACAATGAGTTTACCAATGATTTCATAGGTCACAAATAGGAAACATACCTAAACCATCCAACTTGTAAGAACTAGTGAGCTAAACCTGCAGTCTATTTACTCTAAATCAGTATCTTCATGTAAACCTAACTAGCAGAGATGTTTGGGACTCAGCCAGATCTGCTGTGGTTTGGCAGAACATGCTTTCACAGGGTAAACTCAATTAAAGAAGTAATGAAGTGCATCTTTCAGGAGAGATTGAGGGTATCTGCGTTTAGAGCTAAACAGTGTTTGTGGTCTCTGGGTTTGAAGAGTTAACCACAGCCATACATCATGCAGTGTGTGCCTTTACCTTAACCCTTTGAATTCACCACTTGTGCTAGGTGCTGATTAACGACTGACACTCTGCAGGACTTCAGCATCATTAACATGTAGTACATGTGCACTTAATGAGGTGGCTTGTGCAAACCACACGCAGACCATGACTTGTAAAAACATCTTTGGTCTCGCTCAGTTTACATCTTAAAATCTGGCTCTTTTAAAGAAACACACTGTGACTTACTTAAGCTAAGATCAATCTAATTTTTAAGGTTATGAATGCTCTCAGATTCTTTGTGTACTTTTCTTTTTGTGGCAAGTCATTGTAAAGACATAATGATTTATTTTCTATCAAACAACAACTATTTTATACTATTATTATTTATTATTATTATTTTATATGTTTATTTATTTCCAAAATAATCATTAGAAATAAATAATGTATTTAGAAAATACAAACATCTGAACTATATATGAACAAATATAAAATAATTGTGTTCAAGTCATTCTTGGCCATTTCTATTTGTCTACTCATCACAACATTTTAAAACTATGTAAAAGGTACTTATGCATTTTCAATTTTTATTTTCAAATAAAGGAACTTCACAACATCAGATATGGTTCTGTGAAATTACTTCATCCAGTTTACAATTTTGCTAAAACACCTCCAACTTTTTCCACCTTTCTTGGAAAATCAAGTCGTAGAGATAAAATTAGCAAAAATATTTCAAATCAGAGTACGCAATTTATAAAATTCTTCAGTAATCGAATGACTGGCAGCTAAATTTTATAATGTTTTAACTGTATAGCTTTATGTAAATATACATTTATTCTCAAGTTGATGTTTGCAAACAAACTGGACAGTACAATTTAATGATAGGAACATTGTGAAATGTTTAAAAACATTTAAAACACGTGAAATCATGATTGGCAACCAATCCTTTATAAGCAAGGATTGGTTGAGGCTTCACTTTGTCAAAAATGCAACACAACAGTTTGCGCATTGATCTCCCAGCTGCATTAAAAACAGTATGCTTCTGTAATAGATATCACCACATGGGCTCAGAATACTTTAAAAAATGATGTCAGTAAACACCACCCATCACTTTGTCCACAAATACAAGTTAAGACTGTACCAGACAGCAGAGGTCATGTGACAACAGCATCCAGAAATGCTCTCTGGGCATAAGCTCATCTGAAATGCACTGGAAATGAGCACTGTAGCTGTACAAGTCAAACTTTGATGGCCAAATTGTACATTGTGTTCTCTGGACAAAAAAAGAAAGATCCAGATTGTTGCCAGTGTAAAGTTGAAATGCCAGAATCTGTCATGGTGTGGTGAGGAATTACTGGAAACATGCATGTCTGTAAAAACACCAGTGATGTTCAAACACACTTAAATACAGCATATGCTGCCTTTTAGACCAAGACATGTTCTGCACAAGAGCATGGCTGCGTAATCAGAGAGCGTGGGTGCTGGACTGGATTGCTTGCAGTCCAGAAGTGTCTTCCACTAAAAATCTGTCTTATTTAGTTCAAAATACAACAAGGGCCCTGCATGGCTGCATAGCTGAAGACCTGTAAAACAGAAGATGATGTAAACAGTGATAAACATGTAAACAGTGGTAAACATGCTCCTGTCCCAACTTTTTTTGGAACATGCTGCAGGCGAAAGATTTCCCTTACAAAAAACAAGTTTATTCAAGTGTACCATTAGTTTCCTTCTTTAAAACTAAAAGGAAGTGAGTATGCTTTAAAGTGTACTTAAAAGTATACTTTTAAAAACTAGAAAGTGGGCCAATTTAGTCCCAAGAAGTATTTAAATAGTACATATACAAGTGTACTACTAGTACAATGACATTAGTATAGTAACTACGTAAAGTATTCTTAATAAAATAAACTTTAAGTATACTTATTTTCTGTAAGGGTTGAAATGAATGTATATTTACAAAAAGCAATGAAATTCCAGATGAAATAAAAAACTTTTTTTTTTATTATGTTTTTATTGATCCCTTAATTTCACCAGACAAGCTATTAGGAACATATTATTATTTATAACGACAACCTGGCAAGTGTCACAAGACACTTGTAAGAAAAAAGAGAGAGACTTTAATTTTAATTTAATATATGGTCAAGCAGAACCCACTGATCACTGCTTTTTGTTTTTATTAGAATTTCAGGTACTGCCCCAGCGTATTTGGGTCATGCTTGCACTTGACATAAAATAATCAAATCAATCACTTGATTTTATGTAAACTGCACTAAAAAGGAGAGGAGGCACTTTGGAGAATAGAGAGACTGCATTCCTTTATTGTGGTCTTGGGTGGAAATGAGGCTTGAAAAAGGCCTTTGAGCTCAGTGATTAACTTTATGTTAGTGAATGTAGCTTGTGAGTTGAAAAGCCTTGTGTCCTCACATACTCTGCATTTAATTTTCTACACAGATCTGAAGAAGGCAGCGTGAACTAGACCAAGTATGATTTACAAAAGAAACCAGAACTCTTGTAGTCATAAGTGATTGGTGAACACAGGCCCTTTGGTCTCATATTGAAACGTCAACAAAATAAGCAGAATAACCACCAGTGTTTTCCTGTGTTTCTAATTCCAGTCAACGTGGTGTTTCCTTTCATCATGCACGAAACATTAATATAATCCACAGCAGATTTAAAAACAGCCTTAATCTTGAACATGTGAACGTTATTCCTTCTTTACTTAGTGGAAGTAATTAAGTACTACATTCTTACTTTTGTGTAACTAAATGTTGTATTTATTTACTTTTTATACTTATTTATAAACAAATCAGGTAAACAAACAAACAAATGGCATGAAAGGCCAACAGAGCCAAAAATACCACTACCCCCCAAACCTAGTTGCAGTTGGTCCATAGAGCCAGTCACATGTATTAGCTCAATAACTTAACACCTGGGTTCAGAGCTGCAGTAAATAAGGTTTTGCATGGAGCTATACATTCTCATAAATAAACCTCAGGGACCCACCCACCCAGCCTAGACTCACATTTATCAACCCCTATAAACACCCTCATTCCTTTCCGCTCATTCCTGTAAGTCCTGCTCATGTTCTGCTTACTGGTAGAAATGGATGAGGGCAAAAATCCAAAACAAAAAGCCGTAGCGGACAGTGTGAGGACCCGCCTTTGTTCAAGGACAAAAGCCCCCACCTTCTCAAAAGTTAGCAGTAGAAGTGATGGGTGATGAGATTAAAAGCTTATGCAAGAGCAGGGATGCCAGCCTGGCGCCCATCTATAATGCCCCCTGCCTGAGGCAGTACGGGCAATGAGGGACAGGATTGCATTGCTTTCCCTGAAGAGAATCTGGAACAATATGCTCACCAGTCCAGAGCAAACAGTAAATTACACTGGGGTCACTCATTTGACCACTCAAATCAGTTCTTCTGGGAGACTTCAGCTTCATGTCATGCTCCAATTATATGTAGAAGATTATTTTATCCCATATTTATTCACCATTTAGTTATAATTGTGGTGAATTCTAAACCACTGGTTTAATCTAAAAACCCTGATGATGCTTTCCAAAACCTTTTATGCAGTCTTAACCCACTAGTGCCATTTTAAACCCTCTGGTGCAGTCTTAACCCACTAGTGCACTGTTAAACCCCCAAGTGCAGTCTTAATTCCTTAGTGCAGTCTTAACCCATTAGTGCTGTCTTAAACCCCCTGGTTCAGTCTTAACCCACTAGTGCAGTCTTGAAACCCCTGGTTCAGTCTTAAACCCTGTGGTGCAGTCTTAACCCACTAATGCAGACTTAAGCCCAGTGCAGTCATAACCCACTAATGCAGACATAAACCCAGTTCGGTCATAACCCACTAATGCAGTCTTAATCCCTTAGTGCACTCTTAATCCATTAGTGCAGTCTTAACCCACTAGTGCAGACTTAAACCCTTTGGTGCAGTCATAACCCACTAGTGCAGTCTTAAACCTCCTGGAGCATTCTTAACCCACTAGTGCAGTCTTAATCCATTAGGGAAGTCTTAAACACCCTGGTGCCGTCTTAACCCACTAGTGCAGTCTTGAAACCCCTGGTGCAGTCTTAAACCCCTTGGTGCAGTCTTAACCCCTTGGTGCAGTCTTAACCCACTAATGCAGTCTTGAAACCCCTGGAGCATTCTTAACCCACTAGTGCAGTCTTAATCCATTAGGGAAGTCTTAAACACCCTGGTGCCATCTTAACCCACTAGTGCAGTCTTGAAACCCCTGGTGCAGTCTTAAACCCCTTGGTGCAGTCTTAACCCCTTGGTGCAGTCTTAACCCACTAGTGCAGTCTTGAAACCCCTGGTGCAGTCTTAAACCCCTTGGTGCAGTCTTAACCCCTTGGTGCAGTCTTAACCTATTGGTGCGGTCTTGAAACCCCTGGTGCAGTCTTAAACCCCTTGGTGCAGTCTTAACCCCTTGGTGCAGTCTTAACCCACTAGTGCAGTCTTGAAACCCCTGGTGCAGTCTTAAACCCCTTGGTGCAGTCTTAACCCCTTGGTGCAGTCTTAACCTATTGGTGCGGTCTTGAAACCCCTGGTGCAGTTTTAAACCCATTGGTGCAGTCTTAACCCATTGGTGCAGTCTTAACCCATTGGTGCAGTTCAACCCCCTGGTGAAATCTAAAATTTTGTTGTTGATTTAAACCCCTAGTGCAATCACAAACTTTGGTGTAGTCTTAAACCCCTGGTGCAATCTACCTCACTAGTGTACTAGAACAACCACAGTATGCTGTTTATATATTTCCATTTTTAATAGATTTTGACACAGTAGCCACGATTTTGCTTAAGCATATGTTCTATGTACTTTGTACAATCACAAAATGTTGGTGTTGTGGATTCATGCCAGTTTCCTTCCTCTCAGTGAAAACCTATGGGGTGTCATGAGCACCCCTCTGTGGAGGATCTCCTGCCTGCTATTGCCCAAGTAAGTACATGAGTGAGTGAGTAAGTGAGTTACAAGCCAAGTCCATGAGGTTTGCATATAAAAAGTGTGCACCACAACGTACTATTTTGAATCCATCCAGGTCAGAGTGATCCTTAATGCTTGCCTATGAATAGGACTGAAAATACATTCAATATCGTAATTCAAAAACAATCTGCTGCTTGATTTACTATGAAACTGACAGAACGGGTATGGTCAACCTCCAGACTGAAACGGAAAGGTTTGCTTGATTTTGCTGTCAGAGCGCACGTCAGAGGTGTCTGTCTCCACTCCAAACCCCCTCATCACCCCGCTACCTCCCCAGAGACTGCACTTTATCTAAGCTTCTTGACTGATGCTCCTGATGGCTTTGGCTCTGGGCTGTGCAATTGTGGGGATGTGGGGGGAACATGCTTCAGACACCGTCTCCAGATGAGAGCAGGATCTGGGCATGGGCCGGGCATGACTGTGGTTGGCCTTAAAATAGTCTGCGGTGGGGCTGGTATTTCATAACTGTGACTGGGACAGGCCTGATACAGGATATAGCGGCTCTCTATGCACATCTGACATGGCTACGGTGGAAATGGGATAGACTAACTCATCTGCCCTCGAGAGACAGGAGTTTGGCTCCGGCTAGACAGTAGCAGTAGCACAGTGGTCTTGAAAGTGGGTAGCATGCACTCCGATGCAGCTCCTGCTGGAAATTGTACCTGCATTAAAAATGCATAATATAAAAGTCTATAAATAAACATAAAAAAATTACTCTATAAATCTTTCATAGGAACTGTTGCAAGATTGCAAAAGCTTTACAGAATGTTAGCAATAATCCTGTTGGGCCTGAGGAGAAAATGCTAAGCATAACTCAAAGCCTTCGTCAAAACGCTTGAACAGCTATTTCCCAGCTATGCTAACTCTATAGCCTTTTATGTAGCACTGAAATACTTAAGCCTGATCTATGGGAGAGAGAAATAATAATATAATTGTATAATAATTGTAATATTAATTTTTTGTTCAATATATTGCATAATAATGTATTGTATAATAATGAATGAATATCATCATTATTTCAAAATGTTTATTTTTAAAAATGTAGTATAAGAATTTTGCGCTCCAAAATGTAAAAGTCATAAGCTACAATTTCTCACTAAGTTGAATGAGAGTTTTATATCATCCACAGCTGCTATTTGTGGTCAGATTGAATGCTGCTTGTTAAACCCTGAAGCAAAGACATGGAGATGCTGCAGTCACGACCTGCTGATTTTCATTTGGTTTATTATGAAGGTTCAAAAAGTGGAAGGTGCAGTGTTTGAAAATATCTGCTATAAAATGGGCCCTCAGGGCTCTGCACAGGTGATAAAGTCTGAAGGGTTTATGAGAATAGGAGAAATACAGGAAATGTAATGATGCTGTCTCCTCCCTCGCCTATGGTTATGCTGGTCTTAGTCTGTTTGCATGACTAGGTCTGTGCATGTGTGTACCTGTATTGCTGTACTTGACTTTTTTCACCTAAACTCCTGAGACTGTCACGGTTAGGACTATTTTGTCAGAATATAAATTCTGAGTTATTTTCAGTCATTTACAGGTTTGTTTATGCATAATCCATGCCGTAACTAATGCTTAAAAAGCCTCAAATATTAAAAATGGCAACTTTTAAAAGAAAAAAAAAACTGTACATGACATTTACATTACCATGCCATAAATTTGTCATGGCATATGTCATATTCTCTCATAACAGATTTTGTTCACTGCCTTCTTCCAGTTGCTGCTAATAAATACAAATGCCATAATGTTTATGTTATGATTTAGACACATGTTAATCACATGCCAATTCTAATAGAAATAGGATGGTTATGTTCAAAGATGTGTACAAGGCTGGGCTAAAGCTGCCTCAGCAACGACCCATTTGCCCTCTTTGGCAAAGTTACCACTCTGGAGGAAAAATTTAAATAAATATTTAGCTTTTCTATAATATAAGTATAAGTAACCCATATTTGCTTCAGGTTAGATCTAATTGAACCGCTATATCATGTAATTTGTTTTACATCTTGATGGGCCTCTGTCGGACACAGTGGTCCAGAGTCCCAGAAAGTCATCTTTCTGCAGAAAGTCATGCAGGTAGATGGAATATGCTCCCTGTCATGTGAACCACAGCAACCAGGCTAACATTTAGGCAGCTATATGAAAGTGGCCAACATTAGCTTTAAAATTAGTATCCACATTGGTTTGCAATATGAAACGAGGTAATGTGCTTGTAACATGAGCTGCTCTGTACATGAGTTTTTGAACATGCTTCATTCAGGTTGTGATGAATGTTTAACTAATAATCAGACCTAGCTGACTCAGGTCCCATTGTTTTTTAGGCATAATAAATAGAGTGCTTTTCTGTGGGGCTTAATCCTAAAAGCTCCAGGACAACGCTGGAGAGCCTGGTGATCATGTAAAAATTCTCTGTCAGATATTGGCAAGTCCAGAAAATACAGTAGCGACTCGCTACATGCTGGCGCTGGCTCCGAGAGACTCTCGAGGTGTGGCTGTGCAGACGGCCACACGCGAAGACTCATGGCATCTACACACCCTCCAGCAAAGGGACTGTTGTGTTGTTTAGCTTTAGCTGTCTGTTATGTGTACATGTTTTATGAGTTACTCTGTGTGGGCCAGTGGGGCTGTTTTGTGTTGGGGGTTTGTCACTGTCAGGGTGAAGTGTATGGCTACCTCCCCCATGGTTTTGCTCCTCTGTATGTGCATTTTGCAGGAGAGTTGTGATTTCCCATGGCTTACTCTTTTGACAATGGCACAACATGTTTATGAAATCCTATATGATATGTTGTAATTGTTTTATATTCTAGTATATATTTCTACACATAACACTAGATACAGCCAGTATACTCCAGGCTAATTCCTGGCCTGCACCAGGAATCATTGAGTAAAGACACTGTCAGTATGAAACTATGCCTGCAATAATTCAACTTACACTAACGGTGTGTAGCTTTGTATCCCCTTCATAATTTAAACTGTAAAGAGTTAGTTTAAAATGGAGATGTGATGAATTAAGGGACCATATTTCCCACAATGCAGGTAATGGGTGGCATCTAAAATCAGGAGGATGGAGGTTGTGTTTTTTTCAGGTTATAGAAACAGACCCTCCAAATGTCTGTGCACGTCTTTGGTTACGTCAATGTTATTTAGCAAGTTACATTGTAAAGTTTTACTAACAAAACATACTACATAAATACAGTTCAAGATTCAAGAGTTTTATTGTTATATGCACAGCAGAACAGACAGTTACACTGACATTCTTACTTTGCTGTTCCTCCATTCACCAATAGATAAAGATAACAAAAAAAAAAAAAAATATATATATATATATATATATACAAAATATATAAAGTATAATAATACAAGTCATGCCATCAACACGACTAGTGGTGAATCAGAGTCAAGACTGTAAAAAAGAAAAAGTTAATTTTCCTGTTGGCTCAGACAGAGGCGTCACACTCTAACCACTTTGGCTCGAGACCCAGACAATACAAAATCCAAATGATGTCAAGGTCGAGACAAGACTTGAGAAATACAGCACTGATACATACATGATATGAGTTTTAATCCAACCTAGTTTGCATCATTTCTATTGACCATTCATCGTGAAAGGTAAAGGTCAGATTTGAAATAATGTTGGGATGTTTTGAAACAGCCATGATGATAACTGAGAGTATGTGTGTATGAGTGTGTTTCTTTACGAGATACTGTGTGTACCTTTTGCCAATGACTAAGTATCATCAGTTATCCTGTTATTATCTCTTCTGCTACAGCCCATCACTGTATCGCTATGGCAATGCAGCCTCCAGCACTACACCTGGGTAGTTCACACCTGTTCCACACTAACGCAGTCAGTCCTCTCTCACACCTGTTTCAGCTTCAACCATTCTCTGCCCTCTCACTGACCACACGCTCCGTTTGGAACGGTCGTTAATCTTTATGTTTTACACCGTTCACAGGTGAATCAGGTTGTAAGAATGCTTTGTAATGGCCCTGTGAACACTTATGCAATGCAGTTAACATGGAAACATATCCCAGCAGACTGTACAGGAGGCTCGCGTGCTAGTCTGGGCCTGCATCACATCTCCCCCTCTGTTTTCTTCATGCAATCTCATACCTATCGTCACTCTTAATCCCTGACCCTGCTGTAACAGACGTGTGAGGATAAAACACTTTATCTTGAGCAGCAATCTGTACGCAGAGTTATGCAACCCCCCCCCCCCCCAACCCGACTACACAGCATACACATGTTGTGACAAATTTGTTTAGCAGACAGTCTTAGTCTTTCCTTCTGAGACAACACGGTGTAAAATACTTAGTTGTTGGTGGGGGTGATGGGGTTGGGGTGGGGGCGGGGGGTGAAGGGGTTTAGGGGGGTAGGAAGGATAGCTGGATGAGAAAAGTAAATATGAGTGTAAAAACAGAGTTAGGGCAGCCTTAGTGGAGACAGTGCAGGCTGATCCTTCAGCTGAGTTTTAAGCAGCCTAAGAGATGCTGGCTCTACCTAACAAGAAACAATAGGTTGATACATTAGGTCGGTTATTATAGGTTTAGATATTCACCAGGCTTAGATTCTCATACTGTGAAAAATACAGGTTTAGATTTTCAGCCTGTGATTATTCCAGGTTTAGATATTTAGACTGTGATCAATTCAGGTTTAAACATTCAGGCTGTAATTAATCCATGTTTAGACTCTCAGGCTGTGATTATTCCAGGGTTAGACTCTCAGGCTGTGATAAATACAGGTTTAGATATTCAGACTGTGAATAATCCAGGTTAAGATATTCAGACTGTGAATTATCCAGGTTTAGATACTTAGACTCTGATTAATCCAGGTTTAGATTTTCATACTGTGATAAATACAGCTTTAGATATTCAGCCTGTGATAAATCCAGATTTAGATATTCAGGCTGTGGTTAATCCAGGTTTAGCTATTCAGATGGTGATAAATACAGGTTTAGATACTTAGACTGTGATTAATGCAGGTTTAGACTTTCATATTGTGATAAATCCAGGTTTAGATTCTCAGGCTGTGATTAATCCAAGTTTAAACCTTCAGACTATGATTCATCCAGGCTTAGATACCCAGGTTGTGCTTAAATTATGCATCCTTTTACAGTACAACAGAAAGAAATATGAGTCAGTCCCAAAAATTGATGTGATTGATGCTCATGTAATGCTTTTATCTCATTGCACATGGTATTCCCTCTCAAAGTGCAAAAAACACTGGGAGGATTATTACAACACATATAATAATGATGGACCTATTTATCAATACTGACAGCAAATACTGACTGTACACTGTTTAACACCTGTAAATGTTATGTTTTGGTACTAACATAGTTGCCATTGTTTGTGCTCAAAGACAGACAGAAGAGTGAGTTTTTCAAATACTTTTAGTTATTTCTGAAGCAAAGGGGAAAACACATTCCCTGCCATGCATAGTACAGAAATCCAATCGTTTTAGTGGAATAATGCTTTACACGGACGCTCCCTAATACTGTGGGTATATTTTACATCATGTGTGGTATTGGTATTGCTCAAAAAATGGTTGATAGTTTTCTTTTCCAAACAACTGTTATAAGCACAGAATTCCTGAATGACCAGGAAGCTGTCAGTGAAATTAAACAGGGGATTTGATAATATTGCATGGTTTATAAATGTACTCGGCAGAGAACTCAAATTCAGCTCATCCATCCAGCTGAAAAAGAACATGTGCTCAAAACACTTGTTATTGCTACAAAGTAATGTTTTTCTTTTCTCAAGATAATGATTTGTTATGTTAAAATAATCACATGCTTTCTCAATGAGTAATAACTTATTTTTCCAACTTAGTCATAGAAGATGATGAAAGAGAACTTGAAAAATCAAGAATAGGTCACTATTTTGACCTAATGAGTCACAATTTGAATTATATTTTTTTTTTTATAAAACCTACTTGGCAGGAACAGTCTTCTATCCAAGAACATATCTGAAGGGTTTATATCACATCATGTCAATTATAGAGTTGTGTTCACCTGTGTTCACTTTCTCTTAGTAGATAACCCACTGAACAGTGGACTATTAGTGTATTGCATTACTGCCTCATTTGGTAAGTCTGCCAGTATACATTCATGTAAAAAGATTTGGGAACCCCTGATCAAAAACCATGTTTTGTTGATTTACTGAAGTGAAACTAAGTGAACACATGCTCTACAGAGAACACACTTCTGCACAATTGACTGTATAACTACTGTTTATTTACCACATTTAACATATTGGAGGAAAAAAATCAAAATAAAATGAGGCCCTCAGACATATTCATGGCCTGAACTGTATTTCCAGAAGCATATTGACACCTGCTAATTCAACTCCCATTTTATTAGCAGAGACTGTGCATGTGTGTGCACAATAGAATGCCTGTGTTAGCAATTAGCACACCTTGATGAATATACACTTTTGTACATGTGTACATTGACTTGTCTTGACTTGATAGGCACCAATATAACACCAGAAGTTAACAATCTGTCTCTTCCTGGAAAACTAAGCATTTTTAGGAACTATTTATGGACACTTTCAGATTCAACAAGGTTTCGTTGTAGTACATGCATTCCTTCATGGCTCTTGGTAGAACCTCTTTGACACCAAAAAAACTTCCCCTAAAGAGACCAACCAGAGAACTGTGGTGCATCTCTCACTGGAGAAACTTGCACCCAACCTGTTGTGCACCTTATACAGTGCTAATTATGTTTTCCAACCACTCATTATCCCCTAGATAGTAATTGCTTCTATTGTGTCTTATACAAACAGCAGTCTAGGTGGAAATACTCCTTATAACTTTAACATGAGCAAGGCTGAACTAAATTAAATAGGTGCAAATATGGACCTGCATGTACCGCAGCTCTGTTTTTAAAGTTGTTTTCCATATATGAAATATACTTGGTTTTCTATCCTTTTCTTTCGTGTGTGCATGCAAATGGTCTACAAAGTTGCTCGCCAGAAGGAGAAACCACTTTTCTCAGCTGCCTGAAACGCCTTATAGGAATTCCATTCATTTTCTCTATTACAAGATGATGTCATCTCATAACGCAATCTTATTGCTTACCCTCACAACGCACGGACGACCAAAGAAATAAAAACGTACCACTCTGAAAGATCCTGCTCCAGTCTAACTTGTAACAGTGGATTGGATGAACCAACTCATGGTACCTCACATTCAGGATCTGACTCTGATACAGCAGAACCGACACCATTGTAGGAATAGTGGTGGAAGTGGGACTTGTAGAGGAATGTCACTCTGGTGGTTGTCACACTAGAGCTCTAACAGAGCATTTTAGACAGGAGGTGAATACAGATGTACAGTATCAGAAAAAATACTGTGATTTGCTTAAACTGAAGCATGTAAATCTATTCTAGAAGAGGCCCCAAAAAATATAAACACTGAAAATGAGCATAATAGATCCCCTTTAAACAAACTCACAAATCTCCAACTGCTATTGACAGCTTTTCTCTATCGACTGAAACACAAATAAACATCATTTTGCTGACGGGAGGAGAGAACAGTATTCCACACTGTAAAGAAAACAGTGACATCTCTCAGTTTAGCTACGTAGGGAAGTCTAGCATTGGACCCCCTTTTAAAAAAATCACTACTGAGCTTCCTCAGTCGCTGAGTGCTTTATGTCCTGCTCCGCTGAGACAAAGGTGGCCCTGAGTGCGAGAGGTGAAAAACTAGTCGTGCATACACTGAGAGAAATATGCAGCCCCCAAGTTGCTTTCTCCGGGCCCCTGTAATATACCATATGTGCGCCATCGGAGGAAAGTAGGTCAATAAAACAAGTATGAAAACTCGTACTGCTACAGAGTCTGCTGCTCGCGAGAAGCCAAAAACAGCCCATGTTTCCTGAGTGTGTGCGTGTGTAGTGGGGAGGGGGTTCATGCTCCTCTCCTCGGAGAGTGGACCTGAGGTTGAGGCGTTCAGAGGCTGTCAGCGAGTCAGGAATGTACTCGCCTCTCACACGGTAGGATCAGATGCCTCGGAACGGCAAGGAATTAAAACAAAAAATGGAGGGAATGAAAGAGGGGGGAGAGAATTGAATGAGCGGGAGGGCGATAGACAACATAGCATTCCTCTTTAATGAAGTCAAGCAGGAGCAGCAGATCTGAGAAGGGAGGGATGTCAATCCGAAAGCTCCCAAAAGCACCTTGAACATGATAAAGACTGAGCGGCTCTTATTTATGGAACTGTTCCCCTCCTCTCCCCCCCTTTTCTTTTCCTCCTCACCAGGGAATGAAAGAAAGGATTAATGATTGTTGTGAATTACTGTCAGAACATCAGACGACACTGGGCCAAGTTCTGGAGCTCTAAAATAAACCCAATTTTAGCACGAAAACCTTTCTTGGGAAGTGAAGGGAGTAGAGAACTATGTCTCCACATTCCATTCTTCAAGATCTGTCTATAGTGAGAACAGGTAGTACCCAGATAAATTTAGGAGCAGTATATTATCATATATATATTGGCAATTGTGACTATTTTAAACTGCATTTTTCTTTTCTTTTATTAAGTAAGCCTGCCTTTATAGCAGAATAGTTATTAGGTTCAGCTCCTTGTTTTTACACTGATTGGTCATGTGATCAACTCCACATACCACATAGGCTCTCCTGGTAGTTCTACAATTGCAGACTGTTTTCCATCTGTTTATGTGTTAGCTCCTACTTACCCCATGCATTGGGGGACTGACAGTGGTGGATCACTGATAAACATCACTAGCACTGACAGGATGGTGGCATGCTAGTGTGTATGTGTGCTGCAGTGAATCGCTCACAGTGTCACAATGTCAGTGCTGGACGGAGAATAGTCCACCAACGTAACCTATCCAGCCAACAGTGTCCAGTGACCAGTAACTCACGGCTGATGAAGGACTTAAGCATCATTAACACAAACTGTGCAACAACAGATATACTATAGTTTCTGGAGGGCCTGTAGCATTTCATAGCTGTCCAGAGAAAAATTATCATCACCAAAGTAATATCTTTATTGGAGAGGCCACAGCATTTTTAACTTAACAGATATTAATGTAAAAAGGTTTTATTCCAATTAATTTTGGAGCATTTCTATTGGACCCAGTAGCATTAAGGAGCAGCTGCCGTGCTCAAATAATGTAGAAAAAATAAAGAAAGAAAGAAGGCATGTTTTTCTTTGGACAGTGACAATATACACAAAAGGTTTTCACTAAATAAAAATAGCAACTTCGTAAACTACATATCTGCCTCCCAGGCACATAGCCACAGGTGGGACCAGACTGATCAAAGGCCTACCCAATCAAATGAAAAAATATATATATATTTTGAATAATTTTCTTAGCCCCCCATTCTCTGTTTAGCATCCACCTACTGTCTTGTTTAAGCTTTAGCAGCACACCATCATATCAGACACCAACAGAGCAAAGAGTGTTAATTTCTACTAATTTCTATTTTAATTGGTTACTTTATTACTCAGTAGAGGTAAATTGCTTGTCATAACTAATTACATCCTTGATAAGGGGAAGTTTTGTTGGTTGAGTCTAAGTTATTCTAGTCTTGCTATTATTTTGCTTTTTCAGACTCATGTGATATATACACAACACAAATAAGATTAGTTACCTATTTATTTTACATTTCACTGATATTAATAGGACTACTAAATGCATAAATCTATACTGCCTGGGCAATTACATTAAGTAAAGATATCTATTGTGATGTTCGCTCGACAATCAGAGGAAAGTTGATTGTTTTTTGCAGATATAATGCTGGATTAAACAGTTATATTCCATTCACTGTGTTAAACTAATGAATAATTAAATGTACATATATTTTGCATTTCTGTACCTGCAACTTAATCCAGCCATCAGTGGACCAATAAGGTAGGTGAGTCTTTTAGCATGATGCCACCATTTAAATAATACCTGCTCTCTGGTGGTCCCGTTGAACAGGAAGGTTAAAGAAAGGCTGAAACGATACAGTAAAACAGACAGACTACAGTCTGTAATTGTATATCTACAATGGGTAAGTTGATCTGATAAAAATGGGAAACAAGTGTTTGAAATGTACCTTCTCTTCCAAATATTACACAATTATTGTCAAATAGTCTTGGTTGCCAGTTTGGTTTCATTTATCACAAGCTTTTATGTCTTTTCTTCAAAGCTCTGAGGCTTAGCAGTGTAACATTATCACCCACCTCTTCCTTCTATCTTCCAAAAAATGAAAAGCTATGTTTTCGTAATTGTGTCTTTAAAGCATGCAGTGAACAGGAACCTGACAGATGGCATGTCCCAAACAAGAGCTGTATCCTTCTAGAACATTCCTGATCAAATTCACAGACATGCACCTCACATTCATGTGGACTTCACGGGCTAGAAAAAGGGTGCAACATCTCAGTTATGCAACTAAGTCAAACAATAGCACCTCTAACTCAGTGTGGGGCTTCTGCAGATACTTCATCCTCCATCAGGGTCAAGCTCACCATCTCTAAACGTTTGGGTGGGCTGAGGAAAAGACCTGCAGTGCAGGAACTTTTGTTTGGGGATGGGAAACAGGCTGAGAAGTGGCAGCCGTTTATTGTTGTTAGAAATTGAGAAGTCTGAAGCTGGTTGGTAGTGAGGCAGCACTGAGAAGCCCCTGGAACACATTACACCTCTGTCACTCTTCTGTGCTAAAAACATAAAAGTACACTATTCTCTCCCTGCAAACAGCTTTTTGTCTGTTCCCGATTAACTTTACGCTGGCACCTCACTGACACTGGCTGAATGCACAAGTGTTCATTTGGGTGTAATAGTCCAAACGTATAGGCCATTCATTCAAATAAGGCTAGACTTGTAAGCCAGACCTCGTTCCCCATATATTGCAATCATCACTTCATAACAATCTAACCACAAACTGAACTAAACAAAAGGCACTGAGAACAGTAAGGCATGTGAAATATGTTGTAAACAACATTTAAGAGGTGCTGTCACGTCTGATAGACAATAAGCTGGTAATTATGTTGAACTATAGCCCAACCATAGGCCTGATTGTGTAATTGGAAAATAGGCCTGTTAATTTAGGCCTCAGTCAAATGTCATTGACCAAAACTCATTAGTTGCAAAGACAATCCAAGGGAAAAGAGAGCCATGAGTTTTGAAATGTTAAATTTTAATACAATAAAATAAAAGTAGTTTGAACAATTTTGTCTAGCATTGCTTTAAATATACAATATGGCCAAAAATACGTGGACATGCCTTCTAATTTTAGTGTACAGGTGTTATACACATAGCCATGCAATCTCCATAGACAAGCAGTGTAATGGACTGTACAGAAGAGCTCACTAGCTATAAATGTGCCATTGTCATAGGATGCCACCTTTGCCATAAAATTGTTCTAGAAGTTTTCTGATGAGTGTTTAAGTGCATAAGCCTTAAAATTGCCCCCATCTGTTGCATCACTCCCTCCCATCACCACTGCCCTTGGAACTAACATTAACAGGAGATCTGAGAGTTGGGTTTTCATGGCTGCACACAAGCCATCATTTTGCGTAATGCCAAGTGTTGGCTGGAGTGATGAATCGCTCTTCACTATTTGTCAATTTGATGGACAAATCTGGGTTTGGTGGAGGGCTGAGGAACATTACCTGCTGGAATGCTTAGTGCAGACAAAGTTTAGTGGAGGGAGAATAATGATCTGGGGCTGTTTTTCATGGTTTGAGCCCCTTAATTACAGTGAATGGAATAATAATGGGTATTGTTAATGCTACAGTATACAAATATATTTCAGACAATTATATGCTTTCAACTTTGTGTCAACACTCTGGGAAAGACCCTTTCCTGTTCTAGCATGACTGTGCCCCTGTACAAGTGGCTTGCACAGAACCCAGACCTCAACCCCACTGAACACCTTTGGGATGAACTGGAAAATAAAATGCAAGCAGAGTTGAGCTGTAATGGAATACAAGTATTAAGAACATGCATTAAAAATAAAATAATTCTTAATTATTCTTAATACTGTTACTTTTTTACATTTTTAGAATACTTACCTACTACATAAGAAATATACAGTACTGTGTTTTAGGCACTTGGGGACAATATTCTTTGAAAAGAAGCCATCTTTCCAGACAGGAAGATTTTTATTTACTCAGCAAAGCATATAATACCTGGTTTATCATATAATACCTGGTTTAACTGCTCAGTACTTTATATAAATCAATAAGTTCCTGCGATGTCTTTATATTGTATTTATACTTATTTGCATCTGTTCTAATGATTGGTTGTTTTTTAACTATTTTTGATTCAGAAAGGTTATTTTTCCATCTGCCTTACCAATATGTATTGTAAATGGGCTATAAGTGTATTTTGAATATGTTACCTTTCATATGTCATAAACAAATACATTCCCAAGTACATTTTCTACACATTTTCTACTGACCCTGATTGTCCAAGTTTCTCACAAGTGCTTTTTTAACTGAATGAGCACAGACACACACTCTTTGTCTTTGTCCAACAAGCTCATATAGGTATGATGGTTAGGTGTCTACATACTTTTGGCCATACAAAGCAAAGTATATTGAGGAGGTGGAATAGACTGCTGTGGCGAAAAAAACTCACTGAGATTGTATTTTCATTGGCTAATTCATTGGGTTTAGACCCAGCCAGCCAGTCACATTAGAAAAGCTATTAAAGTTTTTGTTAAATCTTTTAATACAAAAATATGTTTCCTTTTTCTAGAGGAGTAATCAATAATCTCTGTTACCTACAAAAACAACATACCTATGTGGTTCCAAAAAGTACTCTTTTAGTTCCTGTTGGTTAGAAACGTTGCATTAATAGGAGGAAACCTGGATAATAGATTTTAAAAATCACTGCAAGATCTCAATCATTCCAAATGGTCCTGAATAGCACTCCTTTGTCCAGCTTCCTGTTCGGCTCTCAGAGCTTTGTCCCCCCATCTAGGCCTAATGTAGGCCAGTCCAGCGCAGCCACCGTATGGCCCCCGGAGCTCGCACAAGCGGAACCTCCCCGCTTTGATGTGGGCCGTTAGGCCGACCGGTCGGCAGCCCTTGATCAGTGCTGATGGCGGGGGTCTGAGTGTGTTTGTGATTTACTGTTCCCGGTCGTCTCGTGCTCACTTTCTGGCAGCCTGAGCCAAACGCCCTCCCCTTTAACCCGCACACCTGTCTTTGGGGCAGAACCGCTCCCTTTAAGGCAGAGTCTTTTCAACAGCCCGCTAGCTTGCTTTCACAACTAATCAAACCCACATTCCCATAGCATGTGTCTGTTGTCGCTGTGCCCACGCTAGAAAGGCCTCGGCCAAAGCTGTTCAAGATTAAACGGCTCACTCTCAGTGTAGCTTTATGCCCAATCTGAGGTGAGGCGTTAAATGGAGCAGGGTGGAGGACTGGGCAGGGCTGCTCTGAGAACACGGCTCACTCAAAAACAGCTTTCCTCTCATACTCGTGTTTGTATGGGGCACGTGAAAACAGGCGCCATCCGTCAAAAGAGGGCTTCACTAGTGGTAATGAGTGCTAAATGCGCCAGGTGTGAAACGACCACCTGAAAAAACACTGCTGCAGGGGATCAGGGTGTTTACCGAATGGACTCAAAACATGTCAGTCTTACACACTCCTGTAAAGAGCAATTCCTCCAAGTTTCAAAGATTTCTCTATAATTCAAACACTAAAATAGAAGTAAAATCACTCTGTGCTCTGGAGAAACTAAAAATTGTTCACAGTGTTAGCGAGAGGAACCAGACATCTATATAATGCTTCTACAGAAAGTTAGTTATTACACAAAACAATAAACCTGTTGCCTCCTGCCTGAGACACTGTTTATGTTAATTAATCTATTGTTGTTGTTTTTAGTGATTCATGGCCGAGACATATTTGCCATTATTTTACCATCAATATTACACATAAAACCCAGACAAGTAGGTTCACTGGTCATTTTGAATAGCAAATAAAAGCCTATATTTGTGTTGCAGACATTGCAAGCCCTGGGTCCTATAAACACCTCTTAAATGTCTGAATGACTTTTGACCAATAATGGAATATTTTTATCTCCAAAACAGTAACTTTACAGAAGATAGAAAATGTATTTTAAGTAAATGTAAAAGATTTTAAGTAACATTGAGCCACTTGACATAAAATGTAAATATAATTTAAAATGTTGATCATACTATTTTGAAGGAGGAATTCCTAAGAAAAGCCAAACAAGTAGGGGTCAACCCATATATATATGTATATATATATATATATATATATATATATATATATATATATATATATATATATATATATATATATATATATATAGGGGTCAACAAACCAGAAAGTTGCGGTGATGATAAAAGGAGAGGCAGTTTAGGAACAGTACTGTACTGATTTACAATTTTGGCAATGTTGCATTTAGAAAGTGTGATAGGATCATATAACAAAGAGAACGCAGCAATCAACACTCGTGTAGATTTAACATTGTGTGGTTGGTGAAGCACAGAGAACTCTGGTGTGGCTGTTGTTCTGATTGTTAATGCTGAGTAAGTACTGTAGATACAGAGTTCCTGAATCTCTATAGATTGAACATTGAATTAACACCTTCTTACACAAAGCTAAGGGGTTAACTTCCTTTTCTCTAGCTTCTTGTTCTGAAGATTATGGCATAACAAATCTGGTGAAAAATCAGTTGACAAATAAGAAAGTTATGGCTAATTTAATCACGAGAACTTATCGTGTCTCAGTACACATGTTTTTGTTTTTCAACAAGCGGATCTTAACTACTCCGATATGGCCGATGCATAGATGCATCACCTAAGATTAAGAACAGACGATGAGGGATCTATGTGTGTACATTTACTGTTAGAAATTCAATCTATAGGAATCAGAAATCAGGAGACCTTCAGTGTTGACTTTGAATTTATTGACACACACAGGAAAGTATGGGTACAGCCAGTCTGTTAGCGCTCGGGAAGCAGTCTTAATCACGTGCATGCAGAAGCATACATGGGCACAGCTTAGGTCATCGATCTGTTGCTGGTTCAGTCTCTTGAAGTCCAGTCTAGTCCATCTCTGACTCAGTCTCACTCACTCTAGTCCAGCCTGACATGGTTTAAGTAGAAGTCAAAAAAGGGTCAAATGGGGAGGGGATGAATGTGGGGGAGGACAAGGAGTTTAAGGAGGGGCTAAATTGGATGAAGATGAGACCAAATGGAGATAAAGAGTAAATGGGTGGGGTGATTGGTATCACCTTAATGGCAGAAGACAAAGGGTCATTTCAATACAAACAAAGGAGTGCGTGACCAACACTGTGCAGAGAGAGAGGGTTTGAGATGGTCATCAAAGTTCATTTGGATAATAAGAATTATTTCTCTCACTACGCAGTGGTGGACTCAGGATGTGTGAAGGGCAGTGGCAGAAAAAAAAGGGCACTGAGTACGTGACACGAGCCCTCCCAGCACGCAAAAACCTATGATGCCCATAATGAACTGTAAAACCACAAAATACTACAACAAAATGAAAACACATGTGCTATGCAATATGCATGCTAACTATGATTACCACAGTTTTATTACAGTGAGTTGTGATTTTTGGCCCTTGTAAATTATATAGTTTGTCAGACAGCGTTACTATTAGCCCCCTTGCCTTGAGTGAAACTAACCCCCCTTAATGTCAAACAAAAAAGTTAAACATTTGTCAAATTTTTCCGTCCAAAATGAGACTTCTTGACCATGTTACTGATACACAAGCACCAGATTCTCTATAATAATTGAAACTATGGCTTTGCACGACAAGGCAGAGCAAAACTAGCAGTGAGAGGACCTACAAGCGTACCTTTATCCTTCTCTCCTCCCGCATTGTTGTAGCTTCATCCAGTTTTTCCTCGCAGCCTCTCGCAGCATTTTCAGCTCCTTTTCAATGTACTATAGGCATTTTGTGTAATTTGCCCCAAAAAAGGTTCTCTTATAAAGAGGATTAAACACTGCTGTTGATTTCTAAACAAACTGAATTGATGTTAGAAGAGAAAAACAGCTAAGCTACCCCCCCCCCCCCCCCCACTAAGTCCTCCAGTGTATCTATGGTCCACCTAATCATAACAAACAAGGAAATGCACAGTCCTTCCACCTCAATGTTAGCATTAACAGCTGTTTACTTTCCAGTCTAGAAGAAATGTAACATGTTCACCATCAAACTTCTTTCTCTAACTTGGCAAGAGCATCACCAGCAGTGGAAAGCAGCACTAATGTAAACTCTTGTTTTACTTCTATTTATACCACCTCATCTGCTTTACTGATTTACTGGCTCTCAGTCCTTCTCAGCACCTTCAACATGATTGACAGGAAATTAGTAAACACTGCTGGGGATGCACCACTTCTTCATCCTCTCATGTTGGACTGATTTAATTTGATTCTACAGTATCTCTTAGCTTCATACCATCTGCCATTTCTTCATATGATGTTGATATTTTTATTAATGTTGGAATGTCTTAAAACAAAAGTATTCCATATACTTCTTTTAAAAAGTTTTATTGGAGAAGAGTGCATCTGTAGCAAAAGTCTGTCCTGCTTCTCTTTGAAACAGCACTCACTCCCTTCAGCACTGTGTGATGTTATAGCTGAGCTCTGTGTTGTCTGCTTATGTTTCACAGGACTTCTTTATTCATTTAGTTAAGGAGACGAAACTGTGATTCTCCTAAACGTCCTTTACAGAAATAACTTTAGACCAAATGGAGACACAAGACACAGGATAGACAAAAGAGAGATGAGAGTTCAGTTACAGATAAAAAGTGGTGCTATTTTTTCTGGAGGTAGACTAATATCAGATTGCTTGATTATCTTGCTCACAGAAAATATCTAGCACTTACAGCTTGAAGGACCCATATCACCAAATGTCCTTGTTACTCCCCAGTCAATACAGTCTGTACATGAAAAGTAAACTTCAAAGCCTGTTCAAAAAGAATTCTTTTTGTAATGTCGAAAAAAGGCATTCATATAAATACACCTATTCATCATAGTACAGGGTAATCTCACCATTTACAATGAAACCATCAGGAGTTTTAAATCCAGGGCTGTTGCTTGAATGTTTCTTGAAAGCCAGAACAGTGGTCACTTATCTTCAATCAATCTTAAAGGCACAGCCACAAAGACATCCTGTTTAATTCTAAAGGACACAGAGAAGTTTGAAAAGATCACAGAACCACAGACACATCATAAGAAGACCTCAAGGCCCTTTAAGTAAAAGTCTCCTTTATCTTTCCACTTGATGTTATTGTTGTCTAGAGAAGACATTAACAAGAGCAGACCTTATAAACCAAATAAGAAAAAAAAGAGATTCAATTCTTGTCTTTACTGTTCAAGAGGAATTTTAAATCTCCTGGATGTTTGTAATTGTGTGTGTGTGTGTGTGTGTGTGTGTGTGTGAGTGTGTGAGTGTGTGTGGGAGAGGGCATACATGTGTGTCAGTCTCCCTGTGCTTATACAGTGAGAGAAGAAAGGCAGTAGAAAATGGAGCTGGAGTCACTTTCAATTACTCCTATTGGAGCAGACAGAAAGAGTAGCCAGACTTCTTTATATAGTCTGTTCTCAGTTGCACACCAGCGCAAAAGCACTAAAAGCTAATGTGACATTACCCCAACACTTCCATCAGTGCCATACACACTGACTTTGCTAGGCTTGATTGCAACAATTAGCACTAACTACATAACTGCGACTGCAATTATTAGCTGTGCAGCTAATGCAGAGCTGAGGTAATGGTTTTTCCTAGTCACTTTCAGCAGGAACACTGCGAGCGGTATGTTAAAATCATTGCGCACTTGACTTTATGTAAAGCATGACAGAATCTATGTTAATGAAATGCTGAGATCTGCGCTAAAAAGCATTTCACAATGTTCAAAGACAAAGGTGTTTTCTAATGACCACTCAACACAAGCGACCTGAGTGAGCAGAAATGACAAAAAAAAAAAAAAAACACTCCCATAATAATCAGTGTCTACACCAGCTGTGAGCAGCAGAGTGCGACGCAGTGTTTAAAAAACATTAGACGGTCGAACTGCCTTTCCACTTCAGAATGGATGATAAGAAACTCATCAGTGGGGAAACGGAGGGATCTGTACAAGCCCTCCAGTAAACCACAGTGGAGAGAAATTGCCAAGGGGCTGGAAGTAGGTGTATAACTCTTTGAGTCACTAATTAATGAGCGTTGATGATTAATGAGGATCTAGTTAGCTCAGTAGACTAAGGACGTTTTGACAGCAGCACTAGTCAGTCTGGTTAAAATGGGCTCTGGTTCATTTGGTGCGGTTCGTTTTGGCAGGTGTGAAAATTGTAATCGCACTCGGGTGGGGACCAAAACAGCTGCACCGAGACCCTAGAGAGGAGGTGGTCTCGGTCCGGTTCCAAATGAACTCCGGAGCAGTTTGTTTGTAATGAGAACATGATCCGACCTCGATCCGACCCAAGTATTAGGTGTACTCCACAACTTTGATCTGAACATCTCCTGCAGCCAGGTGTGCTTTGCATTATGGGATGCAGCTGATGGCGTAAACAGAGAACTGGATAACTTTAGCAGCTAACAAGGTGAGGACAATGAAGCGAGGTCTCTTTTGGACTAGCAACAAGGTATGTTGCCCACTTGATATCTGAAGTGAATTGGGCGTTCTGCAGGTGTACTTTACTTTGGTAAATTGCCCAAATTATTATTACAGCTCCAAGTAAACAAACTCATTAACTGATCCAGACCCATGAAACGAACTACAGGTGTGAAAACGCCCTGACATACAAGTTAGCAGATATAAGTGAGCTGCCCAGGACCAGAGCGGTATAATGCTGTTTTAACAGCTGTTTAGACGAGGTTTACGTATCCAATAAATGGTGATAATAATGTTTAATAGCTCATTATCCACTGTATTTAATCATTGCCCAAAACCACATGATCCACGATCCAGCTCCATAGTTTGACGCTATGCATGTAATTACCAGTGTGGACATCCTGATAGCTTTGTGATGTGAAGTACTTCTTACAATACCACATGTTGATCATCTGTGTTTGCCTCTGCATTTAACCCATCCATGCAGTGAAACACCCACATACACACACACACACACACACACACACACTACTGAACACTAGGGGGCAGTGAGCAGCCATGCCCAGAGCAGTGGGCAGCCTTATCCATAGTGCCCTGGCAGCAGATGGGAGCCTCCTCAAGGGCACTATAGTTGCATCCTGCTGGTTGAGGGGATCAAACTGCTTATCATTCGATCACAGGTCGGGTCCCTGGTCCTCGTAGTTGTGAGGCGACCAACTGCAGCACTGTTGGTTAATTGTTGGGGAAAAGAGTGAAATAAAATTTGAATTGTTGTTTTATTTATCAGTTTGACATGGATTGTTTCTGTTTGTTATAAGTAGTTTCTTTTATTTACTTATTCATGTTATTTTGGATAGTTTTTATCATGTACACCTGTATCATCGGAACCTGTAAAAATGAAGACATTCTCAGTTAATCATGCAACACGTTTTCCAATAAAGAGAAAATTTTAGCTTCTATTTTTTTATAATGTCTTTATGTTCCCAAAACACACAAATCAGTGAATAAAAGTTTTGGTGTTTGGTTTCTAAAATTTTAGTTACTGAATAACAATTTCTACTATTACAAGTGACCCCAAACTTTTGCACACACTGCAACAGTTTTATAATAGTAATACTGCAAACGTGTACTGATCACCATGTCTCCCTCATTTTTAAATCTGATGCTACACCTCTGGATGTTTTCTTTGCATATTACCTTGTGGTCCAGAGTGCAGTATAGTAATATTAGGGCATAGTAAGAATTTATTATACAGTTCAACTCTCTGTGCATATGACAATTAGCTCTTGATTCAGTGAGGGCGACACACAGACCATGTACTCCCTCATGGCTGAGCTACAGAAAGCTGAGCAGAGGGTTGAGATTTTGGATCTGCAGGCCTGTCTGAACAAAAGAGGAATCACCTTGGATGTGGCAGTTGCAATGTTCTCACTATGGAATCACTACACTTGCACATTCAGGATGATTCATTAAAGTCAAGCGTGCCACTGTACCAGCTTCTTATTGTAGGTTTTGCGCTGAGCATTTAAAGTCCTCCCACACACTGATAGTTATGAGCTTGTGTGAGTTTCCCGAAAGCATCTTAGAGCTAGAATCATTTTAACTGAGTGTGCACTGTGATGCTCGCTCTACACCATTTAAGAATGATCTTGCTGTTGTGCTTTGTGCTTGCTGTTTTGGGAAAACCAGCCATGATCTGTAAAAAATTAAAAGTTGGATCAACTAAAATGTTTCTTCACTTTAGCACATCTAGAACTTCTAATTGAGCTCAATGAAGATTAATCGTGAAGTTTAGATGTAATACATTAGAGAAGAATTCCTAACTTTGTCCAGTCATTCAATTTTCCAGAGTATTTAGCTTGGAGATTACAGATGATTGCTAAATAGCATGTTTTTTTTAAGTATTTCCTGTAATACAGAGAATGATTTCAAAGCCTTTAAATAGCAGTCAGCTGGTTACTGGGAATATCTGAGGAGTTCATACTTAACATTAAAGAAACTATGTTACTGAGATGTCTCAACTGTGTCACTTATGTCTCCCTTCCTCCCTCCCTCTCTCTCCAACTGCCTCTTTCTCTATCTCTCTCTATCTCCGTGTGATGGAGCGGGTGATAATGGGACAGGGCAACAGAAAGCTCTCTCTGTGACTCTACCTGCGAGTGGAGGTAAATTACATAATGAGATCAGGAGGCTAACGTTAGTGAGTGACCTGTTTTGAGCGGAGGAGCAGGGCAGGCAGAGCGAGTCTGCAAACCATTCCACCTCTGACAGGCTTAAATGAATGGGCCATTTCTTTAATCCAGACCAGAGCCAGCCCCAGTGCTTCAAATGGTTCAAATTCGGCAAACCGGCAACCCCCCTCCTGAGGCTTTTCAAAAATAAATCCCCAGTCACTCTGTTAAACGAGTGAAGGAAAATGAAAAACGAGCGCTCTTGGCCCACGCCAGGCGAAGCTGCGAGCATGGTCCTGATTGACTGGCTGCAATCAGGAGGGGCACGGGCACGTTTCTTAAAAGAGCCCAGATCAAATGGATTCTGTTTCTGTGGGTGAGCCTGACAAGACCTTGGTGGGCCTCTCAAGTAAGGTCAGACAGACAGCGCAAGGTTTTATTGTACAGAAAAGTTGAACAATGTAAAAATTTACAGAAAGTATATGATAAACAATGTAAAAGTTTACAGAAATTTGAACAATGTATACATTTACAGAAAAGTTGAACAATGTATAAATACACAGAAAAGTTAATATACATTGTTGGTAAACAATGTAAAATGTACAGAAAAGTTGTACAATGTATAAATGTACAGAAAAGTTGAACAATGTATAAATTTACAGAAAAGTTGATGTACATTGTTGGTAAACAATGTACAATGTACAGAAAAGTTGAACAATGTATAAATGTACAGAAAAGTTGAACAATGTATAAATTTACAGAAAAGTTGATATACATTGTTGGTAAACAATGTAAAAGTTTACAGAAAAGTTGAACAATGTAAAAATTTTCAGAAAAGTTGTACAATGTATAAAAGTACAGAAAAGTTTAACAATGTATACATTTACAGAAAAGTTGTACAATGTATAAAAGTACAGAAAAGTTTAACAATGTATACATTTACAGAAAAGTTGTACAATGTATAAATGTACAGAACAGTTGTACAATGTATACATTTACAGAAAAGTTGTACAATGTAAAAATGTACAGAAAAGTTGTACAATGTATAAATGTACAGAAATGTTTAACAATGTATACATTTACAGAAAAGTTGAACAATGTATACATTCACAGAAAAGTTGATATACATTGTTGGTAAACAATGTAAAAGTTTACAGAAAAGTTGAACAATGTAAAAATTTACAGAAAAGTTGTACAATGTATAAAAGTACAGAAAAGTTTAACAATGTATACATTTACAGAAAAGTTGTACAATGTATAAATGTACAGAACAGTTGTACAATGTATACATTTACAGAAAAGTTGTACAATGTATAAATGTACAGAAAAGTTGAACAATGTATAAATGTACAGAAAAGTTGAACAATGTATACATTTACAGAAAAGTTGTACAATGTATAAATGTACAGAAAAGTTTAACAATGTATACATTTACAGAAAAATTGAACAATGTAAAAATTTACAGAAAAGTTGTACAATGTATAAATGTACAGAAAAGTTGAACAATGTATAAATTTACAGAAAAGTTGAACAATGTAAAAATGTACAGAAAAGTTGTACAATGTATAAATGTACAGAAAAGTTGAACAATGTAAAAATTTGCAGAAAAGTTGAACAATGTAAAAATTTACAGAAAAGTTGAACAATGTATAAATTTACAGAAAAGTTGAACAATGTATAAATGTACAGAAAAGCTTAACAATGTATACATTTACAGAAAAGTTGTGCAATGTATAAATGTACAGAAAAGCTTAACAATGTATACATTTACAGAAAAGTTGTGCAATGTATAAATGTACAGAAAAGTTTAACAATGTATACATTTACAGAAAAGTTGTGCAATGTATAAATGTACAGAAAGGTTTAACAATGTATTTATTTACATTTAAATGCAAGAAATTTGACTAAATTAGACCAGACTTCTGGTCAGACTTCTGGATCGCTACTACTTTTTTTTTTAGCCCTCTGATGCGCACAGTTAAGAGGGCTTGAACTTCTGCCCTCTGACTGCACCAGTGCCATTTGTCCAGTGTGGAGAACATTGTGGCACCAGCGCAGAGTAAGAAGATGGGAAACATAGCCATTTAGACGAAGGCTCTGTTATTTAACATGGCAGCAGTGGAGATCAGGGTCCAGCACTACATAATGGTAGCAGGATGTCAAGTTGCTCCCAATTTTTAAGAAGCCAAAAATGCCATTTTCTAAACAGACGCGAAAAAAACATAACATTTGATATGAAGCAGCAGTTCAGACCACCGCCCACTGCTAATGAATGGCCAGCATAGCAGGCAGGTCAACAACAGTCATACCCTCCGTGATAATAGACCAACACTGCAATACTACCCCACTAAACAGCACAGCCCAACACAATAGAGCACCAACAACATATTTACACATCTTTAGACTTACAGTTACTATCCTTTACATGTTTTAAGTCTCTTTTACTGCTGCCAAGGTGCAACCAGTGGTGCATGCCGCTTGACACTCCGCATGGGCTTGCCTTCCATAAGTCAATGGCTAAACAAGCTGGGAGCTGGACGCTACAAACGACTTTCATCATTTTTAAAGATTAACTTTGCTGAGGCACAACTGGCTCAGCCTTGCTCACAAGTTATCTTGCATTCCACGAGTTTCACTGCTCATGGGTGGTCCCTGGATTTTGCCTCAATCAACTCTGATCTGTCATGTGTGCACACATCACCACAGCTTTGAAAAGCATTGATCATATCTCTTTAAGAGACAGCTGTTTTGAACAACAGCCAAACATAATGTCAGGGGTGCCAATAACTTGCCTAAGATTTTGCTTATTGTGAATATGTGAGACCCTGTGGAGACAGAAAAGACCACCAGCTCAAAAAGAATTACAATTCACTAATTCAGGCCAGTAATGCATTGTAGTCAACAACATCTTCAGTTCAGTCCCTTGCTTTGATGGAAATTTAATTTTAGGCCGGCTGTAAAATTGCTAACGGTACGGTTGCCTTGATCTGTCTCTCTGGATATTGTCTGCAGTATACAAAAATAAAATTTAATTTCATTCACGATCAGTCTGCCGTTTCATTTCCTTGAGGCGCTGCCCCCTTTGTATGGTCCTGCTTTTGTCCATTTAAAAAATAACCGCATGTCATACCATGTCAGAAACCACAAAACTAAGCAGCGCTGACAATGACAAAGTACATGTAGTCATTTACTAAACCAAAAACACAGCGGCAGATGTGTGTAATCTGGACAACGCGGACAACTACATGACCAATTAAGCCTGTCAGAATTCACACAGAACAGGCGCGTCGGCATGAGCTTACGTGGCCACGTTTGTTAACTACAGCAGTGTGAATGTTAATGTGAATGTTAATGTAAAGGTACTCCTAAATACTTAAATCCAGATGCAGAACAATCATACATTCATTTTCCTGCAGTGAGTGTGATTTATAGGCTGTAGCCTGTATCTTTTCCTCTTAGCACTACTAGGCTGCCTTATATCACCTTTAGATACTTCTTTTCTGAAACAGGCACGTTATGGGGCAGATGGTAGCTCACTGGAGAGCACTAGTAAACAAAAGCATAGGTGCATACTAAAGTGTTAACTGGCTGATTTGTTTGACCTGTTGTTAACTCGAGTTGACATCAGTCTTTTTTTCCTATTCCTTTAAGATATAAAGAAGGTAGAAAAACAAGAAAAATGGACGTCACTCGTGATTGCGTACTTTATTTAATTAAACAGGTGTATAAAAAAAAATGTAGATACAGTCTTATGAGTAACAACCGGAACAGCGTCTTAGTACAATACTCTATTGACTCTATACAATGACTCCTTCAGTGCTACAGCAGTGACTGAGTAATCTCTCATAAATCCATCCAGACTTAATTTAATGAAAAGGCAAGTTACAGTACGTTCACAAACGTTTGGAAAAACAGTTTGAGATTTAGTCGGATAAAATGTAGAGACAGCTATATCATAAGCAGGCTGTAGATTTATGATCATTCCGAACCTAGTCATGAAGGTGCTGCATGTTCCTGCAGCTTTTAGTTCACCATCAGAGCACTCGCTGATTAGTATTTAAGCTGTGATTCAGTGCTAGTGCAGTGTTTTGAACATTGCATCTTTTGTTCACTTTAATTCATTAAATTTACTAAATTGATTCAAAGGCCTACTTCACTACCTCATAAATTAATTATATTATATTGACACAGTTACTGTCATAATTAAAGTGAGTAAATACAAAACTAAATCTGGAAATTATTCATATATATATATATATATATATATATATATATATATATATATATATATATATATATATATATATATATACACACTACCGCTCAAAAGTTTGGGATCACAGTGAAATGTTCTTGTTTTTAATGGAGTATCTTCCTTCCTTAACACAACAATGGACTGACAGGTCTCTAAAGAAAGTTGTTTCTTTCTGGCCATGTTGAGCCTGTCAGCAAGCCATCAACTGCTGATGCTTCAGATACTAAACTAAGCTAGAATGTTCTGCTCCCTTTTATACTCACTTATTAGTAGAATGATTTTCAGCTGTGCATCACAATTGAGCAAGAGTGTCCTAACAACCAGTTAGCCCAATAACATCCTTATCTTGGATTGGCGGCCGTACCAGCAGATTTAGACAGAGGACTGAGAATTACTGATAATAGGACTATATGCAAAATAAGATTCTATACAAAAATAGACTTTAATACAAACATTTTTATTCTTTAAAAATCATCTGATACACTTACATTAATTGTGAAATGGACAATATTGTGAAATGAAATTCTAAAGTGATCCTAAACTTTTGAGCAGTAGTGTATATATATATATATATATATATATATATATATATATATATATATATATATATATATATATATATATATATATATAAATGTGTTTTTTTTTTGTTTTTGTTGTTCATATCTGTCATTCTCTCAGTCACACCATCATTTCAATCCCACTTTCTCTGTTTCCTCTTTTCCTGCACAGAGGGTAGAAGTGTCTACATGTAGTCAGCCATAAATCATTGCTGTCCAGACAGTATCGTGTCCTAGCTGACCTCAGTAATGTGAACCTCGGTCTAAGGCCGGCTGAAGACACACAGATAAGCACAAACACATCGCTGCTGTTTACACAAGAGCTGGTGAACATTATCGAGCGCCTGCGACTTTCCCCAAGTGTGTGTCAGTGAGTGTGAGCACAATGGGAGCTCTATAACTCCAGCGCTCTCCTCCGCTCCCTCTTTGTCTTCAGAGTTTTGTAGCGTTTTGGAGACAATGGCTGAGCGTGAGTGTGTGGCGGCGGGAGATGGAGGAGGCCACCTGAGTAAACGGGAGTTGCCTGCTCGGCCCGCCGCTCAGATTTATGGGCTGTTTCCTCCGGGTTGGAGGGGCAGCGCTGGAGCACTCGGGCCAGACACACTCATCAGCTGTTTTGTCCAGACATTTAACTTCTCACGGCAGTGTGTGTGTGTGTGTGTGTGAATTTGTTTATGTTCATTTTCAGGACAAAATCTGAGAAAGGTGATTGACTTAATTCTTATCAAATGGTTGTAACTTTAAAAAAGTTTTTTTTTCCCCCAAAAAGTATATATATATATATATATATATATATATATATATATATATATATATATATATATATATATATATATATATATATATATATATATGTGTGTGTGTGTGTGTGTGTGTGTGTGTGTGTGTGTGTGTGTGTGTGTGTGTGTGTATGTTTACTTAGGGGTCTTTACAGTTGAAGCTCTGAAGCTCAGAGCTGAACACAGTGAATATGTATCTGTTTTACTGGGTCAGAATTTCTGAGAAACATTATTATTCCATTAATGCTTGTATCGTCTGAAAAGGCGTTCTACATTTAATGATGCCTGAGTGCCTCAGTTGCCTGAGGAGGCAGAATGTAACTGCTGCACTATGTAAATTGGAACAATTTAAAATTCAAACAATTAGCTGACAAATAGGAAGCTGTGTGATTTAGGCTGTCACAATATCCAGTTTTATGTAGAGCTTTACCTGCAAATCTTATGTTTGTATGTACAGAAGATTTTTGTGTATAGTAGGACATTTAGGACAGTAGCATTAGTACAGTTGGTCAGAACACCAGTCAGTACCAACTCTTATAGAGCTGAATGAAGAGTTAAGCTGCATAAACAGTCTTTGTTGTTCTTTGTTACTAAATTAACCATGTACATTTAAAAACTGAAACTTCCACCAGGGCTAGTTACACAGGTCAATAATGGCCATTAGGGAACTGACAGCTGATGCCAGTCAAACTTTGTGCTGACTCCCATAAGCTCCTCTAAGCAGACGGCTCGGGATCTAAAAAATGATGCTGGTTGATGCTGACAAATCAGAAGAACTTTATAACAAGATATTATAAAAAGTACTTTCAGCTCACAAATGACAAATTTGATGAAAAGAGATGCCAGTTGAAATGACTCTCGGGAACAGTTGCCTGTATGTTGACCAGAAAGGCAAAGCAAAACCCTCAGATGACAGAAATGACAGCAAAGAAGGAAGGTGTAGATGTCACACCATCCATGGTGATACCGCACCAACCCAAGTGCAGCATTGCTTTTACAAACATGATCTGCATGAAGGGTCATCAGATGGAAAACTTACCCGTGACCTCATCACAAAGGTCAACATCTGAAGTACTCACAACATCGAGTCAGGCCAGAGCCATTTTGGGAAGTGCTGTGGGATGATGAAGTAAAAACTGAACTCTCTGGCCACAAACACCAAAGGTATGTTTGCTGGAAAAAAGAGTAGCATTTGATGAAAAGAACACCTTGCCAACTGGCTTCTATAACAGAATAATGGTCCAAAACATACCTCAACTGTTAAACTAATGAGTATAACAGCACTAAAACACATGCTTTACTCTTAGAGCAAAACAGTACATGCTTTTCAAAATGGAAACATGTCATGCAACCTGGTCTCAAAGAGCTTGACGTTCCCATAAAATCTATAAAAACGACTAGGGCTGGTAATAATGTAATCTAATATGATGAAACAAGATCTGACAGTGCTTTTTCATGTGGTACACATGAATATAAGGGAAATCTTGGCTTCTTACTGGTCAAAGGCTTCAGCTCTTCAATAGCCATGTTAGTAGCATACAGTCACATACCACAAAACCTTTTATGCACTTCAATGCACTTCCCTGCTTTGAAAACTTATTGATTCAAAACATGTTTTATCACCTGCCCATTGGCATCTGTTGTCATGTTTTGAATTGTTTATTATAAGTGTGACCAGAGTTATGCTCTAGTTTATTAGCAAATCATGAATGTGAACAGACTAAGTAGTAAATGTAACTATTTGAAAGAGCATAATTTCCAAAGATCTCTGTGAGAAAGCCTTGCTAGAGTGGGATGCTCTGAAGTAGCTGCACAGGAGCTTAAGGTCACCATACCAAGCTAGAGGGGTAAAAAGACCCTCAGCCCTGGACTGGGGAGCAGTTGAACTGCATTCTCTGTAGCTTCAGCTCGTTTGGAATGAGTTGGAGTGGCGTATGCAATCCAAAACTAATCATCCAACATCAGTACCTGATCTCACTAATGCTCCTGTGGCCGAATGCAATCTAATCCTGATATCAATGTTCCAACGCCTAGCGTAAAGCCTTCCAAGAAGAGTATAACTGTTTGCTGTTAGCTGTTTGCAAATGGAAGACACCTCCCTATTAATTCCCTTGATGTTTGAAGTCTTTGGACATACCCGGTGGATTTGATAGACCTGGATTAAGTTTAGTCCAGGGCAAAATCGAAACATCAATTATGATTTACCATTGAAAAACTTTTGTAGTCCAGACTTAAGCTTAATCCATGTCTGGGAAAGCAGCCCATTGTGAATATCCTATAGATTGTTCTCAGAGCATGTATTTTTGCAGGGCTGTTGGAGAGGTTTGAGGCTTGTTCAGGAGCCAGACCTCTCTCACGAGACTTGCTTTCTATCTGCTCTATCTGCAGAGAGAAAACATGAAAGGGTAAATATGTCTGTGCCTGCTGGTCAGATGCAGTACTCTGGAAGGGCTCAGAGTCAAAACTGGTCTCATGTTTTCTTCCAATTACAAACTCACTTATTCCGTTTCACATGCACACTGAGTTTGCTCTATGCACTCACACTCAAATACAAAGACTCTCTCTCTTTCAGTATGGAAAGAAAAACAGCCCTCTCCAGCAATGAGAGAGACACATTGCCTGAGTCAACATTGCCTGAATTGGGAAAATCTTTGACCAAAGCCATTCTGTAGATGTATGAAAGAAAGAAACATTCTAGTTCATCCCTGCACATATACACGTAGCAGGAAACAACTGCAATGCTAGATGCACTGACATCCTGCGTTTGCTGCATCACTGGATTCCTGCATTGTAGGGTTGCACTCTGTGCTCAGCAAGCAAAGAAACCCTTGAAAATAAACAAAAGAGCTTTTTTTCGGTTCAGACAAGTAGACCATTCTACAAACATGTGCATGAGCTTATTTAGCTAGCTTTAAAGAAAATGTTGTGTCTTTGGATTCAGCAGTAACCACATTTACATGCAACCTGACAATCTTTTCTGATTAGGATGTTCTGATTAACTCAACATCTTAATTAGAACAGAACACAACTGTGCCGATCAGAATGAAGTAGTCCTGTGGAAGTATCCGACTGCATTTTCAGTCTGAGAGTTTAAGTAGGTTTAAAGAGGTTCTGTACATGGGCATTTGCATCATAGAGGAAGTTTATAACTTTTAACACAGAGGGAAACTGGTCCGCACAGGAAACCCACAGTTTGAAAGACTTAAAAATAGTTAACAGGATGGAATAACAATAATGAGCCGTTCAGTCAGTGTATGAGCAAATTGACGAGAGCAGGTTTACACAAACTATGGAGCGCATTAGGAACAGAAGGAAGTTTCTCAAATCAGCGTTGGACTGGCATCAAATTTATTTGTCTCAGAACGTTGCAGAACATTACGTGGTGCTCTACACATGCACGTCATTTTGGATCTGTTTACTTTTGGTGTGAGTGTAAATAGAAATTTTCAGCAGATTGTTGAGTAGGGTGTGCATATAAACACCTCCGTCTTTATTTATATTCAGAATGAATTCAATTAGATTGGTGAACTACTTTGCATGCAAGCACAGACAAACCAGCTCTGGGTTCCTTACAATGACAAAAACAGAACGTTAAGGAAAATACCACTTTTTAATGCCGTAGGATGGACCCCTTTGGCATAGGATGGCAAGACGTTGCTGATCTTCTTTGTTCTGCAAGTATGTAAGCATGTACATTTGTTTGATAGCTGAGCTGCTATGTGGACGGCACTCTCAGCACAGCAAATGAATTTGTGCATGTGTGTTTGTGTGTATGTGTGAACGGCCTGTGCTTTCTCTTTCTCCACACACTAAATGAGTGTGGTGAGGGTGGCTTCTCTGTACGTGTGAGAGGGAAATGCCGAGGAGGTGCAGTCAGCCGCGGCCTCTAATGGATGCGAGTGTCTCTGCTAGCGTTAGCAAGCCTGCAATTCTGCTGCCCCACATCCTCTAACGTCACAGCCCACGTCCATCCAGCCACTTGTGGTCTTCAGGCTTGGAACATTTTCAACTCGTCGAATTTAGACATATTCTTCTGTTATGAACCTCAAGACCTACTATTCAGCGCTAGGATGTATTCAGTAGCTATGAAGCTAACATGTCTCTGCAAGAGTGAGGAGCTGAGGATCCACATACAGGCCACTGCTAAAGGAGTTAGCGCTATCTACTACTGTTGGCTACTACTGAAGGCTTTGGATTTGTGTATTCGTAACAGGGTACATTAACCTGTGCATTCTTAGCTTGTCATATACACAGTCTACTCTCTCTCTCTCACTCTCCCTCTCTGCATGAGTGCGCATCAGAGTGTGTCTTTGTGGAAGACTTGGCAACAAGGCTCTGAGTCTGGGAGTGTGATCATGCTATGCTTCAGTTTAGTTAATGATAGGCTGCAGAAAAATCCCAACAAATCAGTTCCCACAGCACAGAATAAGGCCGAGTAGACACGCATTCCGCAGAAGGACATGGACTACACATAGACACTGCTGTGCATGCGAACACGTACGCTCTCTCAGTCTGATGATCGCTTCTTCCTCTCACGCTACCACACACAAGGTCAAACACGTTCTGGTATTTGCTGTAAAACGAATTGCTGGTAAATGTATGCATGTATAATAAGGTATAAAATGACCAGCTTAGCCATGTAGTATATTACTGCATAGCTATGTTATACATGTTATGCGATGTCTTACAGCTAAAGAGCACACAAAGTGAGCTAGACATACAATTGCAACAAATTATAGGAATTGCTACGGAGATCAATTCAGTAGCCAGTAGTTTATTGTACACAGCAATTACATGTGATGTTTACTCACTGGCATGAGCTACCACAGTTTAACCTGTGCACTTCTCTCTGGGCCTGATATTCAGCGCTGACCTCAGGTCTTAGAGAATACACATACTGTAATCATAGTTCCACCTTTAACAGCAACCTAATAGTTCACTGATAAGAGAAAGATGCTCCTGTAAAGTTACCATTTTGGTAATACTTGTTTTTTTTGGAAGAACTGAAGAAGAATTTAGAACTATTGACTATTTATATTTGCACATTGGAATTTGACCTCTGCATTTAACCCACCTATGAAGTGGAACACAACATGTGCTTATAATGCAGTCTTGGTTTTGCTTCCTAATGTGTGTGAAGATTCTGTTCTTCCCTAAATTCCAAACAAGAACACGTTGCTGAACGTCCGAACCACAGTCAAAACTCAGCTGGTGAATTTTCTTTTTAAGAACAGTTGGAGAATGAGGCCCAGTGTTTGAGCAATTGAGCAAGAGTGTCCTAACAACCAGTTAGCCCAATAACATCCTTAACTTGGATTGGCGGCCGTACCAGGAGATTTAGACAGAGGACTGAGAATTACTGATAATAGGACTATATGCAAAATAAGCCTCTATACAAAAATAGACTTTAATACAAACATTTTTATTCTTTAATAATCATCTGATACATTTAAATTAATTGTAAAATGGACACTATTGTTTGTGAATTGCATTAAAATTGCATGGATTGCATGAAATGAAAGCAATAGTGTACATATTAATATATGTGGTTTGGAAATCACATAACAATCTACTAAAAATCCAACTATTTGTTTAACTAGGGTGTTAGGTTTCTGTTTATCTAGGATACAGTCGCTACTTGTTGAAACATGGATCTTTTTTGACTCTTCTCTGTCTGTGTAAATAGTCAAAGAAGGCATCTCATGTAGCATCTAATGTAAAAAGTTGTGCTGTGCCAGAATACCTCACATACAGTGCTGTGTTTGATTGTACTCTACTCTCTCAGAAATAAAGATGCCAAAAAAGGCTCTTTAAAGTGGTGCCCTAAAAGAACTGCTTTTGGTTCCCTAAGAACCTTTCAGTTCATGATCATAGAACCGTTGCTGTCCATTGTCTAGAGCTGTGCATTCAAGCCGAGAACCAATTATGACCCTTTAGCTTTCCTGAGTGTAACATTACTAGGTCAGCAGCTGTGCTCTCATTTCAGCAGCTTTAAGAGGATGAAGAGGTTTGGCTTTAAGTGGACCGTCGGTTTGTTTCGTTTTTCTTGGAGGTTGTTTAGCTTAAGAGTCCATTTATTAGGATAGTAAACTTCCGAGCCATGCTGGAATGCCAGGCACATGTTTGTGTGTTAAAGCGCCGGCCAAAACTACTATCGATAGCAAAACAAAGCCTCCGCAGTTCCCATGGGAAGCAACATGCAAGTGACCGGAAGGCCTCGCGGCACTGGAGTATCCATGTTGCCCAAACTGAGAATGCTTAAAGAAGCATGGCGTGTGCCAACTGATACAGTCTTCCCTCTGTTCCTTACTATCCACTTCTGGCCTCAGGGAACGTTGGCGAAATAGCACACAGCCTCATGGTTGCGTGGGGTGGCTTAAATATTCTCGAATGGCACAGCTCAGGTTCTGATCTGCCACTCTCCACAAAGGGAAACATTTGTCTGGGATGAAAGCGGTGGAGTCTCATGACGGAAAAAAAAAATCATCTCCCTGTTGCGACCTGCCAGTCCCAGCTGCTGCTATTTGCTGGCAGGGAACTTTGTGGCTCCTTTGCCCATCAGGGTTTTGGTAAAATCCAATCTGACCGTGGCCGCCTGTGTGAATGCCAGCAGTGGAGCGGAGATGAGCGGAGTCACACACATACCCACACACACACGCACAGGCACTTGCTGGAGATGAAAGGACCTGCGAGCTGTAGCATGCTGCTTCTCCCCTTCTCCCCTCTCTCATAAACCAATGGGTGGGTCTTCAGACATGCCTATCATTCCTGTGCTTCAATAAAGCCAGTCAAGTGGTGTGTATGCGTATGGAAGGTGGCTACCGAAACTTGTCTATGCTGATTGATAGCTAAGCAGTTAAGAGATAGGGAGGAGCTCGGCTGTCAGCAGAATAACTGCTGACTGTGTGGTTTGAGTTAATCCAGCACTAAATAGTAGATCAGTATGTGTACAGGGGTAATGCTTATTGCACACAGGGTGATCCTTCATTAACCCACAGTATCATTTATCAGTGATTCCTCAGTAACCGTAACATTTGAGGATTTCTATTCAAGATATTAAGAGAGTACTGGGATGTTCATTAATGTTCACGATTACCAAATGTTCTGTGCAGAACTCAGAGATGTGTATTTCATTTCCAGTCATTAAATACAAGTTATTCATTTTTCCGTACCAGGAGAAAAAAGTCAGAAACCTTATCGGAGCTGTCCAATGAAATACTAGTATTTCCAAAATGTTAAGTCTACAGGAGAGGCCAAAAACGTTTTTAAAGCAATTCTGTTGTTTCAGTCATCATAAAAAAAACTTTCACACAAAGTAAATGGCAGCAGCTGTGCAACTGAAAAAACTGAAAATTGAGAATAAAAAGTGGAGAAACATGTTTTTCTCTGAACAGCAACGACATGTTTACCAGAAAATTATAAAAAAGCCTCAACATATTGTTGCGGTACAATTAAAATTAACATGTATTTTAACTTGTAAAACAGTGCCGAGCCCAAAATGGCAAACCAGTAAGCTTTTCATGGCCTGAACAACAAATCATTACACAAACAGATGCAGTGACTTAGTAAAGGAAGAGTTTATTTACATGTTGAAGACTTTCTTTTACAGAAAGAAGAGTGGATATTGTTCCATCAGCGCTGACAGCTTCAAACCTTTGAAAAACTTTACCAAGTTTGTTTGAGTTTAATGTGAGACCAAATTTTCTCTATAGGGTTTCATTCTGGACTCTGGCCAGGACAAAACCTTCAGCAAAGCTATTACGATTTTTGGGCTTGGCCCATCTCTTTCACACATAAGAGTGAGTTAACATCAGGAGATTCATTCAAAGTTATTTTTGGAACACTTCTGTTAATTTATTCTTCATCATTTTTGCTAATGAACAACTAGTGGGCTCTAATGATGGAGAGAGACATGGAGATACATATTTTGTCCTTGTTTGTTTTCTAATGACATGTTTTTTCAGTGTTTAGTGTCCACTATATTCCTTCATTACAGCTTCTGTTCTTTTTAGGAGACTTGCTTGTTTTTCCACACATCCAAACTTAGTCTAAACCCAAACACATTCAGTGATGTTGTGGTCTGGACTTTGGGTTGGTCAGTTGTTCTGAGAACACCGGCAGCTTCTTTACTGATTTGCAATGTTATTATTTTTTGACTATTTTCTCTTCTCAGATACGGTTTATTGATAATTGCACATCTTTTCAGATCCTTAGTGTTGAATTCAGATCTGAAGCAAGAGTGGAGCTAGATTTTTCACTCTCGAAGATGCAAGCTTTAAGAACTGTTTATATAACAGTTACAGTTTTGGTGCTTTATCAAGTCTTACAGGTCTGTATTTATATATATTTCATTAATTTTAATTATATATTTATAAGGGAAATTAATCAAATATATATAAAAACATCCTCAGACATCTGCAAATATATACCATTCTCAGACATATCTTGTAGAAATGATATGGGAACAAATACATGGGCATGTGAGATACATTTCAAATATTTCAAAAAAGGAAGTATTTTGAACATTAAAGTACATAAAAAAACAAAAGAAATTTCTTTGTGACTGTTCTGAAACAGTTTAGGATAATTACATTTTTGGTAGCATTTTATTTCTATTAAAACACTATTAGTAGCCGATAACTTACGTCTTTTTTATGGAAAGTCTGGAAAATAAATCGTTAAACATCAGATGTTAACACAACATTTGGTGTTAAATACATTTTTAAGTATAATCTCCTATATACTTTCCAAATGGGAATGCCAATCTATGTTATTAGCTGTCCCCTTTTCAATGACCCATTCTTAACCTTAGTGACCTGAAAACATTCTCCACCATAATAACAGAAAGTTAACCCATTAACAGTCACACAAATGGACCATTTCCCTTCTTTCCTATCCCAAGAAAACATAGCAGCCTGTGCCACCATGTGTTAAATACAGAGAGAGATACAATTGGACATGAATAGAGTTTGACTAGGCTTCAGATAATTCGACTGGGTAGTGGCCTAAAGGCACGGCTCGTTGGGCCCAAACACAGCACCAATTAAACCCAATTAAAGCCAGTTGAACCCAATTAAAAGCTCCAGTTCTCCTGCTGGGAGCACTCAGTGTGTAAGTAATGGGTCAGGTTCAGGGTATATTGCCCTGAAGGCGACCCACTAACCCTCACACTGAGCACACGTTATAATCACAGGTTCATTAAGATTTCCACAGTGCTTACTGAAGAGCAGCGCTACACGATACTGCAATAATGATGGAAATGATATATGATGAGCCTACACTCTTAAAAATACAGGTGCCACAGGGCTTTCATTGAGTGGTGCCTTTTTTGCTTCTTTTACTCTTTAAGGACCCAAAGAACCCCCAGTGCTGTTACATTTATTTACTATGTAAAGAACATGATCTCACTAACTTTGATTTGTTGGGTCATAATTGTGCTCTGAATGTGCTCATGTGCGCATTTCACAATAAAGGATGATGACTGGGCTTATGCAGATACATTCTGAGTGGCAGCATCTGAACATTCATTCAATCTTATTCATGGAAATGTAATTTTATTGTACTGCAGTCACGCTTATTAAGAACCACAGTGTACTCATGTTTCACTCATGTTAATTATTTTTTCCATAAGTATATACATAAAAATAAAAAAATAGGTATCATTACTTTTGGTTGTTTATTACAGGATGTGATAAATTCTTATAGCTACATGTAAATTGTTTTGTTAAAACTGAGAAAGTAGTATTACTGAGTCAGGAGAAGAAAAACATGTTAAATATGGTGTGAGTGCACCGCTGCAACACTCCCTGTAAAGCCTGAAATAATAATTGAAAAGTCAGAGGTGCTGGATCAGATTTCGCAGGAGTTTTTTGGACCACGCTGAATGTCTTTACACATTAAAGTCACATGCACAGGCTCCAAAAGAAAGTTTGGCTCACTGTTTAGTCCTCAAATGCAAAATCAACATTCCACTGATGAAGATATGATGACAATAGTGGATGATTCGCTTGCATCAGTGGAAAACACATTCTTCGCCAAGTTCTCTTTAAATAGTCTTTCACACACTCACAATCAAGATAAATTCATCTGTTCATGGGGGTCCGGAGGAGAGTTGTCCTTAGACACATTGCGTGCAATCGTGTATTTAAAAATATACATGCTGCAGACTAGTTTTGACTATTAATAATGACTTTTGATTTTGTTAAAAAAAACTGAAGTGAATAAACTTTTATGCGTGTGATCTAATGTCTCTGCCTTTACATCAATTTCTCATTCGTTTTCTACTGTAGTCGTGTATGTTTTGATGTTTTCCTGCTGACTGAGCCGCTGAGATAGCGATTGAGAGATTTTCCTTCAGGTTAATCAGTCATAATACTGTCAAATGTAGCCACTGATTTTAAATTATATTAAATGATACTGTGCAATAAATGTTCTGGTGAACAGTTGACATTATTTTGCTGAGTGTATCAGTAAGTAAAACAATACAACTTCAATTTCTTGATAGCACCCAATTACAGGGCCTACTTACTCCCCTATGGTGGCCGAGAATACCCAACGCACAGCAAATTCACAAACGTGCTGCAAACAGAAAACACTTTCCTCAATACGATAACATGGGCACCACATTTAACAAATGCGCTGCAAAAAACACGAACGCGCTGCAAAAACGTCCAAAACACAACGGAAGTGTTTCTGGAGGACACTTAAAGGACGTAGGACCACATACGGCAACGCAATATAAACAGAACCATGCAGAGCTGCGGTAGCGTCAAATGAGAAGTAAGTTTGGCTATGTTTGCTAACTATGCAGACTGTCTATCTGTGATGGCCATATCAGACGGCCCTTGAAGCGTTGAAGCTTTTCCTCCAGATGGTTAAAAAAAAACGATCACTACTTGAAGCTTCGTGTGCACACGAACCCCCCTGCTGGCCAAAACCTTTTATTGTTATTTCAACTATTTGCAATGGCCTTGTTTAAAGTTGTCAGCCTGGAAACAAGTATATACATAAAACACCTTAATTACATTTTCTGTTGTTAATTCATTTGTTCGTCTGATCTGTGTTTGATTGTGTGGGTAATAGAGGTCTGTTAATAAAAAAAACTGCCAGTATGATTTCAGTCAGTAAATAAATCCAATAGTATGTGAGATATTGATGTTAAAACTGTTGCAGTGGTTTGAAAAGATGGGACAGTGATTGTGGGGTGATTCTGTTTACATTGCATTGTTGTTTGTGGACCCACGTCCTTTAAGTGTCCTCCGGAAACACTTCCGTTGTGTTGTGGACGTTTTTGCAGCGTGTTCGTGTTTTTGCAGAGTGTTGTGAAATGTAGTGCCCATGTTGCCGTTTAGATGAAAGTGTTTTCTGTTTGCAACGCGTTTGTGAATCTGCAGCGCGTTGAGTCTTGTCGGCCACTGTACCCTACCAGTTAAACTGAGCAGCTACTGGAACTAGACTAAAGCATGTTTACTAAAGCATGCTAGCACAAGTTAACTTTTACAGTCATAATCTGTTAATTACCTTCATAAACCCCTACTGTTTTATAACACGTATGCTTGATTATTCTATGTTTGCTGCATACTTGCAACATTACCTCTAAAAAAAACCCAAGTCACTCTGGGTAACGTTAGCGTAGCATCTCATACAGAATTAACAAGACAGGCCAGTCTTTGGCCAAGCCACAGTTGTTCTGAGCTCAGCTTAGAACCAGTCACTACTGATTTAGTAGTATCATCACTGTTTCCACATTAAATCTCATAGAACCTTTCTAAAACTACCAATGACCTCTGTGTCCTTGTGCTTATTACAAACATGGTACTGACAACAAACTGAAGGCTTGAAGCAATTGAGATAGCAATGGTTGCTAAGCATTGATTGGAGGGTAGTGCTACTGGAGTGTCCATGCACTGCCCACTTCAGTAGACACTCCTGTCTTGTTGCATCTTCTATATGTAAAGTCAGAGACACTGTAGTGCTAATAACGATTAACCACGGAAATAGCACTTGCTGTGGTGGTCCTATGGGGGTCCTAACCAACAAAAACAAAAAATTGGGATAACAAAGTATTGAAAGAAACAGACGAACTACAGTCTGTAATTGTAGAACTACTAAGTGCCCCTATAAGGTTAGTGGATCTGATGAAATGCACAGTGAGTGTAGATACAAGGAGAAGTACTTAATAAAGTTTCAACTCTGTACATATAAACAGGTAAACACAACTAAAAAAACCTGGAATAGTATGTGTGTGAGGTAGCATGTACATATAAAGCGTTCTCTCCTTCTCTCTTTCTCTTTCTTTCTCTCTCTCCCTCTCTCACTCATGCCTTTCTTTCTTCTTTCTTTCAGTCGCTGCAGGAGACTATAATGAGAGCCAGATTGTCAAGGCTTAGGCAGAAATATAGATCTCACAATTACGGCAATTCATTTGGAATCTCGTCTGACATTTCATCTACACAGCTGTGTTTGGGATTTTTTTTTAAACCTGTGAATATTGGTCACGGAACAATAAATCAAAGAGTTCTTGTCGGGTGGGATTGACATGTTGGGCCTCAGCTAATCAAAGGCTTGGCAGGAGACTCTGGCATTAACAGCGCAACGGCAGGGGCACCGAGCCTCAGTATTATGATGAACACGTGTGGGTGTAGTTATTGCCCCTGCCCCACTAGCTTACAGTTGCATGGCTAGTATCAGTGAAGCACACACAAACACAGAGAGGGTTAGATCAAGGCCTTAGCTGGAATTCAAAGCAGCACAGTCGCGTGATGAATCTGCCAAAATCAATGAGCTCTGGAATTTAGGTTTTTGAGGAAAGGGCTAAAAATGGGCAACAATAATGGCATGGCTGCAAAGAGGGGAGGGAGCAGAGGGCAAGCGGAAGCAGGAGAGAAATGGGCTAAATGGGTCCGAAATTGAAACATTCCTCTGTGAATGTGTGTGCCTGTGTGTGTTTATGTAAAATGATTCCACACATGGCAGGAATGATGAAGAATGCCCATAGGCTGCCACGCATCCTAAAATCCGTCGTCTTCCTTTCATTCTATCTTGTGTAACCAAGCATTTTTGGGTTCACTTGAAGTTATGCAACTAACACAATTAAGGACTGAAGAAATTTGTGACTGAAGACAGCAAGTGGCCATGAAAGCGGAAGAACGTTAAATATAACAGGCCCCAAGGGAACAAATGCATTTGATACGCAATGGCATAGTACAAACATACTTCATGAACTCCATTATAGTGAAGTCTGTTACATATACATCCCTCTTTCAGAAACAATAAACTTTGTTTAACAAGCTGTTTAACAACATCCCCAAACAGGAGATACATCACCGCACTACTGTCTTAGCGAAAAGAGTTCTATATAACACTGAAAAAGGGTTCCTTGACTCAATAGCAGACTATGGTTTAATCCTTTTTGGTATTCTATAGTACCAGTTTTGAAGAGTTCTTCAAAAAAACATATACATTAGCATTTTTTTTATTACAGAGAAGAACCTTGTTGCCATGCAAAAAACACTTACATCCAATAAAGCTGCACACTGCACAACTGAGTACTGAGCAACTGTGCTAACAATAGCTTTTTTTAACTTAACACGGAAGGACACTGCAGACCATTTAAAGAATCAACATATTAATACTTATGCATCATTAATAAAAGGTCAAACAGAGTAAAGCAGACAAACTCAGACTTTGATACCGAAAAAGTTAATATTTTGCCACTTTGCAAAATATTTTGCCACTTTGGGAATTGTTTACTGCCAGCTCAAACCACTGACCAAATAACGGGAGGTTACTGGTTCAAGCTTGCAGGGGAACAAACAGTAGTGACAAAGCAGGACGAGCGAGGAGACATAAGAGGAGTCAGAGGACAGAGCCAGGCAGGCAGACTAGGCTAAAACTGTCCGCGTAACAGTGAATTTGTAGTGGAAGTTGGGACAGAAGTGGAGCCTGGAACAGAGACAGGACAGAGATGATGACAGGGATTGGAATCAAGACAGAGGCAGAGACAGAAACACAAATAGCACCTGGAATAGGGACCAGGACCAACACAGTGATGGAACAGAGACAGAAATGCTGACAGGGACAGAGATAGAATTGGGAAGCTGGGCAAGCACAGAACTGCAGAGTCTGCACACTAGTAGACTGAGGATGTTGGCACTAGAGCGAGTCAGTGTCTGTGAGTGCAGTGCTGGCATCTTCAGCTCTTTAAGGCTTTTTTGATGTTTTCAATGCATTGTTTTCAACTTTTTAGTCTTTTGGCCCTGCGGCAGAGCACTAATGGGACATATGCTGTCACACCTTGCTCTACTGCAGAGGTCACTAATAGGCAGTCCTGGTCCGGACCCAGATATTGTCCAATGTGGACCCAAACTGATAAATTACAGAGAAAGATTTAATGTTGACAGTGTTTAATTTGAGTGGCGGAGCTTTTCTTGTCTTTATGGTATACGGGCTTTGCGGCGCAGTGAACTCACAGACCAATCACGTGCATTTTAAAATCACCAAACGTGCTGTTCCGCTTCATCCCACTAGTCGGGGTCACGGGGGTGATTGAGCCCATCCCAGCATCATCAGACAAAGGCGGGGTACACCATGGACAGGCCGCCAGTCAATCACATGGCCAACACACACTCACACCTACAGGCAGTTTAGAGTGACTGATCAACCTAACATGCATATGTTTGGACTGTGGGGGGAAACCGGAGAACCGGAGATTTAAAGTCCTGACTAGACAACCAAGAGCTCAGTTCTCTTAGTGAACAGGAGAAAGTGTGGAGGAATACAAGAGGGAGATAAACTGTTAAGATGTGAAACTCAGTTAACAAGACTAAACCATTTATTTCAGTTTTTTATTATAAATAAACACTTTTTGATGTTTTCTTTTCAAAAGCATTTTAAATGTAGCTCTTGTTTTTTTTAAGTGATGAAAAAAACATTAAGCATTTCAGTTCAGCATTTAAACAGTAAATATACTGAAATATACTAAACGGTATGTGTGATGTGTTGGTCTTTCAGTTGCTGAGGGTATACTAGGCTGATGCTGATACTAGACTACTTTAGTATACAGGATACACCACTGAATCATAACACAAGTTAGAAGTGATGACGGTCTGGACCTTGGCCTGAGGAATTCTCCCCTAGGTGGACCTCACTGAGTTCTAATTAAATACCTGCTCTACTGCTCCCCCTGTCTGTTGCTATCTTTGTTTTGGCCTCCTATCATTTCCATGTTCATCTGTTCCTTCCTGTCACTCCTCTCACCTGTTCCAACAGCCAACAGCCTAAAACTGACCAATTAAGATGTACCACATCAATGTCAGTGTTGTTGGCAGTCATTGGCAACCGAATCAGGTTCAGGTTGTGTCTAAGTTTCTGACTTGAATCCCCATCTCTGCCTAAGGGTCAGCAATTATTTGAAAAAAAGTGGTTGTAAGAGGAGCATAACTCAACCCCCAGCCTTGACCTTGGAGTGGGACAAAAAGGTTATCCAGATCACTCTTCAGTGTTCCTTGCATGTGGTTCACAATATGGCCAGAACGCTACATGATCTCCAGCAAAGTGCCCCTTCTTTCAGACCTCCTTACTGGAAGCTTGCATGTCAAATGCCCAACTGTAAATCATGACCGTGCTGATGTTCCATTGAAGTTCCTGAGAACAAGCTGTATCTCATTGTGTGTGGGCGAATGTAACTGGAGAGTATGTGAGGTGTATTTTACTGTCCGGAGGCACTTTTGTCTGCTAGAAGCCATTCGAAAAATTTTATGAAGTGAACTTAAGCCAGTGTGTCCAGTGTATCATCCACCGGAAAGGGAGTGTGAGTGTCTTTCACGGTCAAACTGTAAGTATCTGTAGTCGGTACAGAGTCTCTATTCACCACGTTTCTTTTTCACCGGCGTGCTTGGACAAGGCCCAGCAGCTACATCTTTCCTCATTGAATCCATTTTCCTGGACATCTGAAACATGAACCTTCTTCTCAGATGTGATGTGATATGCTTCATAGGCGCATTGCTCACCATCAATGTGTCACAGTCATACACTAGCAAGTGTCCTGCTTGAAAGGGCTTGTAAGAAGTCCAAGCAGCCAAATTGTCTAGGGTCTGTGGTTGAGGTTTAAGATAGGGGTTTTAAATCCTAGTCCAGGGGGTCCCCATGCACTGTACACATTTAGATTTTCCTATCCATCTAACCTGATCTAACCTGAAATCATAGAATTTCAGCTAAAAGTCTGTAATGCCATACTTGGTTTAACCTGGGTTTATTCATTTTACATCAAGTAAATAGTGTGGGCCTTCATTAAACTACATGAGTAAGGAATACTTGTGACAATAGACAACGGGAACAGGTAAAGTGGCACCACTATTATTGTTGCAGAGATGTTGTCAGGCAAGGTTAAGGAGAAAGGGTTAGGGTTAGGGTTAGGGTTAGGTTAGGCAAGATTTATAATAGGAAGTTGAAACAAATAGGATAGCTCAAATATCTTCTGGAGATGGTCTGAGACAAATTTGGTCCACAAGTTATAGCAATCTCAATGCGTCCATCTCTTAAAGACACATTCAATAACAAAAAAACTCTCCAAGTACAACCAAAACCTCAACCAGTACAACCAAAACCCCTCTAAGTACCACCAAAACCCCAAGCAGTACAACCAAACCCTTCCCAGTACAACCAAAACCCTATCCAGTATAACCAAACATCTCCCTACAACCAAAACAAAACCAAATATAACCAAAACCTGCATGGTTGCACATGGGAGGCGCATGGTTGAGTCACAGACTCTTCTCATAGCTACTGTGTCAGCCAGGACTGAGGATCAGACATGGTCAAATTCATTAAAGTTTCTGGTCTTGTGAATTCCTGTTAGGCGTAAACTTCCACAGTCATGCCCTTCCCATCCACCTTATAAAGTACACTGGAATACGCCCCAAGGTAGGAAGTCATGCTTGCCAGTCATTTTCACAAACAGGACCTAGTCTTGTCCCCAGCCCCTCATTTTCCTTTCATAATTTCCTCAAATTTCTTCTTTATGTAACAGGAGATGTAACTTTATGTAACTTTATGATTGACGTACATCAATCACTGTATAAACATAAGCATGTTTAAGCATAGCCGGTGGATTAGTCTACCTTTATTGCCTTCCTAACATTTTCACCCCCACACGTGATTATCAACTCATCTTCTGTGTCTGTCATTTCTTGCTGATTGCACTACATTCTCCACAAGAGGAGGTTCTCTATAGTCAAAAACCTCTTGCAGACCAGCCTGCTAATCTCAGCTGCATACACCTTCAAGCCTACTCATGTAGTCCATGTGGGTGGGCCTAAAGGCTACCTTTGAAGTGGTCCATCAGCTGCTTTTTCTAAAAGCTTCTTTCAATCTCTTTTTTACAGCCCAGTAATCAGCCAGGTAATCTGGAAGCATATCCCTCAACAAGACTTGCTGCTTCTACAGGTTGGTAGAAACCTTGTTCCTCCGTGAGAACTGCTGTTTGCAATGCTGCCCACTCTTAGCCTTTGACCAATCACTTCTATTCACACTCACTGCAGCTTACAATGTCCAATGTGTAAATGTACAGTGGCATTTAAAAGTTTGGGCACCTTGCATAGTTCTGTGCCATTTTTCCTCCAAACATACCTTCACTCATTGAGCCAAAGAGTTCTATTTCACCCCCATAGGTCCACAGGACTTGTTTGCAAAATGCATCAGGTTTGTTTAGATGTTCTTTTGCAAACATCTGACACTGAATTTTGTGGTGAGGACGCAGGAGAGATTTTCTTCTAATGACTCTTCCATGAAGGCCATATTTCTGCAGGGGTCACTGAACAGCAGAACAAAGTACCAACACTCCAGAGTCTGGCAAGTCTTGCCAAAGGCCTTTTGCAGTCTGATTTGCCTTTCTAGCAATCCTACAAGCAACTGTCTCTGAATTTTTTCTTGGTCTTCCAAGACCTCAAAGTCTTTCTTATCTTGACCTCCTCTGTTTCTGTTAATTACATTTGAAACTGAGGAAATGGCAACCTGCAAATGCTTTGCTATCTTCTTTTATAGCATACTCTTTGTGGGCCTCAACCATTTTCAGAGTGCTAGGCAGCTGCTTAGAAGAACCCATGGCTGGTGTTTTTGGGGACAAGGTTAGAGGTTAGAGTCTGGGTATTTAGAAAGCTTTGAAATTTGCATCACCTGGCCTTTCCTCATGATGATTGTGAACAAGCCATATCTCTAACAGGCCTGATACTATTGGCATATGTTCAGGTCTGAGGCCTGGGCCAAAGTGCTCCTAGGGTTCCCACATTTTTGCAAGGTATCTAAAATTGTAGAAAACCAAAATAATACACTGATATGGATTACAGTGTTGAAATGTGTCATCTTTAACATCATGACTTTTGGAGATCATTTCTTCTTCAACTTGCTTGCTAGTAGTTTTGACCAGGGGTACCCAAACTTTTGCATGCCATTGTATATTCATATGTATATATATATATATATATATATATATATATATATATATATATATATATATATATATATATATATATATATATATATATATATAAGCCTGCACTGCATAATGAGAAACTAAAACTACAAGAAACCAATCATGGATTTTTCGGTTGATATGCAACCAGAGAATAGAGAATAAAAGAGCAGAGACAGAGCTGTGGGGAGGATGGATGAACTCTACTGAATGCATTTCATGGCTGAAGCTAGGAAGCGTCCACAAAAACAGAAGAACATCTTTCAAGTATGACAAGCCCCCAGAGGAAGCAAATACATACGGCCCACAACTGCGTAGGGCAAACTTGCATCATAAAATACAATATAACAAAGTCCACTTTCTTTCTTTCAATCTGTATTTTTTTTTGTGCTGAAAATAAATGACAAAAATATCTTCAGCAGATGTTTCTAGAGCTGTGCTGTGGTTCTGGTGACGGTTTGATATGCAACAGAAGAGAGGATGTGCAGTCACACAGATGTGCTGTTTCTCTCATTTCCCATCCTGACACTAGACAGTTCACCTGCATGTACTCTTCCTCAAGTTGCTTTCTGAGAGCTGCTTTTGCTTGAATGATTACTGAAGAAAGTGTTTTTCATTCCTGAGAGCACAGCAGTAAGAAAAAGTGCTGCAGTCTGTCTAGTCTGAGTGCACGTTCATGCTCAGGGAAACCCTGAAGCATATAAACATGTGTTAAGTATAAAGAAGGAAAGACTCTGTTAGAAAAAATCAGAGAGCCATGTTTTTACACGGAGCGTGGGTCGAGATAACTATGCGAGGGGCTTGCACTTTGGAAAAATGCACAATAATGCAGCACATTGTGAAAAGAGGAAGCGTATATTTTTATGAAAATATTTATTGAGCGCAGTTGTGGCGGAAGTCTGCGGATGAAGTCACTGCGTGTGCCATGTGTGTATGGTTAGGGTTGTTCTTCTTACCCGGAGGGAAAACACAACACACACATACGCTCAGACTGGACGGGTGTAAAGCCACACTCTGCAGCGAGCGAATGAAACCACAGAAGAGGGAGCAAGCTAGGATTTGGCCTGGGATGAAATGAAAATGACAGAAAGGGGGAAGTGGAAAAAAGATGGGAGGTCACATATGTTTGAGGAAAGAAAGAACGAAGGGGAAGGAACATTAGTCTAGATCACAAGCGGAGAAATAATTTAGCACAACTGACTCTTTTCTCTTTCATCTCACACAGATGGACTGAGAGAGCAGACTGCACTCATGATGGGAATGTGTCTGCACTCCACAGTTAGACCGAGGAAAACTAGACTCCGGTCAACCAGAGCGCTCTGGAATTCTCAGCCAAACCAAACTTGGGCTAGTTAGTTTTGGAATTTTCAGTCAAACAAGAAAAAAGAAATGGTCTAATAATGTTGCTGGGAATAAAAATAAGAAAAGGAACGTGATGTTGAAAATGTCAATACTTTATGGAATCCAAACTGTTGGTGATTTCAGTAGGATTGTTTTGGATCAGGGTCTTTTAGAAAGGATGCCTTGCTAAGACTTCGTTTTAAGAGTCCACTAAAATGTAAAAGGGGAATCCGTTGATTTTTGAAAATGTCTGCATAATTTAAAGAGGACATGTTATGAAAAACAGTACCCACCAGCCCACAAACTTTGAAATAAAACAACCCAGTCAGTTTCTGCGGCCACCTTGATCAGAAAACATGGGCCTCAACAAGCTGTTCAGATTTGCCTTCTCCGAGGACTCATAAAAGGAGGAGTACCCCTCTGCACCTTGGCTTCAGAACTACCTTAGTGAATGGGTGCCATATTTTTCTCACGAGTGCCGGAACTACTACTACTATGTTGAAGCAAAGAGCTAATCACTAGAGCTGTTGTCTGTGTCCCCTGGGTGATGGCAGTGTCCAGCTACAGTCAGCAAAAATCTGGACATGCGCGCGAACCTCTGACAACAAAAACCATTGTCTTGTTTGAGTCCTTCCATTCCACCTTAAATAGTTCAACAGTTACATTCTTTGTAACCGAATGAAACGTCCACTTCAGCCTCATGTGTCTGACTGCTTTTCTAAACTGGGTCAAAACTTTTCCTGAAAGAGGGATCAGGGGGCAAAACTGCAGGCAAAGGAAATGTAGGTGTTTGAAAACAAAGTTCTCTGCTCTGTGTTTCTTAGGCCATTTAGCACTAGCTAGTGTTAACAGAGGAGGTAATACATTGCAAGAGATCTAATGCAAGAGTTTATGTCATTACTCACTGGAGGATCCATAATCAAGTATCTGTTGTTCTTCCCCCTCCTCCGCATCTACTATTATGAGACAGGTTCATGCAAGAGAACATAATACAGATTATTTTAGTGTGCAGCATGACGGAATTAGCCGAATGTAACATTGTCAGTTCCAGAAGTCATGTAGCCTGTTGACAGGAGGTGAAGTAACAGCTACATCCATCCAGACTGTATAGATTTAACAGAAAGACAGACAAGCAGATGGCAGTCGACAGTATGACACTTTAGACTATGTCAGCCAAATGGACATTGGCTCTGGTGTTTTGAATTAGTATACGTTTTAATCACTACAACTACACTGTGACATTATGTTGAGCTGCTAGGGAGCAATAATAATTGCGACAGGGGAGAATTCATCTTTCTCTACACAGACAGATGTGCTGAGATAAAACAACTGCAGTGCATATACTGCCACAATTAAAATATTACATGTAAAACAATACAAACACTCCCTTATTCATCTACATAGATAAAATCCTGTCCATTTCCATTTAATTCACATTTCCATTAAAGTATATTCCATGAAAGGGCGGCACTGTCGCCTCACAGCAAGACGATCCAGGTTTGATTCCCGGTCCGGGCCATTCTGTGTGGAATCTGCATATTCTCCCCGTGCTTGAGTGGGTTTCCTCCCACATGTCCACCTCCCACATGCATGTTAGGTTGAATGTTGGCCATAAGATGGACTGGCGAACTGTTCATGGTGTACCCTGCCCCCCCGACCCTGACTAGTGGGATATAGTGGCACATAATAAATGGATGGCTGGATGTATTCCATAAACAATATTAAAGGGAACAAAACATTTTTTGATAAGCTAAAGGAATTCATTGTTATGGACTATCAAATGTTCAAGTGAGATTGAAATGTCTAGTGTATTAATATATCAGAGTAAATGCAGCCTGCATTCAAGAGTTACAACTTCTTATTTGTGTCTGCACAACAGAACCAAAGTATTTAATTATAATAAAATCCAGCCACATCTACATTTGGCAGAAAAGAAATGATGTTTTATTTTACAGTAATAATAGGAAATAACTTGCAGTTGATAACAGTGGAACCTGTCAGTTTTAAGAACAGTGCCAATAAAAGGTTTATATATATTTTAAATGATATAAAGTTACTAACAAAGCTACCTGCAAATCACTCAAACACCTTAAAGTTATTTGTAAGTCAATTCTATATAATATTTCACAATGATAAGCAGCTTGTTTTACGTAAACTACACTGATATTGTATACTTTTTTTGATAAAGGAAAATTGAATCAACATCAGGAGAGCTCAGTAAGTACAAAGTTGAAATAAATCAGATGTTCCCTCAGACAAAGAGATAACACATCATTTAATTTTGTCAACAATTACTGTTTACAGGCTGAAACATCCATGTCCAACATAAATAGGCTACATGTAACAGGTAAGAGTGTTAGCAGAATGTGGCGAACACAGAATGACACAATCTGTTCAGTTAAATCCAGATTTTCCAGTGCAGCCAAATCCCACCTGCAATTTCCATTTCTCATATTAGAGGATGTCGAGCTGAGAGGGGAGAGCTAGCTTTCAGCTGCTGCTCACACAATGTTGTAAGACAGTTTAACAAGCTGAGTTCATTAAACTGACCTAATAGATGTTCTGGATTTGGAGTTTGTGTTCTGTGGCCAAGATCACTGAATAATATGAGGAAACTGACACTCAAGACAAGGGCAGGACAAACAAGTTCCCTTGAGTCTCACGTCAGAAGAAGAGATGCCATCATTCAAAAAAAGGCACTGCTAAGACTGTAGGATAAAAAGAATGGCCAAAGAGGAAAAAAAGATAGAGGCCATTTGAAGACTGAAATTTCTTTTGAAGAACAAAATTTCTTTAGCCAGTGAATAAACTGCCCTAGGTTAAATCCACAAACAAGCATGGATGCTGTGTTGTTCTGAGATTGTTTTGCTAGTCACACGGTTGGAGATTTTCTATTATTCAAGTGTTTACAGTTTAGAAACCTACTGTGACATAAAACATCCTCAATGATGATGTGAGACTATTTCATGCTGATCATATATATCAATGCTAATGAATTGGAAAATGCCAGATGTCCTTTACTTTTTACACTGTGTTAGAATTTCATCAGTAGTGAAGTCTATGAAGCTTCTCCTGGAAAGTTATCATTCTAAAGATATAAGGTTTTATTCTGATAGCTACAATATGTATGCAGTGTAACTCATGCATTTCCATCAAGCCCCGATATTCAGAAAGCTCAGTACCAGCTATGACTCACAGGGCTACCCAGAGTATAGCTATAGTTCTACCCACAACAACAACCTACTGATTCAATGACTCATATGGACCATAGTACCAAATACAAAAGGAATAAGTATTCAGACCTTAGATAGTTATGAGTATTATGTTATGATTTGTTTAAACCCAAAGATATTATAGAGATAGTATATCAAAACACTCAATATATACAAAACATTAATTTACAGGGTTCTCTTAGTTGGGAAGTACCCTAAACCCTAAATTTCAACATAAAATAATATTTACAGTTTTTCTTGATTGTTTTTGCACAAATACTGGTACTTGAGACACAATGACAACAACATGTAACCCATTCACCAAGCCCCTGAACCAATTCTGCTCAACAACAAGCATAATTCCTGCTTTGCACTCAAATTGCAGTTCTAAAACACACTATTTTCAAAACACTACACACAGTTTTCATAAAGAAAATCTCTTGTTTTCACAAGGAACACACTGTTATTCAGAACCCTAAAGTTAATTGTCCCTCTATGCACACTGACTCATCACATAAGCAAACACCTGTCACATAGGTTTACAATTAGCAATCAGACCTTTAAGCTCTTCTGTTTTGGAGCAATAGATGCCAACATTGGAAACAGAGGCAGAGCCATAAGAGTGAGAGTAAGAGGAGGAGGATGGGGAGGACGAGGAAGGCCAAGGACTGTAGTCTCTGATAAGATCCGAGCCACTTTGCCATGGTCTAACAGTGAGGGAGGCTGGGCAAAGAGTACAGCCAAATTTGAGCAGGTACACTGTAGAATCCATCAGCCGGCCTTTCCAAAATTAGAAAAGGTAAGAAATCTACTCTCACTAGAAAACTGCAGTGCTCCACATCAATACAGTACTAAGTACAGTAGTACAGTACTGCCTGTGGACTGTTCTGTAGGACTGTAAAAATAAGGTATTTGGGAAATGTATTCATACTTTGTATTCCTACACAGTATTTACAGTATTTTACTCTTTGTATTGCAGAACTGAAAGATTAGCAACACTTGGTGGACAGAAATATCTTCTGAACAGGAAACTGAATCATGAACATGGTTTTAGAAAATAACACGATAACATTACAGCAAATACAATGAAAAATTATAGAAAACAATGAGATATTTCCAAATATTGGTAGGTTGAGCTTAACAACACTGGACCATGTCTTGCGCAGAAATAATCCGAGGAGGAAGCAGGTCTACGGGGTGCTACTGGAATGCAATTTAGAAAGAGTCAAAGAATTGTGATGTGACTATGTATGTCCTATATAATCCCACAATTGATGCATACTCTTAACACTGTATAAATTGTTCCTTAATCCACTTACATAGTTCTGTATTGTAATTATAATGATTGTGCTTCACAATAGTGAACACAAGTTTGTGGGCTAGTCCTTGAACTAGTGGTGGCTGCAGTGGCGCACCAGTTCATCTTCATTGATGAGGACGGATTCAACCTCACAAAAAGATATAGGACTCTAACTTTGCTTGTGATGTGGGTGAGGTGCGGTGGCCAGACCCAACCAGAAGAGAGGATGCAGCATAGTTTTTTTACCATAAACCAAAACAGTAAATTCTACTGTTGTATTGTATGTAGATCACCGTTTCTGCAACTTCGTTTGGATGTACACTGTGTACATTGTTTTGTGGGAAAAATACAATATATTTGTTTATATATTTGTATATATAGTGTATTTGTGTGTTCAGAGTATAAAATAATATTCTAAAATAGTTTGCAACACACTTCAAGTCAAGTCAAGTCAAGTCAAGTGGGTTTTATTGTCATTTCAACTACATACAGAGTACACAGTGAAACGAAACAACGTTCCTCCAGGACCATGGTGCAACATAGACAGTGCATACAGACACAAGTGCAACACGAACAAACAAGTGCGGACAGACAACACAACACAGTACAGACAGAGAATAATAAATAATTGCTGGTAGTGTGCAAATTGTGCAATGTGTAATAAATAGAGTCCAGTGAGGTAGTAGAGTTATTAGTGCAATGCTTTGTGCAAAAAATGCTTCCCTTTTTTATCTGGGGTAAATGGTTGCAGAGAGAGAGAGAGAGAGAGAGAGAGAGAGAGAGTACATGTACCAGAAGATATCAGTTCAGACGTTGAGTTGTGTTGAGAAGTCTGATGGCTTGGGGGAAGAAGCTGTTGCAGAGTCTGGTCGTGTTGGACCGGACGCTGCGGTACCTTCTTCCTGATGGCAGGAGGGAGAACAGTCTGTGTGAAGGGTGGGTGGGGTCATCCACAATGCTGGTTGCTTTGCGGATGCAGCGGGTGGTGTAAATGTCCAAGACGGAGGGGAGAGAGACTCCGATGATTCTCTCAGCTGTCCTCACAATGCGTTGGAGGGACTTGCGGTCAGAGGCTGTGCAGGTCCCAAACCAGGCAGTGATGCAGCTGCTTAGGATGCTCTCTATGGTTCCCCTATAGAAGAGGGTGAGGATGGGTGGAGGGAGACGGGCCTTTCTCAGCTTCCGGAGGAAGTAGAGACGCTGCTGGGCTTTCTTGGCTGTAGAGCTGGTGTTCAGGGACCAGGTGAGGTTCTCCGCTAGGTGGACACCAAGGAACTTGGTGCTCTTAACGATCTCCACAGAGGAGCCGTTGATGTTAAGCGGAGAGTGGTCTGGTCTTGATTTCCTGAAGTCAACAACCATTTCCTTGGTCTTCTCTACATTCCAGTGAAGGTTGTTGACTGTACACCAGTCTGTCAGCTGCTGTACCTCCTCCCTGTATGCTGACTCGTCACCTTTGCTGATGAGACCCAGCACAGTTGTGTCATCGGCGAACTTTATGATACTTACTGTATGTATGTCTGTAGTGAGAGTAACACTGAACAAAAAAGGCATTATGGCGAATTGAGAAGAAGTGTTTTCCATTCATCATAGTGTTTTACATTGAGCACATCAGTATTCTTTTAAATGTCTGATCATATGATGGTTTGTATGTGTCATCTGAAATCAAAATACCATTTAGAGAAGAGAGAACATTGTTCTGAATGTGAAGTTTCATTTTGCAAGAGAATTGAGCGGTTCTGCCCATTGTGTGTGTGTTTTTTAATTTGTGTGTAGAGTTCTGAGAGTACGAGGCATGCTTTCAGAAAATGTGTGCAAACAATCAAGAAAAACTGTAAAACACTGCCTGCTGAGGTTCCTAGGTTTGGTTTATACAGGCAGCGTAGATGTATTCTTTGCCCCCTTACATATCGTCACCCTGCAATGAAAAAACAGTATCTCCAAAACTGCAACTTTACAGAAGAGGCCAAAAACAGTCTTTACTTTTCCAAGTGACTTAGAAGCATTTCTATTGGTCCATTCATCATAAAATTTTCACATTATGTAAACAGCAGCTGCTGCATTTAAATAGAGAAAATAAAGAAAATTAATAAAAAAATTCAAATCTACACACATGTTTTTCTTTGGACAGTGACAATATGATGTAGTCTTTTGTGTCTGCCCTGATGCACTTAGGAAAACAACAGAAAACACTAGCACTGACAGTGGACCACACTACCTTCTGTACGCAGTATTTTAGTCCATAGTCAGAGTCTTATCTTCCCTGTCCTTAATTTCTACATTGTGAGTGATGCCTCCTCTAAATCCTGTTTTCATAATGCTTTATAAATGCTTTGTAATATGAACTACATAATGCAAGCTTGCTTATAAGTAGCTATATGTACATCCATTAAACTTTATTAAAAAAGAGGACATGACTTTATAGACTCAATAATATATTATAATATATAACATAAAGATCAGTTTAGACACCAAGGTTGTAATGCACTATAACTATGTTATGCCTGGACATTGCAGGTTTTAAATGACGTCAGGTCTTTAAAATGTCCTTTAAAATGTTAGGGAAGTTTCACTTCAGCGCTCACATATCCTGTTTTTTCAGATTTCGAGAAAAAATGTTACAAAATATATAACAACCTTGTGCATTACAATATTCATGCTTGCAGTGTTCTTATAAACAGCTATTCTAATAATACTTGTTATGATACTTGACACTATATAGTCTGTATACTCCTGCTTTATAAAACACAATGCATGTAACTGTCACTAGTTTTAAGCAATTGCACTTACCTAATTACACTTATGCCAGAAATAATTCATATATATATATATATATATATATATATATATATATATATATATATATATATATATATATATAGTTACTGTCTAATGAAAAACATGTGTTTCCAATTCTGTCATTTCTGTCATTTCAAAATTTCACAATGAACAAACCAATGGAAATGCTCTGAAAAAGCCTGAAAAACATTTCTGGTTGCATTAACTAACATTAAAGGTAAAGAATGTTTTTGGCCTCTCCTGTAAAGTTATTATTTTGGAAATACATGTTTTGATTCTGAAAACAGCAAAAAAAAAATATGAACAGGAAAAGCTCTTCCTGCAGTGTAACAGCAGAACGGCCTCTTAATGAAATCATTACTGGCTCCAGCTGTTATGATGCAAGCCTGTAAAACACAATTAGTAAACAATGCACCGTCTTACATAAGATCCTTTCTAAGAACAGAACACCCTGTTAATTGCATATCAAGTTGAAGCTAATGTGGTTATGTAACATAACAGTGAGCGGCCTGACATTGGAAACCATTATGAAAGCATCAAAACACATCTGCTTCAGTTAATGCTGTAAGCATGACTATCAGAAATGTAGTGCTCGGGGCAGCTGCTGGACGTCTTTCACGCCAAAAATGACTTTACTGTAGTACATGCTCACTGTCCACTTACCTTGCACTTCCACTCACTGGCCACTTTATGTTCTCCTCGTTCCACTTTATGTGAACTAACACATCACCATATACCCTAAATAACAACACGACACTAGCAGTGGACGGTTCTCTAAAACAACATTGTAGTAAACGAGATATGTAAGTGTGAACAACTATAAAGTTAAGATCTCTTCACTCACACATCTGTTTTTGACCACAAGCCCACTGTAGACCTGTATTTTGAAAACTCTTTTTACTAATTTGACTTTAAAGATCCTGTTCTACTTTTGAAGGCACAGTTGCATTTGCATGTGTTTGTAAATTGAACAATTCTAACTGTATGTTAACCTCCTTTCGGATTGTACATAGTAAGGGTTTCTAATAAAGTGGCCAGTGAAAGAAGTGTTAATTATCTTTGCATAATCTCATCTAATGTAATCTAATATAGTTTTTGGAACCATAATGATTTGCCATTGGGTTAACGTATCAGTTCAGTTTGAGATAAGTGCTCACTTTTAGAAATATATAAATAAATATATAAATAAACTTATTGTGTGCAAAAATGTTATCTCATGAATAGAAGTGTTAGATTTATTGAATACTGTCAGGATATCTTCACTTGCCAAGATATTTTTTGTAATGAATGTGTTCTATCTGTGAGAAGTACAGTTTCTACCTTGGAGAGATTAGGAAGCGTCTTACTCTAATAAGACATAATGCATAATGTAAACAGATCAGATTTCACTGGGATATTCTTCACTGTATGAGGATCTCTACTGAAAGTTCCCCCCTTTACTGCAATAGATCAGCCAAAGGAACTCTTCCAACATGCCTTAGTGAAGGATTCTCAAATTCCCAGATACTTTGATTTCCCCCCTTTGGAGAGGAGGATAAACTATAAACTTAATAACAGACGCTCTTTTGTTGGTGATTCTAAAAAGACTTCTAGTAGACTCAAGACCGCACAATATTAATAAACAGCAAAGCAAAACTGGTTTGTACAGTATATTAATGCATATACATATATATGTCTCTTCAAGCAGTGATCTTGTGGTCTAATTCACTCAAGCCTAGTTCAGTCTGGAGTGCAAGGAAACTCTGGGTATTATCCTCAAACACGATTAAGACTTTGTTTCCTTCCATCATGAACTCGAAAGGGCTCAAAAGATCAGCAGCGGATGGGAACTCACTGCTTTTTATTGTGATCAGCATCACTGTATTAACATTACTTCCTTTTGCGTTATATTTTATTTTTATTTTTCTTTGTTTGCTACACACCTACCTTCCTTTACGTTGCAAGGTTAATGATATGAGAGTGGGTGATACTATGGCTTTATAATCACTAACTAAAAGTTTTAAGGATTAAATTATTTTTTAACAATCCTCTTACAAAGCAAACTTCTCTGCCTAACACTGTCCAGTACAGTGTCATCAGCAGTGGAGTGGGAGGAGCCAGTTTGCCCTGGGATCTCACATCTTGCCTGCAGCCGCCTCACTTGTGGTACTGCTACCTTACTGTTGACCCCTAAATTATTCCTTACCGTTTCCATGACTTGCTCCTCATTTCTATTCATTTATATAGACTGTAAGCAGAAAGAAATATGATAACAACTTAATAACATATGTAAAAAATGTAAGGTTAGATTTCTGTCGCTAGATTTCTTTTTCTTTTTTTCTTTTTTTTAGAAAAACAGCTTATGGCACTGTTCACAGCCGCTTTACAAGAGAGGCAGTAAGTGTGGAGGCCATTCTGCAGAGTCAAATTCAAAGTTCAGACATAAGGTGTGAGTATTATATGAATCTACTCCACTAAAAGCCTTAAAAGTGTTCTATTGCTCTGACATTCAGATTGATGTGCATTTAGCTATTAAGCCCAAATGTTGCTGCTGGGCCAATTATCAGTGGGGGTGGCGTCTCCGAGATTAGGGCTCCATTTAACGTGATGAAAAGGATAATTGCTCATCTGAACTCACCCGAACTGCCTTCTTTAACTCTCCTACTGCAGCCAGCAGGTCTGAACCATTCTCTCTCTCTCTCTCTCTCGCTCTCTCTGTTTCACTATCCCTCTTTCTTCTTCCTCTATTCTATTTAATTTTTTCTTTTTTGGTTTCACTTGTTCTTATTTTTTTCTCTTTTTTCTATTTTTCCTCTCTCTTTCTCTTCTTTCTGTTTCTCGCTTTGTTTCGCTTTTTCTCCTTCACTCTCTCTCTTAGTGTTCCGTGTTCAGTACTTGTTTAGTATAGTGAGTCATTGCTCAGTTATGAGGGAGTAGGCATGAATGAATGAGAGCGTGTTTATGTGGGTCAGTGGGATTCGCATTAACCTCTGACCCCTTCACTGCTCGCCGCACTGCGAGAAATCACCAACACTAACGCTCAGAGCGATCTGCTGCCCTGCTGGAGAAAGCCTTTGTGTACACCATATTAAAGCTACTCTTGTGATCACATGGTCACATCAGAGGTCAAAAAAAGCCACATGGCCATTCAGTCTGTTGAAAAAACAAAAATAGAGTTTTTTATGTCTGATCTGTTTGTTCTGTGTCCACTGACCCGTCCAGTCTTGATGACCTATGCATGTTTAGGTGTAAAAGTTGTCCAGTCGCATTTTACACTTATATTTCAACTGGTATAGCAATGCAGTAGGAAAATGATTACACTGAGAATGAGCATGAGCAATGCAGTTCAGGCGATTCCCACCAAGAGGCGTCCCTGCAGTGACAGCTCAGCAAAAATACACAGTCAGGTCACATTATTATGACCACTTCCTACTTCAGAAGGCAGCAGTGTGTTGCTCATAAGAAAGGTCACGTATTGTGAGCTGGCTTGGTGGGCATACAAGGTGTGCGGGCTGTCTGCATACATATCCCTCATTGCTGTCATGCGTAAAAAGGGGGGGGGGGGGTATCAGAGTTGCAAAAAAGGACGATTTACTGGCTTTCGGGCCAAAAGTGCAACCTGTTACATGGCTAGATATGTCCAACATTGGTTGGAAGAGCGTGACCAAAACTTCCAAGTACTACCCTGAGCCCCCTAATTCCCTAGACTTTAATCCAATTGAGCACTTACAGGACCACCTCAATCGTTGTGTTCACTCTAAGGATCCTCCCCCACACGCCCGCCAGCAGATGTGGGATGCACTGCAGTCAGCATGGCTCCAGATACCTGAGACATCCTACCTGGACCTTATTGAGTCTCCCAGCCCGTCTAGCTGCTGTCCATGCAGATCTGAAGGGTGGCCAAAACAGATCCACAGCAATATCTAATTAAACTCTTCTTTCACTTTGGTGGTGTTGGAGCTGGGATCACATGACAATGATGAAGCTATCATATGGTACTAGTAATACGTGGTAGGCCTCTCAGTATTTCCTTAATTTGTGCCCCATCAATACTACAGCTCAAATATAACACTGTTAATTCTTTCTGTTCTTAAAGAGAAAGAATCAATGAAAAACAAAACAATGGCACTCGTTTAGGCAGTTCTGTTTTGTTTTGTTGGTAGTGTGGAAAGAAATCTTTTAAAAAGCTGCGTGTGGAAGGGGGAACTGGCACAGACAGGAAAATAACATAGCCAGCGGGCCCCAGAGTGTGCCGAAAGATAGCACCCCCGCCATGATTCAAAGGTGAAGTCTTTCATTAGTCACAGGTACGGGACGATCTCTGAGCTCTCTAGAAACTCAGTGGCTGTCTCGAACCATGTGAACGAGCTCTCCTAACAACGCTGTAAATAAACAAACACGAAGAGATTCCTGCAAGCTATTACATTCATTCTTAACCAGGCTTAGCATTTCTTACAGTGTGATATCTCTGATTAAGGCCAGAGAGCTCTCGATGCCCTTCCAGTCCCAGCCGACTGACCTCACACAGAGGTCAAGGTCAACTTCACGTCTCTGGAGGTCCATCCCCACGCTGGCTGCGGAATTTCCCTTCCTAGAGTCTTGCGTTAACCTCAAGAACCAAAGCAAGTCCATAGCAGTCCCTCAGTGAGCTCCATGTTCATATTTTGGTAGGTGAGGGCCGAGGCAGACTGAAGTCAGGCGTAAGGAATGTGAGGCAGCGTGTTAATCTCTGCTGCTCGGCACACAAGGAAGCGTATCATTACTTTATGATTGATGCCTGTTTGGAGAGGAGGGAGGCATTCATTACCGGCTTTGATGTTGTCACGACTAAAATGCTTTAACATTTAAGAACTAAGAAAGGCTCCGAAACTTAAAGGGGCAGAAGAAGGCTTGCAGGTGCGGTCGGTAGAAGCTGCCCTCTACATTTGTCACTCAGCGTTCATATAAAAGCACAAAACGTTCATACAAAAGCTTCCTAATTACTCTCTCACGCCTGTGTTCTGTCTAAGACAAATCTTTAATTCTCGGCTCAAAGGTGTGGAATTCTCTTAGGCTTGGAGGTGGGAGAAGCATGAAATCCAAAACCTTTTAACTTGGACCAATGTACTGATGGTTCCAGGGCTTCCAAAGTTTACTGGTCATTTGTTCTTAAGGACTATAAACATGCCTTTAAAAATATACCTATATTTGTATCATGAAGACAAAATGTTTACCCTATCTCTTTCTTTTTTTTTTTCTTTTTTTTTTGCTTGTGTCTCTCTGCCAGGTGCAAAAAAAACATGTGGTAAAAAAACTACTGAGTAACTGTGAGAACTCTACCTTTATCAGAAATAGGCTTCATTTTGTGGTTCATTGTTGTAAATCTGGTCTCAATTTATCAAATCTAAAACATTTTAATGCACTCAATAGAAATACATCACTTCTAAAGAACGTCTAAAGACCTTATCTTGATTGAGCAGGTTGATGTAGCAGTGATAAAATGAGGAAAAATGGGTTTCGCTCAGTCCCACAATTTCAAAGCGCAACTATTTGGTGTATAGTAGAAAAATAGGCCAGCTTATATGACTTGATTCAGCAACTGCACTCGCCATTTGAAGGAAATGTTCGCAATTTGGAAAGTTTGAACATAACAACATTACTCAATGTTTAGAAAGTCCTGAACTACATTCCTTTCCATTAGACAATCACAGCTCAAAGAGTACCCGCTGTGTCTGATCAACTCATACAAGCACATCAGTGTCACTGCAGTGCTGAGAATGATCCACCACCCTTATTGTATCTGCTCCGTGGTGGTGGTGCTGTGGTGGTTCTGACCACTCAGAAACAGGGTGAAAGGGAGAAAACAAAATATGCACTACAGTCTGTAATTGTAGAATTACAGAGTGCTCCTATATGGACGTGTACCTAATGAGGTTCACAATGCTAACTTTAGAGGAGAAGGAAAAAACACATGGGAGTCAGTGTAGAACTTTTCCCAACTAATTTTGGGACGTTTCCTTAAGTTATCATGAAATTTACACACAATTGAAAGAAAATGGAAAAAATACAAAAAATTAGCAGACAGGTTTTGTTCAGACACACACACACACACACACACACACACACACACACACACATATATATATATATATATATATATATATATATATATATATATATATATATATATATATATATGCAGACAGGTTTTGTTCAGATACACACACACACACACACACACACACACACACACACACACACACACACACACACACACACATATATATATATATATATATATATATATATATATATATATATATTGTGCTCTTACACTTTCATGTTGCTCTAGCAGAGACTCAGATCACTAAATACCTGATGATTCAACCGCATTTTTTTCTTCTCCTTGTTGTCTCTCTTCTTCTAACCTGTCTTCCCCTGGTCCATACTCTCTGCGGGACCCTCTTTCATTTCTGCTCCCTGACCCTCCCTCCCCTCCCCCTCCGAACGTCCAGACAGGTTTGGGAGAGTTGCGTGCGATGGAGAAAGGGATAGTCTTTCATCAAGCCCGCACAAGTGAAAGGAGGGGGGGACAGGCCACTGAGACGGGGATCACTTTTCAAAGAGCTATCTTTTCATTTGTTTTTCCTCAGCATTTCACTGCTGGTTAAGAGTGAAAAAAAATCCCCTCCGCTTTAAGAGAAGGAGAGGAGGAAAGCAGCAGATGGCCGTCACTCATAAAGGGAGTGTGATGTTTTTCAGGGGCATCTCCGCTTTGATTGTGGGAGAGTTCTCCTTTCTGGCGTAACAGCTAAGGAAGATATTATCTCCACCAGAGAAGTATTTATGTTCCCTGGCTCTTTACCTTCAATGAACTTGAGCGAGGGTTCATCTGAAGTCACTAGGTGATTGCTTTTGTCTGAAACCCAAGCCCTGTAAAATGGCTTCTCTTCCTCATCCTGTTAGCTATTAAGTTGATGAGATGTCTATGACTAAGACCCCCCACTTAAAGAAAATGTAAGACTACAGAGTTCCTCTCTTCTTCTCTGGAGAAGACTCAATTCTAAACGCATGCATCATCCAGAGAGCTGTCAGAGAGCTGGCCTGGCTGCCATTTTTCTCACAATAAAAGAATTTGAGAAGAAATTGTAGCTTACTGTCAACTTTTACCTTTAATTTATTGATCTAAACATATACATTATTTCCACATGAATTAAATATATTACATGAAGTCTTATTAACAATAAATCAAGCTTCTAGACATGCAATCTAAATAACCAAGCATTGGAAGTTGAATAGTCTGTACTGTTGTATTGTACAGTCATAGGATGCCAGTTCAGTTTAATTTCTGCCCTGCTACATCTGCCCCAGTCAACTGTAAGTGCTGTTATTGTGAAATGGAAGTATCTAGAACAACAACTGGTTGCAGAAGCTTAAAAAGCGAGACCGGTACGTGCTGAATCACTCAAACATATAAAAATCACCTATCCTCTGTTACATCACTCACTAGACCTTCAAACTGGCTCTGGAAATAACATCAGCACTAAGAAGAACTGTGCATCGAGAGCTTTGTTAAATAGGTTTCCATGGCAAAGCAGCTGCGGACAGGCCTAAGGTCACAATGGACCTTGCCAAACTTGTGGAGTGGTATGAAGTATGTTGCCACTGGAGCAGTGGAAATGTGTTCCCTGTGATCTTAGACCTGGCAGTCTAAGGGATGAATCTGGGTTTGCTAGGCAGGGCAAAGTTTGGTAGAGGAGGGATAACAGTCTGGGATAACAGTTTTTCAGGGTTTGCCCACCTTAGTAGTAATGTTAATGCTACAACTGACTAAGATTAGACAATTATACGCTTCCAACTTTGAGGCAACTTTTTGGGGAAGACCATTTCCTATTTGAGCATGACCCCCATGCCTCTGTGCACAAAGTGAGCTCCATGACAACATGGTTTAATGAGTTTGGTGTTGAGAAACTCACAGCACACAAATGCTCTTTTGATTGAATGGGCACAAATTCCCACAGACATGCTTTAAAATCTTGTGGAATGTCTTCCTAGAAGACTGAAGCCTGTTTTAGCTGTAAAGCAGGATGGCTCCTTATTAATGACTATGGTTTTGAGACCTCCAACAATCTTGTATTTGTGTCATGGTCAAGTGCCCACGTACCTTTGAGTAGATAACTCAGTAAAAGAAAGTTTCAGCAGGGGGATATGAAGGTGATAATTAGGCTTTGCTATCCTGAGCAGGTGGCCACCCAGGCTAGAAGGCCAGTCTATATGTTGAGTGCTTACCACAGTGTGTATTCGCTTCATGGGAAAGTGCCAAGTGCAGAGATGAGGGGGTCTCTGGCCTGCGGGAGATAACCTCACTCCTCAGCACTTCATCATCTCCAGCCCCACTGTGTTTTATATGACAGCAGGGCCATACTGGAACCGACTCCAGAAGTCAAGGCTCGTAAAAACGCTTTACTGGTGACAGGGATGGACCACCTTGAAGACAAGGTGGTTTGAAGCTTTGCTCTAGCAGCTAAGCATCAAAGCATATAGCTATACCATACTGTAACTCTCATTACTTGTTTCTCTTCACCTTCACGTCATCATTCTCCACTTCACTCACCAACCTCTCTCTACTTATAAGGGTGCCAGTTCAAGAAGTGCAGTTCTTCTAATGTTTTGTGAAAACTCTCTGTTTGTATACATTTGTATGTACTGAATATTCAGCACGCATAGCACAAAATACACCATACGAAGCATTAGCAGTACCTCCTACAGTGATAAAGAAATTCACTGATAAAGAGGCTAAGAAGGACGTGATGTTCAGCTTCCTAGCAGTAACATTAGCTATCTGGGTTCCTTCTGCAGTGGCCAGCAAATAGGGCAAAGTATTTCAGGTCAAACTCCGTATCTGCCCCAAAGCATTTGTAGTTTTTAACATGTTTCTCCTGATGAGTCATCAGAAGTGGGGTTTATTAGCTTTTGGAACTGATGTACCACCTCTAGAGGAGTTCAGTAAGCATGTTTACAACACATGGTTACATTTTTAATTTTTCAAAGTTAAGATTTGTTCTGCTAGCTGGCGACTACAGAAGGAGATCAATAAGCCATTTTTGTAAGGAAGCTGAATACACAGGATGGTGGACGATAAGACTTGGCTTACAATAAACATTTATCTCAAAGGTGTTCAGTGGGGTTGAGGTCAGGGTTCTGTGCATGCCAATTGAATTCCTCCTCACCAAGCCTCATCATTAAACCCCGTCTTTATGAACCTTGCTTTGAGCACAGTCATACTGACTGAAATACCATTACCAAACTGTTGACACAATAGCTGTAAGCATAGTGTTGTCTAAAATGCCTTTGCATGCTGTAGCTTTAACATTATCTTTCACTGAAACAAAGGCACAGGCACAAGACTGTTATTCCTCCTCCACCAAACTTACTGTTGGCACAATGCATTCCAGTATGCAGCATTCTCCTGCCATCTGCCAGACCTAGACTCATCCGTCAGACTGTCAGGTAGTGAAGTGTGATTCATCACTCCAGAGAACACGTTTCCACGGCGCCAGAGTCCAGTGGCAGAGTGCTTTACAACATTCCAGCAAACACTTAGCATCGCACCATACAAAGCCATTCCACTTACAGCTGACCAGGGCAGATCTAGCAGGCCAGACATATCATTACCTGACTTATGAGTACTTATAGTACGACTTCAGCACTTAGGCTAAAACATATTGTCTTTTAAATGTGCTGTATAAATGAAGGAGAGCTGAGCCATTCTACTGCTGATGTTTATGTCTATATCTTGATTTTGCGCTCCTGTTGGCAGTAGGTGTGGCTAAAACAGTGGAACTCAATAGTTGCAAATCTCCAAAAAGATGGTTGCTGTCCAATGTATCTCCACTTTTGTTGATTTTAATTTCTCTACATCATTTGAACATGACAGCAGCCGTTTACATTGTGTGAACATTTCATGATGAAGGGACCAATGGAAATACTCCAATACAGCTTGGAAAAAATTCTGATTCCATAGACTTACATTGAACGTAAGGGCAGTTTTTGGACTGTCCTGTGAAGTTGCAATTTTGGCGATTTATTTTTTGTTTTTCTTTGGACAGTGACGATATACTCAGAAAAACAAAGTCCTATTTCTTGAGTGTGGTGTTGAGGTATGTTATTTGGCACAAAATTAAATCCACATGAACAATAAAAGAAAAATTCTCCAACATGCAATATACCATCTCCAGACCATCTCGCTTGGAAATCGAGGCCTTTTTATAAGCTGCTTGAAGTGGAAACCTAACAAGGTTGGATGAATGATAGAATCGATTTATAGTGGGCAGGGCAGCGGTCTTTTTTGGTATAAAATTTTCCCATTGCTCATAAGCTTGGTAAAAAGAGACTTAACTAGTGCGTGCGTATGCCAACTGTGTCCATGCTTGCCCATAAACCTAACGCATGTAAAATCCATCATATTAACAGCTATACCTTCCCTTTGCTACTTTCCCATGAATAAAATCCCCCAAATTCCACTGTTAATGTGCTCCAAATTGGTCCCAGTCTAAATGTGTTTTCCCCTTTTAGCTTGTGACATTTAACTTGATTTGAAAGAGGCTGAGTCCGGCAGACAGGAAAAGTGAATGGAAAGCAGGAATGGGGAAAGGGAGAAAAGAATCTTTAATCACTGAATCACTGCCCTACAAAAACACAGAGGCAGACACAAGTGGAGAGAGGAGGAATGTAGCTCAGCTGGGAGACGCATTCAGATGGTTGCGCTTTATTTGGATTTACAGAGCGGGGAGGTGGGGCTCGAGACGCGGACCAAATTGAAGGATGAGCAAAAACCAGCATCACTTGCAGTCCAGTGACTGGGAACGGCTCCCACATCTGTAAGCTATGGCCAAAACTCCTTCCCCTTTCTCACTCTCTGTCTTCTCCCATAAGCACTTGAAGCACTTAAATTTGGGGGGAAATCAAATTTGCTCAGCTTTCCTCGTACCCCGAAACGCAGCCGATCAGCTGCAACATGCGTGATGTGTAAAGACTGTGTGTTTAGTTTTGCTGTAGAGCTATGATGCTAATGTATCTAAAGTAATTGAAGCCTTTACCCACCACACACTTGGTTATGTAATCTCAAGAAGACTTGCTCATGTGGTTTCTGACCCTGTACGACATACCGTCATCTATAAAAGAAGACAAACGTACAGGCAAATGACAGAACGGCTGCTACACCTGTGTTAGCAATGTCACACACTTTGGCATACTTTGGGAAAGTCAAGTCAAGTTTATTTGTATAGCGCTTTTTACAACGATGTTGTCTCAAAGCAGCTTTACAGAAGTTCTAAAAACAGACAGTTACAACATATATCCCCCAGTGAGCAAACCAGAGGCAACAGTGGGAAGGACAAACTTCCTCAAGACCGGAGGAAGAAACCTTGGGAGGAACCAAGACTCACAAGGGGAGACCCATCCTCCTCTGGTCAAACAGTATTTACAGTTTAATAAACTAAATATCAAGGAAATGAGTCTCTGTTTGAAATCTGGATAGCAAAGCTTTAGAAGCTGCACAGGTAGAGGCAGTCTCTGACTGAGGCAGTCTCTGACTGAGGCAGTCTCTGACCGAGGCAGTCTCTGACTGAGGCAGTCTCTGACTGAGGCAGTCTCTGACCGAGGCAGTCTCTGACTGAGTCTTTATGTAAAGTGGGCGTGAGCTGAAACAGTCCCATCCTATTTCAAAGCTGGTACATCTGGATGGTGTACAGTGATGTAACTGAGGGTGTAGCAGTTGACACAGATGGACAGGTGAGCTGGCTGGTGATGGGTGAGGAGGAGGCCCTGATGGTCAGTCCTCTAACAGCGTGAGGGAGGACAGTCATTACCCCAGGAACAGTAAAGAGAGAAAGTTAGTTCAGCTCAGGAGTACGACTGTAGAGAATATGAAAGTAAACAGATTCAAAATTTCCGAGTGTGGCTGGCGACTCCGGCAGATCTAACTATAACAGCCTAAACTAAAAGGAGAGAACCAGAAGGCAAAACTATGATAATTTTCCTCTCTTTATTAAACAGACTGGTTTTGTTACTTGCTTGCCTTGGAGACTAATACATGTAAATAACCCAAAACACTCCTTTATATATAATAACTTTAACATGAATTGAGCTGAACTGCCGTTGGCTGAATAGGCAAATACAAGCATATATTGTTGTTTCTACACAGAACAAGATACAGTAAGTATACTGCCTTTAGCAACAGCCCTTTTATTAAACACAGCAGCAAAGAACAACCGCCATTCAGCGCTGGCAAGCTGAGAACCAAGCGGGTCACCACTAATCATACAACCCTCCCTGACGATAGGCACTAACCTACTACACAACAACCCAGCAAAAAAAATAGTGAAAGTACACACACACACAGTAGACTTAAACTTATCAACTTATTTACAAGATTAAAGTCTCTCCTACAGTGAGTGTCACATTCCCAAGAGGTTCTGTGCATGCCCACTGCATGGCCACGTCTCCCATGGGGCAGGGGGCTGGGTTGGAAAATTCAGTGAATACAATATTTTAAAACTACTTGTCTTAAAAACTCCTAAAACCTAATTGAATAAGCTTTGTTCAAAACTGTTGCTAAATACTATATATGTACAACTGCTTCACAACAACTGAATTTTGTACTGCTGATATGGAAAGTGCTTATGCTGTAAACGGAATGCCTTTTGACTCCATTTACACCTGGTCCTGTCAGGCATGTTGGGTATCAGGATTAAATCTGGATAAGGTCAAGACACAAACAACGCAAGGATAAACACATACATACAAATACAATCACTCAAGCCACTTCAGGAGGCAGTCTGAGACATATTTGAGCCACATGTTATAGCAGAGTGAATGCAACCATCTCTCCAAAACACATTTGACAACAAAAACTCCTCCCAGTACAACTCAAACCCTAAACAGTACAACAAAAAACCCTCCCAGTACAACTGCACCCCTCCCAGTACAACCAAAACCATTCTCAGTACAACTGAAACCCCAACTAGTACAACCAAAACCACTCCCAGCTCAACTGTACTCCTAATATTATGATTACAGTGCAATAAAAACCCATCCCAATGCAACCAAAACCCCTCCCAGTACAACCAAAACCATTCTCAGTACAACTGAAACCCCAACCAGTACAACCAAAACCCCTCCCAGCTCAACTGTACTCCTACTATTATGATTACAGTACAATAAAAAAACATCCCAATGCAACGAAACCCCTCCCAGTACAACCAAAACCATTCTCAGTACAACTAAAACCCCCAACCAGTACAACCAAAACCCCTCCCAGCTCAACTGTACTCCTACTATTATGATTACAGTACAACAAAAACCCATCCCAATGCAACAGAAACCCTCCCAGTACAACCAAAACCATTCTAAGTACAACTGAAACCCCAACCAATACAACCAAAACCCCTCCCAGCTCAACTGTACTCCTACTATTATGATTACAGTACAATAAAAAAACATCCCAATGCAACGAAACCCCTCCCAGTACAACCAAAACCATTCTCACTACAACTAAAACCCCCAACCAGTACAACCAAAACCCCTCCCAGCTCAACTGTACTCCTACTATTATGATTACAGTACAATAAAAAAACATCCCAATGCAACGAAACCCCTCCCAGTACAACCAAAACCATTCTCACTACAACTAAAACCCCCAACCAGTACAACCAAAACCCCTCCCAGCTCAACTGTACTCCTACTATTATGATTACAGTACAACAAAAACCCATCCCAATGCAACAGAAACCCTCCCAGTACAACCAAAACCATTCTAAGTACAACTGAAACCCCAACCAATACAACCAAAACCCCTTCTAGCTCAACTGTACTCCTACTATTATGATTATAGTACAACAAAAACCCATCCCAATGCAACCTAAACCCCTCCCAGTACAACTGAAACTCCTCCTAGTAAAACTAACACCCCTCCCCATGTAGTACACCACTGGGTAAATGAGCTGTGTCTGTGCGGTAGATAATCATGGAGGATGCAGATGGTTGGGATATTCGCACAGATTTTCATACTCCATCCTGCACAGCAATCAGATTTCAGCATCCCTAACCAGAGATTAGTTTGACTGTTGTAAACGCATGTGACTTCATTAAAATCATGTCTAGTCATATGATGTGACCAGGTGTAGACAAGATCGACCACTAAGTGAACTGATAAAGTAAGTTTTGTTGAATCTGAGGGGTTGATAACGTATTGTCTTTGCTAGAAGACAGCAAACAGACTGAACAGGCCCTTGATTCTGAGTGACACTTCCAGGCAGTGAGAGCAAATGCTTTAGAAATTCTTCATAAGAGGCCTTCACTCCATGTGCTGGGTAATGCGACTGAGGCCATTGGATAAATGTAATTTAATATTTTTACTTGAACTGCAGCCTGAATGTAATATTGCTTGACAAAACTGGAGCGCAGACATGCAGTGATTTAGCAGTTTAACGTCCTTCGCCAGAAGCATGAGGTACGGCAACACACACCAGAGTAAATCTGTACGCAAACTTTGTCGTGCGAGCACTGAATATGACAATCGGGCGGCTCGCTGCTGTAGCTGTAGGACAAATTTATTCCTTTTACTGGTTTAGGAGACACGGGCTGCAGGTTAATCTTCCTCAAGGGCGATCCTGCTGCCAAGAGTCTTTGGTTGCAGTACAGCGTAGCATGACAAGCACCTAAAGCAATGCAGATCTGTGTCCTAAAGAACTCCAGCATGTACCATGAAGTGCTCTGCTGGAACTGCTGCGGACTTGGAGAGAAGCGTTTTCACGAGAGCAGCCCCGGCATAGCTGGCCAAGACACACAGAGGAGCAGAGAATGGGGAAAGTAGGTTAACCACAACACCCAATAGCCCAATGCAATCTCAAAGGCTTGGCGAGGAGATTCCTTTAACAGTTGTTCACTGGAAGGCAGGTTTGTTGGCGGTGGGGTGAGGGTGGGGTGAGGGGGGGGGGGGGTCACGTTGTGCGCGCGGGTCTGTTTTTGCTTGTGCTTTTCTTCATGAGCAGCAGGAGGGCTCACTGCTATTGACTTTCTCTCCGAGCCTGTCTTTGAAGCTGTTGGGCTGATCTGGGAAAAGTGTGAGATTACAGTTGATTATTTTCTTAAGTGGACCACACACACAAAGAGAAGTTTCATCAAGCACACATGCGCAGACACCACACACCCACACACTAATGCAAAGATCAGATTCATGAACCACACATACAGAATACATTCTCCAAGCAAAGGCCCAGAAAGAGCCTGCAAACTAGGCCTGCGAGTACAGATAAGGTTGCAGCTAAGCACACTCCAACTGTACTGCGGCGTACAACCGAAAAACAGACACATCTGCACTTTCTCTTTTCCTCTTCTCTCTCCTCAGGCTAAGTCTCCCTCTCCCTCTCTCGCTCCCTCCCTCCCTCCCTGGCCTCTGTGGTGGTTTGAGAGGGAGCCAGACATTCCTGACAGGATTGCCGCCCAGACGTCCAGCAGCAGTCAGTCAGCAACAAATTCCAGAATAGCAGGGCGGACAGCTAAAAATAGAGACCAGAGTGAGAGAGAGAGGGAGAGAGAGAGAGAGAGTGGTAAAGAAATAAAGGAAGGAGGGAAAGAAAGTAAGCTAAGGAGAGAGGGTTGAAAGGAAGGAGGAGAGGGAAAAGAGATTTGATTCCGTTGCCGTATACAATGTTATCACAGTCCCGCATAAAACATGAAGCGCAGCTGGGTTCTGGATTTGTGACCTTTTTGTGAGTTGGCTGGCTCGGCCTGCACTAAAACAACCATTCAGCTTTCTCAGACGTACACACACACACACACACACACTGCACTATAGCAGGCCGGTCTCAGACTGTCCCAATGTTTATTTGTCCTGCCCGAGGCAGCCTGCTCAGCTTTCGCGCTGGACTGAACCCCTCAGCGTGGAATATCCTGCCTGCTGTTGTCTCCAGCCTCACCAAGTGGCTCTCCCACCAACAGTTCACAACTTTTAGCTCCACAGACCTTCACTCATATTACACTTGTGCAGAGGTTGACACCCCTGGTCTAGGAGTAACCCCCCTATCGTGCACATCACTGCTATCCAAGGACAAACAAGTGTTTCCAAAATACCAACTTTACTAGAGAAAGAAGAAATGTTCTCAGCTTTTTAATTCAGGTTAATGTGAAGGGGTTTTATTCCAAGCATTTCTCATTCTAATAAACAGCCACCCTGCTTAAAAAAGGAGATACGTGTGGATTTCATTGTTTTAGGATTAGGGACAATATGCTGATTTTACTGTCCTTACACACCTGATCTAACCAATCAGCTGATTATCAATGTGGTAGGACACTTTTAGAGCCAGGTGTCAGAAACAGTCCACTCTTGTTTATTTCACTCTGGTTAGGACAAAATTAAAACAGGTGCATTTTGTGTCTTTAATGTAGGTTGCAGGTAAGATGGCCACTTCAGATCTGTTTCTTTCCTGATTGGTGGATTGGTAGATGTGCTCATGATACAATTTAAGGTGGATAGATATCAATTCAGCTACAATAGTGTTACAGTGTGGCCAAGTGTCTAAACCAACACTGGACCTCTCGGGAACAGTAGTCCCATTGTTAAGAGTAATATAACCCAATCAAACCTGTTCTTTGAAGAAATATGAACTAAAGAAAATACCTAGACATTTTGTGTTTAGGAATGGAATGAATGACCAAATGATTCTGGATGATCCAGGAAATTCTAAGAGGTGTGGCAACCCTAGCCTCAGGCCTAATGCAATGTAATAGTAGGTCCGCAAAACTGATACACTCAGCGGTTCTGTTTGTATTGATAAGCACACGTATATGGAATTTTACTGTTTGTCCAGTAACCAATCAGACATCAGTAATCAGACAGCCTATAAAATATAGATAGCCTAATTGTTTTACAAGTTGCATAAGCACAGAGAACTTTGAGTGCTATTGTCTATTTATAGGCCGTGATCACTGAACAGGGTTCGTAGGACAAAGATGAGTTAGTAATGTTAATCTGCTACTTCAAAAGTTCAGGGTACCCACTTTTCCAACACTGTTAAAAGAGAGTAGGAAAAGTGGGTAGCCTGAACATTTCAAATGATTCAAAAACTGATTCGGCTTTTTGACATATTTTGCCACATTGCACATCTTCATGGGTTCATAGGTATGGGTAGTTTATGGATAGCTTATTTTGGTAGTATGGATAGTTTATTTTGTGGGTATTGCCAAATACACTTATTATGCCAATTATTTGCCCTCTAAATTTAAAATTTGTTACATTAAAAAAAAGTTCACATTTTCTTAAGCTGGTGAAATTCTCAGTCCAGATTAAATGGCTGTAATAATAACACATACACCAGTTCAAGCATAAAGGCTTATATAAGCTCATATACAGTACCTGACTGTACATATCAAATAATTAGTGCAACTTTTGTGCATTTATCTACTGTATGACATCAGAGAAAAACCTCCAATGAAGATACTCTGTCCTGCCCTCTAGTGACCTGATCCTTCCACCAGGGGGGAGACGCTGATAAAGATGCTGAGCTGAGTGGAGAGGGTCTGCGGTGATCTTAATAGCTTGTGAGATGGTGCATTTGCAGGGGTTTGGAGCCTATGGTCTTTGATGTTCTGGTGATGATTCTGTTCATTATCTGTATTGTGTACTTAGATGTGTTTTCTATAGCAGTAACTGAAGGTGACACAGTGCTCTGGATTATGGCTGTATAAAATTGGCCCAGTGGACTTTTGAGCTGTCTCAATAAATAGAATCTCAGTTGGGCTTTTTGCATTAGATGATTGCAGATGAGGTCACATTTCAGGGTATTGCTGACATGGGTGCGCCAGGGAACTTGATGGAGTTGGTTGCTTTTATTAGTTTCATTTCCATAGTATTTTTTCCTTCAAGACCAGGGATTTTTCCCCTCACCTAAATTCTAAACCTCTAGGCTGCAGGTTCTTCATGGGTTTTCATAGGTGTCTTAATTGCACTCAGACTGTTCTTAGCGTGGTACTGTTGTTTTATTGGTGTCAGTTCCAAACCCCCCTAAAAACTACAAATCATAGTACATATTGTATCATAAAAAACGATGATTACCTTTGCCAACTGGTCTAATCTAGCCTGAGCTGGATCAGGTATGTTGGAGTAGTATGAAATTACTCAGGGCAGTAGATCACCAGAACTGAAGATGACAATCACTGTGTTAGAATGGGGAACTAACGTGCAGGGGGGGAGGTACGCCGGGACCAGGACTAGGAAATACTGTCCTAATGCTGGTGCCTCAGCACCTTCACCTTCGCCTTCACCATTATGAATTCCAACCCTTTTCCGTACCCTTGTCACGTCTGCTTTTGGTTGTGCTTGTGGAAAGTTCTTGCTCAAATTCCCCCGAGGCCACGGCTGCACCATGGCCGTCTCTGGCCCACTCTCAAGGGCCCTTGAGGTCGTTCTTCAGTTTCCTCGCCTTTATGTGTAGCCTGCTGAAATATGAGGCTTCTTTTGATGTCTTGCTCAAAGCTGAAGGAAGTGCCCACTGATGTATTGAGTACAGGCTTCCATATCTGTGGAAAAAAAAAAGCGTAGGGGGACGGGGGGGTCTGTGCCCTGGTCGTGAACCCTGCGCTCTGTGTTTAATGGGGAAACAGTGCTGTACCAGAGCGAGCTAGTAATAGGGGGGATTGGGACTCAGCTGCTGCCTTTTAGCCTTTTATTTGAGAGCTCAGCAGGAAGCTATAGGTTTGAGAATGGAAGAAAGTGGTTTAAGTTCAGGTCAGTTCTGGGTCAGCGGTGAAGCCGAAACTCACAAATGGACATCGGGTTTGCTTTTGGTTGTTGAAGAAGCTGCCTGAACTGCAGTCTGATTGAAAGTTTTAGAGCGTTATATCGGTTGTTCGCAGTAGGTGTCAGTTCTCCTCCTTCTCACTCTTGTTAGCACAGTGACTCACCGGTGTGATCGCTGACTCAAACAACCACAGCCAGAAGAGGGGAACACCTGGGAGAGCCGAGACAGCATATGACTGAGCTGTGAGAGTCTAGGACTGCCAGACTGGAGCGGAACGAGTCTTAGTCATTCGCAATCTGACCCTAGATGTGCACTTACAAGGCCAACAGCAAAGATGTAAGGCGGTGGTCCTGCAGCACTGGAGTCCAGCACAGTTCAGTATTGCACAAGTACACAAGCTTTGTTCAGTTTCAGAACAGTTTCATGAATGCAGCCTTGTTTGAACCCTAAACTGCATTTTTATTATTTCAGTACTAGTGTTGTTATTAACCTACTGTTGTTTCTGTTTCTATGACTGATGTATGTAAATGAGCTGTGTTCTGTACAGCACCATGTTTAAAAAAACAGTAATCCAGACCTGTAACTTCAATGTGAATGGGTGGAGCTACCTGCCGTAATCTGAATAGATGGATGAAGCACTTAATTAGGAACGCCTTATTGTATTTACACTCATTCTGTCACATCCACTTACTATGTAGGGACACATTGTAGTTCTTCCATTTCAGGCTGTAATCTGTTTTTTGTATATCTTGTTAGACCTTTTACCTAGGGGTGTAAGAAAATATCGATTATCGAGATATTATGTTTTCTGATATTGTATCGATTGTGTTTAAACATTTGACCACTAGATGGCAGTGTTGTAATCCATTTTCAGCTCCACTCCAACATTAACAAGCAGCACAAGGGCGAAGTGCTATTGTTCATATAGTTAATATAGTGTGTTTTAATAGTAGGATTGTAAAAATCACAGTATATCACTTTGCTTGCAGTATATCATGATATATTGAATCTTGACCACTGTATCATGATACTTATTGTATTGCCAGGTTCTTGCCAATACACAGCCCTGCTTTTACCCAGTTCTTCAACAGTCAGGACCCCCACAGGACCACCAGGTGCAGGTATTATTTGGGTGGTGGATGTTTCTTGGTACAGCTGTGACGTGCTGGTGGTGTGTTAGTGTGTGTTGAGCTGGTGTAGATCAGACACAGCAGTGTTGCTGGAGTTTTTAAACACCTCTGTGTCACTGCTGGTCTGAGAACAGTCCCACAACCAAAACTATCCAGCCAACAGTGTCCTGTGGGCAGCGTCCTGTAACCACTGATGAAGGACTAGATGATGACCAACATCTCAAATCATCCCAGACTTTACATCTACAAGGTGGACCAACAATGTAGGTGTGTCTAATAGAGTGGACAGTGAGTGGACACAAAGCTGGAGCAGCGCTCCAACAGTTAACTACTTTAACTTTAAAATGTTTCATTAATAGCATAAAAAAATTTGACCTGATTGGGAGTTTAGACTGTTCTAATTACCTCTGCTATGTTACAGCTATGACAGTAGAGAACTGTAGTGTGGGCCAAAAGTGGGCCTGTTTTGCGGTTGGGCCAGGTCTGTGGAACACAATAAAGTTGACCTTACATCAGCACGAGTGAATGCAGTCTCTTAATCCACAGTTAGAAGGTCGTTATGCTGTTTAGGGATAGGTTTTGCTAACACAGGGAGATCGGCCAGGCCTGTTGGACTTTCTCCTGTTCTCTCTCTCTCTCTCTCTCTCTCTCTCCCTGGCTGAGCGTCTTGCTGCTCGTGCTGCACGAGCCAGAAGTGTTCTCTTGCTCCTCTGCACCGGGCTCCAGAGAGCCGCAGCCGGCCAGCCGCCCACTCCTCCACCCGCCGCTGCAAATGTGGATCGAATTAAAGTCAGCCCAGGCCGCCTTCTCCCCCCCAACTGCTGACTCCTCCTTCCAATAGTGGTCTGATCGCTCTCCTTTTTTTCCTTCTCTCTTCTCTTCTAACATGCAATTTACAATCCCGCTCTCTTTAGCTTTCCCAGCTTCACAGAAGACAAGATGGTTTTCCTCGAATAACGTGAAGCACCAGTCAACCAAAGCCGTTTCTGTTTTTTATTCTGTTTCTTTGTCATTTGTACTGTTTTTGTGATGAAAACAAGAACATCTGAAAACCAGACCTGGCCTCTCCTTTAAAGATGAATTAGTTTTTTATCTGTTAAAATGTGAGCACATATCTAAGAAGTCTCTCTCCCACCTCCACCCTGGTGTTTTTACCATCATCTCTTTGTTGTTCTTCATGAAAGCCACTTATCTAACATTCAAAGCCAAAAAAAAAAAACAACTCACAGATGCAGAAGATGATTTGAAATGATCCATTTATTGAGCTGGTTTTACAGTGGATTGGTTTTGCCATACATAAGAGATGCTGAGCACTTAGCACTTTCATCTTGACCATCTAAACACAAGCATCAGCGCCTCAGACAAACAGTCAACCAAAGCCTGTACAACACAATGATGTAACAGCAGACCATGCTCTCTTACGTTCTCTTACTCTCTCTCTCTCTCTCTCTCTCTCTTTGTGTCATCACGACTCTTATCCAAATACATTCACTCCCACACAGTCCTGGGTGAGGCATGGAGTGGCGTTACATCAAGCAAAATGGCTTCACCACCAATAAATATAGTATAAAAACACAACTGTTATAATTATCATTATCAAAAAAATGAAACATGATCATAAAAGATAGCAAAGGCACTAAACGAAAACCACCTCGGCAGTCCAGGGTTTTTTTTTTTAATCAATAAGGCAAAAAAAGAAAATGATTATTGTGGCAGGAGCCAACAATAGTAATAAATCGTAACAAAAATAATCAAAAAAATAATACTTAAATAACATAATAATACTATCTTTTTTTATTGTCAATAACAATATCCAGTCAAGTTTTCCTATAAGTAGACTTTCTGCTAACTAACAGATATGCACCAGTTAATTCCAGTTTGGCAGAAAGCATGTTTGCAGCTCGTCAATTCATGTGTGGCTTCGTGTTCGTCCTCTCTGCTACCACTCTGTGGTAAAGGTGAACTGCGTGCTAACCAACCGTGACAGTATAACGGCACATTAGGGTGATTTACAGTGTGCTCTGAGTTCCTCAGCGATGGAGACCAATAAGCCTGAACTGAACCTCAGTGCGGGATTAGCCCACCTACCTACAGAAGATTCCAGGATCTTTGGATTAGGAGCTCTAGAATGAACGAGCAGCTGAAATCGACCTGTTGTAAGTGAGAATTCACCCAGCTTAGAGGACCACCACTCAGCTGCTGAACACTGTCCACTATCAGTTTACCTGCGCATTGGTCAGCACTAGGACGAGCATCAGAGTATGAATGCTCTGGGATCAGCGTTTGATTCTCATATACTAGTGAACTTAATTACTGTATATGAGCAGGTACAAGGTCTCAGACTAGCATTCTTACTACGAGAGGTTTCAGATATTTCGGCCTCGGTTGGATCAGTGACTACCACATTCACGTTTCTGCCATAAAATAAAATAATATAAAATAAAATAAAATAAAATAAAATGATAAAGGTTCAATATTTTGGAGAATCAAAAACTGAAGCATAATAAACGAAATACTAACATAGTATAATTTCTTCACTGTGAATCCAGTTGACAATACAATGCAATACAAAAAATGCAATACAATACGATACACAAAGGGTGTCTCATTTTTCTCCATACCCAGGACCTCTGTTGCACAAACTGCCTTCATATGTCCCACAGATGTCCGCTAGTTTGTTGTTTCGGGGACTGAAATGGAATTGTGGGTTTTGGAGATTGATCTATTTCAGCTGTCCTCCTGCAATTAATTGTTACAGCTGATGACGGGTCTTTGCTGGGGGTGAACAAACAGGAACCGAGGAGCAAACTCCCAAGATGTGAAACAATGCAGGCTTATTTGCAAGAACGCTCTCTTTCAGACGTTCAGATCTACCAAAAAAAAAAAAAACCTGAAGCACTTTTCACTTACTTTCTTTATTTCTACCTACCTCATCAATCTACGTCAACACCTACAAGCATCTTTCACAACGTACAGCAGTATAAACAGCTGCCACTTCCCATTTCCAGTCCATCATTCACTAAAACCCACTTACTGGAAAAGTATCACACCTCCCATTCGTACCTACCACTATTAACATCCTTTTCTAAACTTCTCTCTAAATCCGCCCAACATCTACACTCACATACCTTCTACAACAAATTCTATGGAATCTCAGTACAATGTTAAGGCTAAAGCTAACAAGTATCCTAACACTATTCCAAAGAGTTAAGAGCAAAGCCCCACTCGTTTCAGTATGTATTACAGCAAAGTGTCTCTACATTCAAACTAGGACAAGATCTAGTACAAACACGCCACTGCAAAGACCTTTAGGAATTTGCTGGATCATCACTGTTTTGAAAACAATCATGTGTACCTACTTTTCTGAACGTTCCTCTGCGGGGTCAGCGCTCCTAAGCTCATGGCAAACTGAATGATAGCATGAGTTTGTGTACTGTGACCAGTTGCCCTCCATACTGGTCCATCAGTGAGCCGTGCTTTCCTGCGAGGACACAACTAGATATAAACATCGAGTGACTCGAGCTCTCCAGGAAGGAAAAACAGTGGAAATCTCTAAACTGCCTGTTTAAGCCTGTTACATTCCTGGGAACTGAGAGTGTGTCTAAAAGTGCTACCTTGTGTTTAAAAAAACAAAAACAAAGGAACAAAAAACTGCCTGCTAAGGTGAAGATGTCCAGAAGGCTTAAAAAGCAATTCAGCTCAATCAAGAAACCACACAGGCACAAACCCGGAGAGGAGAAACAATGCACAAGCACTCTTCTAAGAATCAGCCAGCCACGGGCAGGCCTTTTAAAGCCTTTGAGGATAAAAACCTTAGACTAGGCAGCAGGGTTGACAGAAACAAAGTCATTGTGCGAAGGATTCGGAGAGGTCAAAACAGGTTAGGAGCTTTAGAAGCTGCCCTTTCATCTTTCTGTAGGATCAGCACCTGCCATCGGATCGTCAACCCTTAAGTAAAGCATGGAAAACCCCTCATCCGTCAACAGCGACTGAGAAAAAGAACAACAACAGTCCAGAGGTTTGGTTTCTTCAGCTAATATCAATCCGCACACTTTGTTAGGAGGTTAATGTGCCTAGAGGAAAGGCTTTGCGCTCCGAGGTCCTGGGTCTCTCGACATTCAATACAAAACACAACAGCACATCTGGTGATGGCTCCGCCCGGCATCTCTCTCCACTTTTAGGAAATGACATACATAATTTCATATGAATTGAAAAGAAAAAGGCACTTCCTACATATTCCCATACATACGAGTCTAGATATAAGACCTGTAAGAGTTTGTCATTATATATGAGGCCTCGCGCCTCACGTGTGCAGTCTTAATGATTAATAACTCATTATAGAGCATAATAATTATATATGTCAGTTCCATTCGAGTTAAAGGAGAGACTGAGATTACCGCTTATCCAGTACAGCCAGACCACACCAGTTCTGTATCGCTAAATCTACGCAAAATATTAATAAATAAATGACACTGACAGTTCTTTTTGAGCAAGACCCTGGTTTTCTTTTTCTTTTTTTTTTTACAGGAAGTAAAGATCACAACATGTGCTCTATGTGAGTTTTAAGGTGCTTTTGTAAACTCAGCTTGGCTCTCTATGTCGGTTTAGGAGCCCTCCACTGTGTGGCGTCTATGTGTGATTCTAACTCACCCTTTGCTTTAACATGTAAACATTTGAACTCAGCACTGGTCTTCGTGAAAGTTGAGGACAGGCAGGAGTAACTACTAATCACTTCACCTACTGGACACTTACTACGCTGGCACTGGTGTGATTGCATGTGTTTGGTAGTGTATGAACCCAATTCAGCACGGTCAGCCTCCTGATCTTGTTATCCCAGCGTCACACTGGTCGTCAGAGATATACATAGCAAACACATCCACCCACGTTCCTCTCTGCCTTCTCTCTCTGTCTTCTCTCTCACTCTACGCCAGGTTGCTGCTGATGTCCAGGGCTTGCTGGTACACCTGAGTCATGTCATCCAGGTCTCCCAGCAGAGAGAAGCTGCTGTTGTCCCCAGGGGAGCCCTGCCCTGGAGCGCTTCGACCGAATTTCCCACCGTGCAGTGGCGGAGCCGTTTGGAGCCCTTTGAAGTTGGCTAGCTGGAGCAGGTTCTCCGCAGACACGCAGCCTCTGATGTTGGGCCGCGGGGCGATGGGAGGCCAGTCCACGCCACTGAAGGAGCTGTTGGTTAGGACGCTGCTGTCTTCACCCACAATGCTGGACGGGCGGCTCTGGCTGCGCGACAGACCTGAATCACCGGACGGCGGCTCACCAAGAACGCTCATGGAAGGCATGGCACTGTAGGTGGAGTATTTGCCATTCCGCTTCAGAATGCCCTTCCTACCTACGGCACGTTTGGGCGGTGAGCTGGCGACGAGCGGAGTTATACTGCCCCCTAAGAGGTCAGAGGACTCGCTGCGCTCCGGGGAAGAATAGTACCCTGATTCCCGTTGCTGATTGTTCTTCAGGATGCCCTTCTTAGGCAGGACAGGCACCATCTTTGCTGGAGAACCTCCCGCCAACGTGGGTTCCTCTTCCTCTCGGCCAGCAGCAGAGCCCAACTCCTTCTCTGCTTCTTTCGTGGCAGGCACCAGCTCGATGTCCTCCAGGCTGGGAGAGCGTTGCTCTTCAGAAGGACGTGTCTTCAGGATCCCTTTTGGTCTCTTCAGGCCCAGGTTGTCATCGCCGTTGCAGTGGGGCATCCCTCCATCGTTCTCTTTCTTGGACTTCTTGAGCCGCTGGCGGACCAGCAGGAGGGGCTCAGGCCGGGCGCCTTTGCCCGCTCGTGGCTCGGTCCGACTCTGCCAGTCGATGAGGCGAGCCAGCATGGGGGAGCCGGTGTCACGTTGGGTCTCGCAGTCACACACACTGCTCTTCCAGCCCCAGTTCACCCACCAGTGATTTGCAATGTCCTCCACCGTAGCCCGTCTGTCTGGGTTCACCATCAGCATCCAGCGAATCAGACCACGCGCATCTGGAAAAGCAAGCAGTTGCGGACGCTTTAGGAATATAAATACATGTTGCCATCTCTGAATCGATAAAGTGCTTTCAGTCCATTCTAAAACTTTACACATGATGTCTATGAATACCAGGATAATGATCATATCGTCAATGTCCAGTGAAAGACGTACCTCCGTTTTTCGATTTTAAGTTTTCTACATAATTTGAACACGTCAATGGCCGTTTACACTGTGTGACAATTTCATGATGAGTGGACCAATAGAAGAGCTCCAAAACCGTTTGGACAAAATCTGGTTCCACTGACTTACATTTAAATGAAAGTAGGTTTTTGGTCTCTCCTGTAAAGTTGCAATTTTGGGGATACCTGTTTTTCATTGGACAGCGACGATATATACAAACTATTCCTTTTTTATCTATTTAACTTTTAAATTCAAACCCTGGGCTGCTCACCCCTCCACCCACCTCCTCCTTTTTTTCTGAACAAATCAAATAGATTGAAAAGATAAAGTGCTTTCAGTTCTTTTGATAACATCCCAGGCACCTTTTGCCAGTCTCTTTAGACTCTGACAGTCTCAAATAGTTCTCAAAGAATTGCCCTCTACCTGACGACTGGGTGGGTTCTCTGTATTCTCCGTTGCTGATTTGGCGGATGAGGTTCTTGTGATCTCCCCCATCAAATGGCATCGTACCATAGACCAGCGTATAGAGCAGCACTCCCAGCGCCCAGCTGTCCACCTGCAGGGAAGAGATAACCCAGGTATCTGCTGACTCTGGACAATAAGCAGTATAAAGACACAGCAGAACAAAAACCACACATGGCACTGCTTAAGAGAGACACTCTGAAGATCAGATATAACATGAGAGGACTCCTCTGGCCATGCAGACATAACTAGGCCTTCCTAATGGAAGCTGCTTCTATAAATACAATCCAGGACTGATTACTATACCACTCCATATGCTGCATTTAAGCGTTACTGCTGTTGCTATGGTGGTTCAGTTACAATGATACTGACGATGGTTCTCGTTTGCTCTGAGAAAGTGTCAGTGTCCAGTAATTGTGTGCAGTTGTCAGATAAGCAGCATTCATGCTATCAGCCATTTCCTCCTGCTTTCTGGACCTCCTGTTATGCAAGTACACTCTTTTAGCACACACAAGACATCGTACATAAGCCCTACAGCTGTGGAGAAGGAGCGAGGAGGAGGAGGAGTAAATAAAAGGTTAAGGGTGCTAATGAAGGCAAATGTAATATCGACGGCAGGCTTGAGATGCCTCAAAGAACTCCTGGGAAACCTTTCCACTCTTACATAGTCTGCAAAGTCTGCTTACTTAACAAATCATCTCTTGATGGCTTGCCAGGCCCAGCATGGGTGTCGGGTCACAGGAAATCAGATAGTAAGTCTTGAGTGATTAGACTTCCTCACAAATTGTTTTGCTCAAGGCCTTCCTCTCATCAGTCAGAGTATGAAGAGATTCTGATCACGACAAGGTGACACAGCCATTGTGCATGCTATTTATTCCCCTTCGCCGACTGTAATTTGTGGCTTTTCCCATAAGAGTACTGTAATTTTGATTGCGATCTCTGAGTTGCAGGGTTGTTGTTTTTTTTTTTTTAGTACCCGTAGGAAAATTGCAGCAAATTAAAGCAAATTGAAAGCCTCTGCTTTTGGGTCTAAAAATATGGACTGCACTTGTTATAGAACACTCAAACTGCTCCATTCTGGCATTCTGGAAACGCCTAACAATTGCCTTGTAAACAGAGCGTTTAACCGTTCTCTCTCGCTCTCTCTCTCTACCTACCACAAAAAGAGACAGGCAGAAATACAGACAGAGAGAAGCCCTCTTGAAAACAACCGAGTTGAACTTCCTTGCCTGTGGAACTCATTTGAGTGCCTTCGTGAGGACGTATCCAGGCAGCAGCAATCATAAAAACTTCAAAGTCCTCACAAAGCAGAAGTGCTCCTTTCAAATCAGTCCTAGCCTTTAGCCTGGGATGATGCTCATCACCGCAAGTAAGGGGGATTTTTCATCGCCTGATTAGCTGTCTGAGATACACTATGCATCCTCAGGCACTAAGGATGAAGCTGATGCCAGATCAGCTTTGATGGGCTGCGGCTGATTCTGGAACAATAACTAGAAGAGTTACAATGAGACTAGAAGGCTGATCCTAGATCGCCGGTGGAATGGTGTGGGTCTGCTTTGTGGCTCTGGATAATCCCATCAAGATGCAGCTTAATGCCTCAGAAACTCTCTGACTGCCTCATCACACACACACACACTCACATCCCGAGTGGAACAGCCTGGAGCTTAGTGATGCTCTGTCCATCTTTCTGTCATAGCAGTAACAAAGCTGAAACTACGGAATGATGTTTAAATTTATTCACTCAAACCACTCAAAAGTTATTATATATGAATGTGCTTCTACACTCATAATGCATGTATCACTTGATCCATTCGCAAGCGCTGGACTTTATGTGGACTGTACTGGCCATACTTTGCTTTGGATAAAAGCATCTGTCAAATAAACTCATGTAAACACAGTGAATGTGACTTTTCTTACCTCAGGGCCCCGATAAGGTCTTCCATTGACAATCTCTGGAGAAGCATACAGAGGGCTGCCACAGAACGTCTGCAAGAGCTTGTCCTTATGGTACAGGTTGGACAGCCCAAAGTCAGCAATCTGCTCCGACAGATAAATAAGATATATTTATTACTTTCGCTACTTGTCAGTGTAGAGAAACCAGTAACCAGACATCCAAGACATCCTTGGCATTAAGATGCTGAGATATTGTTTCCATAAGACAGATATACATGTAAATCTCCCATAAGAGTGAATTCCGTAGTGTGAGGTACAATAATTATGAAATGAGAATGAAGGAATCGAAAAACCGACCCATGTGTCTCACCTTTATATTACAATTCTCATCCAGTAGCACGTTTTCCAGTTTCAGATCCCTGTGCACCACTCCATTCTGAAACAGACAAACATATAACCTAGGGTCAGTTTAAACATTGTAACTGATGCTTTTGATCAAATCCTGAATTTCTGAGGCTTCCCTGCTGAATAAACTTAGTCTTGAGTGGCTTGCTCCAGAGCACAATGACAGTAGCAGATGTTAAAAGCTGGGATTAAACTGTGACCTCTTGGTTCATAGGCAAGTTTCTGAACCCCTAGCCTACCTCTACCCGGCTATACGGAGTCTCGCATTAAAAGCCACAGGTAAAGATAATGAAGGATTACTCGATGTTCTAACAGCTAAAGCATGTAGCTAAGTAAATAGCACAACCTCCTTGGACAACACCACGCTATTATATTTACTGAGGTCATAGGCAACATATTGAGATCAACCAACTAACATCTGCGCCGTAAACACACGTCTGTAATTACAGACTACAGCGAGTTATGTTCTCACACCGGCTCTGGATTAAAACCCGGCTGTGTCATTAGTGCTTCTTTTAAAGCGGCAATTAACATGTGGGAAGCTGGGCCAGAAGCACAGCCGTTCGAGATTAGGATCGCGAGTTCCGTCGCAGTTGACTTCATTAGCGATGTGGCTATGCACCATGCACTTCCAACTTGGACGGCATGAACGGGGGGAACACATGTTCCGCATGCTTCTGACCCGAGCAGATGGGCAGAAAGACGACAGCCAAGCATGGTACATCCTGCGTCGTCTCAAACACAGACGGGCCGGCGCTGATGCCCGGAGCGATGATAGTGATTCAGTCCCACCATAGTCACCAAAGGTCAGCAGTGAGCTTCTCCAGCCAGGGGAATGACATCATCTGCCTCTCAGCTGTAGAGAAGATGTCAATAGGGCAGCCCACCCAGCGTTGCGTCTGTGTGGGACCTGGCTCCAAAGCGAACGCGCTGGGGGGATGGAGGCTCTGCTGGAGGTTTCAGCCTATGCACACGGCGGTGGAAACCGGGGAGAGATCTGATCCATGGAGGGAAACAATAATGAGAGACTGGACAGAAAGACAAAAGTGGAAAGATCCCAGAGACTGCTTACGGGTGGAATGTTTGCAGTATGTGTGGCCCGCTCAATTCTCTCTCTCGCTTCGGGCGGCCCACCAAATGAGCACACGCTCTATGACAGGCTAGCGTATTACTCCGCTGAAAGCTAAGCTGAATGGCTAAACGCACGCCTCGAGATGCAAAGCTGCTTCCCATCAGGCTGTTGTTCGGAGATTCCTCCTGAGCGCGAGCGGGCCAAAGACAACATGCTCGCGGAGGTGATGTGTTCTGTGTGTATCGTAGGGTTTTATCAAATAATAGCATGTTGTGAACAAAGACCCTAGTATACAAAAGAGGTCATGAGGCTGGAGGAGCCAAGCCTAACAGAGGACAATGGAGGAGACAGTCTATGATGGTGAAAGGAAAGGTGAGGTACCTTGTGGCAATAGTGCACAGCAGAGACAATCTGTCTGAAGAAGTGTCGTGTCTCTCTCTCCGTCAAACGCCGACGCTCACTGATGTAGTCATACAGCTCCCCCTTACTGGCGTACTCCATCACGATCACAATCTTATCCTTATTCTCAAACACTGTAACACAAAACAGATAGCGAAGCAGTGTTAATGGTCAGCAAACAGCATTTGCCTAAATTAAACCTCCGATCTACCCACGCTGCATTTCTCTGGATGTGTTCGAACAGCATGTCTCGCTATAAGTACATGGTGCATAATATCTGACAAATGTTCGGATAAGGAGAAACACAACCACAGAGGCAGTAATTTTCAAAAGAAGTGCTCCGGTCAAAAATAAAACTCTAAACCTCCCAAGTTCACTGAGGTTGAAACAAGAATGAAAAAAAAAAAAAATAGACACTCAACATCCAACAGACATTTAAAACTAAAGAGAAAGTAAATATTTTTTGACTGGGCAGCTCAGAGAGTTCACAGGGTCACGGCTAAAACCACTAATGAGCATGAGACTCGGGAAAAGCCATAGTCGAGCTTGTGGTGTAACGACAACAAACACAGCAAATTACAGTGAAACGTTGCAAATGCTGCAGCAGAATGTGGTCGTTTAATTCGAAGCCCAAAAATCCCCAAATCTCCTTTTAAGGAGCACCCCACCCAGCGGTGTGCCCCAACAGGCTGTGCCTGTCACCTTTCCAGGAAGAGAAGTGCATCCTGGTACTCGGATCTGCCCACTCACATGCATGCCTGTGTGGCGAAAATCACATTTCCAGAAATTATCCCTTCGCACTAGCGTTCGCCTTGCTACTCATTTTACAGTCGAATAGCTGTCACTGACCGCAGTAACTATTTACCACGGACCTGTAGGCAGCCCTACTCACTGGACGAACCAATTCAAATCCTCACTTTAGCTTGGAGGACGTTTCACTGCACATGAAATAGTTAAAACAATAGCTGTGGCCACTCTGAGGCCTGAGTTCTGCGTAAAGCTTTCTCCGTTTGTATTGATTATATAGACCAGATAGAAGAGAAACCACACAAGCCTATTTTAGATCACTTAAGAACTTGACAGGCTTTGAGGCGAGCGAGTGTCGGTTAGGGCATGCAGTTCACACAATGCTGACTGTGGGAATATCATTTTCCGTTATTTGTCAGCTCCAGTGCAAAATTAAAGATGTCAGCGTCAGACACCAAACGTCCCCCAGACCACTGGTAGCAAACGAGTTAAGGGGAAAACTGGGGCAAATTCTTTTTTTTTTTGGAAAATTGTGCAAACTTGATTTTTGGCCAAAGCATTCCTTTAACCACTCAGCAGGAATGCCTTCTGGGGCTGTGCACATACAGGAAAAAGAGACAGTGGAGGAACAGAAGGCTGGGAAGGAAGGAGAACACGGTGCCACTGTTCCCATTTCAGTAAATCATGCACTTTGCACCACACCGTGGAATACAGCAGGCGGCTATGAAGTTCCGCAGCACTGCTTGGAGCAACTGCTTGCATGTCGATGAGGGGTCACAATTCAAGGCCAAAGCACCGATTACGCTTCCAAATAACTCACTTGTCATTTTCTGCACGTACCCATTTTTGCCCTTCGCTATTTAATGCGGGGTACTGGGGCTGACTCCTGACGTGGCGAGGGCAAAATATCAAAAAGGTAAAACCAACACAAAATGGTTATTCAAGAATAATCTTTAGTCTAGACAATGGCTCTATATACAACCAGTAACACTTGAGGAACCACTTGACAGCATAGCTGGCTCTTTATATATAAAACCACTTTATATTGTTCTTTAAAAAAGACTTGTTTAAATAGTTCTCTATGGCACCTTTTCAACACTATGTGAATCCATTTTTAATAAAAATTCAACTTAAAAAGCTTATTTTTTCTGTCAGTGATGCTGATTGTGCAACAAATATTCCATAAACGTTGAAGACACAACGTTCTCTTCTCTTTTCAGATTAACAGGCTGTTTTAAGCATTTAATAACCCTTCTTAATGTTTATCTATTTAGGCCTGGGTGTGTTGCCATAACTGCACGACACCATTACAGCGTGAGGATAAGAATGTGCAATGAAATGTCCAGCACGCAACCACGGGACTCCTCTGTAGTTTCCCACACTCTACCTCTGCAAAGACATGAAAACACAGCCAAGGGCACACTGAAGTTCCAAAATCCCTTTAGAAGTCCCTTTAAAACGCCCATCTGATTCTGATCGAGTCTGACCTGTGCTAAAATCATCTTCCGTGGTTCCGCCGGGACGGAAACTTTTGTGTCTGGAGGTGCTCCCAGTCCATGACCTGGCATGACACAGGGAGACTTCTGAGCTGCCTCAGCGTGAACGTGTGTTCATTAGCCATAGCCCCTGACCCCTTATCCCCACTTCTCTCAGCTTCACAGGGGGATAATTAGCCAGATTACATAACCTCGACTAACAGCGGGCCGCATGGGCTCTACTCGCCCGTCACTCTGGCCCTTTGTTCAGTCGCTCTACTTACAGTGCTGCAATTACCGCGCATTGTTCATGCGCCACTCACCCCTTTCAGACTCCATAACACTTGCGCTCTGCTCCAGTCTGTGTAGCAGAGCTATAATTAGCACTACAAGAGCGTGCGCTGCAACCAGCTAACCCACTCACCTGTGGGTCGGTCCAAAAGTGCTGAAACTTTGGGCGAGTGAACCCTAAGCTTCGTAGCTCAAGAGGAAAAACGTTTGCAAAGGCTGGAACATGAAAGAGAATGAGTGAGGCTCTTGGCTGGTGTTGCATCGTAAATGAGATTATCTCATGAATTATGCCTTATGTGACAAGCATATGCATGTATGCTCGTGGGGTAGGATGCGATTAGCAGGGAAATCCCCATTCGCACTTGCATCTGGTTCAGCTTTGCCTCACACACGCACTTAATGGCTGACATGGGTGTTGCCCGGATATACGTTTCTGCCTCCATACATTTCCAGCGCCGTTTTGGTAGAAGGCCAACCCACAACAGTAAACACAGTTTAACAAGGTATACCAGAAGCCACACAGCTTTCACAAAAGAAATTGTAGATGTGGTGAAAGCACACGAAACAGCATACGCGCAGAGACCAGAGGCCTCACTCCAGAGGCTCGTTTGGAGGGGTGTTTTCTCCTAATCATCATTTCAGACACTCCGAGCCAGGCCAACCACAACACGGGCTGAGTTATGACACCGCGTGGAGGCAAATATAGTTCCTCTTCAGATGTGCACCACTTAATAAACACAGCCTCCGTGTAGAATCTGCAGAAAATGGCAAAGTCAGCTAATGTGGTGTGGGTCGGTCCCCGACGTGGCACAGCAACACCCTTACTGCACAGGGAGTAACATGAGAAAAGACACAGACAGACATAGCAGCAAACTGCAGACCCACCAGAGTTTCAGAGCCTGCTTGATTTAGAAAAGACTTCTTTTTCAGTATGTGCAGACATATTTGCAGTTTGTTTTTAGGGAGATGTTTGGAATAAAATAAAATAAAATAAAAGTTATGTCTGTGGGCCTGACCGATTTCCTCAGTTTGTTTTGAATGTAGGCTGGTTAGTTCCTGATAAAAACAAAGTACAAATTGTTAATAAACTACCTCTGAAAAAACAACCATGCATACTATAGAGTTTTCAAATATTTATAAAAGACAAAGAAAACAAGTGATAACAAAGTGAGCATAATTAGCATAACGTGTAGATGGGTCGCAAGATGGTCGCGCCTACTGAAAGCATGGACCGCAAGCTGCAGCTACAAACAGTCGCTCGCGTGAATCTGAAGTTGTTGGAGTGTTTCACACAGAAGCACAACAGTGTGGTGCTCTGTCAGCTCTGCTCAGTGGAGATGCTATACACGAGAACTTGAAGACCAAACATCCTGTAGCGCTTTGTCAACACAGCAGCGGGACAGCACCTGTTTACTAGTTGGATTCATTTTAGCATATTATTTTAAGATTTTTAACACATGTAACTAGGGCTGAGCGATAAAACGATAACGATAATTATCGTGAAATAACATTTCCTAGATGTAGAAATAGAAAGTCGATAGAAGTTCCGTCAGTGTTTTGAGAGACAACACAAACAGCCAATGAGAATGACAATAGCGCCGCTCCAAACCAATCAGGTGGCTGAACTGGAGTTCCAGCCACTTCGTGTTTGGTTGAAGCACACAGCGCAGAGTGTAGTCGTAGCGGCAGCTTAACCCACGTACTAGTAATAAGTCACTGCAGACACAACAGTCCAGCAGAGAGAACGAAATGAGAAAAAACAACGACAGAAAACGTTAATTACTACTGAAAGAAACATGTTACATTTGTTAATAATCTTAAAATAATCTGCTAAGATAAGAACAACTAGTAAACAGGTGCTGTGTTGATAAAGCGCTACGGGGTGTTTGAGCTTCAAGTGCTGGTGTGTAGCAGCTGTACAGTTGTGTTGTGCAGAGCTGACACAGCACCACACTGTTGTGTTTCTGTGTAAAACACTCCCTCAGCTTTAGATGTAGGTGAGCGATTGTTTGTAGCTGCAGCTCGCGCTCCGGATAAATCCATGCTTTCAGTAGACGCGGCCACCTTAGCGACGCATCGACGCATGTTATGCTAATCGACGTAATTTCGTAATCGATAAACATAAACATGTATACTGTATGAGTTCGAGTGAGAACGCTGAGGCAAAGTTGACTTTATAATCCAAAAACCCGAGCAGGGAAACTTTTTTGTTCTACCGAAACAGAATCGCTAAACGAACTCACCATTTGAGCCGACAGAGAGTCGACTCACCGCTACGAGTCCTTTCCTCAGAACTTAAAGGGCCAGCAACAGTTTAACACAGTGTCTGTGTGAATACTGTTCATAGTAATACTGCCCCATATACACATTACACAACTGTATTACACACACACACATACACATATATGTGTGTGTGTGTGTTTAATACAGTTGTGTAATGTTCTATTGTACATTTGTCTATTTGTCTGAAAATAAAAAACAATTTAAGAAAAAAAAATTTTCGATACCTTCATATCTCACTTAAAGTTAAAAGGAAATAGTGATTTGATTTATATCGTGATATATATCGATATCGACTGATATGAAAAAAATTATCGTGATAAGATTTTTTCCCATATCGCCCAGCCCTACGTGTAACATATTTCTTTCAGTAGTAGTTACGTTTTCTGTCGTCATTTTCTCTTATTTTATTCTCTCTGCTCGACTCAGACGCCTGCAGTAACCAAATTACTAGCAGGTGGGTTAAGCTGCCGCTACACCTGACTGGAACTCTAGTTCAGCGACCAAATTTGTTTAAAGCGGCGCTATTCTCATTCTGATTGGCTGTTTGTGTTGTCTCTCAAAACATGGAGGGAAATTAATTCTATCGACTTTCTATTGACTACATCCTATAGTTCTATCGAGGAAACGTTATTTTGTGACAAATATCGTTATCGCCCAGCCCTACTGCTAAAGTTAATATGTTGTTTAAAAAGCATTTCAGTCTGCATCTGTCACAGAGGAAGGCTGTGAGATTCTGTTCCGAAGCTTCCTTTTGAAGCTCTACTCTGAATTTGTCCTGACTGACGGCTGAATTGTGATCACAAAATTCAGGAAACGACTGAAATTGCCCCTAGAAGGCCTTGTGTCCTAATCCAATGGTTCCCAATATGTATCCCGGAACATCCGTGTCTCACCCATTTTGGTGTTTTCTCTACTATAACAACTACGAGCAAGTCATTCTCGAGTTCAAGGTTAAAGCAGGAAAAACACTCCAATGTACAGGGCAGGGCACGTCAAGGACCAGGATTAGAAACCACTGCCCTGAGGGAAGAAACACACGGGCCATTATTCAGAGTCACTCCTTTGTTTATTTTTAACTGAGCCCCACGTTGACCCATCTGGCTTAAGCATGTGCACTAAAAAAAGAAGAAGGAAAAAAAGAAACCGTACTGTACGGCACTGTATCGGTAATTCATTATTCGAGAAAAGGAGGTCATTACTTATTCATTGGAAAATCATGTTTAATTCATTGCCAAGTCACAGGCGCTTTAGTGCATTAAAGTGAGAGGCAGAAAGCCCCTCTCCCTCCAAGAGCCGAGTCTGCTTCCCAGCTGCTCCGGCTGAAACCACCAGCAGATGTCTGGCCTCAAGATCAAGAAGATGGAGGGGAAAAAAGAAGAGACCCCTTAGATGTGTGGAAAGTTGCCCACAGACACCCCACTTCAGCGCACACAAAGACACAGACATCTGCCTCTAAACACACACACGAAACTCATACATACATGCGCACACATCCTCCACCACACACGCACCTCCAAAAGTACACACAGACACACACATGATTAATAACATCCAGAAGGAGCTTCGCTTGAGATCTAAGAGTGACATCTTCACTCGGAGACTTTCCATCATGCCACAGACAACAAACTGGCACACAGACAGATGACAGCAATGATAAAAAGAGCAATAAAGAAAGTGTGAGACTAATGAGATGACTTCAGCGGTGAAGATTCTCAGTGTGGAGGTAGTGTGAGGCAAAGAACTATAGATAATGAATCTATACATAAATTATATATGAACTCGGAGAAAAAAACAGATGCAGGGATAAGACAGGTCGAAATAAACAGATGTCAAGACAAACCTTCATAAATAGAGATAATGTGGGGGTGTCGGAGCGACGACATGATCTCAATCTCCCGACGGATGTGAACCATATCCTGTTCATCCTTGATCTTTTCCTTCCTGATTGACTTTATAGCAACCTGCAGGGATGAAACAGAGGAACACATTCAGCATATAATTCAGTCAGCGAGCTACGCAAGAGTCAGTCACCATGTACCATTCACTCGTTAGTTCATACAGCACAGATATTAATCCGGCACCAATACTGGAATCGTAAGCCAATGCCGATATTCGATATTCGTATGTAACACTCATTTCTATAGAATTGCGAGGTGATGTTTGCAGCAAATTTAGCTAAATGTAGATATTACAGCACAGCCTATCATCACTGATTTTCTGATTTTTTACAACAGCTTGTCATGCCCATTGACCTAACCCTACATACATGTACTCAGTACTTATTAAGTACTTATTAACAGCTACTTTAGCTAACTTTGCTCAAAACAGTGAATGATGCCTGCTGGAAAAAGCCTGTGAAAACATCTTTATAGGGTACCAACAAGGACGGACTAAGGATAGTCTGGACCCCCTCAACCCACGCCGCTTGTGATCAAGGGCCCTTTAATGGCATGCCCTGCTCTTTTCTAGGGCCCCCTGGTAGGGGCTCTCATAACCAGGGCCCTCTAGAAATATGCCCCCCTCTTTCCTAGGACACTTAATAGCCAGAAGTCGAAGTCAGAGCAGTGCCACAATGCCTCGTCCATTTTCATAAGGGGCCCAAAAGCATGGCTAGGGCCCCCAAAAGCATGGCTAGGGGCCCCAAAAGCATGGCTAGGGCCCCCAAGAGGCCCTGGGGTCAAAGTCCCTAAAGGTCCTAGGATCCTTAAAATGGAGGGCCCTCGGAAATAAAAATCAGTCAGTAATACAGCCATGGGTACCTAGAGTAAAGTGTTAATAAAGTGTTATCAGAACATATCTGCCCGATGCTGCAAACATCTGCCAATACAGACACGATTCTGATGTCATTCATTATTCCTACATTTTATTCAGTAACTCCTATAAACAGTTCAGTAACAGAGGAATGTTCCTTATCCAGCAAGCACAGACCTTAAAGGGAGGCCTAAACTACAAACCCAGCCATTTCAGACAGTCGGTGTGTCATTTTCAGCGCTCCTGAGAGAAAATGAAGGTGTTCTACTTGGGAACCAGCATGGCACCGAGTGCAGTAATGGTGGCTCTCTCTGTGTCTCTTCACTCTTGTGGACACTGCTGTGGATGGCGTGGATTGGTGAATGCTTTCTCACTGAGACCTAGGACTCAAGACAGATTCCCATCTAATAGATGGATCAGATTGCATGGTAGGGAACAGATACCACATGTTCCATCGCATAAAGCCTCCCTACTTTTGGATAAGTAGAGATTTTCTAGATGATCTAATGTTAACATAAGGGTATAATATGTGAAATGAACTTCCACAGCATGCTCCTGAAGCAGTGGAAGAACGTTAAGGCCCTGTGAATGCTCTGTGATGCTGGGAGGGCCGTAATTTCTAAATGATCTCACTGGGTTTGACCCCTCTATGGTCAGCGTGACATGGTTCTTTCATAAATACATTACAGTGGTTTCATATGCCAGAGAAATGCATCTTAATTGCATAATGGAAGTGCACCTACAGCAGAGCCTCTCTGGGGTAATCAGAGTGAAAAGCCTCATGTTATTGAATCTCTCCCACAGCATGCTGAGGAGGACAGGTCGGGGAATGCAGGTAATACTGGAGTCAGACACATCAAACTTCTCTGAATCCGGGTACCGGATTCTGTTTCGTCTTTCATATCCTGATGAATCTGAGTCAATGGGTGAGGAAGCTGATACTATAACAGTACGCTAGCCCTTGCTAGGCTCTCATCTTTAGTGCAAGGGAACTAAAAAACCAACCACGGTAGTTTTGTTACAACCTGCATTGAACTTCTGAAAAATCTAGAATATCACTAGTTTAAGGTCTAGATATGGGGTTCGGCCTTTTAGAGAGTTTACTTTCAGGAAGGTGGAGGGGGAAGAGCCCATGCTGACTGATGGGTGATGTCATATGCGGGAAAAGGAAGTGCTAGCAGGGATTTCCTGCCCATGTCGCACTCCCACCCATGTTCTTCATGACCAATTTTAGAGCTGACGGAACAGCATGAGGTGGAATTAAAAACATTTACATGGAAAAAGGATATCCTATATGAACACCTTAACTCAGGTTTTTGTTACGTCAAACAAAAACTCACGATTCTCTGAAAGGGATGTTACATCCCAAGACAAATTTAAGTGCCTAATCAGATTAAACCAACTATTGAACACCAAATGCCTGGAAAAGCTTCCAAATAGTCATTATTGTTGGGGTAACTTTAAACCATCTTTTTAGTTTTATTAAGCAATGGAAACTTTTTCTTCAGTTCTTGTCTTTCTTCTTGCTGCGTGTGCCTTCTCAAAAAATCTAAGCCTTTTAATGGACTTGTTGTTAAGTTGAACTGGAAGGAATAAGAACCAGGTATTCCTGATACTCTTGAAGGTTAAAGTGCATTGCTGCACACGGCTGTGGCACAAAAAGGATGCAGTCCTGCCCAAACACTTGACCCTACGCCTGTTGAGTTTTGTAACCACCCACTCGTTTTTAATAAGCATTTATTTGATTGAACATATAATCAGTTAATACCTCTTCTTCAGTCCTTACAAACTCAGCAGATCATAAGTCAGAGCTTCAACACAGTAACTTAAAACCTTGCAGAGCTCGGAGCTTTTTTGCTTTTACTGCATACACTATAACAGTAAGGAACTTAATGACACAGTATAAGTCCTGCCTATCCGTCTTCACTGCAAGTCTGTCGGTGAATCATCTCTTCTACTCTAATGATAGGATGGGAAGACAGACAACTGTAGTCTTTGCCAAAGGAGGAGCCCAGCGCACCAGAGGGCCGCTTTCCTCCGAGAAACGAAAACCACATGCTACACAGAGCCGAAGGTAAATTATCCAGCACATCCCTATAAGGAAACCCGACCGGAATGGCTCAAAACTTGATTACGTGGAATAAAAAAGTATAAATAAATACATAAATGGGGCCCATTCTCTGCACGCTCAGTTGAAATCCTGCAGAATCTTACGGTCTTTATTGGTAAGCCACAGTGAACTGTTTTCCATTACCTCATGAAGTTTATCTACGGCTCAGGTATGTGCCTCCTGCCAGCCTCACAATAAGACTGCAGGAATGTGAAAGATCCTGAGAGGGGCCCAGTGTGGATACTGCTCTCAAAGCACTACTTCCCCTTCAAAATAATCAGGGAAGGTTTTTTTTTTATCTTAAAGAGCTTCAGTCTTGATTTCTGCCATCTTGAGTCAAACAAGTTTGGATCTGATACAGTTGCAGCCTTCTTGACTAAATGTTTCACAACCCAGAGAAAAAGCATCCAGTTGTACCAGCTGCTTCACCTTCTAACTAGCAGATCTATCATATAAACTGGGTTTAGACCTTTCTGTATTACATAGCTTTCATCTGAGCACCTAATGTAAGTACTCTGTCTTGTACAAAGACAGTCAAACTTGTGATAAAGTTGCAGCCTTCTTGACTAAATGCTTCACAACTCAGGCAGAAGCATCCAGTTGTACCTACTGCTTCACCCACTAACTAGCAGATCTACCACACACATTGGGTTTAGACCTTTCTGTATTACTTGACTTTCATTTGGGCACCTAATGAAAGAACTCTGAACTGTACATAGATTGTCTTTGCAGCGCAAAAAGAAATGACTGATGGCAGCTAGTTTGCTGTAGCAGTTGGTTAGAGCCATTTTACCTCAAATATTGAGGTTAAAAGATCTGAAATAACACTCAAACACCTGACGATTACATGGACACAGCTACTGGCAAAATACACAAACTGGAATAAGGACACTCTCAAGTTGGACTTGAATGGAAATAATCTATGTCGACCTAAACAAATCAAACATATGGACAAAATAAGTCTTCCAAGGAAAAAGGAGACTGAATTGGAATCTCCTGGACGGTTAATGACCATGCCAAAATCTGTTCCTAAAAGAAAAGACTGAAGATGTCTGATACCAATCCTCTTTGAGATGTATGAAGAATGCTCTGTGTACAGCGACTTGAACAGGATCTATTCTCAAAACATCCGGAGTTTAATGGACACCAGTCCTTTTCCCTCCTTGTAGGATCCAAGTCTACCCATCTAATGTAACCCGACCACCTAGCAATCCAAACCTCATGGGCCATTGTTTAAGCCCCCCATCAGCATGATCAGTGCACACGTGTGTGTGTGTGTGTTTATGCTCTGTATGTAATTTAAATCTGTACTTTTACAGTTAGTTAACTCTGTCTGACATAGCTTAGTGGATAAGCCTGAGACTTGTTAGAGGTTAATGTTATTTGCTGTCTATTTAGAGCTCTGTGTTTAACATTTGGAGGGTTTTAATGAGGATTTCGATGCAGGACATCGGTCCTAAATCAGCACTTATGACAATCCCGGCTCTGTTCTGCTGCTCTTCTCCCTTTTGAGCCCTCCACAGGATATTAATTTTCCATGGCATTTTCATTTCCTGTTTAAGATGGCCTTTCGTGTGTCACTATCTGCCTTCAGTCATGCTGTCACCGCAACCTTTTCCTTACTATCTCTTACACTCACACAGTCGCACAGTCACCATCTGCACACCAGTAGAGCCATACAATCACAGACAAGAGTCTGCATGAATCAGCACCATGTTAAACTCTATAAAGAACATTCAGATGTGTGTGTGTGGACATACTCAGGAAACATACAATATCTTCTTCTGTATAGTCACAACAAAATGCCATCTCCTAACAGGCCATTTAATGAGAAAATTAAAATAAATTCTTTCAACGTATCAAATTAAGACTGATACATTGACACAACTTTCAATGTAAGATAACATAAATTTTAATCATAAGTCATTTTAGATCATTCCATGCCTAAAACAACAAAAATGCTGTGAACAACAAAAATGGAGATACAAAATTTAGTCCTGACAGCAACAATACGCAACACACTCTCTGACATATCTCTTCCACAAACTCCTTGACCTTCTTTCTGCAGTTTCCATTAAGCACACAGAGAGAGCTGCTAAAGCAATGTAGAGTAAAGACATTGCATAACAGTCTCTGTCTCTTTTCTGCCTGTGCAGCATGCCTGTAGGTCAGGGGTTATGAGCTTACGGTACCAGTCTGAGCGAAACCTGCACACGCTCCACTTACTGCAACACAATATGCACTACCTGTAATGAGGCCAACCAGGTAAAGTTGCCAATGATGCGTTGTGCTTTGTACATACACAGTGGTTCTGCAGGAGGCACACCCTTAATGAACCATATCTACCAGCAATCGTTTCTGTGTCACTCAGAAGCGATTGAGGTCATGCGGGGCTATGGGCAAAGTCTACCCACAGGAGTGGTAGGTCAGTGAGCATTATGTCTGTCTGATTCTCGCAGAAGTACATATTTATGTGAGAATCAATGAGATATTACTGCAGGGAATGATTCCCACATAAAATACATGAATGAGACTTGATTTTGATTCCTTTCAGCTTTATAAGATATTCATGTTTTGAGGGTCTACATTTCCTATTGCACTTGGTCTTTGAAGGCTTGACCACATAAAGGGTAGAGCAGAGACACTGACACCAGCAGCCCTAGGAGATAGGAGCCCTAGTATCAAATTGGACCCATTATGCTTATTTTCAGTGTTCATACTTTTATCTTTTTGGGGTCTACAAGAAATTATTTATATGTCATTTATATTTCCCAACACACAATGTTTTTCTCATACTGTACATCTTTAATTCAACCTCTGTCTGAAACACTCTGTTAGAGCTCCTATGTCTTTAGGAATCACCACCCCAATGCTCTGACTGGTCAGTTCACCCACTCTTTCCTGACTGGTCAACTACCAGAGCGGCATCCTGCTACAAGTTCCACCCCTACACCTCTACAATGCTGCCTGTTCGGCTGTATTGAGACAGAGTCAGATCCTGAAAGTCAGGTAGAACATGTGAATTGACATGTGTCACCTTCATAAGTTAGACTAAAGCAGGGCATTTCAGAGTGGTATGTTTTTACATTTGAACTACTTTTAGCTCTCTGTGCAGTGTGTGTGTTCTGTGTGTTTTCTCCCTCTTACGTGTATTTTGATTTTAATAACTCTAAAGATTATTTACATGCACAAAAAGCAACATAACACACTAAAGAAAAGAGAAAGCTGGAAAACCATAACATGTGGTAAGTTAAATCACATACAATGAGGATTTTATAAGTATTTAAAAAGAATTGAAAAGTTTTGTTGCAAGGAGAGCACAATTAGTTCAGTGTAACTGGATTCATGGCTGAACAATTTGTAAAAGTATAAATAAAAAACATTTTGTTCATGATAGTATTGCTTCAATGTGACTTGACTAGATCTTTCTTGCCTGTTTTATCTTCTGAAAAACTAAATATATGTACTGTGAAACTGTCTTGAACTTTTTCGTTGTTTTATTATGTCACTGAGTCTTAACTCCAAGGATTCACATGAGCAGGCCCAATAATCTAGTAAGCTCTGAGCCACTGCCACTGTATTGTCTTGTGGCTGCAGTGTCTAGGATGACTATCTGTGCTGTTAGGCTGAGCCTCTCTAAGGAAACCTCTGTCCCTGAGACAGATAACGCAGGAATGGATGACTATGAGTAAGCACTGGTGATAACAAATAACTCTTGGCTGGACAACGGCTCACACCACACTCTGGTTTTTGTTTTGTTTCCTCAGGCAACAGTACAACAACACAAGCAACCATGTTCAAAACAGTGGCTGAGCAAAAATGAAGGTGAAAGCAAAAACATTGCTCTGTGTGTACAGATGTCATTAATTGCCCCAGCCCACATTCATTCTTTAACTTTCCAACTGTGTGCCAACAGGCACCCAGGAGGCCATGAGGAGAAGGACTTGTACGTCTCTGTTCGGAGATCTAGTTTGTTTTTTAGCTCCATTATCCAACAGTCACACTTATATTCAGCAGCTGGAGGAGAAATGGACACAAACTCAGTTCTGGCAGTGAGCCCAAAAACATACCCCAGCCTCAGTGTGTATGTGTTTGTCTGGGAGGGTGGTGTATAAACAAACAGAGCTCTGTGCCAGACAGCACTGGTGGGGTTGTAATTTAAACGAGGACTGCACAGCGGACACGACCGAACTGAGTTTAAAGGCCTCCCAGTGGATCTGGTATTGCTGTAGTGTCATAGCATACCACATCAGTGATTCCTGTTGCCTTGGAAACACATGTCTTTCATGGTCTCTTGACCACATGCTCCCACCCGCAGGGATAGACCAGACTTTCGTTAATACACGATGCAGCCCATGGTCAGAGATATGTGTGGACTGTATGACTATATGCTGTGTGCGTATGGGGTTTGGGTGTGTTAATGAGAGATGGGGAAAGAGCTGCTCTGGTTTGCGTGCAGTTTGGCACATGACTGTGACACTCCACCTAGAAACATGATGTCATTTTTTTTTTTCAAATTTTATGGCTGCCTTTATCTCTTATTATTTGTTTTCCCTTAATCTATTGCACTAGGGCCACCAAGTCAACGAATCACATAGTTAAGAATTCGCTATATTACAAATCATGTGAACATATTTACTGTGCATATTTATACAATTTACAATTAACAAGCATGTTACCGTACCAGAAACCATTCAGGGGTTGCCCACATTCACATTGTTTTGTTTTCATTATACCTTTCAAACCAGGGTCCCCTTTGATTTGTTGTATGACGCTGTCATGAGCTGGAGGTTAGGGAACCAACCTTGTGAATGGAGGGGTGCCGGTTCGATCCCATGAACTGAAGTGCCCGTGAGCAAAACACCTAACCCCTGACTGCTCCCCAGGCACTGCCGTAGGGATGCCCACCGCTCTGGGCAAGTGTGCTCACTTAGTGTGTCTCTTCACTAGTGTGTGTATATGTGAGTGTTACACTGCATGAATGGGTTATATGTGGAGATCTTGAATTTCCCTATGGGATCAATAAAGTATATATCTTCTTCTTCTTCTTTTAAATGGTGTGTCATAGCTACACATTAGTGAAGAATGAACTTGTTGAGTCTGTCTGTCTCGTAAAGTGACTGCATGGTCTAAAGGATAACACTTCAAAATACACCAGCCACACTGGCACTGGTAGTAAAGTCATACTTTAATAAATTAACTATTGTGGCATCAATGTTCCAGTTTGTGAATTTTGGTGAAATCAGATTATTAATAGTTAGTTTCATATTCGATCAAACAGGCCTTGCATGGTGCACTCCACCAGCAGCCCTAGAAGTGAGCTCTTCAGGTAAGGGTGGGCAGTATGACGTTAGCTATTACCATGTTAGCTATCACAGTGGTAACGTTAATGCTACAGTTGGTGAAATCCAGCAAAATCTTATCTGAAGCTATTATTTCCGTGTCTGACAAAACAGGATCTCACAAAAGTAGTTGTTTTTGTTTTTAATGGTAGATATCTGTGAGTATGTTCAAGTTCACCTGGTGGGGGTCCAATTTCCCAAAGCAATCTAAGTATTCAGATCACCTTAAAGAGAATGTTGAGTTTAAGAATCCTCTTTTTAGAACCAAAGATCTAAACCCCCCTCCCTTCTGTGGTTTGACACAAGGGAAAAAAACACAGATCATACACCAAGTGAAATGCTGTGGTCAGGGGCACTGGACAATAAGCAATGTCAACCTCAGCACTTGGGTTTTGTTTACTTCTTGATCATGTGTCTGTGCATCTGTGAGTTTGACCTCCTTTCTATGCTTGAAGGAGAAGTGGAGAAGTCAACAGATAGGCATGTCATATTGCCACGTGAGGTAAAATGAAGTCTGAACATGTCTAAACATGGAAATAAAGACCTGGAGACCTGAGATGCACTACCACTCACTCTCTCACACATACACATCTATACACACATTGCACTGGGCAAAACAGACTAGGATTTTCCCCTGCCCCCCTGCCCCCTCTTATATCAAGGAGATATTACCTAGTCCAGCCAAGCAGGCGGCTTCTCCAAAGTCCGATCCTGCAGCACGTGCAGATCCAAACTCTCCGTGCAAAGGCCTGGAATCTAATTACTGATCAAATGACCAGGCAGCTGCTGTGTTTGCAGATGACCGCATCATGGGGACATACTGCACAAGGCGCACTGTGCCTGACCCACATACCTAAAACACCAGCCCCGGCCACGTCTGAGGGGAGCTATTCGTGTTTGGGGACTTTGGACACGTGGTGCCGATATTATCTTTCTCAACGACCTTCTTTATACGTATGTCATGGTCTTGGCACGTCGCGGCGCCTCTGAACTCTGAAACCGGCAGAAAGCGTTCTCCACGTGTTGACTGTCTCACCAGCACCGCGATGTGGAGCAGCGCACTCGCTCTTCACACGCGGGCGTCCTGCGTCCCCATGGTTACATGGGATGCCGTGCGTGCACTGGACGCTGTAACCTTGGAGACGCGGAGCGCGCGCGCGGGCGAGTGAGCGCGCATCCTGACTTAGAGCCCTGCCGCGCGCTGCGCACGAGAGAATTCCCGAGAGGGGGGGGGGACGGGCGCTCGAGCCAAGCACAACACATTAGCCTCCCCCAGCAGCTGCCGCCGCTGCTCGGCTCTCTACGCGCTCGCTGCCCTACGACTTTCACGGGTAACAAACAAGCGAGTGAAGGAGTGCTGAGCTCACCTCTCTGCCGGAGTGCCTCTCGATGGCCTTCTTCACTTTGCCGTACGTGCCTCTTCCCAGCGTCTCCAGCAGCTCGTAGCGGTGCTTCAGGTTGTGCTTGTGGTGGTGTTTCTTCACGCCAGAGCTCCGTCTGCCCTCAGCGGGCGGCGGTGAGGGAGAGAGCGGCTGGTCCCCCCTCGGCCCGCCCGCTGAGGGCTGAGAGCGGCTCTGCCGCTGAGGCGAGGAGGCACTGACATCCATCACCGACCTGGAGATCGGTTAAGATCGGTCTCCACCCCCCGGCCCGCTCTCGGTTAAATGTCTTTCCGACTAGCTATTCCTTTAATCAAAATATCGATAATAGGTTATAATACTAATAGGCCTAATTATAGAATATATATCAATAAATAAATAAATAACCACGAAATGTTTACTTATGTTAACATATAGGCTTTGTGATTGTCAGCGACCTCTCGCTCCCCTCATGTCAGGCTACTGTAATCTACCTATAGCCGGCTACGGTAGGCTATCTAACAACTACTTCTCACTAGGCTAAAGTACGAGCGATGTGGACTAACGGCTCGCTATGCGTATAAACCATACATATGTTACAAGGCATATTAAACATAGTGGGTCTGATAAACGTGGGTATGAAATCAGATTTGGACCAGATGCTGTGCGCTAAAGACGCCCCCGTGTCCACTATCTGGATTTCATGCCACCTCGCTGTTATCCGCCACAGACGCATCAGCTAAGTTAGCTAAACGCACGTTAGCCTGGGAAAGGTACAACAGAAGGATGTATCTTTCTTTCTTCTCCGCGCGCCGTTAACACGTCTCTCTCTGGCTCTCTCACTCTATCAGACCATCTTTGTCGCACAGGGCGGCGCGTAGCCCACAACCTACCGCTGAACAGTTCACCGAAAAACCGAAGCCATGGACAGTAAAATAAAAAAACAACAAACAAACAAACGAGAGAAAAACCTCAACCGTCATCGCTTCCCGAGAAAGCAGCGACGAAGCCGGCGGCGGCGCGGGAGCCTCATTCTGTCCGCCGCTGCGGAGCGGCCTGGCTAAACGGAGCTCCGGCCGAAGAGCTGGGGGTCCGTGACCGGGAGAGCAGGGGCTGGGGGTGGAGGAGCCGCACCGTCTTCACTACTGCCATCATCTCTACGGACTCCTCTGCGCAGGCCGGCTCTGTGTCTGTGTCTCTCTCTCTCTGTGTCTGATCTGCTCGGGTCTGCAGAGGGAGACGCGTATAAAGAGCGCGAGACAGGCTCGAGCAGGGGGCGGAGCCACAGCAGCTCCAGGCTTTGGGATTTTTCTTTCTTTCCCCTCTCACAGAGCAGAGCACGACCAACAATAAGGCTTAGTATAGTGATCATGATAATGCTCGTTCTTCTACTCAGGTGGGCTCACTTTTCACTCTGATCCATTTTTTGGTTCACCTGGACTTTGCTGTGGAATGAAGGAAGCACTGATGAGGAAGAACAGCACCTAACAGGCTGAAGTTGATGGATGCTGTACTATAAGAAGTTTTACTGCAGTTCGGTAGGAGTCTCAGTGCTACTTAGACTACTTTTGGCCATTTTTACCTCTACATGAGCCACTGAGTCATTAGTTGAGGGTTGAGGCTACTTTTCTCTTTTCTTTATTCCTCAATATTGGCATATTTGGTTTCAGACCCTCATACGAAATCTAAAATAAGACAAGAACACAGTATTTAAATTCAATTTATTCCATTTATGAAGGAAAAAATACAACAACCATGTGAAAAGTCATTTCTTTTGCCACCTTTACCAGCAACGACTGCAACCAAATGCTCCCTAAAACTAGACATTAGTCTTTCACATTGTTATGTAGGAACTGTGGCCTGTTACTCCTCTGCAGAATTGCTGTAATTCAGCCAAACTGGATAACTTCCAAGCGTTAACTTGGTTCAGGACTTTGACTAGGCCGCTCCAAAACTTTAACTTTATGCCAGATTTAATGGGACCCATGTGTATCAAAAGGTTCCACTTTCAACTCATAGGTCCACCGAATATTATTCCAAAAGTTCATATTATTCTTGAAGTTCATCAAGGTGTTTGGATTTTTTTTGGCAAATGTGAGATGAGCCATTATGTTCTCTCTCTCTAATGGATCACTGACCTTATCTGAGGCAAGCGAGGCCTGCAGTTTCTTAGATGTTCATCTGAACTCTTGTTGTGACTTCCTGGATGAGTCGTCGATGTGCTCTTGGAGGAATTTTAGTAGACCAGCCACTTCTGAGAAGGCTTGCCACAATTCTAAGTTTAGAGATTTGGAGATCATGGCTTTGTAGCCCTTTCCACACTGATATACTGAATTTGCTGGAAAGATTCTAGTAATCAAGCCTTCCAGTAATCAAGCCTTGGTGTGTCTGGTTAAATTGATCCCAGTGGTGAACAGGTTGTTTGAGTAGCTAAATTACTTTTCACACAGGGCCAATAGGTGTTGGATCAATCATTTTCCCTCCAACAAATAAAATTATTATTTAAAAACTGTATTGATGTACTGAGGTTGTCTATGTCTTACATTAAGAGCTAAAAATATAGAAGAAAGCAGGAGGTTACAAACATGTTCTATTGGCACTGTAGCTGTTCTGGTCCCAAGGTAGTCGAGCATGCACTGTGATCGAATGTAAAATATAAAAAGCCCACTGAAAACAGGAGCAGTTGGTGTAAAAATGACCTTGAATCAAAAACACATAATAGCGCTTGAACTCATAGTTGGGAATGTAGTCTGTTATAAAGATCATTCATCAGTGATGCATCTTAATAAAAAAAAAAAAGGAAAGGAAAAGTAGATGCAGGTTCTCAGTCTTTAGAATTTTCCTTTTCTCCACACCATCATTCATTCCTTTGGCTACAGTGAAGTTCACGTCCAGTCCCAGAAAGAACACACTCGTGCTCGCACACACATACATACCTGTACAGTGCTCTGAGCACCCCAAATACACTCACACACAGTGCAAACACACGGTGAGTTAAGAATGTCTCTGGAAATCAAGACTGCTTTCCTTTGTTTGCTTCTGTTTGGATTTAGTACAGTGCAGTTCCTCAACTGATTGGACCGAAGGAAGTCTGAGTCAAACAGTCTCCAAATTGAGCGAGTTGTGTTCGTTTGATCTAAGTAGCTTCAGGAATCTGGGGCATTTGGTGTTTTGGTCTGCAGTGGGTCAATAGAGCATAAACTGAAATAGTAACTCTTGCAGTACGCCTGTGCGTGCGTGTGTGTGTCCAAGTTATGGCCTTATATGCACCCTGGTATCAAATATCAAGAGTGGAACACTGTCATCTAGCGATGAAAGTGCAGCAGTCACTCATATGCTGCCACTTGTACGTTCCCTAAGGGCCATCCAGGAGAGTTTAAAATGCAGCAGCAACTTAGTCATAAAAGCTAAAGTATATCTGCAATAACAAAATTAGAAAGGGTGCTGGCCCCAGGTCGTTTTGGAGGCTGTGATTATAAAGGCCAAGTGGTTCTAGACAGGAATTAAATGTACCAGTAAAAGGAAATCAGAGATGATACGAATGAAGATCTTAATCCACCAGCGTTCTTACTACTTAGAGGGTGTTATGTGAACTTTCACTGATTATTGTTTTTGGGTGTTACAGTAAATCCCAGTGGAGAAGGCAGGAATAAATGAAAGCATGTACCCTGATCTTCAGCAGGAACATTATTTTTTACATCACCAATAAATTCCCTTTCTCTGATTGTGCAACCAAAGGGATATGTGTACAGAAATTAGGCTTTATGTAACAAACTTAGTCAATAGAAAAGCCTGGGAATGGTTTATATTCTCCACTGAAATTTGAAGCTTTCATTTTCACCTGGACCCTGAACAAACTTTTCTTTGAAGATATTTTATTCAGATATTTGACCCTCTGCAGGCATTTGGCACATGCTGCTGATTGCAATCATTTCAAACATCATCGGTAGCGCCTGCTCAAGCATACAAGAGTCCTTCCAAAACAAGGCTGAGAAACTTATTAGAGACATATGCAAACGTTTGCTTGGCCCTGGTCAATATGAAAACTAGTGAAAATGAGGCAAAAATATAGAAATATAGTCATAATATATTTTAAACCTTATATTTTCTACTGTATTAAATTAATTAATAGAAATGACTGTAGAGGATGTGTTCACTTATTTTCTCTTCAGTAAAACAGAAAGAAACCCAACATGTAATAAAACTAGAGTTTGTTCAAACTTTTGCACACAAAATTGCAAGCTGGCAATGCTCAGCACTTTCTTACCTAACAAAACAGGATTAGATCAAATTCATCACACCCTGATAATCTGATAATAACCCAAATCTAATCTTAACCATTACTCAAAAACCAATCCTAACTTTAACCAAATACCTGACATTAATTCTACGTCTACCATTAATCTCAGCAACTTATTCGCTTGTGTTTTTATTCATTTCCACGTTTTTTCTCAAGGGGACTTGCAAAACGTCCGGACAAGGTCGCTGCTCCGGCATTTGACTTTCCGTGTGGGCACGTGAAGTTCCCACAAAGAATAAGAACATGTACGTACATGCTCATACACAAACGCAGAGCCATGCTGTCACTCCCACACCCTGTTTACGTGCGTGGTGTGGAACATTGCTGACATGAGTTCACATGCGCATCTTATATTTTGACCATTGACAGGAGAGATCCACCTGCTCCAGAGACGGAAAATGCAGTGTGCTGCCAGCGGCTGAGCCAGGGAGACGAGAATAGTGTGGCTGAAAGGTTGTACACAAGAGAACATGTAGGCAGACATACTGACAGTCAGCCGAGGAAAACAGAGGGAGTAAACAGACAGACAGACAGACAGACAGACGAGCAGACAGGCTATATTAATGCAGCTCATATAACTAGTGATACCTCAGCTAACGCTCAGCCAATGTTCCGACCGCTGACCGGTCATCACGGTCCTCAGTTTTCCCACCATTTTATTTTTACACGCTGAACTGAGCATGAAAGGAGTTTCCAGTTTGTTTGTTTGTTTCCTGTTTTGATAAAACGGACACAGCTTATCCCTTCATTCAGCTAGCTGCATCAGATGTGGTAGAGTAAACAATAATCTCCTCATTGTGTGGACTCCAAGACTGGATCTGATGTACTAAAAGCAGACAAAATAATGGAAACAATGTTTATAGCAAGAACAGCCAAGAAGGGAATTCTGAAGTGACTAGTAACAAACTAATAGGCTACAGCTCAAAATCTCTCTGCTCATATATATTAACTGTTTAATGCCAAAGTGACTGCTATAAATAAGATTTTAAAGGAAACTTATTATTATTTTTCTATCTTTCTCCTTTTCTTTAGTGTGTTGTTTTGCTTTTTTGCAAATAAAACTATCTGCTAAATTAAAGCCCAAAGTACACTCTGCCACAGAAACCCATTTTCCCAGCTGCCTGAGATGCCTTTTCTGTGTTACTAGATGACATCATCTTGTGACACAGTCCTTATTGGCTGGATGCGGGGCTGGAACTTGTAGCAGAATCCCGCTACCGCTTTCAAACATGCTGGTGTTTGACCAATCAGAACAGAGTGGGCAAGCTGGCCAATCAGAGCACACTGTGCTCAGCGGGAGGTGAGGCTGTAACAGAGGGTGAATACAGATGTACAGTATGAGATAAATACTGTGTTCTGGTAAAATAGATGCATGTAGATCTATTTTATAGACCCCAAAATAAATCTATGAACACTCAAAAAGCTCACAAAGCTAAAACAGCTCATGGTGGCGTCACTTGGAGAGCACTATTAAGTAAGGCCAAAGTGAAAAGCAGTGCTCCGCCAGTTTTCAAAATGTTCACAGTGAATTGTCAGGACCCAGACATCCGATGGGCTCATCAGCTCTAAAAGCTCCTTCACAGACAGATATTACATTTAATGGTCAACAAAGACATCACCTAATGCCTAAGCCATTGTTTTAGCCCAGTTCTGGCCTAAATCATATTTATAAACAGTACATTCCCCTAGAGACGTACATGCAGGATACTATGAGGATAAAACGTCCTCAGTTAACCCTTATTAACATTACATATCATCTCAGAAGACACATGTAGGATCACTGGCTATATTTAGACAACCTCTGGTTCTTACCACCAGTACTATAAAGAAACCAGAGTAGTTTATCTGTGATGGACCTCAGACCACACTGAATGACTGTTTACATTTCAATGTCAAATTCTCCTTTAATACAGCCAGCATCTATCAGTATATGAAATGTTTGTTTGTTTGTTTGTTGTTGTTGTTTTTTGGTCTAAACTAAAATGCTAACGGCGCAGCGTGCTGCTGAACCAACAAAACTGAATAAAAAAAACAATATATAGAAAAAGTTAGAAAAATCTATAGAATTATTCTTTAAAACATGCACTGCCCTGTATCCTACATCTGGTTGGCCTTTTGTGTCAAATAACAGATCAGCAGCGTCATATTGAGTCTGATTTCACAACCATGCAAATATCTATTGGTGCTGGTCTAGAACCTAGAAAAAATAGATATTCTGAAGAGTGAGTGTCTCTTTACAGAGGGACAGCAGAGCAGTAGAGCCTGAGCGCCCAGCGCTGCAGTCCAGCTCCTCTGAGTGAGGACTCTCCAGTGGACTCTATGTGTTTATGCTCTGCTGCCACCTGCTGGACGGCCTGTGTTAAAGCGCGCGAGAGGCAGCAGGTAGAGGATCTAGAGCTACCTGTCGCTGATTGGCTGTCTGTCGCAGCTGTGAGCCAACAAGCGGAGGACCGACTAATTAACAGCGCCTAAAGCGCGTGTGCGGAGTGACTGAGAGTTTGTGTGAAGGAGAAACATGGCATCTGTGAGAGAGCGAGCTGCAGCGCTCAACCTAGCGGGCAAACTCTACAGCCCCATGCAGCGACCTGTCGGTAGGACCACCACATTAGACAGTGAGCCGAAGTGTTTATAGGGAAGTCTGTTCACTCGGCGCCGAGCTGTTAGCCTGTTTAAGTCGCTGTTTGAATGGAGAGAAACCAAAATACTTCAAATTCTTTGCGAAGACAGTTACGTTGTGACAACATACTGTTTTGGTGTCGCAACGTTAAAATGTAACTCCTCAGAAAGTTGACAACGTTGCGGGAACGTAACGGTAACGTTATCAGTACAACCTCAGAATCCATTGTACGTTCATTATATCTGCTTAGAGCTCCATATAATTGTACTAAGTTGCCAATAAGTAGTAATAATGCCGCATAACAACATTATTTAATAGAGACGTTGTGACAGACAGACAACGTAGAAAACGCCACATTTGTACAACGTAGTGGGAACGTTGGAAGAAAGTAGACATTGTTGTGTTTGCTGGGTTGAAATTACTGTATTTAAATTCACTCGTAAAATCGAACAAACTCACTATTTGTAGCCTCAATAATGCACAAAGACGTTTTTTGGTTGTTGCTGCACAACGAGGGGGGCTTCTCACGCTCGCGGCCTAACCGGGGGTTTATTGGTTTACTGGTTTTCATGAAGGCCCTTTTAAATGTGTTTCACTGGAAATAAGCTGGCCAGACAGGAGACGTCCACTACTCTGCTAATTTTCATTTTTTAGGTGGTCCTAGTCCAGTAATAAAGCCCCCTCTTGTAGATCACCTCATGGTCCTGTTTTTCTTTTTGACAGACTGGACTGTGATTGGGGCTTCTTTATATCTTCAAAGTAAACGTTTATCCATGAAGGGCTGTACATAACATTAATCTATTGTTTGTAATCTGTTTTTATTTATTTATTATTGTTATTTTGCAGTAACCAAAGTAAGTAACATTTACTTACTTGTATAGTATGTGAACTATGCTGATTTGTTACTTCAACACATTCAGATTGTAGCAGGACAGCTTCTTCAAACAGAGCAGTAATTTGAATCATTAAGGTGCCTGAACAGTCCCACCAGTTCCTGCTATTCACCGCACAAAGTAACATGAAATATGTAAGCTTGTTCCCAAAGTACTAATATATATTTTCCAGGCCCTGTTTCCTCCATATTGATGTAAAATATCTCTGGTTCCTGGGCTACATCTGATCCCTCACTGAAAGTTGGAAGCTCTAGAAACACCCATACCGTACCCACATGTTTACGAGTCTATATATTGTCCAAAAACATATCTCCAGGCTAATAACTTAATAAGAAAAAGCAAAACAGTTTTAACTTTCTTTACTGCAAATGGATGTAATGTAATATTTTGGATTATATGTTCATTGTGAAATCTTTTGACTCAATGTCAAGGACAGATGCTGTGCTCAAGTGACACAATTTTTATGTTCAGTAAATGTGAGTTTGTGTATATGCTGCTTGTTGCATGTACAGTAAACAAGAATGATCCTCTGTGTTCTGTGATGGGCAGCATTTAAATGTTTGTATTATTAACTTTTTTTGGAGATATACATAATATTACCATTGCAAAACATTACTAGGTAGTACTGGTGTGGCATAGAATAACATACTGTGTTTTTAAAAAAGCATTCAAAACATGTTAGTTAACACTTTCTGGGTCATTTGAAGCATTTAATGACCAAATGCCTCCAACATTGGCCTTAGTTTTTCATAGGTTCTCTTGGTGCATCACGTTGATGTATCCTATACATATCTAAGGGAATATAGGGCCCAGGTGAAATGGCTACAGTCCCCTGAAAAATTACATTATCGCACTGATGTGTTAAACACTGCTATAGAAAGACATGCATAGTTAAATGTGATTATCTGCTTTTAGTTGATCTGCATAAATGAGGTGCTTCCATTTTTTTAAATAGCTTTTTTTTTTTTTTACAAAGTATTTGACAGAAAAACTGTCATCCGCTCAAGGTTTTATTTGTATCTGTGGTGGAAAAGAAAAAAAGCAGATTGTTCATTCAGTAGTTTTTTTTTTTCTACTTGAAAAAGCTTCTCAGAGTTTGTACTAAACTCTAAAACCTTTATGGCTCATTAGAGAGCCTACAGTATTAACCTACGCAGCCTTTTCCTTTATTATTTTCCTTTATTTAGTCACAAGCTGCTCTATAGACTGGGGAAGTCCCACTAAACAGATCTAGGCTACCTACTAGTACCTCCATAATACAATTGAGAATCTTTTGTTCTGCAGATAACCGGATGGTCAGTAAGCCATTCCAGTCCAGCGTCATTTGGAGCAACATCATTGCTCACCTCCAAGCCGAGGTGAAGGTGAAGAGACGACGTCACTATCTGAAGTCTCACAGTAATTGCTTCCTGGGCTCTGACGCTGTAAATGTGATTGAGACCTACATCAACCAGAACAAGATCTTGGGTGACGTTAATGTCCCCAGGGCTAAAGTGGTGCGAGTGTGCCAGGCCCTCCTGGACTGTAAGGTGTTTGAAGCGGTGGCTTGTAAGGCATTTGGGAAAGAGAGTAAGCTCTCAGTGTTCCAGGACAGTGACAGCAGCCTGTACCGGTTCCTGAGTGCGAAAAATCCTCCAGTGGGTAGTGCTGAAAACTCCATTTCCTCTCCTACGGAGCAAACACACAGCCAGCTGTACAGGTGATCCTCACCAACACTAACCCTCCAGCTCAGAATGTTCTCATAGTAATAAGTAATGCAGAACAAACCTTATATAGAATAAGTGCCATTTATTGTGTGTATATACATAGAATTGCTTTAAACAGAGTTATAGAACTTTTTTATACTGCTTGCTTGGTCTGTTACACACTTGTACTAAAGTGAGGACGTGTTTGGCAATGTAACTAGCTGGCTACAAACACAAAAACATCCAAATTGGTGGTTATAGAAGATCACAGACCACAAGTGTGACCATTGGGAGTGGTTGTCTCTAGTTGCTTCAGGCCATGTCTGCCAATTTAGAGAATTTCAAATTGATTCCACTGTTGCTAACTTTTTAGTTACTTTGCAGGCAGGTTGACCCAATGCTCTTTCACAGTACTCCAGTGAAGTCGGACCACATCATGGACTTCCTACTGGAGGAGCCTGACTTCAGCCCCAGCTTTCTGCAGACTGAGACATTACCACAGTCAGGTATACGTTGTGTTTAGGGGAGTCTTAGTGTTGGGCACAGGGTAGTCATCTTTCAATCATCTTGGCTTTTAGTCCACCACTATATAATTCCATTTGTAATCCACATGTTTATTGCTGCTTCTCTCTCTCTCTCTCTCTCTCTCTCTCTCTCTCTCTCTCTCTCTCTCTCTCTCTCTCTCTCTCTCTCTCTCTCTCTCTCTCTCTCTCTCTCTCTCTCTCTCTCTCTCTCTCTCTCTCTCTCTCTCTCTCTCTCTCTCTTTCAGTGGTCAGTCAGGTGTGGCAGGAGCAGACGGTTCAGCGGCTTTTGCAGCTGATAGAGCTCCCTCTGCTGGATGGAGTGTTGGACTGCAGAGAGTGCAACACTCCCCTGCCTGGTGCTGACAATGAGCCTGACCTACTCTACACCAGTAACTACCTGGACAGAGAAATACTCAAGGCTTTTAAGGATTCACAGTGGGTCATGATCACCTTCATGGGAGCGGGATTAATTATCTGTGAATACAAGAACATAAATTGAAGGCCTGACTTCAGTTTTAGTGATTTTATTGTTAACACTCTGTTTTTGACAGAAGATTGTTAGGTTAGAGAAAAGTGTTTTTTTTTTTTTCTGTCCTCTGCAGAAATGATGAGTGGCTCTCGGCAGCATTAGACCTGCTGGACTTCCTGCCTGACCGCTTGGTGGTTGAGGTGAGCAGGGAGCTACCCAGCTTTTCATTGGAGAACGATGAGGATAATGCTCATAGCCACTCCAGATCCATAGGCATTGAGCAGTGCAGAGTACTCCTGTTTGACATACTGGCTAAGCACTATGGACAGGCTGATATCCAGCCTCTTCTCGCCAGTGGCTTGAACGATATCTACACTCAGATTACTGAACTTCTGGGTAAGTTGGTGCTGGAACTACCAAAATCAGCAACGCTAAACTAGAGTTTATAGGCTGAAATGTAATTGTTTCATTCCTTTCCATATATAAATCACATCTGTAAACACAGACATGGTTAAATGAGAATTCCACCTTCTATATTTCTCTATAATTAGTATTGATGTAAAATGATAACGTTTTAAAAAAATGCCTTAACACTATACATATACCACTCCACTGTTTACACTGACTGTTCACATAATGCTTTAATTATGCAGAGAATTTGAAAAATCAGTGGGCCTACATAAGTTTGAATGATATTATTTGCATTTGTTGGATCAAACTGATGCATTAAAACACCCACATTTCAATCATTTAGGATGCCTGACATGTTTCAGAATGCCAAGAAAACAAAAACAAAATAATTTGTTAGCAGGCTCATTTACATACTACAACCTCCTGATGTCAATATTGCAAAGGCCATATTGCAATAATTATTAACAAATGCTCCAACCACAAGTTAGAGCTAATTAATAGATGGGCTTTTGCAAAATGCATTTTTAAATTTCTAAAATTGCATGTGGGAATCACTGCTCTGTCTTTAGTGAACGGGAAGTTTGACGTCGCTCTAGAGGTGCTACAGCTGTGTCTGAAGTTGCTTCCTGTGGATAGCAGAGAAGAGCTGTACAGGATGCTAAGATTCATGGCGCTGGCTGCAGACCCAGAACATAACCGTCTTCATAAAGAGGTTAGGCCGAGTAATGGTGCTCTTGGAGTGTTTTGTGAGTAAATGTGATCTTGGAGTGTTTATGGCTATGATTTGTCTGTATAATTATGTCTGGATTGTTAAATAATTCCATGCTTGTAAACTAACTGGGCTATTAGGCTCCTAGTTTATTAATTGGAAGTTACAGACATACCTTGACTCTGTGTTCTGTTGTATGTCTGACAATGAATGAAGCTGCTAAGGAATCTAAGTTACACTAAATACTTGAGTAGTTTGGATCGTGGAGTGGAGTAGGATGAAAATGTGTTGTCTGTCTTGATGATTTAAAGGCAGCTTGGTTTACTTGGTTACAAATGTGAAATCAGCTTTTTGTCATTTTAGTATGCCAGTCTTGGATGTGGAAGGAGTCAGTTCAGGCTTTTTCCCCCTCTTTAAATAAAATAACTTGGAACTGTCTTTCAGGTTGAAAATAGGATGATGGTGAAGAAGACGTTTTCCAGAGCCATAATACAAAGCAAGTGTCTTCCAAAGGGCAAAGTAGATTTGCTTCTGCTGTTCATGCTTGATAACTGTCAGGACATCTTCAAGGTGATAGACTGTATCCTACTTTTAGTCTGTTGTTTTATGATGTTCTTTCATTCCCTTTGTTTGCCTCTGTATGCCTGTATGTTCTCTGTATGTTCTCAAATTTGCCAGAAAAAAATATCTATTTTAGTTTTACCATCAAGAATTACAGCAGTTTGTATACATAGCACTTTCATCACAGGCCTGCAGTATTATTTTTCCCTTTTTTGCATTATATAGAACAAAATAGAACCAGTTTTAGTCACATTTAATAAATATATATATATTATTAATATTCTGGAGGCCTTCATGTCATGAATATTGCTGGAAGTAGCTAAGATTGCATGCATGTGTTCTTGTTAACCACTCATGTAAAATTAATAATTAGATTCCAGGTTCTCTACACAAGCTGGTCAGTGATAAACTGGATGACCTTTTGAAAAAGAAGGACCCCAACACAAACAGTACGTCACTCCACAATTGGCAATTCCTGTAATCTCAAATGTCTAGTGTTGGCTTTGGTCTTTGGCCTCTTTGTGCTACTTTTTTATTCTATGCATGAAAACTCCATGACTTCACTAGTTATGTTGGTTTTTCATCTTTTTTTTTTTGTTGTTTTTTTGCAACAAAAGTGTGAGGTGAAATACAAGTATCTCTTACGAATGAATGACATCTGAAAGTGCAGTCTGCACCATGCGACCATTTATGACCCTTCTCTCTTTGTTTCTAGGTCATGTGTTCTGTCAGCAAATTTCCAGCAACCTGTATGATAACACTGTAAAAGAACTGACAAAGAGCGAGCTGTTTGTGCTGCTCAGGAATATCGATGAAAACACAAAGTATTCCACCAAGGAGAAGAACCGTCTGCTGGCACAGTTCTACAAAGTCCATCCTGATGTTTTTGCTCAGTATTTTGGGTCTAGATTGAGTACAATCAACTTGTTTGAAGTCTAATTGTCATCTTGTCTCCTCTGTGTGCTGTTATGTATGTCAACATTTTATGTGTAATAATAAATAAATATGTAACAATTACTTGAATGTGAACCTCATTATGGGTTATTTCTTCATAATGCAAATGAAAATATTGTTGCTGTCCAATGAAAAATTAGTATTTCCAAAATTGCAACTGTACAGGAGAGGCCAAAAACCTTCCAGAAAAAAGTTATTTTGGAGCAGTTCTATTGGTCCAGTCATAAAATTCTCAAATAATGTAAACAGTAGCTGTGCCTTTCAAATGGAGTAGAAAAATGAAGATTGGCAAAAATGGGGTTGCATGTTTTTCTTTCGATAGCCAACCTGCCATCCCCTCCCAAAACCAACTAACAGAGTACATTGGTCATCACAGCACATACTTTCACTCTGCTTTAAACAAGGGTCCAGTAACAGAATGTTAGTGTTTTACAGTCAGTATTTGAGTAACTAATAAATTCAGACTACCCCAAAAGTCTCTCAACGAGGACGGTTGATATGAACTTTGGACTGTATTGTACTGGAGTACTTAAACAGTTTCTGGTTTACTGAATATATCTGAAGTTAATGGGTGGACAATTTCAATCTTTTGTGGGCTCCAAAGTGCCTGGTTTAACCCCATAATCTCAGGAAGCTGATAAGATTAAATTGGGTGAGTTAACTTTGCAGGTACTACTTGGATAGTGTTGTGTTAAGATCTTGTTTGTGTTTTACAAACAATATTTGAGTAAATAAATTCAGACTACCCCAAAATTCTGTCAACTAAGACGGTTGATATGAATTGTACTGGAGCACTTAAACAGTTTCTAGTTTAGTGAATATATCTGAAGTAAATGGGTGGGCTATAACTATATGGCAAGAAACAGACAGCTGTTTGTCCTTCCATTCTTTACGCGTTTCAAACTCTGATTGGCTCGTCCTCAGAGCTCCCGTCCAATCAGGGCGCAGTGCGTTGCGTCTGCGCCGCAGTCCGGAAACCGCTGGAGTGAGCCGCTGGTCTGGAGTCGGTTCTTCGTTTTATTGGGCCGCATGTGTGAATGAGCTTCTGCGAGTCCAGACCTGTACGTAGATCAGCTCGTGAGAACAGCTAAACGGGCTCTGCTCCCTCAGTCCGAGTCTCCTCCCCGGCATCCCCCTCCAACGTTTACCGCCACACGGACAGACTGGGCTTGTTCATGGTGCGGGGCTTTGAGAGAAAGATGAAGTTCCTGGTAGCGGTGACAGTTATCGTCGGCTCGGTCATTTTCCTGCTCTTCCCGAATGGCTCCGACGCTGACGAGAAGAAGAAGGGGCCCAAAGTTACGGCCAAGGTAGAGAATGGCGTCCCGACCGGGCCTCTGCAGTAAAGCCTGAGCTGAGTTAAATGTTGTGCACTGTGCTTTAACACTGTTAGTCGCTGCTTTAACAGCACGGTTTGGCTGCTTCAGCTGATGTTATGAAATGTTTGTACAGACTGACTGTTTGTAGTTAACGTTAGTCCTGTGAGCGGGTGAACGCGCTCAGCGTGCAGAGCTAAATGCGTACGGTTTTGTTCATTGAGCTGAAAGCTAGTGTACCGGTAAAATCCGTCCGCTCGACAGTAACGACTACATGCATTCGTCATCAGGACGTTTGTTTGTTAAAGGCTCACTTAAAACCAAAACGTGCAGGTCAGTCGTTTCATATGGGTGAAGAAAAAGCGTTGCTGAGATTTGGACTTGTTAATGCTTTGTAATGGCGTATAGGCCACGTCTGCGTTAACTGGGTCTGTACGCCATGACGTTCACGCAGGATCCAAATTCTCTCTCTCGGCCCTTTACTGCTGTTAGCGGTTCCCACCCTTATTCAGACAGACCCCGTGTCCCGCGCGGGGATTGGCTAGCAGTCGCTTTACTGCGCTGGGATTGGCTTGTAGTTCATGCTTGCTGGCAGTCTGAGCGCAAGAGGGCGGAGTTTGTATGAAAACCGGTGTGAAAAAAAATTTATTGTGGAAAAAAACTGCTACAGCGTTTCTGCGTTCATGTCTGTCCGTCACGCTGAAGATCTGTATTCTCTCAGGTGTACTTCGACATCCGAATTGGAGATGAGGACGTGGGTCGCATTGTGATCGGTCTGTTTGGAAAAACTGTCCCGAAGACCACAGAGAACTTCCTCGCCTTGGCTACAGGAGAGGTGCAGGAGACCTACTGTTTACATCAAATATCAGAAAATAAATTTTAACAGACGCGGCGAGGATGTAGACTTACTGCTCTTTTTTTGTTCATCTCAACAGAAAGGATTTGGCTACAAAGGCAGTAAATTCCACCGCGTGATCAAAGACTTCATGATCCAGGGAGGAGATTTCACCAGGGGAGATGGAACTGGAGGTATGTCTTTCATCCAAAACTTCATACCTCTCATATTAGTTGATGCGTATGTGTAACTAAGTATCATGTTGTTTTAATAGTAATATAAAAGATGATATCACGTTAGTCTATCTTGAACAAGGTTAACCTGTATAGGTGACTCAGCACCCCTTTAATGTCCCCCTCGCACACATTCTAGGCTTGTAAACCCCCAAATCATACTAGTATTGCAGTTATATGTCTACATGTTGTTTTGATGACCTCAGAATAGCATTAAAATACATTGATAATTCATTAGTCTATGAATTACCTCTTTTGGATAACGTAGAAATTCTCTGCTCAAAACAGGATGCAAAGTCCGGAAGCTTCCAGAATGTAGTGAACAGTGTTAATAGTTTAGAGCCAGGCTGCCGAAAAACATGCCATTTTAATCGGTCTTAAAAAGATGACCACACTCCTCACTGGCGAATATACAGTCAGTCCCCACTAAAGTGTGAGTTTCTGTCTGTTAGGAAAGAGTATCTACGGTGACCGTTTCCCTGATGAGAACTTCAAGCTGAAGCACTATGGCCCAGGCTGGCTGAGCATGGCCAATGCCGGCAAAGACACCAACGGCTCTCAGTTCTTCATCACTACTGTGCAGACACCATGGCTTGACGGCAAGCACGTCGTCTTTGGCAAAATCCTTGAGGGCATGGTGAGTTGTTGTGTATCTCTATAGCAGATCCGTAAATAATAATCCTGTGAGGACATCATCTGATGTATAACCATCCGATCTGTTGCTGCTATTAATAGTCATGTATTTGCTGACCTTTGTTTCTACAGGATGTGGTGAGAAAGATTGAGACCACAAAAACAGATGGCAGGGATAAACCTCTAAAAGATGTCACCATCCACGACAGCGGCAAGATTGAGGTGGAGAAGCCTTTTGCTGTCGCAAAGGAGTGAATCACCCTCAAGGGAGAAGCAGGACTGCGGGTTTCTGGGGGTTTGACAGGTGTGCCGTACCACTAGTATTGTAGTGGTGTACGTGTGTGGGTGTGTATTTGGGGCTGTATATCTGGTCCTCTCACCCTCATCTCTACACCTGTAGCAGTCCGCAGAGCGGCACAGCTTGGGTCCATCTCGAACAAGCATTCCATGCAGTCGGTCAGACTGATTTAACAACTACTTTTTGTAAACAAGTCTCCAATAAAGGATCCAGGTTTTGTTACTCGGTTTGTTTGCTTCGCTTCTGTTACAGTAAGAAAGTTTGGACAGAAACGTTCACTCGTTTATTTAAAAAAAATATGTAAACAAAATAAGCCACAGATTGAAATGCAGCTGTACTGAATGGAGAACATTGTAAATGATGTATTTCTGTGTTGGGTGGGAAATGTGCTGGTCTTACACGCTGATATCAAGTCAAATGTCAACCACATACAAACCATCGGTGAGATCTCAGGCTGTCTACCACCAACTGCCTGTACGATGTCAGTACTTCAAACACTTTCTGGTATTTGGTGCTGAGAATTGACTCCAGAAGAGGAAGCACTTTAAATAAACCGATACTGACTGATGCCGATACTGACTGTGAAAGTGTCGTAACTCATCCCAGTCTGTGTGAGACTTTGATTAGTTACATCACTGGACTCGCATGGTGAATCATACAGGACAGCTTAACTCTACTGGTCTTACTAACAGCATAGCCCATGTGGCGACAGTTCGAGCATCCACTTGTGTCCTTACAGAGATCAACAAAACAGATGTAAGTGATGCTCTCTTCCTCTCCTGGCAGAGCAAACCACTATGACTTCCTCAAGGCTCCAAAAAGCAAAGTGGTTGCACATCCAGTCTGTCAGGTCCTCTGCGTCTCCGGCAACGTGCTTAGGCTTCCTCTTTCTATGATGATGGAGGGGACGGCAGCATGCCTAGGTGGAGCAGGGTTTATGCCGGGTTTGGAACAAGACTTAAAGCTCACTTTAGCGTCTCGGGGGTAGAGGCCCTGCAGGACACCAGCCACTACCATATCTGGGAGGTCTGTACAAAAGTTAAGGAGGTTAGTTGGTTAAATGAATCCACTTTTAACTGAAAGGTTATGTACAATCTACATAAAGATTCGTTTACTGATGCACAATTCAGTGTTTATAATTACTCCAGAATAAGAACTGCCGTCACTAAAGAGTAAACAGCTCTCAGGGGAGAAGGAGGACTGGAGGTTTCTGGGAATTTGACAAGTGTGCCAGACCCCTAGTATTGTAGTTGAGTGTGTGTGTGTGTTTTAAAATCACATATTTGTGATGGTCCATAAGTACTTCAATATGGCAATGCAGCATTAAGACTTCTCATTTTCAGCACCACAATAACAACACAATAACTTCAGTAAGCTGATGAGATTGAATTGTGTGAGTTAACTTTGCAGGTATTCATTGGATGGTGTTGGGTTGTGTTTCGGAAGATGCAGTTTAACACTCTTATCTTTAATTGCCCCATAATAATGATATACATGGGCAGGTAAGACAAGCAGATCTAGACAGACTGCAAAGACTACAGCAGACAGCAGCCGTCCTCAACACTGCTAAAGAAAAACTTCTCTTTCCTCATGACTCATTCTGATGTTTAATGCCAGGAAAGATTTATTTATTATAGATGTGCAATTCTTACCTGAGGCTGATGTGAGAACATAGGGGTCACTGGAGAAGCCCACCACTCTCTGATGCAGTAGCTGACAGCTATAAGGAAGAAGGGATTTCCACAAGTGAGCCAAACTTTGAACCATTCACCAAAATGTAGCAAGTAAGTTCAATTGGAGGCAACACTCTGTGAGAAGTCCACTCTGGTCTATAATTAGTAGAAGCCTTCATTAAAATAAGCAAAGGGGGCAGTCATGGGCTGGATGGTTAGGGATCCAGTCTTGTGACTAGAAGGTCGCCAGTTCAGGCCCCGACTGAAGTGTCCTTGAGCAAGGTACCTAACCCCCAACTGCTCCCTGGGCGCCATGGATAGGGCTGCCCTCTGCTCCAGGCATGTGCACTCTCTGCCTCCTAGTGTGTATGTTCACTAGTGTGTGTATATTTGGGTGTTTCACTGCACGGATGGGTTAAATGTGAATGTCAATTTCCACTGTGTGCAAACATATGTGCAAATAGTGTTTAATTCTAATAGTGTTTAATTCTAATGGTATCTAATTCTACATAACAAAGAAAAGAAAGGAGGTCTACTATTTAACAACAAAGTGAAAACTAACATCTAACTATGTACCAAATAGCACTCAGTGGAGACAAACAGAGGAAACAAGCTCTGTACGTACAGTAAGTAGTCTGACTACCTACACTTATAAACATTAGCTGAAGAAGTTCATTGTGCACGATACATCTTTAATTCAAATTAAATTCCCATCTTACTCTAACGCAGCTGTTAAAATTCTGCACTGGTGATTCTAATGTAGACTGAGGATATGAGGTATAAGGGCTATAGTGATATAAGGGCTACTATAAGAATGTTGGTGGACTTGGCACTGCCCTAAAAAACAACTGTCTTGACTGCAGTGCAGACGGCCAGGGCAAACACCGATCTGATATTGTTTTGTTTTTGTTTATTTGTTTGTTTAGTGGAGCTTTTGCTGCCGATCTTAAAAAAAGCCAAAGGCAAAAAAAACTGCAGACAGTAACTGACAGCATAAACGAGGTGCTTTTCCTATTTAAATCGTAATTTTTGCAGAATAGATTCTGCTTCTCGCAGTGCTACTCAACTCCTGTCAACATTTTAATGGTGGCAGGTAAACTCAGGCGTGTGATTTTGCTGCAGGTATGCTCTCATTACGAGTTATCTTTATGCAATCCTTGTCACTCTTTCACTGGTGTTATAATTGGTGTCCTGTGGCAGATTCTGAAACTTTGTGACCCAAATATACACTTGAAGTGTAACTCGTCTCCTTTCTGGTTTACGGCTGTATAAAACTTTTTGACTGTTATTATACTGTTTGTTTTTGTGCTGTCTGCTGTTTCTCTGTTTTATCTCTGTATTTGTCAGTCCCTCGGCTCTTAATGGAAGAAAACTTATGAGGAACCAGCAATGGAAAGGAAGGTAATTTACAGGGTTTTAAAAATGAGATTAACTTAAACAGCACAATTGTATTCCAGGTTTCACTACATAAAACAACACAGAGACCTGTATTTTTAAAGGGACTTTAATGAAAATCTAAATAACATTTTATGGCTTTTCCAAGTGAAAATAAGTTAACATCTCCATCTACAGAGAACAAATGTATGGCATTATTTTTTAAATAAATTTAATAATTTTAATGAAAAAGCAAAACATCAAATATGAAAAGGGACCAGTTCTCCAGAGGCCCTGTCATATTTATTGTTTATCAGTAAATAAACAGTAATTGTGCATTAAATGGGTACGCTAACTCCTTATGATAGGGGGGCCCAAACAGTACTGTGCAAATGTTTAGGCACCACATTATAAATCAGAATTAAAGCTGAGCAGTAAGCATTTTAGTGTATTTATGTTTATTTGCATTTATTTTATCACTATATGCTAACTGGTGTTCTTCAACAATAAAAATACAAGGTCTGACAGCATCCTTATATTTAAAAGTATGTAATAAAAAAGTAAAAGTAATACAATATAGTTAACAACCAGTTTATGTTTTGCTCATTTTTAATAAACATGCCAGTAATTCTGAACCTGAGTGCACTGAACTGAACTCAGGAAGACTCTCACCTGTACCCCTGTTCTTGGGAGTCATTCCACTCTTCTTCACTAAAAGAAAAACATGACATAAATCACTATATGTTACCGAAATCTGATTGTCAAGTCGAAGCTGCGAGTAGGTACGGTACATACTGGAAGCTGCAGATCTTGTTTGCTGAATGGAAGTGTTTCACCTGAAGGAAATCCAGCAACTCCTGAGGAACCACTTCATTCTGATACAGGATTACCTACAAAGAGCACAGAACCCCTCGCTGACGTTATACTACCAGAGGGACAGTAAGGACTGGTGGAGGTATGGTGTGATCTCTGTTGTACCTGTATGTAATCCTCCAGCTCCTGCCGTCTCTGCTCCAGTGGTTTGGTGCGCAGGTGCTGGTTCCTCTTGCTGGGGAAATCAGGCGGCTGCAGGATCTTCTTGAGCTTCCGGTGCAGTGTCTGGAACTCGCTCTGCCGCCGCAGAACAAAGTGCTTCCTTCCATTGAACAAAATCTCCACCCTGAAGAGCTGTTAAAATACACAAATCAAACAACAACATTGGGAAGTGCGCCCTCTACTGAACTGGTTTGGTTGTAACACAACGGCATACAGTGAATGGCAAAAAGTCTTTCACCAAAAACATCTGTATGATGAAGGTAAGCCTCCCCGCTGCTGCCTGAATAGAGCTTTGCTTCAAATGGTCTCTATGGCTTCTAAGTCAAATTTCTTGTTTTTATGTGCTGACTAGTCAGGTGACGCAGCCATTCAGCAGAGAACGTAAAACGAGCTACATCACGCCCAGCGCCCTATAAAGCAAAAAGCCACTGCACCTGGGCTCATCTTTCCCTGCTGTACAAAGCTTAATGTATTTTTTTGTGCCTGGTTTGAAACATTACAAGCCATTGCTCACCAGTGTACTCTTTCACCAGGTACCTATAGAGACCTACAGGCTGCTTTATTAACAGAGCAGAAAGCCTACAGCTGCTTTATACAAATGAAATAAAATGTTATAAAATGTTGTAGAGCACTTTATAATAACGTATACTGAGTATAACTGAGTATTATCTATTTAAATCTTAACCAAAGTGTGTTAAAAAGATTAATTTCAGGTTTATGAACACATCTGCTTTTCACAGTGGAGTCATGTTTGGGTTTAAGAAAAAGCTGGTAAAAGTTTTACGACCTTGAATTTTCCCATCTTTTCTGACTTACACCTAAATGTATGGCACACTGTAAAACAGTAAGGTGCTCAGACCTAATAATTACTTACTAACTGGTTGCACAGCTTTTTTATGGTTATTCAATTTCTTGTTAATATGTTGCATGCACTTAAAGATCAACACTGATGAATAGCTGGCAAACCTGGTACACCATAAAGTCAGTTTGACATTTTTCCCAACTCAAATAGTTCTGTTGACTTCTTCATCTTGTTGGTCTTCTCTATTAAATAGCCTAGTTTGGTGATTCTCAACCCTGATCCTGGAGGAACACTGTCCTGAACATTCAGTGCTTTTCCTGCCTTAATACAGCTACTTAAAACCAGTAATGGTCTGTTAAGGAGCTTAATAGTGGGATCAGGTGATGGGAGCGGGGAAAACACTAAAAAGTACAGAGCAGTGGCCCTCCAGGACCCTCCAGGTCAAGAAACACTGGTCAAGTTGGTCTAACTTAGTGTATATATATATATATATATATATATATATATATATATATATATATATATATATATATAAATACTAATATACTCATATATATATATATATATATATATATATATATATATATATATATATATATAGTATTTATATATATGCTGCGTCCAAAACAAAAACACGGTAATTTCGTGTTTATGTTTTTGAAACTCTAATTAATTCAAGTTAAAACAGTTAATCTAGAATAAACATTTTCTGAACTCATTATTATTATATTATATTATATTATATTATATTATATTATATTATATTATATTATATTATATTATATTATATTATATTATATATTTGATCCCATTTTAGGACATTAGCACATACTAAGACATATTTACAGCTAAGATGTTAAAACATGCTACCAATAAAATGCAAATAAAATGTTGTGGCTCCCAACGTGCTTTAGTTTTTGATGAAAAAGGACAAAATATGTTTTTAACATTTGTAACGCTGACCTCTGACTCCAGAAATTTAAACAACCTTACAAACTTGTTTTATTAAACATATAAGGCAAACAGAACAACACCACTAACAGCATCATAGCCATTTTACTTCTTATGATGTAGACAGTTTAACATAGATGAACACAGCAGAGCAATCAATCATCTTTCACAGTTAAAAGAAAATAATGTGCATTACTGTATATTAAGTCACTTTGTATCATGACTTAACAGTTTATTTAATAGTATATATATATATACTCAGACGAATGGGTGGAATAGCAACTTTACAGGTAAACTGATTATATATTTATACTCACTGGCCACTTTATTAGGTACATCATAAATTTCATAATAAATAAATGAGGTAAAAAATTATAGGTAATACATTAATGCAAATTTTCTTTTAAATCAGGTCAATTTAATACATAGACACAATCTGTACTTCTCCAACTGTTTCTCTGCATAACTCATTAACCCCTTTGTCCGTCCCACTTATCAACAAGCAGGACCCCCACAGAACCACCATGGAGCAGGTATTATTATCATCAATAGCACTGCAGTGACATTGACATGGTAGTGTGTGGTACTGGTACTAGTTTGTCAGATAAAGCTGTTTTATAAACATCTCAGTGTCACTGCCGCACTGAAACTAGTTTGCCAGCCTGGCCTGTGGTCAGCATCTGGTCACCACTGATGAAAGACTAGACAAACACAGACTGAGCAGCAACAGATGAGCTCTATTTAACTTTACATCTTAAAGGTTGACCAACAAGGTAGATGTGCCTAATATTAACTGTAGTAGGAAAGTGTCTAAATGTCTCGTAGAGTGGACAGTGAATGGACACAGTGTATTAGAACCTGATCAGCACTGCTGCACCTGATCAACTCACACCTGCACGCTGACACATTACCATGCCATTGTGTCAGTCAGTCATTTTCAGTGCTGGAAATGATCCACCAGCCAAATAGTACCTGCTCTGTGGAGGCTAACACAGAGAAACAGATGACGTACAGTCTGTAAGTTAGATGTACCTTAAAGAGGCCAGTGAGTGTATATGTAGAGTATGTGAGGAAAAGAGAGAGGCTGTCTGACCCCTGCTCTATAATGCTAAATATACTCGGCCAACTTCTTGGTCACTTGTAGTGTGTAAGTGTGGTTTCTTCATTACTGCTTTTAAAGTAAAGCACAAAGTACAATTAGTAATACACACTTACTAGACAAAACATTAGAATAACTCTGAATGAACAGTAGACCGTATAAAAGACTCATAAATCTAAAAAATAACAAAACAAAGAGGACTTATGTCCTTATTACAAAGAATCTACTATACTACAAACTTCTACAAGTGTTACTGACTGGAGAAAAATCAGAAACATGGGTTAATGTGTACTTGAGTGAAGGTACTTTGCCCACATTTGTACTTGACTACTCTGATTTAGGTAACTAAAATATCAAAATATGTAATTTCAATTACATGTATGCCATCTGACCAACACTCATATTCAGAGCAACTTATAATTCACATTTCTCAGGTAGACAACCCAATATCAGAATGGAACTATACCTTTGTTTATTCATGTTTTTTCATTCTTTTTAACATCAACTCTTGTTAGTTAATGTCTGTGGTGATATTAAATTCATCATATATATTTATGATGAATTTAATATCACCACAGACATTAACTAACAAGAGTTGATGTTAAAAAGAATATATATATATATATATATATATATATATATATATATATATATATATATATATATATATATATATATATATATATATATATATATATATGACAGATCTGCCCACCTCAGTACGGGTAGCATCTGGCTCTATGTTCTGTGCCGACATCGAATGTGCCCATAATGCCACCTCAGGCCAACTAGCTGGGTTATTGGCCTGTTAGCATGTAACAGTCAGTCTACTACAATGAGGGCAATATGTCAGTTGTCCAGTAACAGAGGATTTAAAATATAAAGCTGGCTGAGTCTGTTAATGACAGTTTTTGTTTACTTTTGCAGCAAAAACGACTTCTAGGTGTAGTTTTGTACACTGAATATGATTTGATGAGTAGCCCAATGTTTATACAGAATCAGTTGGATGCTGCTGAGTTGGATCCCTCAACAGCAGACCCCCAGCAATAAAATGAACCAGTTCGACACTTAGAGCTGCCCAATTCTGGTCTTGGAGACCTGCCACTCTGAAGAGTTTATATCCAACACACCCTATTTTTCACCATTATATATTATTACAGGGGGGGTGGTCGGGATGCTGCATTTAGGATAATTGATGGGAATAAGAAATCAGTCTATATACCCCACACTGCTGTTTGTAAGCGCTTTCTTAATTTACCAATAAACAGAATGATCCAATATGATCCATATATCGTAGATCTTCAGGACCAGGATTGGGTAACTTTATATCATACAGCAGTACATGTTGCTCAGTCAATTAAAAAAAACACTGTGAGAACTAAAAAAACTATCAACTTAAAACTCTTCATGCCGTGTACTCACTTCCACTTTAAAGCTTTTCTCACTCTGAGTACAATGTTTCACTCCTCTCTTTTCTCACTGAGAAAGTGCGACTCTTGGAGAGATACAGAGAGACTTACTTAAGCAAGCTTTGACAAGTTAGGGTGTCAAAGGAACCAGGGTAACTTCCAAACAACTAAAGGTCTCTCTCACAGGTTGACAAAGGTTAATGTGCATGAGTCCACCATCAGGAGAAGACTGAACAGCAATGGTGTGCATGAGTTGCAAGGAGAAAGCCTCTGATCTTCTTAAAACAGAACATCATCTGGACATGCCACTACTGTCCAGAGTGCTACTGGGTAAAAAAATGTTTAGATGACTGAGACCTAAATAGAACTATTGTTCAAAATGAGAAATGTTATGTCTGAAGAAAGATAAGCATGAGAACCCTATTCCCTGACTGAAACAAGGTGGTGGCAGTATCATGGTTTGGCCTGTTTAGTTGCATCTGGGCCAAGACAGCTTGTCTTCATTGATAGAACAATGAATTTTGAGTTGTAGCAGTAAATTCTAGAGGAAAACATCAGAACATCTGTCTGTCGGTCACACAATATACTAAAAACCGAAGTTCATACGTTCACCCAAAAAGATATGTAATATTGGATAATTTTCCTCGCTAAACAAATGCCCAGGTATAATAGGTTTGCCTCATTTATTTAATTGGGTTCTCTTTATCTGCTTTTAGGAACATCTGATTATGTTTTAGGTCATATATGCAGAACTCCAGGACATTCTAAACGGTTTACACACTTAACCACCACAATATGCTGAATGTAAGAAGAGATAAATTAAATATTTAATTTTTTTGCGTTAATTTGTGACATTTCCTTTGATCTTTGTCTGACTCACTGAAAGTAAATAAACAAGTAGAAAATAAACAACAGAGTTTTAGCAGGTTAACATTCACATGATGGGCAGTGTGATCTCTCAGCATTATTAGTTAAGTGAGTTAGAGCAAGCGGAGCAAAGCAAAGAGCACTCTTCTGTTCACCACGCTGAGAGGGGACAGTCTGTCTAGCAGACACTGATCTGTGTGCTCTGGAGACACTGCAGGAATGTGATAAACAGCATGGCTAGCCCATAAACTCTCAGCTGGAACTGCTCTTTTAGGGTTTCCTAAAAGAAATCCTGGCCTTACTTAGTACTAGCTATATGTGAAAAGACAAGAGGGAAGGTGTAGCATTAACAGGAATAGCAACCTGCCGGAGCCAGCTGGGGGCTGTAGATTGACTTGCAAGAGAGCATGGCTTGCTCAGTGTTGTTTTTAACCCTGGGTAGAAAGATTTGGGGGGAACACAGGCTATGTGTTGGCCATTCTGTGTTTTGGGTCAGAAGTGCTGCCTGTAAAGAGCTCTATTCAGCCTCTCTGTCTCTTTTCCTCCCTCCCTCCCTCTCTCTCTCTCACTGACACACTCTCACACATGCTCTCTCTCACTCATGCACACAGAGCAGCCATTGTCACAGATGGGCCGAACTGGACGCTTCCGCTAGGATGAAGCTCCAGCACACAGGAGCCCCCGTGACCACACACACATGTACTCACAGGCCAATGTGCTCAACATACAGACAACACGCAGTAGAGTGGAGTCAAACACAGTCCACAACACACAGACACCGTACAGTAGAGTGGAGTCAAACACAGTCCACAACACACAGACACCGTACAGTAGAGTGGAGTCAAACACAGTCCACAACACACAGACACCGTACAGTAGAGTGGAGTCAAACACAGTCCACAACACACAGACACCATACAGTAGAGTGGAGTCTAACACAGTCCACAACACACAGACACCGTACAGTAGAGTGGAGTCAAACACAGTCCACAACACACAGACACCATACAGTAGAGTGGAGTCAAACACAGTCCACAACATACAGACACCGTACAGTAGAGTGGAGTCTAACACAGTCCACAACACACAGACACCATACAGTAGAGTGGAGTCAAACACAGTCCACAACATACAGACACCGTACAGTAGAGTGGAGTCAAACACAGTCCACAACATACAGACACCACACAGTAGAGTGGAGTCTAACACAGTCCACAACACACAGACACCATACAGTAGAGTGGAGTCAAACACAGTCCACAACACACAGACACCACACAGTAGAGTGGAGTCAAACACAGTCCACAACACACAGACACCATACAGTAGAGTGGAGTCTAACACAGTCCACAACACACAGACACCGTACAGTAGAGTGGAGTCTAACACAGTCCACAACATACAGACACCGTACAGTAGAGTGGAGTCTAACACAGTCCACAACACACAGACACCAAACAGTAGAGTGGAGTCAAACACAGTCCACAACACACAGACACCATACAGTAGAGTGGAGTCTAACACAGTCCACAACACACAGACACCGTACAGTAGAGTGGAGTCTAACACAGTCCACAACATACAGACACCGTACAGTAGAGTGGAGTCAAACACAGTCCACAACACACAGACACCGTACAGTAGAGTGGAGTCAAACACAGTCCACAACACACAGACACCACACAGTAGAGTGGAGTCTAACACAGTCCACAACACACAGACACCGTACAGTAGAGTGGAGTCTAACACAGTCCACAACATACAGACACCGTACAGTAGAGTGGAGTCTAACACAGTCCACAACATACAGACACCGTACAGTAGAGTGGAGTCAAACACAGTCCACAACATACAGACACCGTACAGTAGAGTGGAGTCAAACACAGTCCACAACATACAGACACCACACAGTAGAGTGGAGTCTAACACAGTCCACAACACACAGACACCATACAGTAGAGTGGAGTCAAACACAGTCCACAACACACAGACACCGTACAGTAGAGTGAAGTCAAACACAGTCCACAACACACAGACACCGTACAGTAGAGTGGAGTCTAACACAGTCCACAACACACAGACACCGTACAGTAGAGTGGAGTCAAACACAGTCCACAACACACAGACACCGTACAGTAGAGTGGAGTCAAACACAGTCCACAACATACAGACACCATACAGTAGAGTGGAGTCAAACACAGTCCACAACATACAGACACCATACAGTAGAGTGGAGTCTAACACAGTCCACAACACACAGACACCGTACAGTAGAGTGGAGTCTAACACAGTCCACAACACACAGACACCGTACAGTAGAGTGGAGTCAAACACAGTCCACAACACACAGACACCATACAGTAGAGTGGAGTCAAACACAGTCCACAACACACAGACACCGTACAGTAGAGTGGAGTCTAACACAGTCCACAACACACAGACACCGTACAGTAGAGTGGAGTCTAACACAGTCCACAACACACAGACACCGTACAGTAGAGTGGAGTCTAACACAGTCCACAACATACAGACACCACACAGTAGAGTGGAGTCTAACACAGTCCACAACACACAGACACCATACAGTAGAGTGGAGTCTAACACAGTCCACAACACACAGACACCGTACAGTAGAGTGGAGTCTAACACAGTCCACAACACACAGACACCGTACAGTAGAGTGGAGTCAAACACAGTCCACAACATACAGACACCACACAGTAGAGTGGAGTCTAACACAGTCCACAACACACAGACACCATACAGTAGAGTGGAGTCTAACACAGTCCACAAAAGACAGACACCATACAGTAGAGTGGAGTCAAACACAGTCCACAACACACAGACACCATACAGTAGAGTGGAGTCTAACACAGTCCACAACACACAGACACCATACAGTAGAGTGGAGTCTAACACAGTCCACAACACACAGACACCATACAGTAGAGTGGAGTCAAACACAGTCCACAACACACAGACACCGTACAGTAGAGTGAAGTCAAACACAGTCCACAACACACAGACACCGTACAGTAGAGTGGAGTCAAACACAGTCCACAACACACAGACACCGTACAGTAGAGTGGAGTCTAACACAGTCCACAACACACAGACACCGTACAGTAGAGTGGAGTCTAACACAGTCCACAACACACAGACACCATACAGTAGAGTGGAGTCTAACACAGTCCACAACATACAGACACCGTACAGTAGAGTGGAGTCAAACACAGTCCACAACACACAGACACCGTACAGTAGAGTGGAGTCTAACACAGTCCACAACATACAGACACCGTACAGTAGAGTGGAGTCAAACACAGTCCACAACATACAGACACCGTACAGTAGAGTGGAGTCTAACACAGTCCACAACACACAGACACCGTACAGTAGAGTGGAGTCAAACACAGTCCACAACACACAGACACCGTACAGTAGAGTGGAGTCAAACACAGTCCACAACACACAGACACCGTACAGTAGAGTGGAGTCAAACACAGTCCACAACATACAGACACCGTACAGTAGAGTGGAGTCTAACACAGTCCACAACACACAGACACCGTACAGTAGAGTGGAGTCTAACACAGTCCACAATATACAGACACCACACAGTAGAGTGGAGTCTAACACAGTCCACAACACACAGACACCATACAGTAGAGTGGAGTCTAACACAGTCCACAACACACAGACACCGTACAGTAGAGTGGAGTCTAACACAGTCCACAACACACAGACACCGTACAGTAGAGTGGAGTCTAACACAGTCCACAATATACAGACACCACACAGTAGAGTGGAGTCTAACACAGTCCACAACACACAGACACCATACAGTAGAGTGGAGTCTAACACAGTCCACAACACACAGACACCGTACAGTAGAGTGGAGTCTAACACAGTCCACAACACACAGACACCGTACAGTAGAGTGGAGTCAAACACAGTCCACAACATACAGACACCACACAGTAGAGTGGAGTCTAACACAGTCCACAACACACAGACACCATACAGTAGAGTGGAGTCTAACACAGTCCACAACAGACAGACACCATACAGTAGAGTGGAATCAAACACAGTCCACAACACACAGACACCATACAGTAGAGTGGAGTCTAACACAGTCCACAACACACAGACACCATACAGTAGAGTGGAGTCTAACACAGTCCACAACACACAGACACCATACAGTAGAGTGGAGTCAAACACAGTCCACAACACACAGACACCGTACAGTAGAGTGAAGTCAAACACAGTCCACAACACACAGACACCGTACAGTAGAGTGGAGTCAAACACAGTCCACAACATACAGACACCGTACAGTAGAGTGGAGTCAAACACAGTCCACAACACACAGACACCGTACAGTAGAGTGGAGTCTAACACAGTCCACAACACACAGACACCGTACAGTAGAGTGGAGTCTAACACAGTCCACAACACACAGACACCATACAGTAGAGTGGAGTCTAACACAGTCCACAACATACAGACACCGTACAGTAGAGTGGAGTCAAACACAGTCCACAACACACAGACACCGTACAGTAGAGTGGAGTCTAACACAGTCCACAACATACAGACACCGTACAGTAGAGTGGAGTCAAACACAGTCCACAACATACAGATACCGTACAGTAGAGTGGAGTCTAACACAGTCCACAACACACAGACACCGTACAGTAGAGTGGAGTCAAACACAGTCCACAACACACAGACACCGTACAGTAGAGTGGAGTCAAACACAGTCCACAACACACAGACACCGTACAGTAGAGTGGAGTCAAACACAGTCCACAACATACAGACACCGTACAGTAGAGTGGAGTCTAACACAGTCCACAACACACAGACACCGTACAGTAGAGTGGAGTCAAACACAGTCCACAACATACAGACACCGTACAGTAGAGTGGAGTCAAACACAGTCCACAACACACAGACACCGTACAGTAGAGTGGAGTCTAACACAGTCCACAACATACAGACACCGTACAGTAGAGTGGAGTCAAACACAGTCCACAACACACAGACACCGTACAGTAGAGTGGAGTCAAACACAGTCCACAACACACAGACACCATACAGTAGAGTGGAGTCTAACACAGTCCACAACACACAGACACCATACAGTAGAGTGGAGTCAAACACAGTCCACAACACACAGACACCGTACAGTAGAGTGGAGTCTAACACAGTCCACAACATACAGACACCGTACAGTAGAGTGGAGTCAAACACAGTCCACAACACACAGACACCGTACAGTAGAGTGGAGTCAAACACAGTCCACAACACACAGACACCATACAGTAGAGTGGAGTCTAACACAGTCCACAACACACAGACACCATACAGTAGAGTGGAGTCAAACACAGTCCACAACATACAGACACCATACAGTAGAGTGGAGTCTAACACAGTCCACAACACACAGACACCATACAGTAGAGTGGAGTCTAACACAGTCCACAACACACAGACACCGTACAGTAGAGTGGAGTCTAACACAGTCCACAACACACAGACACCGTACAGTAGAGTGGAGTCTAACACAGTCCACAACACACAGACACCATACAGTAGAGTGGAGTCTAACACAGTCCACAACACACAGACACCGTACAGTAGAGTGGAGTCTAACACAGTCCACAACATACAGACACCATACAGTAGAGTGGAGTCAAACACAGTCCACAACATACAGACACCGTACAGTAGAGTGGAGTCAAACACAGTCCACAACATACAGACACCACACAGTAGAGTGGAGTCTAACACAGTCCACAACACACAGACACCATACAGTAGAGTGGAGTCAAACACAGTCCACAACACACAGACACCAAACAGTAGAGTGGAGTCAAACACAGTCCACAACACACAGACACCATACAGTAGAGTGGAGTCTAACACAGTCCACAACACACAGACACCGTACAGTAGAGTGGAGTCTAACACAGTCCACAACATACAGACACCGTACAGTAGAGTGGAGTCAAACACAGTCCACAACACACAGACACCGTACAGTAGAGTGGAGTCAAACACAGTCCACAACACACAGACACCACACAGTAGAGTGGAGTCTAACACAGTCCACAACACACAGACACCGTACAGTAGAGTGGAGTCTAACACAGTCCACAACATACAGACACCGTACAGTAGAGTGGAGTCTAACACAGTCCACAACATACAGACACCGTACAGTAGAGTGGAGTCAAACACAGTCCACAACATACAGACACCGTACAGTAGAGTGGAGTCAAACACAGTCCACAACATACAGACACCACACAGTAGAGTGGAGTCTAACACAGTCCACAACACACAGACACCATACAGTAGAGTGGAGTCAAACACAGTCCACAACACACAGACACCGTACAGTAGAGTGAAGTCAAACACAGTCCACAACACACAGACACCGTACAGTAGAGTGGAGTCTAACACAGTCCACAACACACAGACACCGTACAGTAGAATGGAGTCAAACACAGTCCACAACACACAGACACCGTACAGTAGAGTGGAGTCAAACACAGTCCACAACACACAGACACCATACAGTAGAGTGGAGTCAAACACAGTCCACAACATACAGACACCATACAGTAGAGTGGAGTCTAACACAGTCCACAACACACAGACACCGTACAGTAGAGTGGAGTCTAACACAGTCCACAACACACAGACACCGTACAGTAGAGTGGAGTCAAACACAGTCCACAACACACAGACACCATACAGTAGAGTGGAGTCAAACACAGTCCACAACACACAGACACCGTACAGTAGAGTGGAGTCTAACACAGTCCACAACACACAGACACCGTACAGTAGAGTGGAGTCAAACACAGTCCACAACACACAGACACCGTACAGTAGAGTGGAGTCTAACACAGTCCACAACACACAGACACCGTACAGTAGAGTGGAGTCTAACACAGTCCACAACACACAGACACCATACAGTAGAGTGGAGTCTAACACAGTCCACAACATACAGACACCGTACAGTAGAGTGGAGTCAAACACAGTCCACAACACACAGACACCGTACAGTAGAGTGGAGTCAAACACAGTCCACAACACACAGACACCGTACAGTAGAGTGGAGTCAAACACAGTCCACAACATACAGACACCACACAGTAGAGTGGAGTCTAACACAGTCCACAACACACAGACACCATACAGTAGAGTGGAGTCTAACACAGTCCACAACACACAGACACCGTACAGTAGAGTGGAGTCTAACACAGTCCACAACACACAGACAGCGTACAGTAGAGTGGAGTCAAACACAGTCCACAACATACAGACACCACACAGTAGAGTGGAGTCTAACACAGTCCACAACACACAGACACCATACAGTAGAGTGGAGTCTAACACAGTCCACAACAGACAGACACCATACAGTAGAGTGGAGTCAAACACAGTCCACAACACACAGACACCATACAGTAGAGTGGAGTCTAACACAGTCCACAACACACAGACACCATACAGTAGAGTGGAGTCTAACACAGTCCACAACACACAGACACCATACAGTAGAGTGGAGTCAAACACAGTCCACAACACACAGACACCGTACAGTAGAGTGAAGTCAAACACAGTCCACAACACACAGACACCGTACAGTAGAGTGGAGTCAAACACAGTCCACAACACACAGACACCGTACAGTAGAGTGGAGTCTAACACAGTCCACAACACACAGACACCGTACAGTAGAGTGGAGTCTAACACAGTCCACAACACACAGACACCATACAGTAGAGTGGAGTCTAACACAGTCCACAACATACAGACACCGTACAGTAGAGTGGAGTCAAACACAGTCCACAACACACAGACACCGTACAGTAGAGTGGAGTCTAACACAGTCCACAACATACAGACACCGTACAGTAGAGTGGAGTCAAACACAGTCCACAACATACAGACACCGTACAGTAGAGTGGAGTCTAACACAGTCCACAACACACAGACACCGTACAGTAGAGTGGAGTCAAACACAGTCCACAACACACAGACACCGTACAGTAGAGTGGAGTCAAACACAGTCCACAACACACAGACACCGTACAGTAGAGTGGAGTCAAACACAGTCCACAACATACAGACACCGTACAGTAGAGTGGAGTCTAACACAGTCCACAACACACAGACACCGTACAGTAGAGTGGAGTCAAACACAGTCCACAACATACAGACACCGTACAGTAGAGTGGAGTCAAACACAGTCCACAACACACAGACACCGTACAGTAGAGTGGAGTCTAACACAGTCCACAACATACAGACACCGTACAGTAGAGTGGAGTCTAACACAGTCCACAACATACAGACACCGTACAGTAGAGTGGAGTCAAACACAGTCCACAACACACAGACACCGTACAGTAGAGTGGAGTCAAACACAGTCCACAACACACAGACACCATACAGTAGAGTGGAGTCTAACACAGTCCACAACACACAGACACCATACAGTAGAGTGGAGTCAAACACAGTCCACAACATACAGACACCGTACAGTAGAGTGGAGTCTAACACAGTCCACAACATACAGATACCGTACAGTAGAGTGGAGTCTAACACAGTCCACAACATACAGACACCATACAGTAGAGTGGAGTCTAACACAGTCCACAACACACAGACACCGTACAGTAGAGTGGAGTCAAACACAGTCCACAACACACAGACACCATACAGTAGAGTGGAGTCTAACACAGTCCACAACACACAGACACCGTACAGTAGAGTGGAGTCTAACACAGTCCACAACACACAGACACCGTACAGTAGAGTGGAGTCTAACACAGTCCACAACACACAGACACCATACAGTAGAGTGGAGTCTAACACAGTCCACAACACACAGACACCGTACAGTAGAGTGGAGTCTAACACAGTCCACAACATACAGACACCATACAGTAGAGTGGAGTCAAACACAGTCCACAACACACAGACACCATACAGTAGAGTGGAGTCTAACACAGTCCACAACACACAGACACCGTACAGTAGAGTGGAGTCTAACACAGTCCACAACACACAGACACCGTACAGTAGAGTGGAGTCAAACACAGTCCACAACACACAGACACCATACAGTAGAGTGGAGTCTAACACAGTCCACAACATACAGACACCATACAGTAGAGTGGAGTCAAACACAGTCCACAACATACAGACACCGTACAGTAGAGTGGAGTCTAACACAGTCCACAACACACAGACACCACAGGGCATTACATCACTGACGCCTGCACAGCCACAAAAAAGCCAGACTGTGACAATGTAGTAATAATAATAATAATAATAATAATAATAATAATAATAATCAGAAGAACCATATATGTATTTAAATCATTTTCACTTATTTATTCAGTCATCATCTAAACAGCTTATCCTCCTGAGTCATAGTGAATGCTGCAGCCAATCCCAGTGCTCATGGGGCAAAAGGCAGCCCCTTGGACGGGCCACTAGTCCATCACAGGGTAGACACACAGACATACACATTGACGCACACCTAGGCGCAATTTTGTGTCTCCATTTTGCCTGACTGATGTCAATGGACTAAGAGAGGAAACTGGAGCACCTGGAGAAAACTCACGCAGAACATGAAAACTCACACAGAGAGGACCCTGGCCACTCAGCTGGGGACTCGAGGCCCTTCTCGCTGTATATTTTTCATTTGCAATCACACTCATTTCTAGGAAATGCTGTGCTTCCCGCTAATTCATTCTGTATTTTATTTATTTCTAATTTGACTTCCTTTTACATTATTAATTATAAACCGGATTCCAAAAAAGTTGGGACACTAAACAAATTGTGTATAAAAACTGAATGCAATGATGTGGAGGTGCCAACATCTAATATTTTATTCACAATAGAACACAAATTACACATCAAAAGTTCAAACTGAGAGAATGTATCATTTTAAGAGAAATATATGTTGTTTCAAAATTTCATGGCGTCAACAAATCCCAAAAAAGTTGGAACAAGGCCATTTTTACCAATGTGTGGCATCCCCCCCTTCTTCTTACAACACTCAACAGACGTCTGGGGACAGAGGAGACCAGTTTCTCAAGTTTAGAAATAGGAATGCTCTCCCATTCATGTCTAATACAGGCCTCTAACTGTTCAATCGTCGTAGGCCTTCTTTGTCGCACCTTCTTCTTTATGATGCGCCAAATGTTCTCTAAAGGTGAAAGATCTGGACTGCAGGCTGGTCATTTCAGTTCCCGGATCCTTCTCCTACGTAGCCATGATGTTGTGATTGCTGCAGAAGGTGGTCTGGCATTATCTTGTTGAAGAATGCAGGTCTTTCCTGAAAGAGATGACGTCTAGATGGAAGCATATCTAGAACCTGAACATAGTTCTCTGCATTAATGGTGCCTTTCCAGACATGCAAGCACTCTTGCAACCCCATACCATCAGTGATGCAGGCTTCTGAACGGAGCGTTGATAACAACTCGGGTTATCCTTGTCCTCTCTGGTCCAGATGACCTGGCGTCCCAGTGTTCCATAAAGAACTTCAAATCGTGACTCATCTGACCACAGAACAGTCTTCCATTTTGCCACACACCATTTTAAAAGACCCCTGGCCCAGTGCAAACATCTGAGCTTGTGGAGCTTGCTTAGAAATAGACTGGCACTGGCGGATGACACGGTGGATTGTGTTCACTGACAATGCTTTCTGGAAGTATTCCTGAGCCCTTTCTGTTATTTCCTTGACAGTGGTATTCCTGTTTGGGGTGCAGTGACGTTTAAGGGCCCGGAGATCAAAAGCGTCTAGTAGAGTTTTACGGCCTACGCACAGCGATTTTTCCAGATTCTCTGAATCTTTTGATGATGTTATGCACGGTTGATGATGATAACTTAAAAGTATTTGCTATTTTACGCTGGGTAACACCATTCTGGTATTGCTGCACAACAATGGTGGAACTGGTGATCCTCTTACCATCTTGGCTTCAGAGAGACACTGACACTCTGAGAAGCTCTTTTTATACCCAATCATGTTGTCAATTGACCTAATTAGTGTTAATTGGTTTTCTAGCTGTTGATTATATGCTCAGTTTCCTTTTTCCAGCCACTTATTGCTACTTGTCCTAACTTTTTTGGGATTTGTTGACGTTTTTTTTTTGGGATATTTTTTCCTTAAAATGATACATTCTCTCTGTTTAAACTTTTGATCTGTGATTTGTGTTCTATTCTGTATAAAATATTAGATGTTGGCATCTCCACATCATTGCATTCAGTTTTTATTCACAATTTGTTTAGTGTCCCAACTTTTTTGGAATCCGGTTTGTATTTTCATTCTTGTATCCAAAATGAGTTAACTGGTTGTCCCTGAAGAAGAATGTTGTATATAGCTCTGGATGTCCGGCCTGCTGACCAAATCTGCTCTAACATATAGCAACATTCTAATTCTAACGGCCGACGTCATTTACGTTTCCAGAAAAAACGAATCGCTAAACCAAATGAACCAGAACGAAGAAGGACAGACGTTCTAGGACATGCCTGCACAAGGTGGGAGCTGCAGGCTGTAATGAAACATCCTTGTAGGCCAACTTTGCCACTGTTCAAACCATACATTGCATCTCCAAATAAATAATTTTACAGGGAATAAAAAACGTGTTAGTCTCACAACATTTTATTCTAGGCCATTTTGCACCATTTTTATTGGTGCATTCCTCGTCAAATTCTGACACAGTGTACATGGCAGTACACAATTTACTAATTAAAAGAAATATCAAAAATGGAGATACTAGGCGTTTTGTTCCAAGAGAGGCAATAGAGTATGTTATTTATAGTATGTTATGTAGTAAGTTATTACAAAGTAAAATATTAAAAACTCATGACGCCATCCAACTGTCGCTGACTGCAGAGCAGATGTGCCGACACACATGAGACCAGCAGTTAGGTGTTAACTGAGGGGAACAGGTGGTGGTACACAAACAATAAGACACTTAGAGACCAGCAGTGACTTAGAGACCAGCAGAATTTAAAGGAAGGACACGACCCTGATATACTAGAAAACCAATGTGTTTTAATTCTAGATAAGTATAAGAACTATATGACAATGTGCAAAAACATAATGCTATCAAGTTTCTACTTAACTGCTTTGTCATCAGCCCATCATAGACATTACTTATTGCCCCCCACCGCCGAGACAAAACGTTTGACCAGCTGTTTTCTAGATAATTCTACTAACCAAACACTGCACAGCACACCAACCAAATGTTTGTATTTGTTTGTGCCTGTTGGTGTTTGTTTGCTCAGTGGCTCTGCTCTGTCATGTTAACACTTTGAAAATACTGTTCGTCATGTGATCATACACATGTGCCAGCCACACACATTACTGTATGGCAATGTTTACAGAAACCATGACTTTATTAGTCAAATGTTAATCAGATTTTTTGTTTTCTGCTGATTTAGTCACATTACATACATACAACCTCCTGAGTCTGAAAGCTGTTAACTAGCCTGTGTTATGGCTGTGCTTCAAATAGTGAACTGCTGCTCCAGGCAGGGCGGGAATGGCATTCCAGCTTTGAGTGACATCAGCACCTTCCAGCATGGCTCTACAGGACCACAGGGCTCTACTTTTAGCCTGACAGATGAACATCTCACATACAAACACATGTTTTTATACTGTTTCAGGCCATGAAATAAACATTTGTCTTTCGGGTATATATAATATTTTGCTTTATTTAATTATTTTATATATGTAAAGTAATTCTAAGCCTTAAAATAACACTAGCATAAATATAACACTTTTAAAAAGTATTAAATGAAACTTTTTAATTAAACATTTTACACATTTAGGACCATTTCACTGGTAGATTAGATACAGTATGATACCCGTTTTTCTTTTGTTGTCCTACATAGTCATTATATATGTACCAATATGTAAAAACAAATATGTACACAAAGCTGATCCGAGTGTTTCTGAGTAAGTTTCTGAGTTTCTGACTACATTATATGCAATATGTTATTTATTCGTTGATTCCTGCTGTAGTCTTTGAAATCTACGCCTCTTGCTGATGGCACTGCCACGTGTTTTAACATGTCCGCTCCAGTGTAACGTGCTTGAATGTGCCAAAAATATTCATTTCCTAGAAATGAGTGTGATTGCAAGTGAAAAATAACGAACATGCTGCCTAATCAGAGGTTCATAATCGAGCAAAATTATATTATATTATGTTTTTGGTGCTTAAACATGTGTTTGAGAGCTCAATAATTAGCTTTCTGTTGCTCTCTGGCTGAGGCTTAAGCTATGGCAGTAGCCCAGAAACATGGGCAGGTGGCCGAATGTGTGACCCAAACTCACTGCCCGGCGGCCCAGCTACAGACAAAGCATCTCAGAATAGTCGCGCTGATCCAGGATCAGATTGCTCTGAGCAACTGCTACTGTCAACTGTGAACTGTAAGTCTGAAACAGCATGCTGATGCTACTGGCAGCAGAACCAGATACAACATCAATCAGTTTCTAATATTCTTGTACTTACATCCTATTGCTATGATTGGCCTATAATTTAATAATTGCATTCAATGCTTACTGACATCTCAAGAAAGGAAAAATATACTATTTACACTACAAACAAACTCAAATATGGCCCGTTTTACACACTAACATGAATATAGCAAATATTAATGTGTATTTTATGTGTTATTTATATTCCTGACTGTGCATGTTTAGGCATTATCTTACAATTCAATACTGATAGTTATAAAAGTACAACAATTCTAAAATCCATGTTAAGACATTTTTAAGCAACAATATCATTTCGGACCTCTATCATGAGCTAGTCTTAGTTTTAAGAAGGTGCAGGTTTGGTCATTTGTGGCTTTAGGACAGCTGAGCCTTGAGCTGTTATTGTGATCAGTTTAAAATGTTACTCACCCTCTACTGTAAATTCAGAAACTGATGTGGTGTTGGTAAACCTCTAATAAATATTCTAGAGCTTTCATTAGCACTCTCATTTAATCACTTCTTGGAAAGCCACGTTCCTACACATAAATTAGGCTAAACTTTTAACTAAGATTTTTCATTTAAAACATTTCAAAATAAACTAAAATTATCAAGAGAAGGTGAAGAAATAACAGTTTTGACTATGTTAAAGACGTGTTTCGAGCTGTTGAGAGTTCTACTGAAGTCAGAATGCTAAACATTTAAAACATTCTGTCTTGTAATACCACTTTGTACCTCAAGAGGTGATAGTGAGTTACTGTAGTGTCGAATCAAATCAGTTCAACATGAGAGGACATGCCCCAACAGTTTTCTAACCTTTTGTCAATCATGTTGAATGTCCTGAGTGGATCATTTAAGGACACACAGCCAATAAAAACAATAGTAAACACAACAATGACTGTAAGCTCTCTGAAAGAAACCCTGTTTATCAACAAACAAAAAAATTAATATTAATAGAAGCAAAAAGAGAATAAACATTACAGTTGCTTTTTACAACTGGAGACGCTTTTGGCAAGTAAAGGTATGAAGCTGCTGAATATGAATTCTCGTTTCTTCTAGACTGGTAAGAACTGAAGAGGGAGGAGGAGGGGCTGTATATGTTCTGGTGATATCTTGCCCCCTATTGTTTGAAGTATGACTTTGACAGATTGTGTTGTCTTATACGTTGCTCCTTTAATGCTAGAAAAGTCTTACATTCATTTCAAATGTAAAAAAAGACGTAAAAAGTGTTTAAACTCTATTAAAATCTATAACAGCCACACATGAATGGAGCTCCAGGACAGACCAGGATTCATTATAGCAACACTGAGGTTTTAGGAGCCGGCTTTTTCAAGTTAAACCCTACGCGAACAGGACCTTTACAACGCTGTGCCACCACTAATAATAACATTTAAATGGGCACCAGGCTTATTCCTCGTTTGCAGGTCCGTCATAGTCAGCAGGGGTTAGGTGCACTTACTTTTCGTAACTTGCCCGATTCATCCACTTCCCTCTCCAGGGACGGTATGGACACCTCCAGCATCGCCCCACTCCCGAAATAGCCCTCTGCTCTCTCACACCTCCACAACAGCAGCCGTCTCGGGTCACGACCTGTCCGCCGACGACTCGACGAGTGGCTCACAAAGTGTGTCTGGAAAATAAAGTGAGTAAAAGAGTGAGACCGAGCAGGTCACTCCAGCATTCAAGTCTGAGTCTCTCCACACAGACTGGAGCAGCACAAGCGCGTCCTGCAAAGCCCCGCCCATAACACGGGGAGCGGCGCGCTGATTGGTGGAGCTCCCAGAGCGCTGTAAACAACAAAAAACGTTCACCAGCGATAAAAATAACGAAGAGACTACAGACTAAAATACACACTCCAGGAGAACTCTTTCATTAATAGACAGAATTTAAAAAATACACAGCAGATTTGCTGGTTCATCATTCGAAACAAACTAAATGTATGTATAAAGTAAGCCGTTTATTTGGAGGGAATCCTCGCATGTAAGCCTAAACATGGTGTACATGCCCACTTGTACTGAAATATGTTGTAAAATCCAACAAAACACGTTATTTTTAAATTAAAATTAGAGAAATTAGGTTTACTAATAAGTTGTCGTTTTATGTATCCAGTGATAGCTCGCGCTCTCTCTTTCTCTGATCCGCCAGCAGCGAACTATAGCATCTTAAAGATTTCCATTTGGTTTAGATGTCGTATATTTAACAATACTGGACATGTACACGGTCTTAAGACATACAAGTGTAAACTGTCTTTTAAAAAACAACTGGTTTGTGTCGGATCATGAGGAGATCATGGGGACTGCTCTGACTAACACTGTTCATGCTGAAGCAGCTAATTCACTCACACGTCCATGATTAAATGCACACACACACACCAAAAGCATCTCCAAAAAAGCTTGCACGACTAAATCTAAAGGGGAAACAAACGGGATGTTCCTTCAAGCCTCTCCTCAACTTTATGAGGTCTTTGACTCCAAATGTTCCGCTGTTTCGGAGCTGCTTCCCCTCTCCAGCGCATAGCTTAACCACTGTAGGGGAAGCCGCAGGGCTGCTCGGAGGTCAGCTCGTAATGCCTTCTCTTGATCATTTACACACATCACATGATATGTTTTAACACCATTGATTCATTTTCCTGCTGACTGCAGACACGCGCGTGAGCAGCCCCCTGTAGTACCTACCCTCACTCCAATAATCTGAAATTAGTACCCCAACAGGAATATGTATATACATATATGTATAGCTTCAGAACTGCACAAACATAAATCAGATAAATATGAATAAAGCTATTGTATGTTTATATGCAGGGACAATCCTCGGTTACATTTGGAAGCTGAATATGTTGCATAAGAAAAAAGCGAGAGAGAGAGAGAGAGAGAGAGAGAGAGAGAGAGAGAGAGAGAGAGAGAGAGAGAGCATATCCTTCAAATAACAAAGTAAGAACATCAGCAAATTGACTATGTGCAGACAGGGCAAAGAGGAAGTTTGTGAAGGGTAAGGACATAGTCCAGTCTGCTCACTCACTCCCTCACACACACACACTCCTTCAGAAGTATAAGTCTTATCAGGTGCCCTAAATAAAGTAATTACATGAACAAAGATATCTATATTTAACTGGGAAATTAAACATTACACATTAGTGAGCCTGTGAGCTTTTAAAGAAAAAGTAGCTCACCATGAATGGATACACCCTCGCCAAGGGTTCTTTCATAAATACAAGGGTATCAAACTACGACAACTTGAACCACCATTTGAATTCTATTCATGCTTAAAGGGACAATATCCTGGAAAAAAGCTACATTTCCTCAACATCATAAGTTAATAAAAAAGACTGGTCTAGTATGCAAACATTACTAAAGTTTTAAAACATAACAGTGTCTCCCAGTCCATACCATTAACATGCAAAACCTAAACTGTAAAAATGGCCCATCTTTAATTCACAGTTTTGTGATGTCACAAAAAACAAACACGTTTACATACATGCATTAAGCCTAAAGCAGTGTAGACTTGCCCACTCACACTGTAGGTATGAGGATAGTTTCTAAATGCAGCACAATACAGGGCAGTGGATCAGAACAGAGCTCGTTTACACGCATGTCTTAAAGACACAGTACCAAAAACAGCCTGTTCATTTGTGAAGGAATAACGAGATGCTGGAAATTACCACATACAAATGAAATAAGACTACTTATGATGTATAACACCACACAAACATTAGGAGTAGTCAGAACAATACAATTCATAAAAATGTGGAGTACGTTTCAGTGATTCAGTGATTCCTCTCTGTAAAAGAGAAAGTGGTTGATGTGGAGGATTACTTTATCAAACCCTTGAAACAGAATGCTGATGGCAGCAGAATGAGAAAGAAAGCAAGATAGATAGATAGATAGATAGATAGATAGATAGATAGATAGATAGATAGATAGATAGATAGATAGATAGATAGATAGATAGATAGATAGATAGATAGATAGATAGATAGATAGATAGATAGATAGATAGATAGATAGATAGATAGATAGATAGATAGATAGATAGATAGATAGATAGATAGATGCTTTGTGGTACCCAGAGGGAAATTCGAGGCATCCAGTATCTTTTCCACAAGTGCACAAAGTAAGGCAAAACAGGACAGTAACAACATAGTGTTGAACCTTTTTGGGACTTCAATCAAACGCTTTTTGCTACTCAACCACCCGAGACATGACTAATAATATTCAAATATCTCAGAGACAAGAGAAGACAGCACCAACAGGTGAGCTAGCAAGTACTACAGACTGTTGCAAACTAAAGGAGGAGCCACTACTGAAAAAACAGCACAGACCAGCAAATTCTGTGCTGAGTGTTGGTCACCCAGTCTGGTCATGCTGATAGACAAACATACCAGCATCAAAACACAATATCTGCTGGTCTCTGCTGGTTTTTCTGGCAGGGACTAGCGATATTATGCTGTCACTGGAGGCTAAAACACAGACTGGCTGTTGGAGTGTGCATGTGCGAATCAACGCTTAGTCAAGTAGCTAGCCCGTCAGCTAACTTCATTACCCATTTATTATCATTATACCTTTCTTTACTTTCTGTGCTTAAAGCTTTTACATATGTTGTGTTAGCTGTGTAACAAATGAGCTGCCAGTCATTCCCACATTTGAAATAAACCCAAAATAAATAGTTTTATAAATAGTCATAGCCAGTAATGCTAACAAGAAGCACTAACCTGCCCTGCCCGTGTCAGTTTCTAACACATATTGAACTGTGACCATTTATTCTGCTTAATTATCATCACATCTATTATTATTGCTAAATTAATTATTATATTTTGCCAAATTATGTACTGCAAAAATTCATGTGACAGCCAATCGAAAGAAAATAATGGCATTGTAACTGGCAATCAGACTGAATCTCTACCCTGATTATGTGTTACACTGTCTTAACAGTTAACAACATTGTTAACAGTTAATATTAATATTGTTTTTTTTTTGTTTTAAACAAGGATTATACATCATGACAAGGTGTACTTTGTTTACCTAGTTTAACCTTTACATGGCTGTATGTTGGCTAGTGTATCTGGATCTTGTAACGCACTGCTTGTCAGACCATGTTTGCACTCCTGCTTACAAGAGTAAAGTCTTGAACTTTGAATGTGGATGAGTCTTCAAACCTCTTCACGGCAGCCGTGTTTGAACTCGAGCCCTCTTCAGTGGAACTGTGACAGCACATTTGCACAGCGTTGTTGGAGAACAGGAATTTTTCCACATCAGCAGACAGCCAATGAGGTGTTGCCATTTTGCCCACCTCAAACAATTGTGGGACCGCTGAAAAACAGGGAGAACACTGTATACGGTACACAAACACAGATAAGAACATTACAGGGCTTTATGTGCAGAGAGGTCCTTTCACACATACAGTATTAGGCCTTATCTTCTAGTCCAGTTTCCAGCAGCAGCTGAAGGGGTGAAGTTCTCTTACAGTCAGTCTACATTTAGCTTATTAAACTGATGAGAAGAAAAAAAAAGGCATTGGATGCTTCTGCTTTAGTCCTTCCGTTGTTGTTATCCAGCAGTTTAACCAACCTCAACAGTTTACTGAGATCAAACAAGCCTCAGTCTCTTTCCAAAGCAACTAGGAACAAAATCATATGGTGGAGATGAATGAGGGCTAAGACTGTTTAATCTTTAAAATTACACATACTGAAACAGAAGGATCCCAGGATCAGTTCCCTCTTCACAGTGGTGTGGAACATTTCCTTGTCACATAGAGGAACAAAAGCTAACTGAAAGTGTTTCACTTGTGTATTTAAACTTGAACTACATTCTGACCACTGTGTTACGTCTACCTTGCTGTACTGTTTATGTTAGTCAGGTGTCCATTTATTAACGGAAAGTTTCTGACCGGAGAGCTGCTCTTGGCTGGATAACATGGGTGACCACACTTAACCTAGCTGTGACACTAGTACAGTGGTATCCAAAAGTTTGGTCACTCTCAACCTTTTTTTATTATTGTTTTTGTTACTGTGAAATGCCAAGGGCATAAAGTTAAACATATTCTGTTAAAATTTTAAACACAATGCCTTTTATTTTCATCCTTGAAAGTTTAAATAATGACAAAATGAAAAAGCCAGGGTTTGTGTACCCTGCGTGATCAATACTTAGTAACTGAGCATCTTTCTGTTCTTGTTTGGTGGTATTTTTGTGCAGTTTTCCAGAAGGCTTTCAGTTCTGTGAGCTTCTTGGGCCGTTTAACATGCACTGCTCTTTTGAGGTCTATCCACAGATTTTCAATGATGTTTAGGTTGGGGGGAAAAACCCTCAGCTTGCACCTCTTGAGGTAGGTTATTGTGGATTTCGAGGTGTGTTTATGGTCATTATCCTGTTCTTCCTAACTCTTCTATGAGCAAGTCTTTCAGAAATTGTCCTGGTCTCCCAGACCTCAACATGAACTCCACCATTCCTGTTAACAGCCATTACAAACTGAGAAAACAGAGTACTTGAAAACACTTACCTGTCTTCTAATAACTTTCTCCTGTTTTGAAGGCATCAATTATTTTATTCAGAGCACTGGGCAAGCTGCTTAGAGGAGCCCTTGGCAGCTGATGGCTGAGAAGACATTTGAGGAGACAAGAGTCCTGACAGGCAAATTAAGGTCTGAACCCTGATTAACCCCCCACCCCCCACGCAGAAAGCACACTATTCTGTTAATATGACAAAAAACTTTTGCATGCCACACAACACACACTACCATATCAGTTTGGATAACATTGGACACCCCTGATTTATACCTCATTCATTACATATACATAGTTTTATTATCAGAACCTTACAACTAATAAACTTTTGATCAGAATGTGTTCCGTATTGAACAGAGAGCATATCCAGCCCCCAAGTAGGTCATTTGGTACACACATACATTCATACGTTTATTTTTCCATGTAAACTGTACATTTAATAGTGAAATTGTACTCGTGTGACCAGCATGTGGGGATCATTTTATACACCTTTCAGCCACAAATCTGTATCTGACCGAAACTGTTGCATGCCAGTTGGGCAAGAAATAGCATCACAGCAGACAGAGATGAAACAGAGAACTGGATTTCTTAAAACTATCTTTATTGTGTTGCCCAACAGAAGGTGCGCTTAAACAATGTCTACTGGCTTGGTTGGAAAATTAAAAAAATACAGTCTAATAAACAAGATTTCACTTTCTGATCAATTATGGCAGTTAAAGGGACTATCATGTCAGACTCATGAAAAGGACCCTCAGACTTTAGACTGTAAGGGTCCCATTATGCATTTCCGACACTACTATCTGGAGACACAAGCCTGAAACAAGGAAAGAAAAATCCCAACCCACTTTATTAATCATGGAAGGTCAGCTGTTAGCTCAGCAGCTAGCTCAGCAGCATCTGAGAAAAACTGATGACTGTCAAAACACCATGATTCATGAGAGATATACAACAAATACCATGATTATCAAGATCTCTTTCAGGGAATGGAGGAAAAAAAAACATTGGCATAAACTATACAAATGGCGGCAGTAAAGAAAGACCCATATCTGTTTAAAAGAACAGACGATGTTCAGAAGTCGAGGAAGTTGCTCCGCCTACAACGTTAACTGGGATGTTTGATTTACGGTGCAAAGCAGAAACAGTATTTATGGAGATGCCACAGCCAGGAAACTCCAGTCAATCACTGGCTGGCGGTGTAAGTGCTCAAACATGTTTCAACCTCAACGCATCTCTTTCAAAATGTACTGTGCAACAACTTCCGCCAAACTAACAGTCGTAATGTCTGTACAGTTTACTTTAACTGCAGAACTAATAAATGGAGTTTCTCAGGCCTGTATGAGTCAAAGTTAGTCCTCAAAAAATATGACCGTTGTACATCCAAAGTACGGAATGTCACCTGTGTGATCAGGTAAAAGCCTCAGATGTTGATATGCAGGTTTCTAATGTCAGTATCATGTTTGGCCAAGTGAACAAAAACTTCTAGAGCACTGCTGAAGTGAATAATTAAATGAGGGCCCTTCAAAAGTTCTTTATTGGTCATTAGAGAGGTTTGGTGTGAAATGGTTAATTGCAGAAAAAACCTGGACTTAAGATTTCTTTGCAGTGGTGGTGATAGAAAACCGGGGTCACCCTGTCCACAACACAAACACAGCCGTTTTATTGGCATCCAAAACCACATGTGTGTGTTCTCGGTTTATAGAAGTCATGTTGCTGAGAAATCACAAATCAGATATACGTTTTCTCTGGTGAAACTTTTTGCCCTACACCGGCCTGTGTGTATCCATCCACCAGGCATGGATTAAAATTAGCACATTAAAATGCATTTTAGGCCCAAACAATCACCAAACTATCATAAAACAATGTGTCAGACATCTAGCAGCATACATCCCACTATATCTCTTCTAATAGACCATTTTACTCCAAACCTCTCTGAACGACTTTGTTTACATGGTAATCATTTGATTTTGTAAAACGTGTTGAGCTCCCCTTCAACCATATCATCTTGGCGGATGCGTAGCAGTGTGTGATATCAGTCTGTGTGATATCTCCTCATACAACTAGTAGAACCCGCCGCCGCTCTATTGGGACTGAGTAGCTGACGAATGTGAAATTGTGTCAATGAGTGATGCAGCATTTCATCATCCATGCAAATGGATGAAACACACCTCCTTCTGAAAGAGCTGTTTTGGCTTGTCTTTACTTGCACTTTCATTCTAAGCATCTACACATTTCCTAACACATTTAACCTCCCACTCCTTGGAATCATTCCTCCGAATCATTCACAAACGAGGAGACGACGCTCGCGACGAGCCCGGCTCCTCAAGCGGTGAGCAAGCGTCCTCTCGTTGGCACCTCTCCCTCATGAGAGCAGACGCTGGACGTGCTCCAACAACACTAGGCACGTGGAGGAGCACCGAGGGAGAAGACGGAGACCTGAAGACCAACGGTGCATTTTGAACACATCCATTAAAAAGGGGGGCATGGGGTGCAGAGGTGAAGCCTAGTTAAGTGCATATGTGGAAGGAGAGGGCCCCCTACTGTAAACAATTAGCACTGCTGATGAGTCAAATCTCACAGAGCGCAGCATGCCTCGCCCTGTGTGGTGTGAATACCATTCACACTAATGGCACCTACTATCTCGGAACACTAAGATGAAAACTAAACTGAAACAAAAATACGTTTGCATACACACGAGGAAGACGACACCCACCCCATCACCATGCATGTACATCCCCTAGCAATAGCTTTGTCAATAAGAAAATATAGGTGGAGGTTAAATGAAAAATATACAATTATTAATACAACTGTTAAGAGTAAAGAGCTGTAAGTTTCTGGTGATTAATGGGAAAAAAAAAAAACAACAACAAACAAAATAACTATCGATTGTTTCTCTCTTTCCCTTTGCAACGCATCTCTTCTCTTGGTTTATAGGCAAGAGGTAAAGTGTATAGAAAAGGCAGACTCTTAAGCAGTCTTAAGCAGGCCTGTGTATGTGTGTTGATCTGTGTGGGGCCACACTCATGCGATTGCTTTCGCCTCTGGCAAAAACGCCTCCCAGTACTTTATCAGCTAGGAGAGAGGGAGAGAGAGAACATGATTAATAATCATTTATACAATCACTTCATAGCTATCCACTAGTGTTATCCTCTGAATCAGACATCTGAAAACACTGACAGTCCTACCTGCTGTTGTGACTGTAGCAGAGACTCCAGGTATCGAATAATTTGCTTCTTGAAATCCCGAGACTTCTCTTTCTGTTACAAAAACAAACCCAAGTACAACCATTACCTCATCTGTTATTACAGTTAACCAGCGTACAAGGAGGCAAATATATAGGAATTCTGAACAGATGCTAATATCCAATATTGGTCATGTACATGTCTGCTAGTGCCAATACATCAAAACTATAAAAGCAAGTCCAAAAAGTAAAGCTGGATTAAATCTAGCTGGATAGAGGAATGGAATTGGGGATTATCTGGATATCCGCACAGATTACTAATAAAATGTGGTTTGATCATATTTAACGTCATTATCAGACAAACAGAACTAATAACCAACAAACAGCAGCACTTTTCACTTTTTCTCTTTTATTAAGCTCATTGAGCAACATCCATAGTCCAGAAGTCATTGACAAAAGGTGTTTTGATTAAGGAGAGGAGTCTGGAAATGTGAGATTCACACATTTTATTTGGCCTTAAATAAAAAAAAGTAAAATGTAAAAATGTAAACCAGGCTATGGTGCAAACAACTTTGAGATTTTTTTAAATTCCCTCTCACCGTTGTGCTAATCTTATTTGCAACTACAGAGGAAGTGTGTCTACAGGTTATTCAATTCAAGGGAGTGGATGTAACTCAATTTGCTCAAATAAAAAGCCAAAAAACAAAGTACAACTGTTTGTTAGTTATTAGTTTAGGTAGACTGTGTTTGTAATTGTTACTTGGATGACAATCAGACAACATTCGGTTAGCAACCAACACTGAAACTCATGCTGATTCTCTTTCTTTTTCTAGCAACTGTAGCACATTTAACACAGATATTCATGCTGCATGCCTACCTCGAACCTGATGACCTCTTTGCGGACGGTGGCAGAAACTCTCTCGAAATCTCTCTCGTACTGACTGACCTTCGCCTCCCACTGGAACACAAAACAGCCCATAGTCACACCAAACAACTTAAGAGCTCGCAAGTCAATTTAAAAGAACTTGGCGAGTCTACGCTTGTTTTCCTAAAGCACGAAACCAGACATCTGCTCAGCTGTGCTTTGTGTGTGTGTGTGTGTGTGGTTTGGCCTTCAGGTCAGTGTTACCTCAACAATTTCGTCCTTGGCCTGCTGCAGTTTGTCTGGTTTGTTGGCCCACAGTAGCTTAGCCTCGGTCTCTCTCTTTTTCTGCAGCATGTTCTGAGCATCCTGCCATCGTTGCCACGCCTTCATCCGCTGGTCAAAGCAAGCCTGGGCAGGCGCACACATGCATGGTTTGAGCTAAAGCACATTAGGTTGCCTTCTGGGCCACAGACATATTTGAAGTGCTACAGGAGACGCCAGGACTAAGCAGAACACAAACTCCTAAAGCTTTTGGGTGCAAAGTAGTACGATTTACAGAACTAGACGAGCGTCAGCATACATATACAGAAAGATCTTCAGACAGAAAGATACAGGGCATGCAGCTGTGTGCATTTTTACAGGATACTGAAATATATTTGAATTGTACTTAAGTGCATGTGTGTGTTCTAGTGTATATATGCATCTACATACCCTCACAGCCCCCAGCAGGCGTACATAGTCAGCAAGGAGCTCAGCAAAGATAAAAAAGTCGTTGGAGGCCTGGTCCTGATGAAGCTGCTCGATGCGATCTTCCACCTCAGCCAGCTGGGACAGAGCTCTGGAGAGGGCAGTGTTATCCTCTGAGCTGCCCAACATCGCCACACTCTTTGCAAACACAGCTGTGTTCATAGACAACTCTGCAACCAAACAAGACCGATCAGCTAGCACCTCATCTTTCCACTGTTTGACTGCAAGATGCTGAGCATGTGAGCAAGCACTGATATTAGGCCTGTGTTCAAATTAACAGTACAGCGATATATCAGATAAACTCGGATAAATATATGGATAACCTCGTGCTGATCAAGTGTATTGATACACTGTGAACATGTACCTAACGAACACTAACAATGCTTTTTTGGGCAAAGTAAACCTAATTAGGCCAATTTTATTGTATTTAGGGCAGTGTTGCAGGAAAACAAATAAAAGTGCAGGTTTATTTACTACAATAATAATAATAATAATAATAATAATAAAAATATATAATAATAATAATACAGGTGCTATTGTGCTTAACACATTTTTTAAAATTTTAATATGAGCCATATTGAGTATTGTGAAAAGTTTCTGATATAACACTTTCGACATACTGCTCACCTCTATATGTTCTTATGTCCTAATCTTACTTTATTATAAGGCTTTGCTTCACGTGTGACGGTCTTTCTCTGTACGTTGTTGTTTCTCCTCACAGGTGTGGTTTAGTTTGCAGTTGTGGTGAGGTATTAGTTTATAGCTGCCCCGGTTAGCACTTAGCCGTTAGCATTTGGGTTACATATTTGCAGAGCTGCTTTATTTTGTAGTCGAGTTAAAGCCTAAACAGATGATTTCACTATGATGTACGTGACCTGTGGCACGCGTTAGTGAACAGTTTGGTTGTTCAGTGATCATCTGGCAGCTCCAGGTGCACAGCTTTATCCAAATACTGACGACTCTCTCACAGGCTACGACAGCCTCAGTGATTAAAAGCACAGAAAGTTTATACCTCAGCCTTCCTGTGCTCTGACCTCCTCTCCAGTTCCTTACCTTACATATTTTAGGCAAGTATTAATAACAAAAGGTCATCATCAAGCTTCCCAACCTTATTTATTTAAAGTTTATGACTGTAGGTTTCTTATTCTTAAAATTAAAACAGTGGCCTTTGTATGATGCTGCACGTATCTGAATATTGCTGATATTATGTAGCCCTATCTGATGTTGCAAGTCTATTCACAACCCTGTAAAGACACCTTAAATGAACAATCTACCTTTCCTGTGGTTGACAAGAGACTCCACCATGGCGTGCAGCTTCCTTAGCTGCTGGTCCTCACTCTCCACCTCCTGCAGCTTCTCCTCAAACCACTGAAAACACCCACACAATTAACACAAGCTTATTTATTTACCTATCACACTCATACTGTGAATACACCCTAACCTACCACCAGCTGAAACCATGTGATGTAAGCCTACTGGATGTTGCAAGATGTAATAAACAAACGACTCTAACTGACAGTGGACGAGCGTCTGCTGCACCATGTTTTGTTGCTCATGCCGTGGTAGTCACACACAAAGTTTTAGATTACCAGATTACCACCAGACATACACGGACATACACTGTGTGATTTTTACACACAATCACAACCACAACCACTTCCCCAATACAGGTGCCAAAGAATGTGAATGTTTAAATCATAAGCTTAGTCTGTACACCGTCTCTCACACCAAAGAACAAGATTTCTACAAATCGCATAGTGCAGGTCTGGCTTTACAGGAACTAATGTTACTTAAAACTAATAATCACAGCTATAGAGGAGGCGTTTAATGATGTGGAATAAAAACACACTTGGCTCCACTGCAACACTACTCAATCCAAAATAACTAATGTGGCATAGCTAGCTAGTGCACATCATTTATTATCAGCTAGACTTTAATGATGTAACTGTTTTGATACATAGCACTCATTACACAAAGTCTAAGTAGGCTGCTGATTAGGTACTGGAATAGTTATTGGCCTGTACTAAAAAACATGTCATTGATTTTTAGGTGGGGAAAGAACAACCATGATCAAAGTCAAGTCTTCGGTGCAAACAGTACAGTCATAAGATCCCAGTCACACATACTCATAGATTTTTAAAAACAGTGTTTCTGTGCTTAACTTCATTTCAGCAATTTTATGTGGATAGACAGAACGCACTGAAAACACTGAACATAATTTGAACACATGGCTGTCGCTGTTTGTATTCAGTGAGTTAGTCTAGAAACATGGCTATGAATACTTTTACTTCTTCATTACATGTTGCATTCAAGTATGAGAATCACTGCCATTAGTCTTTTTAAATGAGTGTCAACTTCACTACGAATAGTACAAATAACACAATGACGTAAAAAGAAAATGTAACCTGATAATCATTACCTACAGTTAGATTTGAGGAAGTTGACTAAAGCTACTGAGCAAATACTGACATGCATGTGTTAAGACCAGCAAGCCTACTGCGTTTGCAGCTTGGAGCAGCCACTTTGCTTTGCAAATCTCTGCTTCACCCTCTATATACTTCTATACTGCATGACAGGCATGGTGGAAAACTTCTTGAGGTAAAAGTCTAATTTTATTTATTATTATCGCCCCCTACTGGGACCGCATGCTCATGGGAGTCACCTTTTGCATTAGTGTGGAAAGAGAGACACACATTTTCCAGATATCTATTTATGTGTCCAAGTCTCAAGAAAGGGTAACAAGCATACAAGGTTTCATGCAGACAGCAATACTTACAACATCCGACTCGTTCATTTTGATCGTCATCTTGCTCACTGCGTCTGTAGCCTTGTTGATCATCTTGAGGAATCCAGCTCCGCTTAGCGCTTGTGTACTAACTGCTCTGGGCAGCTAACAGAACACATAAATAATGTTGGTAAATTCTCACACAAACCTTTTTACCCTCCAGCTTTAGAACAGCCCAGAGATAATTAGCACCACAAGGGAGACTATTACCTCCTCTTTCTCTAAAAACTCTCTCACATCTGGGTCCTGCAGCAGAGATGGATGTGACACGACTCTCTGGAGGTACCTGAGGACAAACCGCAAGTAAGACACACAAATATGATACAATCCAAAGCAAATATTACATTCATTTAATAAACATCATCTCTATGCCTTTAAAAAAACTGGTCACAAAAGGAAATTGCTTAGTGGATGACCTTTCTAGAGCAGCTCTCCTCCTCTCAACAAACTCTGCCGACGAGGGGTCCTCTTTACCAACCTTCACTTTCGTCATTCCTATTTAAAATCAACACATATCTAATAGTCAAACTCAAACATTAAAATGTTATACATTTAATTGTTTGCCTCACTTACGACATCATTTTAATATTAAATTTCTTTTTATCTAACAGGCTGAACACAAGACTGATACGTGTAAACGCTATAGTAGTGAAACACTCCTTTGGACTTGTGGATGAATGGGCTGGGCCACTAAATTAATAGATTAGATCAGAAATAGCTTTGTAGATTTAGCAAGAATTCAGAGTGATCTTTGTAAAGACTGCTAAAAGATAAAGAAAAGCAGATCACACGAGGCTGAATTATGTTTCTTAGTCGACAGCTTCTTGTTTGAACTTTACCGTTCCAACTTAAATGGTACAGCAGTTACAGTAAGCACGAGGCGGCAGGTCAAACGGGAAAATCAGAAATGCTGGATTGTGAGGTAAAAATCATTCTGTGAGATATACAGTCTACTGACTACTCATTATTTATTTATTACAGTTCTGTCGACATGCGGCGCAGGTTTTTGTGAGCGTTTATTAAAAAGATTCATGATGATGATGATCCTGTGGGTTCAGACAGTGTTTGCTGGAACAAACGCAGCTTTCTCTCTGAGGAGCTTCACAAAGCAGTCTTAGTCTTTCATTTAAGAGGATATATATTTTTTAAATAACTGCAGCTTTGCTGTGGACTGTTTTGTCGCCCAGTCCGACTGAGGGGCTGTATTCAGTTGGGAAAGTAATGTCAAGGCATGCCCTCTGTATGATAATGTTTCTGCAGCTGCTGTATACAGACTAGAGAGTGAGTGGTTTGTTTAAGTACATTTTAGTCTGGCAAATTCACTTCTTCATGATATGGACCTTTAACGGGCATTTATTCATGAAAGTTGTTTGAAATGCAACTGAATTTGTAAGATCCTCTGAAAAGTTCTTACCCAGAATGCTCTTCTCTGGTGGTGGGGGCACAATGTATCCATTCTGTGCATGTTTCTCAGAGAGTTTCTCGTATAGACCCAGGAAATCACTGAAGCGTCTGCGCACCGTGAACTGCTTACTGCGGAACATGGACAGCGATGTCTGTGCGAGAGAAGGGGGGCGGGGGGGCGTCAGTGGAGTAAACCCACATATATTATATGCAGCACAACGAAGGAGCAGACGGCAGTCAGCTTGACCTGTTGCAGTCTGCTCACAGCCATGATGTGAAAGTAACCTTACACACATAAATATATATGTGTATGTAAAATGCTTTAAAAACATGCAAAAGGAAAATACCTGTGTGGAGACTTTGTAGGCCATATAGGCGGTCATACCATCACCTGCAAGGGTGGGGCCACAGTGAGTAAATCTAGATCTACATATCCAATCCCCTCTGACACAATTACACTAGTGACAAGCCCACAGACTTGTTTACTGCAGATTAATACGCTCATAAAAGGTCACCGTAAAAGATATGGCCATGACCACAAGACATAAAACAAAGCCAGAGTGCAGCTCAGCAACAGTGCCCTACTTTCACCCTCAGAGGGATGCAGGCAGGAAATATAAACTAGCTGCCATAAGGCATATGGGGGAAGTGAGACACGCTCAGAGTTTCTGTTGACCATTGTGTTGTGGTTGCATAAATCAAACAATTAAACTGTCAACGGTGTAACGCTGATATTCCCCCTCCTGCTGCGATGGGTAGGGTCAACTGTCAAAAATAGCTTACTGTCACGTGTGGCTCAGACACTGGGCTTATGCAAACGACTTCCTAAGAGGTTAGCCAAGAGGAACAGTGCCGGATTGACTTACCAACTTTCTCTGGGTTTGTGACTGAAATGTTCAAATCAAAACTGTCCTCTTTCTCCTCCTCCTCCAACTGTAACATGAGTGTGTACAAGAAAAGAAAGAGAGAGAGAGAGAGAGAGAAAACTTAGGAAACCAGTTGATGACCTATGAAAACAGCTATCAATGAAAATGTTCCATTGCATAAGAACTAAAGGAAAAATCAAATGTATAGTTTTCCACTTAAATATAAACTCAACCCATCAGACCAACCAAGTGCTAACAAACATCAGCTGTTATTCAAATTATTTCCATAATGACATACCTTTCCTCAATCACCCCAACCGCACACAGGCTTTCATTAAGTATGTAAAGGTTTAGGTGACTGTTGAGTGTTTATTAGCCTTGTAGCTCTAGAGCTGAAGCACTAAATGTGTCTCAGCTGATCAGCTACATCTCGGGTGAGGTGATTTTTCACCTCGCCGTTCCTTAAATGCTAGTATTAACATCACTATCAACAGAGTTTATGCATGCCTACATGTTTTACACTTGTACAGACGCCAAGAAAACTGATCCTAGATCAACTCCTAACTGGCAAAGCCTGTATGTGTTTAGGAAGAGTGGAATCTAATCCCACACCACGCTGAGCGCCATTAAAAGAGGTGGGTTGGGCTGCACTGGGCTGGGCTTCATACCTCTTCTAGTGTTTTAGGCTGAGGTTTGGAGGTGCTGGCTGAGGCTGAGAGCGAGGAAGCTGGTGCTGAGGGCTTTGCTTCTTCTCTCTTCCTTCGGTCATTATGAGGACTGTCCAGAGATAGCTCAACTGTGGCCTCTGAGAGGGAGGGAAAGAGGAGCAGAAAGAAAAAGAGAAAGATTTTTGAAAATCAAACTCAATGTCTCCGTTCCCTGGAAGCAGAAAGCATCAGTCCATCTTAATAACAAAACTCAGTTTAAAAAAAACTACATAACGGATTCCTTATCATAAAACTAAATAAATAAAAGTTAAAAGTAGATTAGGGAGATTTGTTTCAAGGGGAATTGGGAGGTTATTGGGGTTATAATGACACTTTTTTTGTTCTTGTTCTTTTTTTAAAACTTTTTACTCACTTGTTTGTTCCTACTATGTATTTTTCTTTCTTTCTTTTGTATATATTCGAAAGACACATGTTCTTTTTCTTTTTGTTGTATATGTACAATATATATGTGTGATTTATGTTGATGGACACCAGGAAGAATAGCTGCTATCTTTATAGGAGCTAATGGGGATCCAAATTAAAATTAATAAACAAATCTCCTGAAGAGCAGGCCAGACAACAACACTACTGTAAAAAGCAGAACACAGGATTCAAGCTGATGGAATAACTACACTGGAAATAAAATGCATTACCACTAACAGGCCTTATTGCCCACTTCCTATATGACTATAATATGACATCCTCCCACACACACATTGTTTGGAGCTAAATGTCCACATCAGCACAGTGAGGGCAGGTCAGTGTGGAGGAAGTTTCTCCTGCTCTTCCTGAACTCAAAGAAATGTGCTGCAGATGCATTTCCTTCACAACCTCGACAGGAGGGACTGCACACTGACCATCTTGCTCTCTCTCTCGCTCTGTCTCTCTTCCACACACACACTGCACAGCTACAAGCACCACAAGATTAGAAATTAGAAATCAAACCCTACAAGTTAAAAAGGAGCACTCAAGGTCACCGAGACTGCACACCTGCAAACAGATCCTCCTCATCAGAGTGTAATCCGTTGGTCTTTGAGCTGGTGTTCACATTGGGTTTGGCAGCAGCAGGTGGAGGCGTGAGGGCCTCCTCAGTGAAAAGATCAGCTGAAGCTTTATTAGACTGCTCGGGTCGGGCTTTAACGGCTGCCTTCCCCTCCGATTTCGCCTCAGTGAAGATGTCGTTAGGCTGCTCGGTGAAGAGCGACGCTTGTGGCTTCTTCGTCACGGCTCCCAGAGGCTCCTTGAACAGATCCTCGTCATCATCATCACCAAACAGGTCCGCCGTTGCTGGTTTCTTTCCAGCCGCTGTCCCTTTAGGCTCACTGAAAACGTCAGCGGGCGGCTCTTTGGCGGCGCCTTTCGGAGGCTCTTCGAAAACGTCCCTCTGAGGCTTTTTGACGGCATCGTTCTGAGGCCCACCGCGGCCCTCAGCACTGACGCCATCCTTCGCTGGACCCTTCTTGGAGACGTCGCTCTTTGGCGGTTCCTCGCCAAGGTCCAGTAATGGCGCGCTTTTCGTATCAGTCACTGGTGCGGGGCCCGACTCCCCCAAAGGATCCGCGAACAGGTCACCTGGCTCCTCGGCAGCAGCCTGAGCTTTACTGAGCCCTGCACTCGCCGTCTTCTCCTGTTCAGCGGTCTTCTTATTCAGTGGGTCACTGAAGGAATCTGCCGGGGGTTCTGTAAAGATGTCTTTAGGAGGCTTACTGGAGCTCACGGGAAGTGGAGGATCCATCGCAGAGTCAGAGAGCGTCTGCGGAAAAACAGAGTCGGTGTCTTCAGTTAACAGTAGCCCAAAATGATAACACACTGTTTTGTACCATTAAGCTCAAAACACTACAACTGGTATGGATGAACATGGAACCAGAAGAATCCACCAAAAAAAGGTGGAACATGATTTGAAAGCATCGTTTAAAGAAATATCCCAACAAGACTTAGTGGAGCTACAGGAAACCCAAGAAAGGAGTACCACAGTTACTGTACCCGCACATCGTACTTTAATTATCTCGGCTCTCCCTGAATGAAAAACAGCAGCTGAAGCGTATGAGCACATCTGAAGCTCACATGACCCGAACCCGAGCCAGCTTTACCAGCACTGTGGACATGACGAGAGAACTTTGGCCACTCACTTCCCACCGCCTCTGCAAACCACTACGCCCAGGTATTGAGTCACTTCACTGGCAGCAGGCTCGCAGGAATACATGAGAAGAAGGGAAATGCATGTTGCTGAACAACAAAAACCACAGACACTTTCTTGACATCCCACTGTCTGTTGAGTAATCTCTCACTGCTCAGCATGCATCTGGACTGTGCTGCTGGTCATCTGTTGCACGCAGGCCAGCCACTAAACCATGCCAAGCAACAGGCATGGGACGATTAAGAGTCTATTTTGTTTATAAAGCCTTTACAAAAGAAACGCAAACACACAGCTGCCAGTTGCTCAGCTTTGGAGCCGCTAGCCATGATAAACAACAGACTGTTTGCACTGCCAGGGTCACATTCCTACAAATGATGGTGTTTGTACTCTGCACAGCCAAAAAGGCCACAAAATCGAACAGCAGACGGAAACTTAGTTGAACACAGAGACACTTTTCGTGCCCAACAAATAGCCAAGCCTTCTGCCCAACAGCTACACAGCCCTAATTTGGATAAGTACGTGTCCAGGGCTCTGGTAAGCCAGTTAGTACAAGTGGAAGTACAGGGCTGAGTTAGTTAGCTTCCTTATCAGCTAGCCAACTCTCTGTTCCTTTTATTTTTCCCTTGAAACACTTCACGCCGCTGCTACAGTAATAGCTAGCTAACCGACCAAACGACGAAGTCAACTTGAGTACGTGTAAAGCGGACGGCTGCTCCGCGGCGCTGCTGTGAATGACATTCCGGCCAGACACAGCGCTCCGCTCCGCTCCGCTGCTAGCTAGCTGTTCGGTTAGCAGGCAGCGCTAACAGCAGTGAAAGTGGAGGAGGAGGAGGAGGAGGAAGAGACACACAGAGGAGTTCAAGCCTGAAGTTTAGAGCCACAACTACGGCTCCAGCTACCCGGCCTGCTCTGGCTCCAGCAGCACCGAGGCTCTCTCCCCACGCACTGCCCTGCCCCGCGCTGCCCTGTACTCACACCGCCTGTGAAAATATCCGCGCCTTCATCGCTGTCCTCATCCTCTAACTCGGGCTCCAGTTCCTGCTCCTCAGACTCGGGGAAGGGAGGGGGACTCCGCTCTGAACTGGCCGCCATCTTCACTCAGTCTGCAGTAGACGGGCGAGGAGGAGGACACATAAAAACTTTGGTAAAGACGGGAAAATTACACACAGCAGAGCGCCGCCTACCGGCGGACACTGCGGCTGCACCACAGACCTGCTTCGTACAAACAGGTTACAGAGTCGCAGACGGGCCGCTCTGAACAAACCGCAGCTATTTCTGAGACGAGAGGAACCAGATTATTCGAGCCAAATCATATTATTTGGGTCCCTGTTTTGGTTCCCAAACTGTTGCATTTACAGCTCACGGTGAATTGTATGCAGGCCTAGATATCACTTGAGTGTCCAATCGGAACAGAGGATATGGCGCATGGCTGTTATTGATTGGACCTCGGCAAAGATAAGGGACATACAGCTTTTAAAAAAACACATTTATAATGTTTTAAATTACGAACATTCGTTAGTAGTTAATTATAAGAACGTGCAGACATTCTCATGTTAACACAAAAAGACGGTCTCCAAAACAAGTGTGTAGAGATGCTGGCTGCGCTCCAATCAGCGTACTGCGCACTTGTACTTGAGTTCGAACTAGAAAGCTTAACTTAGGTGCTAAATTCTGACTTCTATCCGCTTGGGCGTGTTCCAAACCGTTTTACACGATGCCGATTGATCACATGGAGCGCAGAGAGAATCTAGTGTAAATTGCGCGTTTCCTACTACATTGGACTAGTTAGTGCAAGTGTACAAAACACAAATAGGAACGCAGCCACGGTTAACGTCGACTAAGGAATCACCCACAATTCCGCGCTTTGTTTACAAGCGTGAAGCGTCTCAGAAGCGGAAGTTTCGGGGTGGACTTTATGACTTGGCTCGCTGGGCTGGTGGAGCCTTTGCTTTTATCGCTGCATGTAGTGCTTTCGCAAAACACTTGAGCAATGCCGTGTGCAGTTAGCCTGAGCTAACAGATGCGGTGTGATCTCCATGTTTAACCTCAGTAATTAATGTCGCGACGGAGTCACGGAGGAGATGAGGCGAGGCAGCCGCTGCTCGGCTCTCACAGAGAAGATACAAAAACAGATGAACAGCACGAGGGTAGGGAGTTTAACAGGTTACCTCTCTGATACAGTATGGTAGGAAGATAGTCTAGTACGTTTTGTTGCGTTTTGTTGTTTAATCAATACGCAGCCATTTTTAATGTATTGTTTTTTTCAGTAGCATAACAGCTCGGGGCTAAGATGTGTTTTGCTTGTATTTGGGAAACAGGTGATGATGTTCCCTCTGAGAGAAGTCCAGTCTCCACTGATGACCAGCCGAAGCTGAATTATGAGGAGGCGGTTGAGGAAGCCGGTATGAGCTGAATCTCAGCTGAATTGTTCAGTTATTACAGAATAATGCTACATGTGCAGATTTCTATACATTGCTGTGCAGCTCAAGGATGAACAGACTGTACAGAATGAAAAGGTTTTCATGTGTACCCACTTACCGACTTGCATATCTTTACAGTCCACAAAACAGACCTAGCAGTGAAATATGTGATGTTAATAATGATAAATAGTGAAAATGTGAAAAGCAAATGTTACAAAACGTTAGATCAAATAAGCACTATGTTATAAAGGAGTTCCTATAATACAGTGAGATTCAGTTCAAGTATAGTTCAAACTCATACTTGAACTGAATCTCACTGTATTGCAGGAACTCCTTTATAACAGTGCTTATTTGCACAGCTTTACAGATTCTGTAAGTAATAGCTCTTATAATATATGTCTTCTCAGACTCACTTATGTGTAGAATATCTGTACACATATGAGCACAGATTTTTATATATTTCATTAACACCTTTCCTGGCTCTTTATGACTCTTATTATTCTTTATTCTATTTATTGTATCTTATTGTACATTTCCCTCAGTGTAATATTCTTCTTGTTATGTCATACATGTGTGCCTCACCAAGAGAAAAATTCCTTATATGTGTGACACACTTGGCGAAATAAACGATTCTGATTCTGATCAGTGTCTCAGGCATCAGGCAGTGTATCCATAACCCTCTGGTTCCTTTTTACCACCACTGTGAACAAGTCAGTAAGCTTCTCTAGGACAGAACATTTTAAAACCACTCTGAACGACCTTGTTTACATCCGAACAATTGACTCATGCAGAGATTTTCAAACGTCAGTGGAATTCCCCTTTGGTGAGAGGCTTTTTACTTGTTCTCCTACTTCCTACCTGTACTTGCCTCACATAGTGAAGCACATAGTGGTGGTACTAAATTATAAACTTGTTTGAACCTGTTGTTCCTTATAATAGAGTATAATAGTCTGCAGTAGTTTAATCTCTCTGAAGTTTTGTCATAGTAATCTGTAATACGTGTGTGGTATCAAATAGCAAACGTATTTATTGTTGACTGTTTACTCTGTTACGTGGGCTTCTCATACTTCTGTGGCTGTTTTCAAGTGAAAATGCTTATATTTGAGTAGATCTGTGTGGTTTTAGTGGTTATTTCCTTTTGGAATTAGGAGCTTAATATGAATTTCACTCTGTTCTTTATTGCCTGCCACATTAGAACCATGACAAAACATTAGCACAGAAGTAGACATAAACAGTGTCTAGCAAACTTCAGTTTCTATGCTGATACATATTAGATGCATTAAGGAGATTCGCTGCAGGTTTTTTTTTTCTTTTTTAATTGGAGACTTTTTCTTTACTCCTCCTCATGTCACTTTGCAGCAGCTGCGTTCACTTGTACAGGAGTTTACTGAAGTAACAGCCCTTTCTCCCATCTCACTCACTCACACTGACCTTGCTCGTCCTTTGCTCCGTCCTCTGTTCTCAGGGTTTGGTCTGTTTCATGTCCTGCTGTTGCTGGTGTGTGGCTGGGCCAATGCCAGTGATGCAGTGGAGATACTCTGTGTGTCCTTCTTGCTGCCCACGGCCCGCTGTGACCTGCAGCTCAGCTCTGCGGATATGGGATTACTCACTGCCAGCATATTTCTCGGTCAGTCACAGAAATTCAGTCAGCAACCTATTACATTCCAGGCCTTCGTTTTTAATGACACAGTACACTAAACATTCTTATCTTGTAACAGTGAGCTTGCAACAGGCACATAGCATCATTTAGTTTGTGGGTTTGTGACAGTATAACCATGTACCAAGCTGATGTTACTCAGCAGGTAGACTAATCAAGAGTGAGCTGAGGTAGTGATCAGCAGGTAATGTTCAGCAGGAGCAAACTGTGGTGTAATAATAAAGTAATATAGTTTATTGCTCAGACGAGGGCTGCAGCCTTCTTCCTGTTAGATAGGTTGTCATGTCAGTTCTCTGTGTGACCTGTTAGATTAGACTAAAAGAAAAATAGGTTTTAATAGGTTTTTTAATAGTTTTTTTTCTGCTGTGATCTGCACACTGTCTACATCTGGCTGAGTGTCTTGCAGTGTGTTATTACAATGTTTTAACACTAGAATGAAGGAAGAAAGGAAACACGTTCACTGCCTCATCAACTTTAGTTCTGCATTTGGTTAAGCTCATTCCTCATGACAGGAAAATGACCTTAAAGTGCACAAAAGCTCATACTCAGATAAAAGTAACGTGTTTATAAGAATCAGGGCTGAATATTAAAGTTCAGTACTTTTTTGGTACCACCCAATTAGCTTCAGTACTAAGTGTTAAAAAAGTTCGGTATCAGGATTATTTATCTAAGTAGTCAGTTTTAGCGTTAGTGAACCAATGTTTGGAAATCTAGCCTGCAGATTACATCCTACATTACATCCTGTAAGCATGTTGTTTTTAACACCAGCGCTTTGAAAGCCAGCACGTCACACTCACACACTGTTGGTGATTACAGAGAAGATATTGAAAATGTTGAGTTTGGAAATCAGTAAAGACATTAAGATATCAACTGAATCTGGTTATCAGAGGGTTTGAGAGCACCTAATTAGAGAGAGCTGGGATACGCTTTTGGATACTAAAGCTAAAGTCTACATTACGGTATCCTCTAGGCCTGCCCGCTGACATGTGACTAGTCGAATCATTAGTCGTTGAGCAGTCTAGAAGTTTTTTGTTGGTATAACAGGATATAACAGACAGAAGCTTTAAAAAAAAGAATAGGAATAATGTTTCTAAGAGGAATTATAAATATGGGAAATCATAAACATATTTTTAAGTTTAAGTGTGAAAAAGTCTGGCAGCTTCTTAAGCTTTTCAAAGTGACTGTTTTGGTCTGATTTACTGTATATAGGAATATAATGCAAATCTGTTTAAAAGGCAGGATCCACCCGCAGCCTCATGAGCAGTGTAAACACGTTCACTCACCCGTGTGTGAGTCACTGCTTAGAACGCTGAATGCTGTCTCGACTCGGAGAGGCGGAAAAACATGCACACTGATCTGTGCAGATCTTAAACAGGAGGTGTTTCATTTATTTATTAGTTTAAGATTTATTAATTATGTTTAAAGAGAAATGCAATAGTCAAAGGAGCCCATCCTGATACAGATGAGAAGTTCTTATTTCAAAGCAAAGAATTTTTTTTCATTTAAAAATAATTTTATTCCTTCATTTAGATTTTTTATGAGTTTTTATGTTTAAAGAGAAAAATAAAAAAGTGGGTGATTCTGCTGAAGAGATAATGGGCAGTGACATGAACTTATAACTGCCTCGTTTATTCATTTATATTTTCATAATAAAAGTGATATATAAAAGAAAGTCGGTGCGCTGTCTGTCTGATTATTCCACTAATCCACAGCAGCCTGACATTATAAATAGGCCACAGTTCCGATCTTTCATCATACAGTGTATAAAGTGTTTAACTAGTTTAACCATACAAATTGTGGTAACAAGCGATTAAAGTTAAAGTAGTTTAATTGAACGCTTTTTGTAAGTTGAGTAAAACTAGATCAGTTGTTTGTTACTACATGAAGTAATGACTGGAATTCATACCAGTAGATTTTCTGATAATAATATGAAAAAATGAAAGAATGGTCTTTGTATTGAAAGACAATTAACAAAAATCAGACTCGGGTACGGCCCGAACATCTACAGAGAACACACCTCATTTTAATACACAGTTGCTGTTTATTCACTAAATTTAGAACAAAAAATATTTATAAATTTTGTGGCGTGTATTGTATTTTATGTTCTATGTATATTTAAAACTGCATAACTTTTAAAATCATTTTTTACCTAAAACAAATGAACAAAACTCTATATATGGTCTGTATATGGTCGCTAGTCTGGACTAGAAAGTTTAAATTGTATTTCTTCTATTGTTTAAACTTTAAGTGTCTTATTCGTCTGAGCAGGAATGATGCTGGGTGGGTATCTATGGGGATATCTGGCCGATCAGAGAGGACGTCAGAAGGTGCTGGTCGTTTCGCTAGCGGTGAATGGGACATTTGGTGCGGTGGCCAGTTTAGCCCCGAGCTTCTGGCTCTTCCTGCTGCTGCGGTTTCTCAGTGGCGTTGGGTGAGAATCTCTCAGAATATTCTGAAACAGCTACTGTCCTTTAAGTTTTATAGAGGGATGAATTATGTAGCTCATGTTATTAGTTAAAGGCTGTTACAACAGAGGACATGCTCGCAGTTTGAATTTTGTTTGCGGTTGAGATGAACTGCTGTGGTTTGTTGTCACTGATGTGTAACAGTGTATTTAATCTGCAGCGTGGGCGGCTCCATCCCAGTTATCTTCTCCTACTTCTCCGAGTTCCAGCCCAAGCTGCGCAGAGGGGCCATGATCAGCGCTCTCGCCACTTTCTGGATGGCTGGGAACATTTTAGCAGCAGGTACATTGTTGATATATTGGCTTCATTAAATATGGGTCTGATGAGGTGTGTAAGGTTGTGACGGTAGGGATTTTTTTTCTCACTGTGGTATAAAAAGCAGCATATATGCCCCAGTTTGGTGGTTTATTGCCGACGCCCTTGTTGTTGGCACAGCTTGAGGATTAAATACCTTGCAGTCATAACAAGAACACTTCAAACAGTTTTAATTCTCAAGTCTGGAATAACAACATACTGGCACTCGGTGACACTTCAGTGTCTAAGGGCTTCACAGAGTGCCACGTAGCATTTTAGCATTACTTAGTTAACATCAAGACGACAGAAATCAAAGGTAGATACGCTGCTTTAAATGTACACAGAGAAAAACAGTCTCAACTATTACAACCTGGTCCTCTTCAGCTCACTCACAGAGAGCTGTATGTAAAGTAGTAAACTGATGGAGAGCCTGATTAACAACGACAATAAACTTTCACCAGCAACAATCAATCAATTAATAAATAAATAAATAAATAAATAAACTGATGATGGTAGGCAGTAGGCATCACATGACTGCAGTATTGTGCTTATGGTGTCAGCTCAGTACTATTTAAGCATTTGTTAAAGTTTTGAAACATATTTTTTGTTTCACTATACTGTTGTGATGTTACAACCATAAATATATATATTAGCGTATGACAGCCCATTCAGTCTTCAGCAGTTTAGCCTTTTAATAAACTTTGATCAAGTGATCAAGATGGTTGGGAGTACAGGCAGTCAGTAGCAGAGTTATTGAAGCAGAAGATGTTTGAAGTTTATTTTGTGTGTGTTGACAGATATTGATGCTTAAATGCTAATGTCTGTTTTTGGTGCAGAGCATTAGGTTGGTATCTGATCTATTCCGAGTCTATCAAATTTCTGTCTGAACGCCACCGACCAGACACATAGGAAAGTAAAACACTCCAAATGATGATGATAAAGTTGAATTTCTACTGTAACAGTTAAATATTTGGGACCATGCTGGGCTATGTTGGCAACAAGATTAGGTAATATGACGGTGCTAAAACTAAAAAGAATGAATAAGAATAAGAACTTTAAGTCCTTCAAAGGTGGGACACTGAGAAATTTAAATGTCAAGGTTGAACTGAAGCTTAGCACAGTGTGTTTAAAAAAGGTAGTTGGGTATCTTTGGGTTCAGATATATAGTATTAGTTTCATACAAATCTTTTTGAAAACAGAGGCAGAAGTCAGCTGAGTGAGTCTGATCCTCGTATTGGTGATATTTACCTTTTTGTTTGTCCAACAGTGGAAGTCTAGTATAACTAAACCCACAAGATTCACTGAGAAAAACACTGGTGGTTAAGTCTGTGTCTGTAGACACTATGTCTGTGTGCACTTCAGCAATGGGATGGTGGGCTGTACTGACTGTACTGGCTTTTATTTGTTCTGTTCCGCACTATAAGCCTGCAAATAAGCTATTCAGCTTTATCAGTTGTTGTCTGTTATCTCTCTGATGTGGTCTGACAGCTTTGTATCCAGCTGAGCTCTGTACTCTGTTCTTCCTATTACGCTTTGCAGAGTGTGTGTGTGTGTGTGTGTGTGTGTTTTGTTGGGGAGAGCTGGCCCTGGCACACTGATGAAATGCCTGGCATTTATTCCTCATGCCAGCAGCCAGTGTTTGCATGTAAAGTGGGGCGGGACACTGCTTTGCGGCCTTGTCTACCAAAAGACAGAGTTTAGGAAATCAGTGTGAGGTAAACATGCAGCTCTTATGTTTCCCTGTATATGTGTTTGTATGTGTTGGTGTGCAGGTGCAGCTTGGTTGGTCATCCCCAGGACATTTCTTCATGTTCGGCTGGGCTGGTTGGATTTCCAGAGCTGGAGGGTGTTTGTGGTGCTGTGTTCCATCCCCAGCCTCACCTCAGCCTTTATCTTTAGACTGGCCATGCCAGAGAGCCCCCGCTTCCTCATGGAGGTACACCTATGACCCTGCAGCATGACAATGCTTTAGCCTAAAGAAACACAAGTAAAAGTATTGCAAGTAGAGGTGTTTCTTCACACAGGACATGTCTTTGTTCTAAATGATTATGTACAAACAGACGTAAGTGGACATATGGATGGATGGATGGATGGATGGATGGATGGATGGATGGATGGATGGATGGATGGATGGATGGATGGATGGATGGATGGATGGATGGATGGATGGATGGATGGATGGATGGATGGATGGATGGATGGATGGATGGATGGATGGATGGATGGATGGAAATGTAGCAAAAGTAAAAGGCCACCGTTTGTTTATTTAATTTCCAGTTGTCAAGTAAGTTTCTCATATTTCAACAAGAGGAGAAGGCAGAAAACAGAATTAACACAAAGTTTGTACAGAAGCCTCAAATACTAACTACACAAATTTAATACTCTTTTTACAGTTGTAATTAATTTTAGGAGTCATTCCCAAAGCTCATTCTTACAAGTTGGTTGCATTTTCTGCTTCTTGTGATCCATCTAACCCAAAACACAGAGCTCTGGAGTGACGAATACACCTTTTATTCAGATCTAAAGCAAGAGTGGAGTTAGATCTTTTAAACATGAAAGCTTTAAGTGCTGTTTATCTGATGCTGTCAGTTTTGGTGGTCCTCCAGGTTTTGCACAGGTGTCCACGTTGTCTGACTCTAGTAAGGAGAGAAAACACATTTGCATCTTCTTACTTCTTACTTTTTGCTTATGAAATGAACTTTCCTCAAGCAGTGTCACATGTTTTACCTGTTTTCACTGCCTTCTCTAAACTGCTTGGGGTCTAAAAGGAACATGATTATAAAGGTATGAATGTGAAAGGAGCTCAACTTAACCATTCAAGTACTCATGTATAGACACTCCGATGTCTGGCCTTGAGCAACATCAGTTTTCTAAAGTCTTGTTTCAGATTGATATTTGGTACAAAGAGTTTACTAATAATAATAATACGCTGTTGAAGAGTGTTTGTTGATACCACTTGGCTAGCAAGCTTTGTGTCATGTGTGTGTGTCTCTCTTATTCACTCAGGCTGGAAAGGAGGAGGAGGCACTGACTGTGTTCCAGCTGATGTACAAACTTAACCACAGAGGATGCCGAAAACCTTTCCCTGTATGAAAACCCTGTCATCTCGCCTTGTGTTAGCTCATGTTTGAATGTCAGGTATACCCACTAACACATAGTGAATAGTATTAGGTACACATAACAAAACAATCTTCACGGTACACTATGTACGTCCAGAGTAAACTCCTACTGTTCACTGATTTTAGCTGCTCATTGCTGACACAGTTGTTGAATTGTGTATGCACAACTTGCACCTCCATAAACAAGCACTGCTAATAGAAAGGAACCCTCTGGAGGAGCAGCACATGAGCCTAAAATCACTATTCCTAATGTCAAACATCTAGAGGGGTATAAATCCCAATGCTGATGTATCCTCTGAATTGATGGAAGGCCATTCAGTACCTTTAGAGTGCAGCTGATCCTGAACTTATCATCCAACATCAGTACCTGACCTCACTAATGCTCTTATAGCTGAACATGTTCAGATCCCCACAGCAGTCTTCCAGCATCTACTCTGAAGCCTTCCCAACATAGTAGAGGCTGTTACTGCAGCAGAAGGAAGACAAACTCCCTAGCCTAATTTCAAAAGACGCGATCAGCGCTGCTAGAGTTGGCCATTCCTCATGGGTCACTGGAGCTTGTCCTGTCACAGTGCCGCTCCAGACTCAGATTCATGCAGTGCAGCTAGACTCTCACAGCTCTGCTAAAAGAAACACTAATGTGTGACTCATCACACCAAGAAGCAAAAGCTCAGCATCATAGCTCTCATGTTATTCTGTTATTGTGGGTATATAGAAGATGCACACGTTGATCAGTAAAGAATCCTACTGTGGTTGTGTGTTTGTAGGCCTCTGGGCTACTTGTTACCCCTAAAGATGATGAAGATAAAGTAGAACCATTCGGAATAAGTAGGTGCTGGGGACATCTAACTTGGGTTCTTAAACAGGTAAGCTCATTTTACACATCCTTCGGCTTGCTTGCTCTAGTGCTATGATTCATGAGGTATCATACGTTTCTGATATGACCAAATGATACTCTTTTAAGGAAACAAATAAATTATATGGTTACAGATTTCTGCAGTTATGACGTAGGGGCTAACGAAGCAGAATCTGATATCTACCTGCACTCCAGTATGTGATATCACCTCCCTGTTTTCTCATTTTCCCCCCATGCTCCAGGCTCTGGCTCCAATCAGACAGCTGTTTGTTGGTCCCTTGTTCTCCAGAAGCATTGCCCTGCTGATCATCTTCTACTGCATATCGTTTGGGTATGTAGGGTAAATTCTAATCTAATCTAAGATATGTTTAATATATTGTCACTGCTGTAACAAAAATAAGATGTATAAAATGTATTTAAATGTTACATTAATTTATTTTAAATAGTTAATTAATCATTTAATCCCATTGAAGTTGTTTAACGTTCATGCATAGGTATTATGGTTTGTGGATGTGGTTTCCTGAGCTCTTTAAGAGAGCTGAAGATGGTGGTTCTCCATGTGCCAATATGTCTCGACCTCAAAGTCATGAGAATGAGAGCTGCTATCCAGTGAAAACTGCAGGTGGGCTATTTAAAACAGCTACATGTGATCATAGAACAGGACATCATACAAAGACAGCATGAGGTGTGATTGTGGAACATTAGCACCATGGAAAGCATGGAAATCGATATTAGATGCTTTGTTACCATTACAAGAAGTATTCATGACACAAGGGTCATTGCACACATTTGTTTACAGTTTATATGGAGGGTTTTGTGATAGCCGCCTCCAACCTGCCTGGAAACATCTTTACCATCCTGCTGATGGACACAGTGGGAGGGAAGATCCTCCTATGTGAGTAACCGTCCTGTCTCTGTCTTCTTATACAGGAGCAACATTTAGATTTGCATAAAGATCTTTCACTAAAGCCCAGGGGTGGTGCCTCTTTACAGTTGCTAGCCTGATCTACAGTACAGTGCAGAAGTCAGACCATCCTTTATTTATTTACTTTTCAGCCAAAGGGACCATGTTATTGCCATTTCAATATTTTTAATATTTTTAATATTTTATATTACATACTTTGACTGGAAGATAAATAATTAAAGGGCAGTCTCTTTTGCACAGTACTGTACATCCTCTTAAATATCAGACTACAAGATGGTCTCAGACCTTCTCCCTTCGGCCATCTGCTCTTGGGCTTATACCTCACTACTGCCTAAAAAGGGAAGATTAAATCTTGTTTGATTAAACCTGTGCTTACTTGAAATACTAAAACCACTCAAACCACTTTTATCCCACTAATGTTTTTTTTCTGACTGGTCTCTCTCAGCTGGGAGTCTGCTGGTGTCCAGCATCAGTGTGTTCCTGATTTATGTGGTCAAGACTAAAAGCCAGAGCCTCTTAATATCCTGTGTGTTCAGCGGCGTCTCTGTCATCTCCTGGAACGCTCTTGATGTCGTGGGCACCGAGCTTTACCCAACGCAGTTACGGTAACTATCCTTACTATCCATCTGCTGCACAGGTGTCTCAATCATGCAATTTTATTGTTTATTAAAAGATTTGTTTTAGATCTAGCAATAGCATGACTTTTTAAATATCCTTCACTGATTAAATACCTATGACCTCAATCAGTCTAGTATTCTTTCATTCTCTTTTAGCTCCTCTGCTTTGGGCTTCTTCACTGGAGTGGGCCGAGTGGCGGCGATCATGGGAAATGTAGTGTTTGGCCAGCTGGTGGACTCTAACTGTGCTGTGCCTATACTGGTAGTATCAGCTTTGCTGCTGGCTGGGGGTCTAGCAGCTCTACAGCTACCCCGAACCAAACAGACAGACTTGACATGAAACACACACGAGCACAGTTAACACGAGACAGAACACACATGGACAGACTTACCAAACCCACCTGCACCTGCACAGGCTGAATGGACACAGGCCAGTTTAAAGCCCTGTGTAGAACAATCAGAACTTTACTGGAACACTAGAATCTGTTCAGCCCACTTAAAGCTGGCTGTGATTTCTAGGTGGATTGTTTGATCAGCCTTACTGAGCTACCAAGCAATGATCCACCTCTTTGAGAACAGACGTTTCATGATTTTTGATTTCATTTCCAGTTTTTTTACCACCGAATTGGCTTTATATTATTATTTTTTTAATGTGAAGCTCACACTGTGTGAAGTGTATCAACACATGAAACACACCATTACCTTATAGCCAAACTTTTTAATGGGCCAAACTGGCATTTAAATTTGTAAGAAAAAAAATCTAAAATTTAATTTAAATAACATAAACCAAAGAAAGCACTACATCACTTAACTATTTAACATAACGAGTCATGTTGTGCTACAATTTTATATGTATCGATGTAGCAGCATCATTCAAATACAGCACAAGTGCACTTACCTGACTCATTATTTTCCTCAGGCAAAATAAAAACAATCAATTGGCTGATTGCTGACTTTACCTTTTCATCTTGGCTAATTCTGGCGCATCCACAGATTCAAGTATGTAATTTCTGTCTCGTAGCTAATAACGTATCCTCACAGTCACCACTCAGAACCGAAGTTTAGATAGTAAGTAAGTTACAGCACTCATTAGGACCTTTTCTAGCTGGTGTCTGGAACTGAATCTAATATGACACGTGCAGCCTGCAGAACTGTACAGAACTGTGCCTCGAGGACCAAAGTCACCGTACTGTCTCACTGAGACGATTCATTTTGCAGCACTGCCCATCAGTGTCTCATAACTTTCCACTGCACAGATGCACTTAACCTAGTTTAGAGTATAAATATAGTTAATATAATGAATGATAATACTATGCAGTTAATAATAATAATAGAAAAGATGTGCATTGTTTTTTTTTTTTTTTGATAATAAAACAATTCTGTTTTTGACTGGACTGCAGTTCTACAATAAAGGACGGTGCTTAAAACTGATGATACGGTTGTCTTCGTTTTCAAAGATGCTTTAATTATTATTTCGCAGACAGGAACACAGCAGACTCGTAATGCTTCAGTAACTTTATTGTGCCCAACTGGAACAACCTCCATTTTAGGTAACCATGGCAACACTTGCAGACCAATGAGGTAGAGAATTTTAAACTCTAAAAAGCAGCTGGGCCAGGCAAGAAGCTCAGCACAACAAACCTGATCGAAAAGCAAGAGAGAAGAGGGCAACGAGGGACCGGCGGGAGGAGAGGCAGACAGACACACAGACGTGACGCTAGGTCTTTGGCACAGAGCTTCAGAGTCCAAATAAAAACAGGGAGTTAAGTTGCATTTGATGGTTCACAATAGGCCTAGTAGCAGTTAACTCTACATTCGACAGGAACACAGTAGTACAGAAAGGAAAAGAAAGGGTCATGCTTTTGACTCTGCCTGCCCCGTTCCACATGAGAGGGATTAAAACCACCGCCCCCCCTAGTTCCCCCAAGTGCAAATGAAATAAAAAGTGCAATAATTTGATTAAAACTATGTACAGTCCACAATCTCAGAGGTCAATTCCGTTCCAGCGTCATTACCATGTATATCTGACCGGTGATAGCAAGATGGTTGCTAAGCAGCAGTGGCCTTCGAAGATGGGGTACTTAATGAGTGGATCTGCTGCATAGCCAGGTCATGCATCAACCATGTTACTCGTTAAAATAAAATTAAAACAACTTTCAAAATCACAAACATCTACTCCCGGTAGTTAGAGAGAGTAGAACTACGGGGCAAGTACTCGCTAAAAAAAAACCCTACAAGTTCGGGTACATGCCTCAGCCGAATACTGCAGGTAAAAGGAGTAAAAACAGTGAAAAACGTCTCCAAACTCGAAAATAAAAAGGCCAGCTGACCTGCCAAAAAATAAACTGTCACCTGCCAACAAAAGAGGCTCCCAGACCTGCATGATGAATACTGATGCAAGGCATTTAAAAAATTTTAAACAGAAAAAAAACGGCTCTAAAATCAGGAAGGCATTTCTCTATGTGCCACCTGCAGAAATCCGGGGTTATCTCCATGGCAATGGTCGTCTGGGTAACTGTGCAAATGGGTCACCATCACCCAGCCCCTCTGTCTGCATAGTGCCTTAGTGAACAAGTAAACAGCAAAAAGAGAAAGCAGTGCAACACTAGAACTTTCTACAGTGATCCTCTCCTGGCTCTATCAGCTCAGGGAAGGGGATGGCACAGTTAACCTCCCTCAGCCCAGCGAGCCCCCGGGGTTAGCAGCAGAGTTGTGGTTGGCACTGCCCGTTCAGCTTGAATTCAGGCTCTTCTGGTTGCGCATGAGGGGCCGGTGACTACTTAGCACGTCCATAGAGTGCTGCCAGTGCCAACAGGAGCGGCAGTAGTACTTAAAACAAGCCTAAGAGAACAGCAGAGAGACGTGAACACAGTCACAATCACACGCTCGGATTTACATCGGATTCGCACATTCAACCCTGACTGTGATGCCCTCTGAAGACTTCATTTTACAAATACAGCTGTTTTTCATCAATATGAGAGGTCTAATCACATAAACAGTCCTAAACAACCAAATATAACCTTCACAATTTTTCTGAACATCATCGCTGTCATATGAACACCATGTCTTTTCACAGCAGCTGGTCTTTTTACTGTACACATTTTATGATGGTTTAAACGTAAAAACCTTTCATATAAAAGTTACAAAAAATGTTTGCCTTCTTATATAAATGTACCATTTCAGATATACATGGTTTGTCAAGACTACAACTACTACAGTATATGTAAAGCTATATGTAGGTCTAGTATAAGTAAAGACTACTACAGTATATGTAAAGCTATATGTAGGTCTAGTATATGTAAAGACTACTACAGTATATGTAAAGCTATATGTAGGTCTAGTATAAGTAAAGACTACTACAGTATATGTAAAGCTATATGTAGGTCTAGTATATGTAAAGACTACTACAGTATATGTAAAGCTATATGTAGGTCTAGTATAAGTAAAGACTACTACAGTATATGTAAAGCTATATGTAGGTCTAGTATATGTAAAGACTACTACAGTATATGTAAAGCTATATGTAGGTCTAGAATATGTAAGGACTACTACAGTATATGTAAAGCTATATGTAGGTCTAGTATATGTAAGGACTACTACAGTATATGTAAAGCTATATGTAGGTCTAGTATATGTAAGGACTACTACAGTATATGTAAAGCTATATGTAGGTTTAGTATATGTTAAGACTACTACAGTATATGTAAAGCTATATGTAGGTCTAGTATATGTTAAGACTACTACAGTATATGTAAAGCTATATGTAGGTCTAGTATATGTTAAGACTACTACAGTATATGTAAAGCTATATGTAGGTCTAGTATATGTTAAGACTACTACAGTATATGTAAAGCTATATGTAGGTCTAGTATATGTTAAGACTACTACAGTATATGTAAAGCTATATGTAGGTCTAGTATATGTTAAGACTACTACAGTATATGTAAAGCTATATGTAGGTCTAGTATAAGTAAAGACTACTACAGTATATGTAAAGCTATATGAAGGCCTAGAATATGTAAGGACTACTACAGTATATGTAAAGCTATGTGTAGGTCTAGTATATGTTAAGACTACTATAGTATATGTAAAGCTATATGTAGGTCTAGTATATGTAAAGACTACTACAGTATATGTAAAGCTATATGTAGGTCTAGTATATGTTAAGACTACTACAGTATATGTAAAGCTATATGTAGGTCTAGTATATGTTAAGACTACTACAGTATATGTACAGCTATATGTAGGTCTAGTATATGTAAAGACTACTACAGTATATGTAAAGCTATATGTAGGTCTAGAATATGTAAGGACTACTACAGTATATGTAAAGCTATATGTAGGTCTAGTATATGTAAGGACTACTACAGTATATGTAAAGCTATATGTAGGTCTAGAATATGTAAGGACTACTACAGTATATGTACAGCTATATGTAGGTCTAGTATATGTAAAGACTACTACAGTATATGTAAAGCTATATGTAGGTCTAGAATATGTAAGGACTACTACAGTATATAAAAGCTATATGTAGGTCTAGAATATGTAAGGACTACTACAGTATATGTAAAGCTATATGTAGGTCTAGTATATGTAAGGACTACTACAGTATATGTAAAGCTATATGTAGGTCTAGTATATGTAAGGACTACTACAGTATATGTAAAGCTATATGTAGGTTTAGTATATGTTAAGACTACTACAGTATATGTAAAGCTATATGTAGGTCTAGTATATGTTAAGACTACTACAGTATATGTAAAGCTATATGTAGGTCTAGTATATGTTAAGACTACTACAGTATATGTAAAGCTATATGTAGGTCTAGTATATGTTAAGACTACTACAGTATATGTAAAGCTATATGTAGGTCTAGTATATGTTAAGACTACTACAGTATATGTAAAGCTATATGTAGGTCTAGTATATGTTAAGACTACTACAGTATATGTAAAGCTATATGTAGGTCTAGTATAAGTAAAGACTACTACAGTATATGTAAAGCTATATGAAGGCCTAGAATATGTAAGGACTACTACAGTATATGTAAAGCTATGTGTAGGTCTAGTATATGTTAAGACTACTATAGTATATGTAAAGCTATATGTAGGTCTAGTATATGTAAAGACTACTACAGTATATGTAAAGCTATATGTAGGTCTAGTATATGTTAAGACTACTACAGTATATGTAAAGCTATATGTAGGTCTAGTATATGTTAAGACTACTACAGTATATGTACAGCTATATGTAGGTCTAGTATATGTAAAGACTACTACAGTATATGTAAAGCTATATGTAGGTCTAGAATATGTAAGGACTACTACAGTATATGTAACGCTATATGTAGGTCTAGTATATGTTAAGACTACTACAGTATATGTAACGCTATATGTAGGTCTAGTATATGTAAAGACTACTACAGTATATGTAAAGCTATATGTAGGTCTAGTATATGTAAAGACTACTACAGTATATGTAAAGCTATATGTAGGTCTAGTATATGTTAAGACTACTACAGTATATGTAACGCTATATGTAGGTCTAGTATATGTAAAGACTACTACAGTATATGTACAGCTATATGTAGGTCTAGTATATGTTAAGACTACTACAGTATATGTAACGCTATATGTAGGTCTAGTATATGTAAAGACTACTACAGTATATGTAAACCATAAAAGTTAAAAACACAGCTTACAAATCTAGCTCTATAGTACTGTGGGTATATTCAGAGTTTTATAAATTCTATGATGACGTGATCTTCAGCCATTAGATTCTTTCATGCCAACGTAAACTAGAAGCATAAGAACGCATGTCTAAGGTTAGCATTCGCAAACACATGCATATGGTGGTGTGTTTTTAATACTATGGCAGTTTTCTTAAAAATAGATTTAACAAATGACAATATATCAAAATACTTTGACTCGCAGTCCCTGTATCGTGATGCATATTATATCACCAGGTTTTTGCAAATACACAGTCCTAATTATTAAACACTATCAATACCACAGTGTAGCACAGCAGAGCTGTGTGAGAGCACTTTCTCACCTGGTCTCTGCAGAAGAATGGGCCTGGCTGACGATTACATACTTGGCACATGGAGTCATCAAGGTACGGGTCAATCTGAACCTAAAACAACAGGAAGATAAAAGCATGAGGAGGTACAAACAGCTGAGAAAGGAGGAACCAACATTCTGGAACCACCAAAATGGCTGTACATCTTGTGTAACTCCAGATAATCTCCTCTGCTCTTCTCTCTCACCTTCTTGGTGAACTTGGTGGTTTTGATCTCCACAAACGCAGCGCTCACTGCTTTTAGGTAGCTCTTCTGATTCCTGAACGTCACGCGTCCTGATCCTGAAATAATAAACTGATCAGTCACCACGCAATCCCCATTACACACACACACAGACTGTGATGATGTAATGACGAACCTATGGGATATTTGTGCTTGTCTGTGTCGATCCCAGCGTAAGTGACCCCTCCGAACAGCTCCTCCATGATGTGGGCCAGAGCTTCAGCGTTCAGCATGCCGTGCAGAGCTCCCACGAACACTGTTCTGCTGGGGAAGAGCCGGAGCGAAGGGCAGCGCACAAAGTTACTGTCTGTGATCACCCATGGAATCACCTGCACCTGTGTGAACAGGAATAGAGATTTGGTGACGATTCTTCCTACAGCTTAATGTCTGTCTGGTCTGGTTCGGATGTTAATTCTCTACAATGTGACTCGTGTCAAGTTCAAATACAAATATTAACCCGGGTTTTCCTCACTAGCATTCACTTCTTTTATCCCAACAGTTTTTATCTGGCATGCTGGAGACATTTATTTGTTTCCTTAGCTACCCTGACCCACCCCCACCCCCCAATTTTTGGAGATATCTTTAACTTCTTTCTTACTTCATTATTAATGTCACACAATTTACCACCTATTCATAGCCTTGCAGATATAAAGTGATGTGTAACAGCAAATACCCAGTGACAGTCCCATTAACCCTTCCCACCAACTCCCACCCATTCCCACCAACTCCCACCCATTCCCACTAATTCCCATCCCCACCCATACGCCCACCCATCCCCACACCCATACGCCCACCCATCCCCACACCCATACGCCCACCCATCCCCACACCCATCCCCACCCATCCCCACCCATTTAACTAAAAGGAAAGAGAGAATGGTGGCAGAAAAAAACACATACAGATGATGGATACGAGACAAACTGGACACGAGAGGACAAACAAAAACACTGGACATAACAAAAAAACAGATCAACGATGCCCCCATTTGTTTTGTTTTGCTTACTATAATTATGTTATGCACGGTCTTCAGATTCCTTGTATGTGTTTTATAACTTTCTCTTAAAGAGTGTGGAAAGAAAAATCAGCTATCTGTGTACTGTAAAAACTGAGACCAATCATTCCTCAAATGATTCGGGATTTCTTTCCTGGCGTGTCTTTCTTGGCGTGACTCAACACCTGATGATGTGGTCTGGGTCGGGTTGCACGCTAGATACTGCCAACGTGACATATTTCACAATATATTAAAATACAGCGCTGAGCGCGTGACGGTTCTGATGGAGGTGTATTACTTTGACCAACACTGTTTGCGTCTTCAGCTGAAACGCGTCCTGAGCGTGTCCTAAAAACAGAAGTACAGTTTTCAGCGTGATACTGATACTCACGTCCTTGCATCGTATTCTTTTGCTGGACATCTTGTAGTAATACTCCAGATAATCGCTGGGATGCAGAAGGCGCTGGGTGCAGGCCAGCAGCAGAGCCTTCACTGATTTCTCAGACTCAAACACCAGGTACACATAACCTGCAGAGAGCGTTCAGTCTTAATGAGCATGCTGACAAATCCTATGATTGACACTCTGTGCTGCTCAGCAGCTGCTATTAGCAAAGACCACTGATTACATTTGAAATAAGTACATAGTAAGTGTATAAACGAAATATCTACATCTAAATATCTAAATCTCTTCATCCAAATAACAGAACTCATGAAGATATATGCTAAAGAATGTTTACTGATTACTGATTACCTTGAGGAGGACATCGAGGGTGTTTGCCGTCCTTACCAGGCCATTCCACCTTTAGCGATCCGAAAACACTAAATGTGTTTAAAAGACTGGCTGCGGAGACAGAGACAGAGACAGAGACAGACAGAAACACTGAGCAGAATTCTAGTCAGCAGTCTAGCAGCTCCTTTGTAATGACTGTGCATGATAGAGTCCCCTAAACTCACTGGACCAGCAAATCACAGAGAGAGAAGTTTAAACTTTATTCAAACTTTACTGAAGTGACAGATGCCCCTTTCTTTAAGTCAGAGGTGTAGGCTAATAATGATGGCTCTCTTTTGCTGACACTGTGAGTTAAGAGTCAAAAATCCACAAAGCAAATCTGATACGGACTAAAATTTACCTTCCAGGAACTCAGTTTGGAGCTTTTTCCAAATGAACCTGATTCAACTGATCACTTAAAGACTGGGGTCTGTCACAGTGTTACAGCAGAGACAAGCTACCACAAATGCCTAACAGTCCACATGGGAATAAACAAACAGATGCTCTCCATTTTTTTCAGTTTGTACTTTGTTTTACATTATCTGAGCACAGCAGCTGCTGGTGATTGGACCAACAGAAATTCTCCAGATTAACTAACATTGAACGTGAAGAAGATTGCTCTCTCCACATGAGGTGGTTTTGGCACACTTTACATTAGAAATCTAACTTTTCTGTAGGGGAATCACTAAACTGTGCTGCCCTCCAGCCCTCGATTACCCACCTGTGGATTCAAGAGACTAAATTTTTTGTCAAAATTTTAAACTGGTGAATTTGAGAATTAACATATCTTCACACGCTCAAGCCCTCTGTGTATACAGTCAGTGTCAGTAGCGAACCATGACCCTTAAGCCTCCCCCCCACAGTTTAGGGTGGGACATGGGCTTCCATCGTGACTCAGCAAACTAGCTAGCAGTGGTAGACTAGTGCTAGCTAACTGTTTCTCCAGCTAGCGTCGCCACAGCGGGCGGAAATGATCATACAGTTAAGCCCACCCACTTAGAGGGAAGATATGATTGGTCAGTTTTACTGTCATTTGAAATTGGTATGGCGCTGAACTATAACTGCCTAGACACTTTTAAATAATTTATTTGCCTATACTTTTGTACTTGTTTAATGTCAAACTGTAAGTAGAAAAAATAAAATTATATGTATGTGAGTGTTAAGAATATTTTAGGCCCTCTGAGAGGGCGTAGAGGGCCATGACGGTTCCACACTGGTCAGTGTCTAAACAAAACCGAAAAAGAACATTCTTTCAGTAGAATTTGACATGACATGATTTTGGACCATGTCTTTGGTGCCAAACAGCATCTGGCATTTTTACACTGTGGAGACGCAGGATTTTGTTCCAGCGGTGACAGTATGTGTGTGTATGTGTGCACACTACTCACCCTCTGTGACGTCCCACGGCACCCCTCCAAGGAACACTTTACAAGAGTAGATGGGGTTTTTGTAGTTGCGTGGGGGCAGCTGTCCAGCCCAGGTACAAGTGGCTTCATTCGTTGCTATGAGGAACAGTAAAGCACACCTAAATCAACTTAGATTCGGACCCAACGCTTAAAACTAATAACAGCATTGTTAGCTGAAACCACCACTTACTGTGATTCAAACAGTGACTTTAGCCTAGTAACAGAGGAGTACCTGCAGCCTGTCTGTGTAGCTGAGCCTTCCTCTCAATACTGAAGGAGTGCTCAGGTGATCCCAGGGTGTCCCAGCTGGGCCAGGTGGATGTTTTTGTCCAGCACTTGGCCAGTGACCCTTCAGGCACAGCTGGGAGAGTGGGAATAAGGGGAGAGATGGACTCCTCTCTGTGCCCTATGCCCAGCTTCACAGCATCTTTCTGAGTGCCAGACAGGAGGAAGTTCATAGGAGGCGAGATCCGCAGACTAGACTGCAAGAGGAAGGAAACTTGCACTGTAGCTGTAATTGCATTTAATATAACAATACTGTCTTAGCAATGTGTGGTACAACGTCAAGGACATTTATAATTTTGATTTTTGTGGATACTTATGTCACTGTACCCTGTATAGATGCTTTTGGCAGCATGTTTTTGCACTGTGCCTACATATAAAAGGCCAGTCTAGGTCACTCACCTAGTGCAAGGACATCTGGTTACTGGAACTGACTCTTAATGTATCTTAAAGCCCTTGTAGATTTTGTATTTCAAAAGAAATGAAGACATCTAGTCTAATTTTTAACAAAGATAGACTTTTAATGACGAATTACAGTTTTCAGACTGTATTAATAAAAGACAGAGATGGCCTTTGTTTAATGTTTATCATTTAAAAGCGGAAACGTGTATGAACATGTTTTTCAACAGCTTACGGAAAAATCCTAATTAGGTGTGGCCCATGCTGTGGTTGTGTTACAAACAATTAATTGAGCACCAGGGAGCCATTAATCAAAAGCACACAGTCCCCTGTTTGAATCCCTGTGTAATTGTGCAGTCACGCTCTATGTGCCTGTTATTTGCTAGATAAAAAATGACCAACGTAACTCAATGAGGAGAGCTGATTGGACAGTAGTTGGTTTATGAATCCGGATGACACTGTATCACCTGGAATTCGAAGCTGCTCACCAGGTGGTCGGATCCCGAGGAGATGCCGCTGGTTTCAGAGTCGACGGGGCTGCTGGATCCAGAGTTAAGCAGAGAGCGAGACTCTATTGCTGGAGTAATGCGGGCCAGGCTGGAGAAATGTTCCAACAGGTCCCCTCCGCCCAGAGAGCCTTGGCTCTGATAGCCCTGTGCTCTGTCCAGCGCATTCCCCAGAGGACTGGTCAACAACCCCAGCACTGCCACACACAGACAGTATAGACAATACTATGAAACAGTGTATATATAAAATGTATAATACATATACATAAAAAGGATGTATAATGTGTAATATATAGTCTATAGTATAATATGTATATACACTACCGCTCAAAAGTTTAGGATCATTTTAGAATTTAATTTCATGCAATTTTCATGCAATTCACAAACAATATTTTTCATTTCACAATTAATTTAAGTGTATCAGATGATTTTTAAAGAAGAGAAATGTTTGTATTAAAGCCTTTTTTTGTATAGAGGCTTATTTTGCATAAAGTCCTATTATCAGCAATTCTCAATGGCCAGAAAGAAACAACTTTCTTTAGAGACCGGTCAGTCCATTGTTGTGCTAAGGAAGGAAGGCTCCTATATATATATATATATATATATATATATATATATATATATATATATATATATATATATATATATATATATATATATATAGTTTTATAGTAATAAATAGTAATATTCTCAGGTGCTATGTATATATATATATATATATATATATATATAGATAGATAGATAGATAGATAGATAGATAGATAGATAGATAGAAGCACCTGAGAATATTACTTTTTAACTAGATATGTTCTATAATAGTTAGCATTATATATGATGTTATATATTTACAGTCACTTTCCAAAAGAAAAAAAAACATACTTTCGAAACAGCAACTTCACAAAAGAAGTCTAAAACACTGATATTAATGAATGTCAATCTGTTTATTCCAAGTGATTTTGGAGAATTTATATAAGCCCATTCATCACAACATTGGCATAAGGACAGCTGGTGCGCGCAAATGATGTAGAAAACAAACATAATTAAAAAAAGGAAACACATGTTTTGTTTTGTTGTTCAGTGGTGATGATACATACACAGTATAGCACATCCAGCATATAACAGAATCCAGGAATGAGCAACACCAGAGAAAAGACAACCTCAAGACAATTTCTTTCACATCCACCTAATCATACTACTTAAGCACTGAAACGATTTGATGCATATTAAAGAGATCTCTCGGCGAGAGAGTCGTCCTGGAGTGACATTAGCCCTGAATGAGACAGCAGAATTGAGCTGGTTTGGGTGCTGTGCTGTGCTAGCGTCTGTGTCATCTGCTCTATTAGGAGAATTGGGGCAGAGCAAATGTGAGGCACACAGGGACTTTACATTTAGACGCGTACAAGCGCTACAGACAACATCCCGTCACAAGCATCACAAGAAGTTTAACGTCAGGACGGATGTTCACTTTCAAGTATCAGACACTGTCAACACAGCCTGCTCTGAAAACCGCATGTTTTGGTGACCTGGACAAATACTAGTGGATCAATAGAACAGCCAGGGCTGGTGTGTTTGGCCTGGCTCAGGGGAAAAGTGATTAGTCATGCATGAGTTAAAGATATGAGACAGCACTAAGACTGAGCTCACACCTTCCAGAATGATCTATCATCACACCAACACATACTCTCCCTCTCTCTTTCTCTCTCTCTCTGTATCTCTGTATCAAACACACAGACCCACAAATTTCCAGATATTCTAGAATCATCTATCATCACGACAGCACATCCTAAATGTCCACACGCACAGACCTTTACAAAGCGCTCAAAAATACTCTGGACAGTTGGAAAGAATGAATTAACCCCTAAAACTAGGGGCTGATCATTCAGCTGTCGATCTGAATGTTTAGCATCCGGCACATTTTGGTTCTTAGTTTCAAGGGTTAACACTAACAGCTGGTTTCCTGCACCCAGATTAGGTTTAATCCTTTCTTTTAAATAGCTCTAGACTAGTTTTAAACTAGTTCAGGAACTCAGCCCTTAATATAAAGTAACATGGTCAAACACACAATGGGGCTGTGGTACTCACTGGTCGCAGGGGAGCAGGGCTGTGCCGGAGGTTCAGGCTCAGGGCAGCTCCAGGGCTGGTCCCAGCAGGGCAGGCCAAGAGACTGCAGGCCCAGGCTGAGTTCAGTGATGTCCGGCAGGCCGAGGGGAGCATCCTGCTCCTGGCTGCAGAACGGCATCCTGCTAGCCACAGCAGAGCATCCTGTATCTGGCAGGTCTACGGGGAAAACATACAGGACATGGACCCCAAAAAAGCCCCCAAAAAACAGTTACATAAGGACAGAGAGATAGAGGGAAGCATGCAGGAGACAAACCAGCTTAGCAACTGAACATGTCCAGTTATGTGCCCAAACAAACAAGGTAAATAAAAGCGTACGGAGTTCGGAGACAGGCAAAGTGAGCCAAATGATCTAAAAGATCAGAACTCGAGAGACTAACCTGCCACGCTGCCCGCTGAGGCCTCCATGAGCCTCCGTGTGCATCACTGACAAGTTAAACATGTGATTGTTACAGTGAGTCTCTCACTGCCAGAGCCATTCCCCTCTCTAGAAGATCAGATGCCAAGTCCCCCGTCCATACCACCCGCTTCACTCACTCCAAAATACTTCCAAGTGCCTCGACACGCTCCGGGTATGTGTGTGCGCGTGCGATCAGGATGTCAAGCTCTCTGCTGCGCGGCTCTCAGCAGCCGAGCTGCATCACACACTGATCTGAGGACAGAGGAGCAGTAGTCTCTCTCTCTCTCTCGCTCCCTCCCTCTCTCCCTCTCTCTGTCTATGCTGAGTCAGGCCTGGGGCTGGAGGCTGGCCAGGTGACAGGGAGGGAGGGAGACAGAGAGAGAGAGAGAGAGAGAGAGAGAGAAAGAGCACAGCTCCTGTAATCACTGTGATTCAGCTGGTCTGAGTGAACAGTTTTGTTTTTCCTTTCTAGTGAGAGGACCAGACACACCCTGCCTTCACTCAATCAGCACAAACACACAGGCATGAGGGAGCTCGTTCTTCTTTATCTGAGCTGCGGGGCCACATGCTACCCCCCCGTATGACCATATTTGTTGTTATACATGTGATGTATTACATCAGAATATGCTTTTCTGAGCACATTGTGGATCTCCTCAGTACAAAATACTGAACAACAGCATGTTGTGCACGTCTGCTCTCTATGTTCAGAAAGCAAAATTTATAGTATATGTCACTGTCCAAATACAAGAATCTCCAAAACAGCAACTTTCAGTTGGTCCACTCATCATGAAATTTTCAAATGTTTTTCTTTGGACCGCTTTGGACAGATATTCTTTGTATGAACATGTCTATGCTTGCACTGCAAATGTCCCCAAAAGTTTCCAGAAAGCATTTCTAATAAGTGAATAATTCACACTGGCACATTTAATCAGTTGCACAACAAGCCCTGCCAATAAAATAAGACACTATGAAGACACTGCTGTTGGGAATTTTTTATGTTTCATAGCATCTGGTAAAAGCATATGCTTCTAGATGGGTCCACTGAAAGCTGGCGGACTCGCGGGAAGGTCATGGCTTTGTGACCCCCGGCATTTGGGGCTTTTTATGACAGGCAATTTTAGGCCAGAGAACAAGACCCTGCATCTTAAGAACTTCTATTCGAGAACCACTCCACCCAGGAGATAACGACTTGGCCAGGTAAACCTAAAATGGCCAGAAGGAGTAGGAAGATGGGCCTATAAAAGACAAGGCAGCTAAGACATGATTGAGACCAGGGTAAACCAGGGTTTGAGAGCTCACAGAGAAACGTTGATACCGCAGTCCAAGAATAAAAAGCTTTTTCTTTGAACTGGTCTCTCTCTTCATTCTGACGGCAAAAACAAAGTTACAACACTGCAAATGAGTCTAAAGCCACAATCATCAGTGGGGGTATACAGACTAATCAGCACTGGGCTGAGAAACTACATTCTGTGGTGAATCTTCATCTTTCAGAAGACGTGCTATAGAGACACATAAAGCTGGAAAGGTATACAAAATCATTGCTAAAGACATTGCTAGAAACTTCAGGAGACTAGGAGTGGGAGCCCTTTTAAGATCACTCCAAGAGAAAAGCAGGCAACCCTGAAAGAGGTGAGAACGAACCCAAGGTCAACAACAAAAGACCTAGAGAAGACTCTACATACTGCAGTCCACTATTACAAAAACACTGAACATTGGTTTTCAACAGGAAAGAAGAAAAGGCACTGCAGCCCTTCTCAAGTTTGCCCATGACCCCCTGGGTGTTGCCCAATGCTTGTGGGAAAATGTTCTATGAACAGATGAGATAAAAAAAGAAAAAAAAAACTTTAAGCACAAATGCCTAATGCACTGTCTGGCGGAAAATGGACATAAGCACTGACACCAAAACCTTATTGCAACTGTGAAGCATGGTGGAGGGAGCCTCATGGTTTCTAACCACTCAGAGCCGCTACAGCTTGTGATTATTGAGGGAACAATTCATTCAATGGTGTATCAATACAGTTCAGTGAAGAATATAAGGGCAGCAGTACATGCCCTCAAGATGAAGAGATGTTTGATTATGCAAGGCAATGACTTAAAGCACACAAGTAAATCAGACAGGCCAAGTCAGAGTCCTGACCTGAACCCTACTGAGATGCTGTAGTATTAATTTAGAAATCCAGATAACTCCAAATGGCTCACTTACCTTTTCTTGAAACTGTATATAAAGAGGTGAATGTAGTGATGTTCTGTGATGTGTATGTGTAGATATGGTTGTGATTGGTGAAGCACACGTTGGTGAATTGTTCTCCTCTGGATGTTTCATTTTAGAACCTACACAGGGTATTCTAGCTTGATGTAAACTGCAGTTGTACTGTTTTACTTGTTGTTGATTGTTAGTTTTGTGTATATGTGCACTGCGTAACTCCAGCAACACCTCAACTCAATCTGGAAGCTACAATCTTCACATGAGATCGACACCTTCTTGCTGTGTTTTGGTGGGTGTATGTGCCACATGTTCGTACATGTACGTCAGATGCAGATTGAATACATTTTCAAGTGTGGCTTCAGACAGCAAGCTACCCAGCAGACTATCTTAGAAATCAGAGAAATTTGTTTAACAAAAATGTGCAACCTAGCTAGCGCTGTGCTGTATACATCTATTATTAGCACTCCAGAATGTGCGCTCAAGAAATTTGTTGGCACTTTGTGATCATCAAACACTCAGATAGAGCTTTACACTGTACACCCGGTATTTATTAGCACTAATAACAGATTTTCCAGACAATTAGTTTAAAATGAATGTTTAGCAGATTGAGAACAGCATAGCTGATTTAGCTGATTTAGACAACAGTTTGCAGGAGATGGTAAAAAACCTTTTGTTGTTATTATTATTTAATTATTAATGAGTAATGAGCAAGAAATGAGAATGATCATTGATTTAATTGTTGTCCTTCTAGAGTTAGACTAGTTAAACCAGTGTAGAAACTTCCATTACGGCTAACATGCTGCATACACACACAGCTGCTTACAAGGCAGCTCACTTAGTTTTGAGACGATGTCCGTTGTGTAGTTTCTGGGCCATTTTAGCCACTTTTTCCTCTGGTTTGTTGATATGTATCATGATTTTTGCCATATCTCCCACACCTTCTTGCAGTGCGGAACTGAGAGACATACAAGTTGAAGTAAGCATCGAGGATGAAGAACGTTCGAGCGCTCAAATATTTCCCCAAATATTTCAGCTCGTAGTGTCATGTGCGTATCACTGTCATCCTACAGCACCAAGACACAACCACATAGAAACTGTATGTGCGGAACTACAAGCGGATTCACACAAGTGCCATGTCTACCTTATTAAATGCAGCAAGGTACAGTTGACTGTAAGCATGTGCGCACACTGGCAGAGCCTTGTGCGACTTGAGTCTGGAGTGGAGTACTCGCAGGAACAGCATGATTCAGCAACAACTTAAAACAAGAAAATCAGCTGACAAAGCCGATCTGATGCCAAACTCGGTCATTTACAAGACCACTGCTTTTATAAAGTACATGTACAGGCACTGACACAGCTGCAGGAAACACATGTGCAGACACTGCAACAGCTTAGAAGCTGACAATCTGATGAACCAACATCTTGTTGCTGTAGCTAATAGCTGTAGCTCTTTTAAATTATTAAAGTACTTCTTATGTGTTAAACACAGAAATCAAATATAAACCTGAACTACACTGTAAAAACTGCTTTAGACTTAAAGCAGAAACACTAAATATAGTAAATCACTGTGCATCCTGGGAGACACAGTTTATTGTCCAAGACTTAAAAAATTATGTTTACAGTTTTATTAAAATGTTTACATTTTGTGATAATTAATTATTAGTTATTTGCTGAGAGTGTTGGAAGCATGGCCAGTAGTTTACACAGTTTTGGGCTCTGAATAGAATCTCTGTCTCTGAATTGTAGCAAGATGGAGATTCCTAGCACTTACTGTAGTTTTGTTAGTTGTGTTAGCTTTTATTTTTGTTTTACTCTAGCAGTAAATGCTTAAAAGTCTGATATAAGTGCATGTAACTGATGTCTTGTGTCTAAATAGCTACATCCAAGTGAAAGTAATGTTCCCCTGACTATTTTTCAGCAGTATTCAAAGTAGACTAAGGTATCATGCAATTACAATATGGTGGTCTATATAAACACACTCTCCCGGACAGCAAGAGGATAGTGAGGCACTGATGCTTTGTTGACGCCAAACCTGGTGGACGTTGGCTTTTTCCTGGTTCTCCACTCTTTAAGAAGATTAAAAACAAGTTAGATCTTGTACGCAGGGCATTTATCTCAATAGGCCAGGGGTGGGAGAGCACCAGCATATCTTCATGAACCTGCAGACTGATACAGATCTGTGTTTATGGATTACAGCAGTGGTCTTTAACTGTCAGTTGCAACATGAGTTCAGTAAATAAACTGCACTCATCTTGTTTTGGGAGTCTACTAGAACAGATTTGCACACATTAATCTTGCTGTATATTCATTAAAAGTGTAAAAAAGTATAGTATGTTGCATTAAAAATATAGTAATTTTCTTATACCATACATCTGTATTTACTCTCCTATGTCTTTAAACCCCACCTACAGACAAGCCCAGTGTGCTCTGATTGGTCAACTGCTGGTACCACCCTATACACTGCTGTGGCTGTTCTTTTAACGCTACCGGTTCTGCTGTATCAGTTTGAATCAGAGTCTGATTCTGAGAGTCAGGCAGAACAAGCTGGCAGATCGAATCCACTTTTCAAGCTACACTGGAGCAGGCCATTTCAGAGCGCTATGTTTTTAGTGAGGTATTGCCAAGCTTGCTGGTAGGCGGGCAGTTAGAATAGTGTTATGAGATGATATCATCTTGTAACGGAGAAAAAGATTGGAATTTCAGTGAGGAGTTTTAGGCAGCTAAAAAAATTTGTCCCTCTGCACAAAAAGCTACACACTGAAGCATAATATGTCCGCTATAAAAAACAAAACAAAACACATTATATGTATACTAATATATATATATATATATATTGCAGGGCTTTGAGCTGTATGTGTTACCTGTCAGGTAATGATGGGGGTGACATTGACCTGGGACAGCTTTGGTCCCTGTTACAGAGTTCTCCAACCAGGTGCTCATTCTGCTGAACACTTCTTCAGCATGTCTGTCGTGTATAGGCAGGGCTTCATTCTGGTAAAACACACACACACACACAGTTACGGACAGTACAGCGTTTTTTACCGGATTAATGTAAACCATTTTTAACTTACAGAACAACCACAACAACTCATACTTCTCTAAAACGAGTGAATAATTCGAGGTTTAAGGGCAGAAGTGAACGAGAAGGTCGACTATGACTACTACCATGTTCCACCTCCCCGCAGCACAGGGGTCAGTAAGAAGGGCTCGTGGCGGCTAATGAGATCCGTGTTGAGGATGTGAGGAGAGCCACGCCGGCTAACATGGCAGCTCCCGTGTCGAATTAGTACAGACCTGATGCCTAAAAGCAGAACTACACGGGAAGAGACAAACTTTAGCCACCGTGGGCCCTGAGCTCGCCCAGCAGCTGTACTTACCCGGGAGAAAGCCATGTGTCTCACTGAGCTAGAGCACCATTAACCATCGTGATCCACACGCCGCTTTCAAAACACGCTGCTCGGCCTGCTGCCTCGAAAGGCAGGTTCGGGCTTAGCTTTAAGCTTTAGCTGTGTTCTCAAGAAGCACAACGGCTCTCCTAACTAAACTTCACTGCCCAAGTAAACCTCGTGGTTAAAACGGAGTGATGAATAGTCCCAGCCATGTGGGCCTTTAAAAAAAACAACACGCATTCTTATCGAGTCTGAGATGTTAGCATTTTTAATTTGGAGCTTGTTACAGCAGTTGAAGAGTTTAAGGTCTATTTACGCTGTTATATTGCTGCAGACACAATCTGTTTTCTTTTCTTTTTCTATTTTTTTATTAGCTTTGCATTATGCAGGACCCTGACACATATCAATGCAAACAAAAGGGGTGGGAAGGCAATACTCTACTTTTTTTTTTGAGTCATTTGCTTCATTAGTCCTGCTAGAAAAAGGACATAGACCAGCACTGTTGATCACCAGCAAAACCAGCATAACTCACTTTTCAAAGAAAAACATGTTTCTCCATTTTTGTCCATTGTTATTTTCCCAATCCGTTTACATTGTGTGAACATTTTACCATGAATGGACCAATAATGTCCCAAAATAACGTTGTAATGATCATGCTAGGGTGATCAGCTTAACCAGTATAGATCAGTTTTTGCTTGCTGATCTGCGAGCTTCAGATCAGTTCAGTGGGCTTATGAGTTCTTTATGGTAAACGTTACAAAGCCAGTTAACGCTATAACATATGTTTGCCTGAAAATGCTGATTTTGTGCCAGGTACCTGCCCGACAGGCTAGCCATCACACTGAAATGTCCGGTATGACACTGTAAATGAAAATATCAAATCTGATATAACGTCTGGTCTTCTACTGAACTGTTTGAAACAGATTTCTAGAAGCACGGAATGTACTATATGTTGGCACTATATGTTGGGATCCCTTTATAGCTTCACCAATCACTATATTAGGAAGTCCAACTTACAGCTACACTCTTTGTCTGTTTTATCAGCTCCACTTTCCATATAGGAGCACTTTTTAGCTCTTTAGTCCATCTTTGTAGACTGCACTCCATCTGTCGTTTCTGACTTTACATATGTAAAGTGAAACAGCATGGTAAGAGTGTCTAATAGAGTGGACAGTAAGAGGACAAAGTGATTAAAAACTTTAGCAGTACCAGCCCAACACACATTAATGCTCCCACCTTGTCAGTGTCACTGTAGCAACTGTAGCACACACACAAAAAAGACCCACCACCCAAATAACACCTGCTCTGTGGGGGTCATATATATATATATATATATTCTCCTGTATATATTCTCCTGTTCTCCTGTTCCTCAATGGTTAGGACCCCCACAGGACCATCACTGAGCAGGTACTATTAGGGAGGCGGATCTCTAGCAGCACTGTCATGTGTGATCCACTCATACCAGTGCAACACACACTAAAACAACATCACCATGTCACGGCAGTGCTGTGAATGACCCACCAGCTATATATATAACTACATGTATGTAGCCTACAGATACAGAAATACAGTCTTCAAAAACAGAAAGGCTATGTGCAATAAAAACAAGTGCATTCATCAATGATCATAATCAATTTTGTTTAAAAATATATACATTATTCTTTAATACTGGCCTCATTTGGGCTGAATGTACACAATGTAAACAAGTACTCAAAAACATAAAAAGTCACTGTACAAAGTCACTGTCTACTGTTTCAGACTGTTAGTATCATTTGGCGAGAACTTCCAGTTGTTTCATTAGTGCTCTGAGATCAGGTTGTGTTGTGTTCATGATGCGGTCCTCTGTCGTCAGATCCACAACCAGCCGACTGAGTTTTAAATCCTCACATGATGCTGCTTCTTAAACTATTTGCAACACTGCCCTCTGTTGCTGGAGTTGTTGAGAAGAAGAAGAGCAAACTCGCACTGTTTGTCTTGCTGTGCTGCCATCAGTCTACAGAGACACAATATAGCAGGCATGTTAGTTACATTTCTACAAAGATGTTGGGTCCTTTTCTTAAATAGATCTACTTGTTATGCAAATGTTTGCAAATCATGTGATTTGTACTGAATTACAGGTAATCCAGGCGTTATTTAGGAACTGCCATATATAGAAAATGAGAAGAACTGTCCAAGTACAGGCTGGGCTCCTTCTGACTACACTCACTACACTCTACTTGTTTTTTAACTGGAATATTTTTTAAAAGGTGGATCACAGGCAGCATTAAGTGGACAAACTTCATTATGAATCATAACTTGGGTAATATTACATATATTAATGTTATTCATATTTAGTTAGTTCTCCCTAAATTTAACTGAGAAACAATACATACAAATCAAAGTCACTCCTAAACGAGTAGAACAGTTTAAAATGTCTTTACTATCAAAAATGTAATGATATAGATTCAGGATTTAATGATGTAAGCTGTTTATGTGATTTAGATTTGGGTATAATTTATATGAAACTCAAAAGTGCATGTTTCCTGATAAACACTATCATGGTTTAGTGCTTTCTCGGCTTAAACACACTTGATTAATAGCAGTTAATTAACAAGTAGGGAGATCACCGGACTGTGCTGGACAAGTACGGCTCCCCTGCACTGGAACGAATGGCCACTTCACTAGAATCTTACCGAGCCAGGTGCGTCATAGCCCTCTGGATGTTATGGCCACTCTTAGCGCTGCATTCAAAGAACTCTGCCTGGTACTCCTGAAACAGTCACAGGTGATAAAAAAGGACGGGAGGAGAAGCAGAATATAGATAAGAATGTTTGTGTGGTTTATCACCTCCGCCAGTTTCTGGCCCTGTCTGGAGGTCACTTGTCTCCTTCCCCCATCCTCCATGTCTGTCTTATTGCCTAGTAACATCAGACACGCTCCCTGCGCCATGTTTATCTGCCGGAAGAAAAACAATCATGGAACCAGAACGCCGTTCACAGACAAACTACTTTTATTGTGTTTTGGTTTTTCTTTCCAGATCATTTTTTATGTTCCAGTGTGTTGTAGTAGCTGACCCGCAGGAATGCAAAACCTCCTGAAAATGCCTCGTTTGCATCTCAAATTCAGGCCTCACCTGAACCTGGTCTAGCCAATCGCGCAGTGCCGTGAGCGAGGCGGCTTGAGTGACATCATACATGGCCAGGATCCCATCAGCCTTGCGGTAGTACTGCTGAGTGATGCTGTGGAATCTGAGAGAGAGGAAGAATTCCTCTGTCTATTAATTTAGTTTACAAAAATGTACTAATAAGAAACGTACTATTACTAATACTGTAAATACGCAATAGTAAGTAAGTAATATTAGTAATAGTAGTAATAATAGTAAGGTTAACCAACATTTTAAAGGATAATACCACCTATTTTCCAGCTATTCAAAGTGGTTAAATGTGAAGTGTTTCTAAAATGTTCTAAAGCTCACTGACAGAAAGTTATTTCATGTTTTTTACATAAATATTACACACATAATACATGTTTTTGTTATATACAGTCATGGCGAGTACTTAAAAAAGCTTTTACCATTACTATCAGTATCATATGTTATGGAATTATCCTATAATTATTACTAAATATATTTAAAAAGTTTACTGGCGGTTTTAGCTGTAAATAGATTGACTATATGTGACATCACAACTTCTAGTTCCTATCTCCACCGCAGTAAAGAAATCTGAGTTGGTTGAATTTCTCTACAATAAATCATTTCACGTCAAAGCACTCTGAATCACTATGTTTATATGTTAATGACTAAGTCTAATAATTGCCCTTTAACCTCTAGGCTTGTTTAGTTTGCTTAAAGTTGGTTCCTTGTTTTTTCTTGTATTTCAACAGTACACCACCTACAGTTTTCAATCTAGAACTTGGCAGGATCATAGACTCTATACCCAAACAGGACGCTTGTGCTTCCTAAACTGGTTCGAACTACAGTGTTCATACAGCGTTCATTTAAACCTGATTTACTCCACGCCAGTAAATGAGAGCAATACTCAACACTCATTCACTTACACTGATCAGACATATCACTAAAACCAGCTCCTTATTTCTACACACTCTGTGCACTGTATCAGCTCCATTTACAAAACAGGTGCACTTTGTAGTTCTACATTTACAGACTGTAGTCCATCTGTTTCTCTGTATACTTTGTTAGCCCCCTTTCACCCTGTTCTTTAATGGTCTGGACCCACACAGGACCACCACAGAGCAGGTACTATTAGAGAGGTGGATCATTCTCAGCAGTGCAGTGACACTGGTAGTGTGTTAGTGTGTGCTGGTATGAGTGGATCAGACGTAGCAGTGCTGCTGGTGTTTTTAAACAGCAGTGACAGTGAGGTCTGTAATTGTTAAACAACAAAGTGCTCCTATATGGCAGGAGAAGCTGAGGTGGTTTTAATGTTATGGCTGACGAGTGTATATACTAAATAATTACAAATAATTCCATTACAGTCTACAAATACTTTCAGACACTTCTCTTACGGCACCATTATACAAGTATGCTGGCAACATCTTATTATCCACCAGTGTTCCATCATCCAGTAACTACTATCAATTATTTAGTAACTACTATTAAATTAATACGTAAGTATGTAGTTATGATTGTGCAGCCGATTGTGGACTCCACCAGGGGGTTTTTCTCTTACCTCTCCTGTCCTGCTGTGTCCCAAAGCTGGAGAGCAACGCGGGTGGAGTCAAGCTCCAGACTCCTCACCTGGAAGTCCATACCTATCAAGCAAATGCAAATGATACTTGGTGTTTAGAGAAGCTGCCCACCACTGTGTGTCTAGCCAGTTTTGAGTTCTCCTGCTGGGGATGAGTAGGCAGCAGCAGCAGGACTAGTACAGGCAGGTGTTAGGACTGTGGCTTACCTACAGTAGCACTCATTTGGTTAGGGAAATGGCCTCTGCAGTAGTGGTGGATGAAGGAGCTCTTGCCCACTCCTGAACTGCCTAAAAACACCACCTTAAACACACGCTGAGGGTCAGCCTGAGAAAGAGGACGTCAGAATTAGCGAAACAGGGCAAACTTTAAAATAGTAGACACAGAGAGCACATTGTTATTTAGAGTAAAACAATGTTTGTTATTTGATGGGATATGGTAATGTAGCATGAGTTATTCAACAAGAAGGTGCTGTGAGAGAGAACGGTTGAGTGCAAAGAGGTTTCATTCAGGTCAGTTTAATCTTCACTTTCTGCCATGCAAATTTCCGAACTTCTATATTTGCATATTCTATAATAACCTAGCTAATTCGTTCTCGCCCCCCCTCTCTCTCTCGCTCTCCTAAAACAAGGATGCAAAGCAAATGAAATATGTATAGAGATACCGTTTTGCTGTCTAGTAGCGTGACAGCTGTCTGGTTGCTCTGTGATAGTTGTGTTGTCTCTGCTGCGGGGATCACGTCAGGTGAGTGTTTTTTCAGCTGAGTGGCAAAACCAAACTGCCTAAACGCCAATGAGAAAACAAACCAATCATTTAGAGCATACTCCTCAGGTCAGGTACAAAGCACAGCACCCACCAGACATTGGATGGAGTATACTTACTTGAATAGTTAAGCTTGTGCACTATATGAATACTGTCCTATTAAAAATGTACTTTTTTATACCATCTGAAAGGTGATATTAATCCTTTGTGTAAACATTGCATGAACAGTTTTCAACAAATGGTCCACAATTGGGAATAAAAATGGTTCCATCTCCACACTTTTTAATTTTAGAGAGATCTTTCTTTGCCTATAAGTTACTATATTGAAAATACAAGGACAGCATTTGGTAACACTGATCAGTGGTGTATTGTTCATAAGGCCACTTTACACCATCATGAGTTTGCCATGACAGTGTAGGTAACCCTACATTAATACTTATGAAAGCTCATTCCAAAAAGCATCCTCCGTCATAAAGACTACTTTAGCTCACTTTGATTAACTGTCTAATGTAGCCCTTATAGCAGAAGATACCTACTAGAATAAACATTCATAAATTATAAATACTAGATTAAGCTTTTTTAAAGGGTTATGTCAGTTGTCAGATAGCCTCATGAACAGTAACCTACAGTAAAGTGATATCCATCATTCCTATTTTTGGAATAATTTTGGATCATTTCTATTAGTCCATTCATCACAGAATGTACACATAAAGGTGATATTTTAAGGAATGTTAAAAAAAAGGCTTTAAAAAAGGCTCTAAGATACAGCAAAGATGTGATACCTATGCATGGTAGTTAATCATCAGCAAATTGCATTCAAACTTTTTTCTTAATTAAAACAGTACTGCATTCATAAACTACTCCACTTAAACTGGTTAAGTCGTATAGGAAGTGTGTGCATTTCAGTGACGCACCTGTTGACAGGCTTCTTGGACAGGAAATAATCACCAATTATTGATCCCTTCTTCTCTAAGGGTCTCTTCATCTTAGGTGTCTATGGAACAGTCCATCAGACATATTTTGTCTTTAGATGAAATTAGGAGTAGAATGTAAACCACACACAAGAGTCTACAGACATGACCGTACACTCCTCCACAGGATGAACTGAATCTCTCTGTGTACTAGTGAAGGTTAAATTTGTGTTTCTTAGGGCGCTGGCATTTGGCTTTAGCCGCAGAGTTGTCTTAGCAGTGCGTCTGTGTGTGTACAAGCTTGTGGGCATCTGGGTCTTGTGCAATAAGGACACAGATAGGGAAGTGTACCTTCAATAAAGACTTTTATTGTGTACTGTGGCGGTGCTGGAAGACACACCCGTTTGTTCATAAGCTGACTGCTTTGAGATTTACAAACTTGGTGTCTGTTTTGTTCACGATATGTCAGACCTTTCAACTGAGACAAAACATCCTAAGAAACACAGAAATCGGCAACATGAACATAACGTAATAAATTAAATTCACATTATAAACGTGTACAAAATGGACACATAAAACGGGTAAAAAGATGAATAGACTTCTGCTGCTTTGTCACAGGTCTCACTTGTTTTTTGAAAAATACCTAACAAACTGAATTAGAACAGCATTCATTCATAGAAACTGGGCCAAGAACTGGGTCTCATTTACAGTGTTTCCCCCCAGACGAGCAGGTGTTATCTCCTGGGTGAGGTTTCCACTGATGGTTATAAACATGCTAGAGAAGTAACTAAAGTTCTGAGTGGCTCACAGTAAAGGTGGGGTGAATTAAATGAATCAGCAGCTTCCATCCCACTAATAAAAACAGTAATCTAGCAGTCTAGCTGTGAAACATACTATGTTCTCTGGCCTCACAGTACATCCTGAGTCTTTTTTCGCATTTTTATTAAGACAAATAATCAGTCAGGGGGAAACACTGCTGAGTATTTTGTAACAGTTACAAAAAGTGGATCTGTTTTACTGATCTATTCACACACAGAACAACAATTTCATTCACAGCTCCAAACTGGCCTTCAGATGTCTACACTGTCTTACCACTTGAAAAGAAACATTGCATGGCCTTGGCTTCACAACAGTTGTGTTCATATACTCATAGTTGGTCATTGTCTAGAAAATAAAACATTCTGTAGATGCCATGAAAGACCATTCTGACGAATGTAGCTGAAAACACCTAGCAAAGCATTTGGTTTCACAGACGTATTAAACCCCAGTCCAAAACCAAAAAGACTTCTTAACAAACTCAACAGAAAACTGAAATCTGTGCCTGAATAACAGGCATTAGGTACACCGTATCAAATTCACACTCTTATCTTACATTAAATAAGCAACAGAGAACCGTCTGCAAGCTCGAACCACAGCCACATGCAAAGACTGTGAAAGTGGGTGAAGATTCACTGGTTTCTGCTGCCCGCAGCGTTAGGTCAGAGACTAGGAGCAACCCAGCACAAACTCCGGCTCAGTACGGGTAAAAGGAATACACCCAGGGTGGGTTGCCATGCCCACAGTTGCATTGCGGGTAAGGGAGGAGAGGATGCATGAAGGATTGTCTTTGACTAACCCTCTTCTGATCCTGGTGTGCGTCTTTCTCATCTCGCAGGCGCTTGTTCATGTCCCTGAGAATGAGATAATGATGGAATTAAAAAAACACACACACACAAAAAAACACAATTCAAATGATTTACAGATCATCTGCGTTGGGCTCTGACTGTTTCTGGTGTTGTGTGTTTGGTCTCTGATATCTTCACTGCTGCTGGCCAGTTAGCGAGTGAGGTTCCAGTTTATGTGGTACACAAACTTTTATAGCTACACCTACGAGCTGTGTTATCTGTTGAACTAAACCTATAGGCCAAACATATAGCCTTTCATAGGGCACAGTGGGGTCACAGGTCAGTAAGATGATGATAAAAAGGTATGAAAAGAGTTTTTCAGGTGACTAAAAACATACAATTCTGTAGTGGAAATCATGTGATGGGCTCAGGAACACTTATAAATACCACTGTCTGTGAACACAGTTAGTCGCTGCATCCACAAATGCAAGTTAAAGCTCCACCATGCAAAGAGGAAGCAGTATATAAACAGGATCCTGACACACCACCATCTTCTCAGGCCCTGAGTTTATTTAAGATGGACTGGGTGTGGAAATATGGAAATCCTGGACACCGAGTCTTCTGGCTAAAGAGGGGAGGGACCATCCGGCCAAGCGTCAGCGCACGGTTCAAAAGCATTCATGATGATACAGGGGTACATTAGTCTACATAGCAAGCGTGACTTGCACATGTGTGACAGTGCTGAACGATATAAAACAATAACAAACCACATTCAGTGACTCTGGGAGCTGAACTGGCCTACGACAAAGGAGAGCCTCAATTGTTGAGCAGCTGAAATCCTATATCAAGCTAGAACTACAGCAACACCTCCCTAGCTCCCAAATGCTTACAGAGTGTTGTTAAAGGAAGAGGTGATGAACACAGTGGTAAACATTTGCTGGGATTAAATTTTAAATGAGCATATATTAAAAAAAAAAAACAATTAAACTTTAAAGTTTCAACATTTGATTTGTTGACGTTCACGTAAATATAGGGAAAAAAGGATGTATAGTAATAACATATAGTACATAGTACTATAGCATTTAAAGAGATTATTAAATTGAAATCTATTATTATCGTACACAGAAATAGTCAATATATATATATATATATATATATATATATATATATATATATATATATATATATATATATATATATATATATATATATATACATATGGGTTAAATTCCAGAAGAGGAACTTCCTTCTCTGTTTGGTCTGTTATCTCGTTCAAAGGTTATCTATGGGCAAGCCCTGAGAGAGCTGCTGAGCTTATTTAGCATGAATATCACTCTTTTAACTGCACCTGCTTTCCTTGTCCTACACATTGATGAGATGATATGACCTAATCAGGTTATGCACTGTAGAATATTTACCACCTTATCTCGCTGATAAAAGAAAAAAAAGAATTGGGCTATCTATGTCCTGCGCAGACACATGAAAGACACACCCACGCACAATAATACATGTAATGCCACACAGCCAAGCAGTCCTACCTGAGCAGGTCCAGCTGCCTCATCAGGCTCTCTCTCTCTTTCTGCATGTTCCTGGAAACTTTCAGCACTTCCCTGGTCAGAGAGAGCAAAATACAGGTCAAACAAAATCAAACCGAATGTAAAAAAAAATAAAAAGGAAGAGAAATGCTAGAAGAACTATGAAGAACTATGAATCCTTTCTAAAAACTTTTTAACATGTTAAATGATAACCCAGGAATAAAGTCTGGGCCTCTCACCTCTGCTTGCCCTTGTGTTGCTGTGTGAGTGTATCCTGCAGCAGCTGCAGCTGGCTCATGGCTCTCTGCAGCTCCTCCCGGCTCTGCTCCAGCTTATCCCGCAGCTCAGAGTTCATTCTCTGCAGCTTTTGGTTCTGCCCTCGTGTGAGCGTCTGCTCCCGGCCCAGAGCATCGATCCTAGTCTCCAGCTACAGTGGGAACAAAACAAACAGTGCACATTCACTCAGAGGTAAGGCTCTGGACTGAGTCCGAAATGAGTGAAGGAACGCTGTGTTTACTTCTTTCTGCTTGGTAAGTGTGAACTCGAGTTCCTGCTCTCGTGCCCTCAACTCCTTCAGCAGTTGCTCCCTTCTGTCTCCCTGCTTCACACTGTCCTTCATCAGAAAATCAAAAGCGGCATTATTACCATCCTTCATAAATAAAGTCCTTGAAAAAGTCCTTCATAGGTACTGCTGGACCAGCGGGACCTATCACTGGTTACTATTATTGGTTCATACTTGCACATAAAAGCACACTATAACTATAAAAAAGAAAAAAAAATACTTTTTTTTTTATTTTATTTTGTTTACTTAAACTTATATTATTGTACTTCATATATTTTGTATATATTATTATTTTTTTGTTATCTTTATCTATTGGTGAATGGAGGAACAGCATGGAAGTAAGAATTTCATTGTACAGTGTAACGGTCTGTTTCTGCTGTGCATATGACAATAAAATTTGAATCTTGAATCTTGAATCTTGGTTTGAGTACTGCTACGATTTCCTCCTAGACCTACCAGAGCCTGCCGCTTTTCTCTCTCTTCTTTGATCTGGCTCTCCAAGTCTTCATAGAGGGAGCGCACCACTCTGTCATGGTCATCTTCTCGCCTGACAAATCAGATAAATCCATAAGTGAGGTAACACACAAGCACAGATTTAAAGAAATATCCAATCCTGGCACTGTAATACCTCAGGCCAATCCACCAACATCTGTTTTAATCCAGCTGCTCATGTGCAACATTTACAAGCAGGTGCAGTAATGCAGCTAATGACTATCCTGGACTTGCTTATTGTTGTGTCTGGTTAACAGCGCTCTTTTACAATGATTTGAGACATGTTCAGCAGCTCCTCCTAAAAACTCTGAAGCCGTATCAACAGATGGGTCTGGTGAGGGCTGACCTGCGCAGTGCCTGTTCCAAACTGTCCCTCTCCTTCAGCGAATCCTGAAGATGTTCGACAGCGTGAGAGAGAACTTCTTCTAGCACACTCAACAACTCCGGTTTGTCCCTCTGCAAATCACACCACAGAGAGCACAGCTCCCACTGACTACACACACACACACACACACACACACACACACACACACAAATTACATACTTATGATTAAAACTGCGAAAGAGCTTCAGGTGTTTCAGCCAGTTAGTGAAATCCCTGCCCTACTAGATCTGACCTGGTAAACCACAAGTAACTGAAAGTGTCTAGGAGCAACAATAGCTCGAGCATGAAGTGGCAGACCCCACAAAGTCAAGAGTGGAGTTCCTGACTGCTGAAATGCAAAGCGTGTGGAAATCACTTCTGGAAGCAACATCAGCACAAGGACTTTGCATATGGGCCTTCATGGAATTGGATTTTATGGGTGAACAGCTGTACACAGGCCTGAGATCACTATGATCACAATGCATATGCAGACTGGAGTGGTGTAAAGGACATCACTCTAGAGTGATGAATCACATTTCATTATCAAGCAGATTAAAGGATTTCTGGAATTTGGGGGCCAATGCTATGTACTGGAATGCGCAGAACCAGAGGAGGGAAAATGGTCTGAGGCTTGTTTTTCAGGGTTGAGAGTCCTGACCTTAACTCCACTGATCTCTCTGGGATAAATTGGAATGCTGGCTGAGAACTTGGCCTTCATGTCCAACATCATTGCCGGACCGCACAAATTCTTACATGCCCACTCCAAAAACTTGTGGAAAGTCTTTTCAGAAGAGTGGAGCCTGTTACGGCCACAAAGCAGACGGGGGCAACGCCATATTAATGCCCAACATTTCAGATTGGATGTTCTTCTTGTAATTTTGAGGGCCATGAGTCCACATACCTTTGACCATATACTGATTTTAGATTCAAAGCACCTCACAGAGCTGGTCTGTAATTTACTCACTCTCTCACATTGAGCAGACTAAAAAGAATCCACAAGGCAGGTCCAGTAGCAGCTAATGCTTCATGAGATGTGCTTTGCTTCAGTTTCACTGTGTGTGGGTTATAATTAGTCTGTTTAAGATTGATAATTAACATCTTGCTGTATGTTGAGGGCTGAGCTATGAACTTGGATTACTTGTTGGCTACATTAGCCCCATAGCACCAGTGCTAACATAAAGAAGCAAACGGCAGACACTAAGCATGGCTGACTGGCTACATTAGCGGTAAAGGGGTAAATAACCCTTCTTTTAATTCTATGCTTGTTGACAGAACGACATCTTACTCACTCTTTAAAGAGTTTATCTGCTCCCAGCTCCATTAAAGTCTGTGTGAATTTGATCTCTGCTGGATCCACATGCCTCTCCTTCTCCTCACACTCCTCCGCTCCTACCAGCTCCCCTAACAGAGAGAAAGAGAGAGAGAGTGAGGGCTCTCTGAAAAGCCTGTTAGCAGTTTCTGTGTTCTATAGCACTGTATACACACACACACACACAAACCAAGGCCTGTGTGAAACTCCAGGGGGGTGAGGAATCCATTTCTGTCTCTGTCCAAGCTCTCAAACACGGACTCCAACTGCTCTGGGGTCAGAGGCAGCTCTCCCTGTAACCGCTGACAACCACAGCAACACACACCAAGACAACAAGGTTATAGCATTAAACACAACACAGACTGATCTCCAAACAGATAAGCTTTTAAATATAAATCTTGACACACATACATTATCACTTTACTGTGTGGAGTCACTTGCTGTAGAGAGTCACTTGTTATAATCTAATATTTAATATTTAATATTTTACAATAATACAATAATAAGTAACAATAAACTTAAAGAGTACTACTACACCATAATAGCCTTTACAATGTAGTTTAAAATCTGAAATCTTAAAAACGTAACTTTAAAAGGTATCTCCAAAATGGTAAACTCCAGAAGGCAGCATAAACAGTCGTAGAATATTAAACAGAATGTAGATATTTTTTCAGACCGCACTCAAATTATGTGGAAAAGTTAAAGTGAGCATGTGAACAGCAGTGTATAGTGTATACAGCGTAGATATCGTGTATAGTGCTCAAGGCTTTACAGCACACCTGCATGTCCCTCTTGGTGATGAAGCCTTTTCCCTCTTTGTCACACAGCTCAAACAGCTCCTTGGCTTTGCTCATGCGGTCCTGTGGGAGAGGGCCTGCAGCCTGGTCTCTGTTCATTCCACTGCTCGAGGAGGGTCTTCCACCCCTGCCTGGCATGGGACTCCTCAGCCTGGGGGTACATGGTGACGCCTGACCACTGCCCTCACCCTCCAGCACCTCCCCATCATTTAACCAGCCTGACATCACTGAGAGAGAGAGAGAGAGAGAGAGAGAGAGAGAGAGAGAGAGAGAGAGAGAGAGAGAGAGAATAAACCTGATTTTCTAGGTAAAGATTAAGCTCTCTGTGTTACTGTGTACCTTTTCTTCAGCATTCTCTGAATTCTTTTCTATAAATATGTGAAATCTGAGTTAATAATTGATCGGAAATTTGCTTCCTCCAGCTAAACATGTGGATCCTAGCAGTGCTGCGTGCTGAGATCTGAGAAATGTGCAAGAACAGTTACGAACACCAACCAAGAGCCTGAAAACACCACTTCGATCGACTGACAGTATAAAAGAATGTGGCAACTCCCACAGCTACACCACTGAATATATAATCTCAATGCTTTGAAAACAAGGGAATTCTTGAAAATCCTGCTGATCTGAAAAGTTTGAAAAGGATATATATTTGTATATGTATATATACACACATCTTAAATCTAGGGACCTACAATGTGACATGTCTGTGCCGTTCCCCTGGTTGGGTGTTGTTGGGTGGAGTTAGAGATTATCAGGAGACTATGTACACCTGTGTAGGTGTACTTTTGGGGGGCCTTTTCTTTTGTTTTTCTCAGTTTTGGGCTTGATTGGGTTTAGTTACATTTGGCATTATGCTTTAATTGTTTTTGTTCATCTTTAGATTTCCTTTGGCCACCGTTTGTTTCTGAAATGTCTGGACATGTCTTTTTTCTTTCATTTTTTCATTAAACCTATTTTTTGTGTCCACTGTGTCCTCCATTTATTTGTCACGGTTCTATGCTGGTCGTGACAACAATCACACAATCATATCATTATGATGACTCTGATATTTGCATAAAAAATAGATTTGACCTTTACTTTAAACCAATATTTGAAGATGTGCACCAGAAGGGCAGAGTATTTAAGCGACACTGGGTTGTTAGGCTTGAATGTTTGTATTGTATTTATTTTACTGCATGTGTTACCCCATAGAAAACACTTTCATCAAAACACAGATAGGCCAAAACATTCTGACCATCTATCTAACTTGCATTTGTCCCTCCAAGCACTACCAAAACAGCTCCAATGCTCTGACGCATGGACTCACTGAGGGTGTTCTCTGAAGACCTCTAAAGGTGCCCTATGGTATCGTTAGAGGCAGATCCTTTGGGTTGTGACCTGTATGAGCTGGATCCACTGTGGAACAGATGGGTTGTTTCAGCATATCCCACAGATATCCCAGGTTCTCACTTGGACTGAAGTCTGACACATATGGACACCAGGTCAACACCTTGAAGTCCTCATTGTGAGGAAATAAACCATCCATAAAGAATGTGTGCACTATAGCACGACACATAATACTGCCACCACTACCGCGGGGAACATCTCTATCATGAAAGGTTGTACCTGGTCCACAACAATGTATAGGTGGGTGGTACGTGTTAAACTGATGTCCACGTAAAGGTCCGGACCCAGAGTCTCCCTGCAGAATGTTGTTCAGACCATTATACTCGCCCCACCGGCTTTTTCCCCCACAGTACACCCTTGTGCCATCATGTCCACAAGTAAATGGTGCACGAATACTTGGTCGCCCACAGGATGTCAAAAAACTGAACTCCGCACCAGAGATGTCAAGTAATGAAGTACAAATAATTTGTTACCTTAAGTAGAAGTTTTGGTTATTTATATTTTACTGGAGTAATAATTTTTTCGCTGACTGTTTTACTTCTACTTCTTACATTTACACTCCATTATCTGTACTTTCTACTCCTTACATTTACACTCAATTATCAGTACTTTCTACTCCTTACATTTACACTCCATTATCAGTACTTTCTACTCCTTACATTTACACTCCATTATCAGTACTTTCTACTCCTTACATTTACACTCCATTATCAGTACTTTCTACTCCTTACATTTACACTCCATTATCAGTACTTTCTACTCCTTACATTTACACTCCATTATCAGTACTTTCTACTTCTTACATTTACACTCCATTATCTGTACTTTCTACTCCTTACATTTACACTCCATTATCAGTACTTTCTACTCCTTACATTTACACTCCATTATCAGTACTTTCTACTCCTTACATTTACACTCCATTATCAGTACTTTCTACTCCTTACATTTACACTCCATTATCAGTACTTTCTACTCCTTACATTTATACTCCATTATCAGTACTTTCTACTCCTTACATTTTAAAAATAGCTTCGTTACTCCTATTACATTTCAGCTTGTTTTCACTCATGCACATTTACATTCCAGTAAAGATAAATGATAACATGTGTTTGAAGTTAAAAGTTTTGCAATGGGCGTACATGCGGCTGAAACATTAAAATTTTAATATAACATTATAGTCATTATGGCTTTTAGAGGAATGGGTTTTTGAGGAGGTGAGCTAGTGCACTATAGACCCCTGTGGTGTGGCATAAGCTTTTGCCCTTAATGGCATTTTTTCCCCTTACATTACTTTTACTTTATACTTTAAGTAGTTTTGAAAGCAGTACTTTTACACTTTTACTGGAGTAAAAATCTTCAGTTGATACTTCAACTTCTACAGAAGTATTTTAAACCCCAGTATCTATACTTCTACCTGAGTAATGAATGTGAATACTTCTGACACCTTTGCTCCGCACAAGCTTTGCCGTTTCAGAGATGCTCTAATCCAGTTGTCTGGTCAGAATGGTTTGCCCCCTGTCGAAGTTATTTGCCCATTTCTCCCACAACTAACATGTCAACTATGAGAACTGTCCATGTGCAGTTGTTAAGAGATATTATTATAGAGATATACTGAAAGCTCTTATTATATTTACTTGTCCGCCATCAATCATAATCTTTTCTTATTAAAGTTTTGTCTCATTCTGTTGGTTAATAATTTCATTTATTACAAAAAAATAAGATTTTCAAGAAACAAGTCAAAATGTCTACATCCTGTTTTACTTTTACCACAATCTTAAACCTTAAAGCTACATGTAACTGCATGGTTGCAAACATACATCAGCTGGAAGATGCTCAGTTCACTTTAATCCCGAAGGGCTGAGTAAACAGAAGGTTTGTTTATGCTCTGTTATTTACTAGCTGTAATTATTAGAGGTCATGATTCTGCAAACAAGTGGAAAGCCCTTTAAACAACACTACACATTTGTGTAATCTCTTCTAGAAAATACCAGCATAATTAAGTGGCATTGCGTTACCTTGTTTGAACTGAGGCTCTAGGGAGCTCTGCCCTTAGTAAATATCAATGTGTACGTACAGCAACAGTCACTCAACACTCCCAGCCAGATCATTCCATATAGGTTTAGATTTCATTCCCAGCTGATATAATGCTTTGTAGAACCTGTTAACTCAAAAACACTCTTTGGTTAGTATAATGCAATAACGTGGCATGAGGGGTGAACATGGTGCAGCACTAGGTAATTGCATGAAAAGCCAAAAATAATACGAAACAGCTGAGAATTTCCCAACACCAAGCCCAGGTGGGACAGCAGCCACTTCACCAATCAAATTATGCAATGCAGTCTCACTGTACAAAACATTTTCTCTCTGATTCTACCTCCCTCTCTAAAAAGCTCCAGGACACATGCAGCAAGACTGTGGTCATATGACAGGACTGTGAGCTGTGTGCTGACTGGGAGTGGGCACACAAACAAAGCGAGATGCAAATAAAGCATTAACCTAAGTTTGCAGTCATTACAAACCAAATAAAGCGATGAACTCCCATCAAAACACATACATATTCCTTTTCCCGTCCTCGTTAATTCTGCTGTCCTCCATGAAATGGACAGCAGCACAGAATGGCTACGTGATGGGACAGTGCCGTGTGCGCTCGCAGTGAGTGGGTGCAGAAGCTAAGTGACATGCAAATAAAGCATTTACACAGGTTTGCATCAGAATCTGTCTATTACTATTAGCAGTGTTCGGAGGTTTGGCTGTGGGTGGCTGAGCTGAATGATAAACTGGGAGCTGGAGAATTTCAGTTCAGCGCTGAGCTTGTACCAGGGGACACCTCTAAGCAACCGGAAGGGAGAGGACACTAGTGTCCGGTCTGGTTGTGGGAGGATAGAGTCCAGCACTGCTTGGTGATTTCCATGTTTAAACCCACTTACTAAACCTAGCAAATGCCTGTTGGGTTGAATGTGCTGAGCTCAATAGGACTGGGGTTGAGATAGCCACAGAGCTGGTGGTGGAGAGAGAGTTTTCTGGCTTAGGGTGGACAGCACAGATTCTGTAGGGTTAAGTGGACATTCTCTGACCACTGAAAGAGCATTTTCGACTACTGCTGTTCCTATTCTGTATTTCCAATAACAACAGCCTTTAACTAGACCACAATGGGTCTATAATTAATATTAAATGATTCACTTTAACTTAAATGATGCATGTACTGTTTCCAAAAAAGCTTTAATATTCAGTGCTGCGGTCAGCACAGCCATGTACTTAACACAGGATCGATCTGTCTGTATTTAAATAATGGAAATTTGTGAGTTCTCAAAGTTGCTTTGTATAGTCCATTATGCACAGATTATTTTTAGCATCTGATGATTATCACATCTAGTTACTGAAAGGAGTATTCATTAATTGGTATTAAAAAAAAAAACCAAGAAAACAAACACAGCTGTGTGAACTGATCAATCTGCACCTGACAGCTTTGTTAGTGAGTAAACTAGTGACTGAATCTCTATCTAGATTGCATCCAAATTGATTTTTGACAGTCTGGGGAGCCAGAAAGCACATACAGCGGGATGAAACCGGAGAACCACATGCAAATGCGATTCAGATTTTTACAGCTGCGTCTCTGTCTGGACGCTCTGGCCCCTCAAACTGGATCCCAAAGTGTCTCTTGTGTCACTAGAAACCTGGCAAACAATGATGATGTCAAATCCAGAGTTACAGAAGTGCTGAGATTCAGTACATAATTACTGACGCCTATGCTGTTACCATAGCAAGCCATGCAGATGTGTCATGTCTGGATACATAAATCTGATCTGATCACTTGATCACACAGCTGAGAGAAAGGATCTGATCTGAGAAACAAATTTGCCTGTAGTCTGAACACAGCCGTAGAGACAATGGTGCAGAATGAACAGCGCAGACAGTCCAGGTCTTGTGATGCTTATCATCAGCCTGATGATGTTTGACAGGTATGGTGTGTAGATCTAATAATAATAATAATAACAATAACAATAATAACAATCACACCATATATGGTTTTTACATACAAACAGACAGAATATAATTTCTATCTGTTAAACATTAAACTGCAATTATAATCAATAACGGTCAAAACTTTGAAATCACTTACCATAATTTAATTCAGTCAATAATAGAATATAGAAACTAGAAGGTATTATAAGATATTTATTTAATACATCAAACTTCTTTATTTACAGTAAATCCAGGAGAGGAGATCTGACCAAATATGAAACAAAATGTTATTTTCTTATGTCTTTTTTATGACTCACTGTTATACAGTTTGTTTACAGTACAGTACACCTCTGTTTATCAATATGGATAAAGTTTCTTCATCATTTTTACAGCTTTACACAAATTAGAAATGTTTATATTATATTATATTATATTATATTATATTATATTATATTATATTATATTATATTAGAACTGGTGCGTTAAGTCTGTTATTGTATTAGTACATGTCTGACAGTCCTACAACGCTTACATTACCAAAGCACACTGAACAGCAGGTCCTGTATCAGGCAGTGTGTCTGCTGGGCTCAAGGTTAAATACACACTCGCCTTCAGAGTCACAGAGAGAGCTGAACAACACTAACAGAGACAGTTAAGACGACGAGCTTAGACCCTCTAAACCTAAACCCAACTTAAACCCGGTGGTTTAAATGAGTGTATGTCATTAATAGACAGTGAAGGGAGTCACAACACTCCAGTGTTCAGTGAAAACATGACTGAAAGGGACCACAAAATCATTGCTTGTCCTAAAAGAAACCCATGTTTCAAAATAAGGCTGTCTGTCTCCTGGTCTCCAGCTCCTTACTGGAATTCTCCCGTTCCACCTTAAACGGTGCAGCACTCACAAGCGCCAGCCAGCAATGTGCCTGATGCATCATTTAAGGCGGAACGGAAAAATTCGAACCAGAAGCTGAGAATAAGAAGCTGACTTCAGTTTCATCAGTTTGAGATAATAAATAGGAATGTGAACATTTAGTTCAGCTGAGTTTGCAGCTACACGCCGCCTGTATAAAACTAGAGACGAACAAGGTGCAGTAAGTACGTCCTTTATACGTGACTGAGCTGGTCAGTGAGTGACTGACAGTCTAGATCCTGGAAAGAGGATCCTGTTTGTGTTATACATAATTTACTAGAAGCTCACAGTCTGTCTTCCACGTCTTTAAGCTGCAGCATAACCGCTAAGAAGCTGAAATTCGTGTATTCAGTTTTAAAACTCCCAAGTTTAAAGTGTAAAACTCGCTTTAAACTCACCTTACTGGAGTTTGGGAATGTCCCTGCTGTCCCAACACAGCCACAGGTGAACTCTCCTGCGGCTGCAGCACCGCACGCTCTCCCGTAACTCTCCAGAGGGGGGCAGAACGACACACTGCCCGATCTTAGTACCGTAATCTCCGAAATAGAGGCCTCCAATAATTGACAGTTTCTACTTTCAGCTGCTCTCACCTCGCACCGATTTAAAAACACAGAATAAAATATGAAATGTTTGTATGATACTAACATTGACTGTTAAATGTAGCTGGAATGACAAATATTATATATAAATAATATAAAACGCAACCCGAACAATATCTGATAACTGTGTGGGCGTGGCTAATGAGCAGCTTGATTGACAGCTCTCTGTCTAACACTCCCAACCTGCTCCACTCATACAGAGCGGAAATCGTTATCAAGCTTTTACTAGACGCCAACTAAACAAACAGAAAACGTAGGAATTGTTTATGTATAGATAAACAAATAAGCAGCTTCCTTTATGTACCTTAGTGACATATCAGTTTGATGCTTATCCTCCTGAGACCCAGAATTTCAGTAATTTCAACATAAAACAAGTCTACTAAATGAAAAAAATATGTCACCGGGTTTTTTCTGTCTTTTATAGTGGACAACAGGTTGTTGCTGACATATTTCTTGTTTCCTGTTCTGCATCAATCTAAAAACCCTTCTACAACATCAGCACCAACTCAATCATAAAAAATGATGTAAATGAAAACTGAGTAAACAAACATTGTTTACCTTTTTTGATACTATTTTCACTTTTGGCAGTATAATAAACACTTCAAATGCACTTTATATGAACACAAACAGGAACAAAAAATAACCCATTTCAATGGTTACCATCACTTTGATTAAAATGTAAAAAATTCTAGGTTTAAACAGTTTTAGGCACACTAGCTAAACCTGTGTTAATCACTCCAAACCTTGAGCCAAAGTTTCACAGTTTAGACAGGTGGTACACAACTTCTCTTATGGTTCATTTCATTTTTTTAAATGTACAATTATGTGACATTTTCTAATAAATTATGAATAAATTAAATTAGTAATTAATGAAAAATACATTAGTAATTAATTTATTACATTTATTAAGTCCCAATGTCCACTATGAAGGACATCAAAAAAGTATGCTGTTAGGTACTAAAATTGAGTGTTATATTAAAAAATGTAGCTGGAATGACAAAGCCATGCCAAACATGTATGCATATAAATATAAAAAAAGTGCTTTGAGAACTAGCTACAACAGTTTTATACCTAAAACATATCAATTCTAGGCTTTAGAAAAATTATAAATGCATATTATTTGACAGCTTGCCTCTCTTGCTCTCTTAAAATGTTGTTGCTGAAAGGCAGCCATTTTTCAAAAGGCAGAACTTCTGTTGTGAATGACACCCCAACACATGATACATCATTGGAAAGGCCAGCGTGTCCCAAACATGGCACAGCAGATTTTAGCACCTTATTTAGTTGTTGAAATATCTTTTGGAGACCCATGTCCCCTCCAGAGGAGAAAAAGGAATTACCAAGTCTTACGAAGATATAGCAACCTTAGTATTACAACTCCTCGTCATTCACTACCAAACTTGTTTTTTCAAACATTCAATATTCAAATGATCATCCTGTATTCAGATGCTCCTGTGGGTAGGTAGCCATGAAATTTGTCACCAGAGAGGAAAATTATGAATATCTATCAAGCATAAGGGCTACTTGTGATGACACATGGTGGTCGAATACAGTGAAAACAAGATAGAAAAATGGATGACAAAAGAGACAAGAAAAAAGACAAGTGTATCTGTGTGTTTGTACAGAAGAATGTCTCCGTGTGTGTATGTACTGAGGAATATCACTGTGTCTGTGTTTATATTCTCGTTATCCACACTCGGCGCTCTTCTCTTAGTCATTACGGTAGAGAGGACTTGGACAGGTTGCCATGGGCGACGTCGTCGTCCCTCTGGTCAGAGCAGCCGCGCTTTTCTCGGCTTGTTTACGAGAAACGGAATCAGTTCTCCTCACACCAGAGATAACATTTCCACAGCCCTCTATCAGCTCTCAGTGGGATACAGAAGGTGAGGTGTTATTTTCGCTCGGACTACCCAGATCGGTAAGCGGACGGTGAGATTGTGAGTATTAAATATGACGGTAAATCTCGGGTCTAGCCCGCTAGCTGTTTGTTTAAAGTTAGCCGTAAAGTTAACGTTACCGCGTTGGGGATGAGGAGAAACCGCCGAGTTCATCTCACTAACGCAGAGTGCGGTAAGGTTTTCTTCTGGAAATGTACTAAGTGGAAATGTACATGGAGCGTTTGCATGAGTAAGTTAACGTTAGCTCGCTAGCTAACTACAAACTTAAGGGTGTACATGATGATGGACCGACATCAACAAATCAACATCTGTTGGGGTTTCGCTGTGGATCATTCAAGATTTCTATAGCTAGATTACCGGATAACCGTTCAATTGCTTTTCGCTAATACGTTTGCATTCATGAGGCTGAAGTCGGAAGCTTCTTATTCGAATTTCCCCGTTCCACCTTAAATGTGGGACGCCTGAGAATCTCAGCTTCTTCTTTAAATTTCTCCATTCCGCCTTAAATCGTGCAGCAGTTACAATCTGGCGCCTCAGGAGCTAAGCTGAGTTTCTCAGGCGCCCGTTTGTAACTACAGCACCATTTAAGGTGGATCGGAGAAATTCGAAGAATCAGCGTCGAAGTCTTCAGCCTCGTGAACGCAGACTTACTAGCATGGGTGTTTACCGTCTGTAACATTGTAAGGACATGTGTGAGGAATTGATATGAACATAAAAAAAGGTTCAGTGTTGTGCTAAATACAAACGTACTCAACACTGTTTATCAGACATTAGTCAGTACATGCAAGCTCTGACTCATCCAGTGTTAGTGAAGCAGTTTAATCCCTTTCACTGTCATCGACTATCACACTGCGCCTCTATCAGCCTGTGACTAACTCACATCCAGTGACACTCAGAGAACTGTAGATGGTTAAGAAGAGGTTTGAAACAAGCTGTTGTCCATTACAGCCGTGTATTAAGGGCTTTGTGTAATATGTGAGAAAGTAAGAGTCAGGTAGAGATTAGAGGGAACCCAAAAGATGTCTGTCTCTCCGCTCAGTGAAATTAAACCTTAATCCCCTCTGTGACCTCTGCTTGCCTGTGTAACCGCCTACATGCGTAGCACCTTGAATAACAGAGGCTGGCTGTGATTCAGTGTCAGCACAGAGAACTGGGTGTACTGATGAACAAGGGACAGGAGGCCAGTGTGACAGTGATGTATGCAAGAGGTAATCTGCAGGTAGACAATAAGCAGTGATTTTAACGATAGAGAAATAGGAAACTTAATGAGTTCTTTTTTAAAACCTTGAAAACGTCTTTTAAAGTTTTAATTTTTGACCCTGTTGTATGTCTCGTTTCAGCTTGGTGGAACAGTACAAGATGATCTTATATGCTGAGCTTGACCTCACCGATTGCACTCTGATGAGGAGAGCTACAATCTGCAAAGACTCTAATGTGTGTAACGTGTTCAACGTTTAAACAAAACAGCACAATATTTTTTCTGTATCACCCCAGTGGAAAAATCCAACAGGACAAGAAAGCGTCTTACCACAGGAAAGAAACACTCCTTCATCGGTTCACACCTTCATAAGACACCCTACCCTGCTCTGAAGAGGGAAAAACAATATTTGTTCATATTGTTTTGAATTCTAAAGCTGATATGGAGAATTGCTGAGGTGCAGATTTGCCATCACTGCCAAGAGGAATATCTGGGACACCAAGACCACAGTGGCTAAAGGACTCACAAAAGCCCCCAACGTGAGCTCCTGGCTGGAGCTGTGGGGCAACACTGAACTTTGAGATGCTTCAGACCAACAATTACTCGCTGGTCCTGCTGATCCAGCTGGCCCTTTTGGCATTTGACCTGTTTGTTAACTCCTTCAGCGAACTTCTCAGGGCAGCCCCGGTCATACAGCTTGTTCTATTCATGTGAGTGAAAGTGGGGAACCAGAATGCATGATGGTTGTCCTGGACATCTGTTTACAAATCACACAGTCCAAGGCTTAAATTTGCATAAGCTGTAGATGTATGCAAAGTACAGCCAAACATTTATTTATTTATTCATTTATTTAGCTGTATCTATTTTTTTTATTATAAATTGGATGTTTTAGATCTGTGTTTTACTTGTTATATGATGTTTTTTTTTATTTCTCCTCTCTCTTTCATACTGCAGAATCCAGGATATTGCCATCCTGTTTAATGTGATCATTATCCTGCTGATGATGTTCAACACGTACGTGTTCCAGGTGGGGCTGGTATCTTTGCTTCTGGAAAGGTTCCGAGCACTGCTCATGCTGTCTGCTGTCTATCTCACCCTCAGCATCTGCCTTCACTGCTGGGTCATGGTAGGTCCCTTCTGATAATTCCATTCAATCTATTCAATAATAATTATCTTCAGTTACACTAAACCTCATCCAGTGTCAAAGGTTTTAGCTTCCTGGACCACATTTCAGATGTGCTCCACTTCAGCAGTTTGCAGGTTTTCAAATGAATTACACTGGGTGAAATCCTCACAGTGCCTAAGCCAGAAGCTGTTTAATTTCATAATGAGGTTAGTAAGTCATTGGACATCGTTTTTGTTGTTTTGCCTCTTCAGCATATTAGACAGAAATGGCTATGAGATTAAAGGGCAGAATGTTGATTCTTGTTTGAAGGTGTTTACATTAATATTTGGTGAACCACATCATCCTTTTAGTGACCTCATTTCAGGGTACCATACTGTCGCTGTCCAATGAAAAACATGTATCTCCATTTTTGTTGATTTTGAGTTTTTTACATTATTTGAACAAGCCAATGGTCGTTTACATTGCGTGAAAATTTCATGATGAATGGACCAATAGAAGTGCTCCAAAAGCTTTGAAAAAATCTGGTTCCATTGCCTTGCACTGAAAGTAAAGTAGGTTTTTACAATTTTGGATATACTTGTTTTTCATTGGACAGCCATGACATGCTAAACTGTTAATTATGTTACATGCAGTTTAATATATTAAAAATCGTAATAATTTGATGACCAATAAACATTTCTAATTTAGGTCTGTAATTATGGCTTTTCTGGTTCCAGCCAGTGCTTAGAGGGCTTATTGACTTGACCAGTTAAACCTGTTGCGTTTGGTGAAAACCCAGTTGCTCAGTATGATTAGATCAATATCTTGATACAGCGACATTGACTTGGCTTTGATGCATTTGGTTGTATCTGATGCTTCTTTACACAATTCGGAATATTGCTGCATCGGCCTCCCGTCCAACAATACTGAGGTTCCACTGCACCAGCTTTTACATAGGAGGTGGTATGCTTTGAATGATGAGCAGTTCTTTTTTCAGGATGAGCTTTTAGTTTGAAGCTGTCTAGCAGCCTTTATTTTCTCAGTCGTTACTTTTGGTTTGCATCCGCTGAAACGTTGAGCTCAGTGAACTGTATTCTCTTCTTGGTTATTTTGACAAATACATTCAACACATCTCCTTTCTACAGTAGTGTTCTTAGTTTGTTCTACAGTTTTTCTTCATTGTTGATGAAGTTGTCCACTACTGGTCTTCAGTGGTCTGCCAGGGTTTTACTGTTTCATAGCTCATCATGCTTTCTTTTTTTTTTTTAACAGTCGATTTTGACGCAGTGTTTTGATTCTGGTTGATTTATTCTGACTTTTAAGGTATGGTGTCACTCCTATGACTCATGTTGAGAGACAAAAGCAGGATTCCAGATAAATGGCACATGTAGAATCAAATCTAGACCTGATAGCTCTTATTAGTTTTCTTGCATGAACTTAAATTCAGTATTTCATGTAAGGTTATGGAGCCAAGACCATATAATTATTAATACACCACACATTATAAACAAACAGCCAGTAAGTGAGCAGCATGTGAGGAACTCACTTCACATGATCCATGCCCCCCACTGTTTAAAATCTGGGTGTGAGTAAAACATAACAATATAACCAGAACCCTTATTTCCAATGTGGCTTTGGCTTTACAGAATCTGAGGTGGATGGAGTCCAATCGTTTTGTGTGGACAAATGGCTTACAGGTTCTCTTTGTGTTCCAGAGACTAGGTAATTACTTTTTTTGTGCTGTAGTTATATTTGGATTGTCTGAGGTCACATAATATAACATAGAGCTTACTTAATTGCTGTTCTTTCTTTGTTTGTCCCATGCTTCTTAAAAGTAGATCAATATCTACATAAACAGATAAAATAATAACTTGAGATGTTGAGACTAACTATTTATTGTGTTTCATGCAGCCGCTGTGTTATATTATTACTTCTACAAGCGCACAACAGAGTACCTTGGAGATCCAAGATTATATGAGGATTGTCCTTGGCTTCGTGATGCTTTTGCTCGGGCTCGACAGTGACTCAGGCCTGAGGGATATCAGGGACGAGAAACTACAGTCTGTTGGGTCAAGATGAAGGCAACTGACATTACACTGGGCTGGTGCGTTATAAATGATCACTGGGATCAGCATCCGTGGCAAAGGACTACTACTTTTAGCAGAAAATTAATTATGGGACTCTTATGTAGAGCCTGAATGTACACAGCTACGGAGCACCTTACTGCGCCAGGAGCTTTCGCATAATCCTCAAGGACAGCTGGTGTGGCTTCCATTGGGACGGTGTGCACCAAGGAACAATGGAACCTAAAGGTAAATCTAAGCATTAAAAATTCATGTCATAGCATATTCAGTGTCTACTTTTGTGTTTTGTCACTTACCAGTTAAGCTAAGTGGAGGTGGAACTGTAGTTTTTTCCACCTCATTTGGCATCTAGAATATCCAAGTCATCAAGTTTCTATCAAATAAAAGGTGCCATTTCCACTGCTGACATTTATAGATCTGTCTGGATGTGAATATTGTATCAAACAATGTCATCTTCATCTGTAGCTTGTATTTTTCTACATTTTTACTGGCACAACTTGTAGATGAAAACCACTATTGAAAGGTTTTACATTTGAAATTGTGGTCTTAAATGATGTTGATAAACTATTTTTGTAAACGTCATTTGCCTTCTTATACACAGAGTGGGATTTGGGTCAATTAAATTTATTCCATTTTTATTACTTTTTTTATGTTTGGTTTTCAGAGTAATTTGATTCCTTTTTTCACAATACTTTTATTATGACCATCAAACTAGATTCAAGATTTTCCAATTAAAAAAAGGAAACATTCCACAGACTGTCTGGTTGTCACCAAAACATGACCAAAGTGCCTCACTCCTGATCTTTCTATGTTTTAGTAAGTATGTATTGTGATAGTAACATCACAGCAGTCAGTGGGACCGTCTGTTATCTGATAATAGGTGGACATGAAAATTTAGCATAGCCTTTACATGGTCTCTGTGATTAGGACATTGGTTTTTACTCTGTTGTGACACTGTTTACTTCTTTCGTGAATGTTATGTCAGCCGATTTAAATGTTAAAGTCATACTAAATAAATGTTTTTCATTTCACTGTATTGACTGTCTATGGCCGTGTTCATTAAGACAGGAGGTCTAATGGAGCCATACACATAATGTACAAGGTTGTGGACCATTTCTCACTTGGCCAGGTACATGTATATACACTAAGGTCACAATGTACACACGATTATTGTGAAGGGCTACAGGCCACGGCCTTTGTAGGCTGGCCAAGAGTGTGGCACTGAACAGACTGCTCTATTCTTATCCACGAGATTAAGATGGGATTGGGGGGTTTAGGTGCTACGAAAGGCCTTCCAGACACTTATAGCACCAGTGTTTTCAAATACCCAGCCTAAACATCCCACTGACTCAGAACAGGAAAGGTAGGCTGTTGTGGAGCTGCGATTCTGGGAAAACAGACAACAGCTTAAACTGAATTACAAGTATGAGAGAGGATAAAAGTTTTCCTACCTCGATATAGTTATAGAATTAGCCTATTGGTAACAAACCCCCAAATGTTTTTACACTACATGTGTGCGCTGCATGGTGCCCTCAGTATTTAATTTGATTACAAATATTTTCTCACAGCCATTAAAGATCAACCATTAGATGGTTGTAGCTATACAGGATTAAATTTCAACAAAATTACACCCATAGTTTGAGACTATAAAGCATTCCTTTGGAGTGTAATTTAGCCAAGTTGAGCCATTTTTTGGGAAAATATAAATTATCATCATTATTATTATTATTATTATTAACAACAACAACAAGAAAGACTCAAGATGATGTGCAAATGTAAATAACCATTAAATTGAAAAACTACACAAACAAAATTCTTATAAAATCTTTTTTATTTGTGAAATCAATCCCAACTCCCCAGATCCTGCCAGTGCAAAGTCCATTCCTGTTCCCAGTGTGTGTGGTAGAGTTTGAAGCTTGGAGAAAGTGCCAAGCTACTGGAATGTTCTTCTTGATCTGTCCCCCTGTATGTGTGTATTCTATGGCACAGAAACACAGGGACCTGTGAGACTTTCAGTAAAAAGAAATCTGACCCATGTTCTTACGTACACAAGAACGTTTGGTATATCAATGAAAATTTACAACAGTCTGGGCCTTCAAACCCCAACAGAATTTTCACTTTTCCCTGAATTACTTGGCACATCAATAGAGTGACATCTTAAAAGATTGAGTTTTCCTGCCAATATAGCATTACCTTAATAGAACATTTGCAATAAAGGTAAACAGCATGAAACAAATATGCAATGTGAGATAAAAAAATCCAATTATTTTATCTGAAGGTCAAACTAGTAAGTGTTACAGATGACAACAAAGTTATTAGCAGTCTCTCCCAAAACAAACTTCAGAAGTTATTACTGAACCATTATCCCATTGTGTGTCAGAGCAGAGCAGCAGATATTTACACTCCTCCCTCGTCTGTTTCTGTAATCAGTGCGGTTTATATTTCCCTTCTGCTCGCTCACAAGTTAGAGAATCCACTCAGCTCCACATGATTATTCTTATGGTATTTATTTTATGTCTTGAATATGTGGACAAGACACTACAAACTTAATTTTATGAATTATATAACTCATGTCTGTTAATCAAACATTCTCTGCTCAACAGGCTTTTTCTGTTCTAGCAGAGAAGGCTTAGGCCTCACAAGTGATGATTGAATAACAAGCTAGAGGGTAAAGTCCTGAGGGTAAACACATTCACACACTTGTTTTATCATTTTCACGTCAAAAACAATGCAAGACTAACTGTACTGTCTGTAGAACTTTATCATGTTCGGTGGGAATTCATAGTATGTAGCTCTCCACTAACAAGCTTTGATCCAAAGCTTAAAACACTATGTGAAGCTATTTTTGAAAACTGGCAAATCTGTGAATGACTGCAAAATTTGGTAAAATGATTATTTTAATAATTGTTATTACTTTTAATAATAACAGTAAAAAAAGCTTATGTGTAAAAATATCTTACTGAGTAACATACTGCTTCATCACCTCAATCTGTGACACATTTAAAACCTCACCTTCAGACATAAATTCCAACCCAAAGTAGCAGGAAGAGAACCCCAAAGCCCATGAAGAGTGATGCAACCAGCGAGATGAGCAGCTCTTTGTAGACATCTCGTGTGTATTTTGTGGATGTTACCTCATACCTGGAGCAGAACAGGTTAAGGAGGAAACCTGCAAACCAGCTAACACCAGTTCTTACTCTGAATAGTTATTGCAGGTCATTAACACTACACCTCTACATTTGTTCTATTTTTCCATTTATCTCAGTACTACTTCATGTTATCTTAAGCTAAGCTCTATTTCAGCACAGCGTGTCAGTCCTTCAAACTGAATAATTGAATTGTTTGAACGTTATGCCACTCTTGTCTTTAAAGGATACACAAAGAACCACGCTGTGAAGAACATGCCAATGGCGAGCAGCACCACTGTGAGGTGGGGGAACACAGCCGGGTTCACCGGGCTGGTGTATCTGGTCATGGCTTCCAGTTCCTGTACAGACAAAAGAAGAGACATAATTATAGGACACATAAAAAAAGGCCACCTGACACTCCAGACTGGAAACATCAGCAGAAAACTATATTACCAAACAAGTCATACTATTAGGGCTGCCCACCAGAAAGCAGACACAATACTCATCATGATACAGGACTTACAGTATATTACAATATATAAGCTCTTATTCTTGAATAATTGTTTATCTAATTTGCATAGATTTTCTAACGCTAACATTAGTGGTGCATCCTTACAGTGGGCGTTTATACTGGAGAAGAAGAGTCTAAAGAATGTTGCACACCAAACAGAACAGCAAAACCGGCTCCAGGTATGATTCCCATTGCCGAAAAGTGAAGAAAGGAAAAGCAGTTTCTCTGTCATTTCAAAAGCTAAGTGTAAACGAGATCTGATTCTTTGACAAACGGTGGCACTGGACTTATATAGCCATAAGACTGCCGTCCATTCTGGAAAAGTGAAAACAGCACAAGCTTCATCACTTCATTCAGAAGCTGAACCTTTGTGTGCCATCATGCAAGGTTTGACTTGTCCAGTTGGAGCTGCTTTTGGAGATTCAGACTGTTTTCGTGTTTGTGAAAAAGTTCTAATTGCTTGAACATATCTGCTCAGTCATTTCAGGTTATCGTCATGCCAACACCAAAGATTCAAGAGTTTTGTTGTCATATGCACAGCAGAACAGATAGTTACACTGTACAATGAAATTCTTACTTTGCTGTTCCTCCATTCACCAATAGATAAAGATAAGAAAAAAAGAAATTATGAATATATATACAAAATATACAAAGTATAATAATATAAGTTGAAGTAAATTAAAGTATTTTTTATATAATTAAAAAAAGATGGCAAAAAAATGTACAAAAATAGGACAGAGAGCAAATTAAATAATCAATGTCGGCCACCAGTGCTTGAAACCTATGATTAAAAAAACGATACTGTGTTTCTGAGAAATAAACACGATATTTTAAAAACATACTGTAATGCTCAAGAGTGTCAATCTTTTCTTACACCTATACGTACCTCTCTAATGAATGAACCATTATTGACCCACTCTTTAATACGACAGCGCAGCTACAGTCTACACTCTAGACACACTCTTGTACCAGATGATACACAGGAACCTCCGAAAGCTGAAGATAACATCAGAAAGAAAGCCGCTGAGCTTTTCCTTTGATAGCGAGTCTGAGTTTTATAGAAACCCGTGTTAGGAGGACACTGAGCTGCAGCGCAGCCCGAGCTGACAGCATAGCGACGGCTAGGAGGGCTAACAGGCTAGCTCGAGAACAATGCGCAGTGTACAGCCGAACTACGAAATAAGACAGACAGAATAAGGCGAGCACATTTTTCATCCACTCAACGAACGACCTGCACTGACAAGCCTGTGTTTAAAACTAGTATTTACACCAAACAACACATCCAGCTTACCATGACGGCTAGTCTGACTCTCCTCTCCGACAGCTCCGGGAAAAGCCACGTATGTGAAGACACCAAGTCTCGCGAGATCTTCAGAACGGACGATGGGAGAAAAGCACTTCATATTAAAAGTCTCTGAGTTCAGAAGCGAGTCCTGCTGAACACGCGCTGCAGGATCTCTAACAGGGCAATGAAGCGCAAACCATATACTACAACACCTGACTATGTGTTTTCGATGTTATGTTTTCAGTGTTACTGTGTTTTAAAAGGGGTAAAAGATAACAACTATGGAGAAGCTTAAATGAGTGAGTGGATTAAGAAATGTATTTATAAAACATGAGAGGAAAGTGGCGAACCGTCAACTTCGCAGAAGAAATCTGGTAAGAATAAAATCTTGAATGAACACCTAAACCTTATTTAGTCACACTGGTCTTTAAAGACGTCGCTAGATAAAATTATGTTACAGTAGTTGACCCGATAACATTTGCACCAACAGTCGAGAAAAAAATCTAATCTATAAAGATTTATTTATTTATTTTTCTTCCAAAATGCTCTAACTATAGTAGCAGTTTTGGGTATGACCGGATATAACACGTTGTTGAAGATAATACCAGCTGATGTATAATGGGGGAAAAAAGAATATGTTGTAACATATAATTAATATTTATATGTAAAGCTCATTACCAACAACGTGTATTATGAAAAAAGAGCATTCTTGAAATGTGTATGTGTTTTGAAACAACCCACTTAATATCTGACACACCTACATGTGCTGTCCCCAGTTCTACAATCGTGTCAGAACGTGATTTATGCGTTGTCACTACGTCACTACTAAATAATTTGGTTTTATATAATATATAATGTAAGTATGAAGGATTCTACGAGTTTTGTTATCACTACATTATCACAACATCACAAATAATGTTTTTACAACTTTCTAAGGAATTATATCTCAACGTTATGACAACATTGTCAACATCAAAACAATAAGTTGTCATGACGTCACTACTAAATAACCTTGTTTTATAATATTACTATTTATTGGCAACTTTACCAGATTCTATTGAGGTCTATGCAGATATAAAGAACGTATGAAGGATACTAGGAGGCTGTACAACGTACTGACAACGTTACCACTACATTCTCACAACGTTGCCAGAAAACATCACGAGTTTCTGAGGAATTACATTTGAACGTTCTGTCTTTGTCCTTAAAATTTAAAAAAGAAAGATCAAGTGGCAGTAAATTGTGGATAGGTTCTGCTCATGTTCACATGGTCCCTCGACCCTCTAAGGGCTCATCTAACACACTTCACTGGGGCTACTAGAGTCATGAACGACCCCTGAGATGGTGTCTGAGGTAACATCATTGTTAAAACAGGTACTGAAACTTGTAGTGAGGGTCATTCAGTACACAGGGGTAACTCTCACAGGCAGGATGATGAATGAATTTGTCAGGGCAGTCTGATTGTAGGTTTCCTTTTATTGACATTTGAAAACTTAATAAATAAAGTAATAATGTTTCACAATCATACAGCAAGAAGACGGTAGACTGAATTTTAGAGACTGTCTAACTGATACAGCCACAAAAGACAGAGTTCCCCCTCTTCACCCCCACAGTCTTTAACTTAACCAGTCTTTATCTTTACTCCTCCTGAACGTTCTCTGAATGTAACATGACCCCCAAAACAACACGCCATCCAGACTGTCCTTTATAGCTGTAGGCGCTAGACTATACCCTGCATACTGCTCATGATGAGCATCGAGTCTTCAACCAAAGCTCATGAAAACGCACAGGCCTGTGAGAACAGCAGTGAATTTCAGCCATTATGTTCTGGTAGACTTTGTTTAACAAGAAATAAAAATAACTTTGAATAAATAAATATTACATTAGAAGAAACAATCAAATATAATTTATATTGATAAAAAACTAGCGCTACCTCCACCATGAAATGGTCTGGAATGCTTCCTCCTCAATGCTGAATGTGTGTAAGGTATCAGGATGTGGGGGGGGCACTAACTACATACTGATGCAACACCAAAGAAATATTCTGCATTGAGATTCTTGTAGTATATTCTAGCACATGGTGGTCTTCGGGGAGAACACAAGAAACGAGGCCAGAAAGATGTAACCTGTGATCTGCTATTTACTCAACACCTGTTACTCTAACGGATTGGTTTGCATTGCACAACCCACTATATGTTCACAGACAAGTTATCGTTTTCTGGTGCAGACAAACTCAAAACAGATAAATAATACAATAAGATCCAAACTCAGCACAGAAGTCTAGATTTGTCTGTCAGTACAGTGTTGGGAGGATACATACAGAACGTGTGCAGTTACAGTGTGTAACTCCAAACTCAACAGAAACAAGAACAAGAGAAAAGCATGGCAACACGGTATAAGCAGCACGGGCATTTGCGAGGATAATTGTGATGGTATTCTCATGTAGCCGTACTTGTCACACATTAAATTCACACGTTGTTACCCTACAGTTTACTGATGTAAAGGCAGGCAGGAATGAGTACTACATTGTTCAGTCCGTACAGACGTGTAGTTTTCTATTGCTGTGCAGTTTTTCAGCAAACGTTCTGATACTTTTCCTGATATTTGGTGCGGTTGATAAGTGGACAGTCAGCACCACAGTGGAATTTTACCCAGTAGGCACCAGACGTTGAAAAGATGTTGGACTCTTAATATTGACATTTTGATTTCCAGACAAAATTTATCATAATATTCAACATGGGAGCTGGATGTTAACCAAGCACTGGGTTTTGAGGCGTGTCTGATAACCTCTTTTTAATTTTCAACTAAAATGTAACGTCTGTCCTCAAATCATTGTCCGGTGCCAGCTGAGTTCACTCAGGTACTCAACGTAAATGTTGAGATCTGGTTTTGAGATCTGGATTATCTGCTGGAAACAAACTGCTGTTTCTATTATTTTGTGTACATAAATTCATGGCAGTTTATTCCAGACTTTTAAAAATTTTAAATGCAAATTAAAGTGTGTATTTACAATTGCACTTCCCTGGTGAGACAAAATTTAAATTCAAATGCAGAATCTGTATTTCTATGTGCATTTCAATAAAAACTAAAGTAAAACACACTCTTTTTTAGTCCTGTTTTAATATTTGGCTTCTAAAATTCCATTTAAAACTTTAAAACTGGGCCATACAACAATCTGCAAACATAAAGAGAAGATATGTGGAGCAGAAAAAGGAGCAGTTATTACGGGCGGGTTCTTGTGTGCAGAATATTTAGATATAGTCTGATTTTTGGGGACAAAAATACACATTAGAATTGTATGCGGTACGCACGAGGTTGTTAGATGTTACCAAGTGATTGTTTATCTGAGATCAATTTATGTTCCCTCTTATCATAGTTACCAGTATTTAAACAAGCATTGAGTAGCGGAAGCTGGTCCAACAGCAGCGCACAGCATCAAGGCAACGTCTACACATTGCTACAGATAAATGCAGAGAGGTTGGGGGGCTGGGAGGTGAGCTGAGGCGGCAGTCATCACTGCGTCAGAGCTTGGAGGATGTCCTTCACGAGCATCGTACCGATCACCATCTTTTCACAGTTCACCGTTAGCAGGGCCACTCCTCCCTCCTTCCTTGTCACGGTGACCAGCACGAGGCTTCCGCTGCTGACCGTCTTCCCAGCAAACCTGGACACAGGTGAGGAAGGAGGAGCAACAGGAGGACTGAAGTAAAGAAGGTTTAACAGTGCAACAGGCCGGAAATATAGAGAGCAGAAAAGAAACAGGCAAACAGGAAGAGCAAATTTATGAGCTACACTTTACACACAGCATGAAACTTTCCAACTGCCCATTAATGAGGTTGGGGGCTGGAAACCCCAGCTTTATACACCGAGCAAAGTACAGGAGGTACCCTGCTGGCTGCAAACTCACTCGCCATAGCGATTTGCTATAGCGCCACCCTGAGGTAGGTCAGTGCTGCGGCCCTACTAAAGACAGAAGCTCACAGTTTTGCCCGTGAAGCAGCTAAACACTGACTTTTAGCAGAAGATGTATACTATTGTCTATTTTACCCTAATCAGCAGCACAGTGTCATCATTTTATTTTCATTTTTAGTTTCAAGGTGTCTAGGACCCCCCTGTGTTTCCCACCTTTTACATGTACATAGCTGTGCTCAGACTAGTTCAGGAGTTGGTGAATATAACTGGGGATGAAGGCTCCAGCAGTCTCAGTCATGGTATGAATGTGGGATGTGTTGAGTTGGTGAAAGGTTAGAGTGGATTGTTCCTTATGCTTGTTAATATCATACAAAGTATAAATTCCACTGAAGTTTTAAACTTCTGCGTAAGCAAGTTGCCGGATGCCTGAGACGCTGTTGTATGACATTATTAAGTTTTTAAGTTTAACCGAAGTAAACATTGAAGTACTCTAAATGACTTTGTTTACATCCTAACCACTGAGTTATAAAGAATTATTGGTGGATATCAAAAATGGGTGGATTTCTCCATTAAACATTTTACCAGTAGTAGCAATTGCACTTTAGGACTGAGGGGGCTTACAGCTTACAGTAAGAAGAAGGTCTTAATTCATGCTTGGGCAAACTTCTAATATAGGCCCACACTTTAGCTACACAGCTTAATTCCTCATAACTAAATAAGTTAACAATAGTACAGAACTATTAAGATTAATAACTGCATATTAAGCGCCAAGGCTCAATACACCATTCTGTTACCATTCCGTTATATAACAACGTGTAGAATTAAAAAGCCTTGCGGGTAAAATCATACTGCTGAATGAATCATCTGTGTATTTGTGCATGCACTCATTTCAGTAAAAGCTGTGATGCTCACAGTATTATGAAATAAGGAGGTCTGTAATATGCACTACCTGCTCTCTTTTTCTGAACCGCAGGGTACTCTGCTGAGATTAGCCGTGGCGGTGACTCTCTCTACAATGGTGTGTTCGCTCTGACACTTCTCCCCCAGGCTCAACTTCTCTGAGATCTCATTCATTCCCATCAGCTGACCTGTAGGCAAGTAAACAAAATGTCAAATGATCCACTAGATAAAATCAGCACTCATGACGGGCACATCCAACAGCGCGGCAGACCTAGTGCACCTTTAACAGAAAGGAAGACCACCGGTCATCATTAAGCACTTTCAATTGAGTTCAATACAAAAAGTGCACTGAAATCAGTGTTCTGCATCGACTGAGATGCACAAACTCCATATATAACTACATCTTACAAATACTACATACTACAGTCCTACTACAGTCCTACTACAGTCCTACCACTGTCCTACTACAGTCCTACTACAGTCCTACCTCAGTCCTACTACAGTCCTACCACAGTCCTACCACTGTCCTACTACAGTCCTACTACAGTCCTACTACAGTTCTACTACAGTCCTACTACAGTCCTACCACAGTCCTACTACTGTCCTACCACTGTCCTACTACAGTCCTACTACAGTCCTACCACTGTCCTACTACTGTCCTACCACTGTCCTACTACTGTCCTACCACTGTCCTACTACAGTCCTACTACAGTCCTACCACTGTCCTACCACTGTCCTACTACAGTCCTACCACAGTCCTACTACAGTCCTACTACAGTCCTACCTCAGTCCTACTACAGTCCTACTACAGTTCTACTACAGTCCTACCTCAGTCCTACTACAGTCCTACCACTGTCCTACTACAGTCCTACTACAGTTCTACTACCGTCCTACCTCAGTCCTACTACAGTTCTACTACAGTCCTACCACAGTCCTACTACTGTCCTACCACTGTCCTACTACAGTCCTACTACAGTCCTACCACTGTCCTACCACAGTCCTACTACAGTCCTACCACAGTCATACTACAGTCCTACTACAGTCCTACCACAGTCCTACTACAGTTCTACTACAGTCCTACCACAGTCCTACTACAGTCCTACTACAGTTCTACTACAGTCCTACCACAGTCCTACTACAGTCCTACTACAGTCCTACCACAGTCCTACTACAGTTCTACTATAGTCCTACCACTGTCCTACTACAGTCCTACTACAGTCCCACCACTGTCCTACTACAGTCCTACTACAGTCCTACCACAGTCCTACTACAGTCCTACATCAGTCCTACTACAGTCCTACTACAGTCCTACCTCAGTCCTACTACAGTCCTACCACAGTCCTACCACAGTCCTACTACAGTCCTACCACAGTCCTACTACAGTCCTACTACAGTCCTACCACTGTCCTACTACAGTCCTACCACTGTCCTACTACAGTCCTACCACAGTCCTACTACAGTCCTACTACAGTTCTACCACAGTCCTACTACAGTCCTACTACAGTTCTACTACAGTCCTACCACTGTCCTACTACAGTCCTACCACTGTCCTACTACAGTCCTACCACAGTCCTACTACTGTCCTACCACAGTCCTACTACAGTCATACTACAGTCCTATTACAGTCCTACTACAGTCCTACTACTGTCCTACTACAGTCATATTACAGTCCTACCACAGTCCTACTACAGTCCTACCACAGTCCTACCACTGTCCTACTACAGTCCTACCACAGTCCTACTACAGTCCTACTACAGTCCTCCTACCACTGTCCTACTACTGTCCTACCACTGTCCTACTACAGTCCTATTACAGTCCTACTACAGTCCTACTACAGTCCTACCACAGTCCTATTACAATCCTACTACAGTCCTATTACAGTCCTACCACAGTCCTACTACTGTCCTACTACAGTCCTATTACAGTCCTACCACAGTCCTACTACTGTCCTACTACAGTCCTACCACAGTCCTACTACAGTCCTACTACAGTTCTACTACAGTCCTACCACAGTCCTACTACAGTCCTACTACAGTCCTACCACAGTCCTACTACAGTTCTACTATAGTCCTACCACTGTCCTACTACAGTCCTACTACAGTCCCACCACTGTCCTACTACAGTCCTACTACAGTCCTACCACAGTCCTACTACAGTCCTACATCAGTCCTACTACAGTCCTACTACAGTCCTACCTCAGTCCTACTACAGTCCTACCACAGTCCTACCACAGTCCTACTACAGTCCTACCACAGTCCTACTACAGTCCTACTACAGTCCTACCACTGTCCTACTACAGTCCTACCACTGTCCTACTACAGTCCTACCACAGTCCTACTACAGTCCTACTACAGTTCTACCACAGTCCTACTACAGTCCTACTACAGTTCTACTACAGTCCTACCACTGTCCTACTACAGTCCTACCACTGTCCTACTACAGTCCTACCACAGTCCTACTACTGTCCTACCACAGTCCTACTACAGTCATACTACAGTCCTATTACAGTCCTACTACAGTCCTACTACTGTCCTACTACAGTCATATTACAGTCCTACCACAGTCCTACTACAGTCCTACCACAGTCCTACCACTGTCCTACTACAGTCCTACCACAGTCCTACTACAGTCCTACTACAGTCCTACCACTGTCCTACTACTGTCCTACCACTGTCCTACTACAGTCCTACTACAGTCCTACCACAGTCCTACTACAGTCCTACTACAGTCCTACCACAGTCCTACTACAGTCCTACTACAGTCCTATTACAGTCCTACCACAGTCCTACTACTGTCCTACTACAGTCCTATTACAGTCCTACCACAGTCCTACTACTGTCCTACTACAGTCCTATTACAATCCTACTACAGTCCTATTACAGTCATACTACAGTCCTACTACAGTCCTATTACAGTCCTACTACTGTCCTACTACAGTCCTATTACAGTCCTACCACAGTCCTACCACAGTCCTATTACAGTCCTACTACAGTCCTATTACAGTCCTACTACAGTCATACTACAGTCCTATTACAGTCTTACCACAGTCCTACTACAGTCCTCCTACCACAGTCCTACTACAGTCCTACTACAGTCCTACTACAGTCCTACCACAGTCCTACTACTGTCCTACCACAGTCCTACTACAGTCCTACCTCAGTCCTACTACAGTCCTACTACTGTCCTACTATGTCCTACTACAGTCCTACAACAGTCCTACCACCGTCCTACTCCAGTCTTACCACCGTCCTACTACAGTCCTACCACAGTCCTACCACTGTCCTAGTACAGTCCTACCACAGTACTACTACAGTCCTACCACTGTCCTACCACAGTCCTACCACTGTCCTACCACAGTCCTACTACTGTCCTACCACTGTCCTACTACAGTCCTACTAGTCCTACTACAGTCCTACCACAGTCCTACCACTGTCCTAGTACAGTCTTACCACTGTCCTACTACAGTCCTACCACAGTCCTACTACTGTCCTACCACAGTCCTTAAACTATGCACTATAAAGGAACTTCTAAACCTTTTCTTTTTTCTAGCTCATTCACTCAACAAAATAGGATTCACTCTTAAAGTGTTCGCTTATCTTGAGCCTAACGTAAATGAACACTGTAGGCTTTAAATCAACACGGATGATTTTACTGGATAGTCATAACTAAACAGCAGTTTGTGCTGCATTGCTGCTCCTGATTCTGGGCCTGTTGCTTTTATTACACACACTGTATGTATGGTTGGTGCAGTGGTCAAAGATCAGCCTTATTTTGTTTCATTTCCAGTCAAAACCTCTGTTATTTACAACGTATTCATTTTTCAGGATATGTTCTAGTAGATTAGGTGCAAATTAATCCACTGGAATAAAGAAGGACAAAGTCAGCAGAAAATCACCATCAGGTCTCCGATACTTCCATGTTTAAAAGACAGGAGGTCATTCAATTTGTATTACTTGAGAAGCCAGAAGCTGAAAATGCAACCAACTCCTATGACTGAACTTTCCAGGTGTGGAAAAATATTCATGGAGGCTGAGAAAGTTTCCTGAAAACAGGTTTATATTGTATGTACTTACTGTGACGTCTGGGTAATTTTCTGTTACATCTATCTGTTTCTTCTGACACTGAATAATGAATAACACAATTCTGACTGGAAATCAAACAAATAAATGGCAGCCTGTACTGTTCAGTGAATTCAATTACAAAGGCCCAGTTTCCCAAAAGCATTTTAAGGTCATCTTGACTGGCAGGGAGAGTGTTCAGTGTGATGCTCACTCTACAGTCTAAGAATCACCTTTGTGCCAAGACGCTTTTGGTAGCCATACTATTTTGTTTTTAGCTCTAACTTTTACTCTAACAACCATAATTATAATAGGTTATTGTTGAAAGATTGATTAGAGATTGAAGTAGAGCATCTAAGTATTTTTAAATATTGCCACAGAGGACTTAAGACACTTCATGTCCTGCGTGGGCATTCCTGGAGTGCTTCCTGCTGGACTGCGTGTGGGACATTTCAGGGTGGTAGTGGCTTCACAAGGCTCATTCCTAGTGGGATGCAGTGGACTGTTCACCCAGCGTTTAGTGAAACAGCAAATGCACAGCTATGGTCACAGTCACCATGGCAATAGGTAGGTCTGACAATGAGGGGAGCAGCTAAAAGCAGAGGGAGCAAGATAAGAGGGGTTGATGATTTGTGTAGTGGGGCGGGTGAGGGTGGGGTTAAGGCAAGTGGCAGACTACCAGCATAAGGGAACCGGGTCCGTAGGAGGAACTTACCATGTAATAGTGTCTCTATTGGACGGCAATAGAATAAGCCCACACACAGAGGGAAAAATGAAGAATATGACAAAGGTTTAAATATATACAGTCATTACTGTCAGCCGGTGTTGAGAGCCACACTGATGCAGGTTGTTTAGCAGTTAGACTTAAAACAGTGAGACAGAATGAATGGATGGTAAAAGATTGCTCTATGCAGCATGTGAATGGTACTCCGATTAAAAGACACTACTCTACATGCCGGCATAGTAGATGCCGCAAGTGTAGTAGTGCTGCATGTCAACATGAGAGCAACTGCTTGTGACCAGCTTGCCTGAGACTAGACAGAGTAAGGTGCAAGGAAAGCTGATAACAGTGAGTAAGCATTATGTATTTAACTACTTCCTGTCGGCTGAAAAACACTGAAGAAACCACTTAAGAGCTAGAAACAATTCAGCAGCATCTGACGGATGTAAGTCAACATTTACTTTAGCATAGAAGAACTTCCAGGGAGATTCGTGATCTCACCTTGCTCCTTCTTAAACTCGTTCTCAGTCAGGAAGGCAGGCATCATTAGCTCTCCCACTGGTGGCTGGATGGATACAAAGAACTTCCGGGCATGAGTGCTGATGAAAACAAGAAGAAGATCAAATTAATCTCAGCAACTGTAATCCCATTGGTCCTTATGTATTAGCATATACATTGCACTAAGAAACTCTAGTATGATTTGATTCAGCCAGTGATATGTGGGGTAACAATGTACACAAGACTAAATGTTGGGAACTTGAACCACACCGTGGTTTGTTTTTCCACACAGAAAAAAAAGGCTAAGCCTCAGGGCTCCTCTGGATGGCGCAGTACAAGAAGACATCAAAGGACTTTATTAGAGCAATAATAAAAATGAATGTTGGGTGCCCACCAAAGCTGGAAGTTGGCTGCTTGTGTGGAGTCGCAGAAATCAATGCCCATTACCACATTAACTGACTCGCCTGCAGGTAACACCTCTGGAAAAGAAAGCGGTGGATCACATGAGACAGACAAAAAGTAGACAGGCGGACTGTTAGAAAGGAATTCCACCAATAAAAAAAAAATCGATCAGAGTAGTTTGATAGAAAACTCGAAAAACAGAGGTTTATAATGTTAATAATAGCAAAATCGAAACATATCTAATAGAAATATATATGTGATGGATTAAAAATATTTGTTTAGGGCAAGGATTTTTTTCTACCATTATAAGACAATGTTTCACACATGAGCAATTACATTTATAAGCACTTAAAGTAATAACTGTCTTTGAGGTAGCTTTAAGAAGCATTAAAATGAAGACATCTCAGTTATTTCATGCATTTTTTAATCAGTGGATTTCACTTTTAACATTGAAACAATGCAAACTAAATGTTAACATGCGGCGTGATAAGGTGTTTGAATGTCTACTGTATATCCCACATAGAGGGAGAAAGCATATATGCAATACCAACCCTACTAGAAAGAATAGAAAAGAACAACTTTACGATACAGGTAACTACATACTTCCATTTAAAACATCACAATAATTCATATCACTAACCAATTTCTGGAAACTCCTTGATCCTCATGCCAGACTGCAGTTTGGGCTCCTCTACGTGTAAGTTCTTCGACTCAGCAGTGGTGTTGTTGGTAAACTGGATCTGCACAGCCACCATGTGAGGGTCAGGGCTGAAGGGCTGTCTGCTGAAGCAGTATTCCACTGCTAGACCCTCGCCTGTGATCCGGTGCAACAGCTCATACATCCTCACAGAGCTGGACGGGGCGATAGTCTGAAAACAGGAAGTATGGAATCAAGCTTCATCAAGGTGTAAAGTAGAAGAAAGGAAACAAAGACAGATGTAGTATATGGGACTCACCGTAGGAGCAAGTACAGTGTCGGTTAGTGATAGACCCTCTAGATCAGTCACCAAACTGCTGGACAGGAAGTTGTTGACTGGGGTTACTTGAGGTGAGGGTGTGGGGTCAACTGAGGTAGAGAAGACAGAAGTGTTGATACTGACAGTAGAAGTTTGCCCCTTCAGTAAATATTTCTGTCTAGCTCTACAATGACTGTGCTGTTATTCAGTAAATCACAGTTCTTACAGTCGTCCAGATCTAGTAGTGACATTTCCTTGGTCTCTTTCTTGCTTTCTTTTTTGGTTTGCTTTGCAGGTGGCTTTGATACAGCAGTCTGTAAAAACATAGGAAAACAAACCAAAACATATAATGGCTGATCAAATCCATTTTTCTATTGTGGCATCTTCTTGTTGGGTCATTTACTACAGCATGACTGAAATGAAAATGCAGAACTGTATATAAAGAACACTAATTCATAATGCAGTACATCCCAAAACAAAAAGAGCCACACATTAAATTTTCAAGTATAACAGATAGAAAACAAAAAAAATCAGGATTACAGGGACATAATTAAAAGAAAGGATAAAAACACTGGTGAGTAATGTTCACCAAACAACACACAAAACATCACACAAAGTCTTAACTATGGCAAAAGCAAGACAGAGATAGAGGGTGGCAGAGGCGAGTGCATTCAAAGGTTTCAAAGCAGTTGACAAGCTCTGCATATCTGCACATCGTCATAGATCAAAGAAAATCTCCAGTCTGGCATCATCTTTTCTGGAGTGGGCAAAAAACACTCTTTACTTCTAATGTAAGTTAATGTGAAGAGATTTTCTTCCAGCTGATTTTGGAGCAGTCTATTCACCAGAGACACTGTTTCAAAATAGAATCATGGCTGCTGTGTTCAAATCATTTATAAAATCAGCAACAATGTACAAATCATTACGACTGCTGCAGAGCACACTGGTTAGACTCAGTCAACGAAGATTGTGCCTGCCGCTCTCGTGCATCTTAGTTGCTCTCGGTCAGGCCCAACACCTTAAAGGTTCCCCAGTGATCACCTTTAGATTGTAAGATGGTGGAAATACCCAGTTTGAGGTTGCCACCATGTCTCGTGGCATATACTGGAGAGAAATGGGTTCTTATCTCACTTAACATTCTTCTGAAAAACAAACTGCTAGAGACCCAAAAGCCAAAAACTGAACTATTTCCTAGGACTAAGAAATATACAAATACTACATACTATATCTACATCAAAATACTTACATTTGATTACGGGAGATAATCTACATCCCTTCATTCTGTATACCATAATTCTCAACTAAGCAACATGAAAATGAAATCAGTGAACTGGTACTGCAGTAGGAGTAGAAGGGAATTTATTACATAGAAAATTAAAAATATCTGAGGCCCTTTTCAAAAATGGTGGTCAAAACAGAGAGCACAGACCCTTGAGTGAACACATTCTTCAATTCGGTGGTGCTTGAGCTGCAATTACCTGAAAACCTGTGACCTTTTAAAGGATGATGGATGTAAACGTTTGGAAATGTTTGTGGTTTCAGCGTCAACACTGCAGTGCAAATTGTCTATCTGGTCCTGAAGAAGTTTTGCTAAAACATTATGAAAGTAGTGTTTGTGTGTGTATGGAAGCCGTTCATATTCACATAATTCATATTAGCTCAAGCAAGACCACTGGTAACATAACACCTGATTTTAAAGTGGTCTCACTGCTGTCTTAAAATAAATATCAAACATTGAGAGCTTAACAGAGAGAAAGAGAAGACGCCACTGCACACGTGGGCACCTCTTGCCAGTCTCCTCTGAGACCAATCTGCCCCATGTTGCTGTCATTCACTTCCTCTTCTTGCAGGGTGGTGGGAAGGTGTGTGGGGGGGCTGGGCTATGGAGTAGCAGGGGAAGGTGAGGGGTACAGAGACATACACAGATACGGTTAGACGGATGGCGGGGTGTTGTTTGGGGTGGAGAGATTCGTTCGTTAACAGTGTAACTGTCCTCTGCCTGTAAAATCTGTGATTTGTAAATGATGGAACATGACCAGAGGTGGGTGGAGTAGACTAAAACCATACTGCACAAGAAGTGTTCAAATGAGATCCTGACTCCAGCAGAAATCTAGAGACATGCAGTAAAACCTCCATCATCTATCAGTCTAGGAGCTGAGGTTTGTTAGACCCTATTCATCACTCCTTGAATAATGTTGGCCAAAAAGAAAATATAAAGCTCAAAAGTAAGATGTGAGGCACAGCAAAGCAGTCCAGATCCTAATCCCCCATCACCAGTCTGACTGGGTTCATTCTCAATATAAAGACTGAGGTGTTTATATGTACACAGTGCTCAACAGTCTCATCATCTCCATTTACACACGCACCACAAGTAAACACATCCAAAACGCCACACATGCGTAGAGTACCACTCATTGCAGACGTTACCATGACAATGAGCACCACATGAGTCCAGCGAGAGTGAGACGAGCAGCAGAGTGTTACCTCAGCTTTCAGTTGGCGCACGTCTGTTTTTAAATGCTTTGTTTATTGAACGCTCAGGAAATGTTCACATGTACGTTTTAATGAAGTGAGAGGAAGATTGCACGTCATGCAACATTCTGAGACACATTAACTAGAAGCCAGCACCACACCAGTTTCTTCTCTTCCTCATCTGCCCTATAGTTTGAGTAAACTCACTGTCGTCAGTCTGCTGTTATAGTTCATCCATCCATGTTAATCTGATGAACTGTTTAATAATATGCTAATACCCAGTTTCTGGCTCCCAACATGTTGAATGTTATAAACTTCTACTATGATGCAGATGCACCTGCGCAGACCCTACTTAAACTTTCTGATTGGGAATGTAATCAGATACATGCATTTACATGCCTATTAATCTTCTGTTTAACTGATTATTTACAAGGTTATCTACTCCATTCACTCAGATAGAAACAGTATTTGAAAAGGCCTTAATCAGACTGACCTGTTCAGGTTGGCATGGACGTACTGTTCTGAGCTATTAGTCAGACTAAAAACAGATTTTTAAGATGCATGTAAACGTAACTACTGTGAATGAGTAAAATAAAAGTACATAAGGAACATTTTAAAATACAGGAAAGTACAAGCCCAAGGACATAATAGCACTCGGCTAAGTAAATGTTTGCTACCCACCTCTGTACATGACCACCAATCATGAAACAAGAGTCCGAACAATTTCAGTAAAGCCTACTGAAGGTAGAGCCGTGGCTGACGTGAGTGTGTGCCCAAACCTTTTTCTTCTTCTTGATGTCTCTGTCTGAGTCTGACTCTTCCTCAGACTCTGACTCTGACTCACTGCTCTCTGACTCGCTCTCCTCCTCGCTCTCCGACTCAGAGCCACTTCTCTGCACCCTCCCTCCTTTTCGCTGTCTCTTCTGCTCCTCTCCGCTGCTCTGATCACTGGAAAGGAAAAGGTGTTACACATGTGCACGTTCTTCATGCGAACTGTAGGTTTTCTTGCGTAAGCTGGTAATAACTGTAACGGTGAGCGTGATACGGACCTCTCCGCACTCTCAGGTTTCTTAGGCTTGCTCTTATCTACTTTCTTCTTTTTCTTTGTCCTTTCTTCCTCTTCGTCGTCCTCCTCCTCCTCCTCCTCCGACTCAGACTCCTCTTCACTCTCTTCACTCTCTGAACCAGAGCCACTCTCCTCACTGCCGCTCTCCGACCCGCTACCTGAATCCGACTCTGCAGGGGAGAGAGAGAGAGTGAGAGAGAGAGTGAGAGGAATTAATGTGTTTTAACGTAAAGCAGAATTCACAGCATTGTAACTAATGTGTGTTTCAGAGCCTGGAATGAAGTGCTCCATCACTAAGGGCGAACCACCCATCAAACAAACAGCCCACATGTTTATTGATACTGTACAGTTACAGGCTGCAATAAATGTTATATTTTATGGCTGTGTGCTCCGTGAAGTTTCCCACTGGGTGGCAAACAACAGCTCCATTCATCGTAAACAGCTAAGTCATCCACAAAAGCCTTTTGTCCTGATAGTGTGAATGCTGCTAAGGGGTCTTGTAAAATGAGGAACTAAAGAGAATGCCTAAATGTAACCATACCGCACGCTAAGAGCTCAACAAGATGCTAAACATTATGCAGTACATCAGCAAAGTCCGTCCAGTGTGTTGTATCCTTTGAAACACGGTGTATAACATGTCATTATCAGGCATTGTGCGCCAAATGGTGCCACAGCTCGGTCTCCATAGTTACCACTGTCGGCCGACTCTGTGGGTCCAGATTCTCCCTCCGAGTCGGAGTAGAAAGGTTTTTCCACCTTCTTCTCCTTCCGCTCCTTCCTGCTGGTGCATTTAGTCCACTCTGGAACCTGAGGAAGAGCACAGGACCCTGTCAACGCTCGAGCCACCCGCGCCATCCTGTTAGTGTACAGTGTTAGGGAGAGGTAAGGCACTGCGTGACCATGAATGCCTCTCCCGCCTCTACGGACTGTCTAACGTTTGTTTGCAAAGTACATGCTAATATCTGATTTTGGCATCAACATGCTGCCTGACTAGCTTTCATCTCCTCCTTTCACAGCTGAATCGTCATGTCAGCAAAAGGTGATGCATTCATGGCCACTGGCTACTTATTGTGTACTGGGAAATGTCTCCTTAAAGAATTCCCATCCTAAAAAGGACCAAACGGCCTCCTCTGTCAGGAGTCGGGACAGTGGTTTGGTATGCTGCTGCAAGCAGCGGCTGTGTCCAAAGAAAAAACGAGGGACTTGTAGTTAACAGAGGACTTGCCAACAGGCTACACTACTTCCACGAATGAGGAATGCTGAAGCTACAGAGGAGGGCGGTTGGCACTTTGTGAGGATCCAGCTCTTTAAACGGTAGAGACAGAAAGTGAAGCTGAGCTGGGGTGGCTTTAGGCTGATCTAAGCACTGGACAGACACTAGGCTAGGCTGGGTGAGAAGGGTTACGGCTGGACAGGCGCTAGGCTAGGCTGACTGGCAGAAAGCACTTTGGGTTTGGCACTACACGGATCGAGACTCAAAGAGGCGCAGAGTTCTTTGTGAACTGACAGACTCACGCTGGTTAGAGTCGTGACTCTTTCGAGCAGCCTAATAACCTGGCGGACAGGAAAGAAAGAAAAAAAGAAACGAAAGAATGATGAGGTGAGATGATGAGAAGAAGAGCCCAGAAAAGAACAGAACAGAAAAGGTTTAAAAGGTACACACAAGGATTCAGGTTGCACTTTTCAACATTATACTGCAGGTACATCAGGTGTGAGCCCACGTATAATAAATCTCGACCTCTGTAGTAGGATCTTACTGTAGCTTACATCGTAACACTAATGAAATCTGATCATCGGAACAACTGGTGCTCTACCAACAAAAGAATGTGCTAATGTGCTAAATCATCGCTGTTTGTAGAGAAAAATGTAGTTGAAGTGGATTCTTGGTTATTATAAAGCGTAATGTGTGAGCATCTACTGTGTTTAGTAGCAGTGTTATGGTCGCCTCTGCAATTCAGCAATGGAAGTGCAACAGAAATGGGATGAACTCCGGGGTTTGGAGTGAGATGAGAGAGTTTAACATCGGCCAGCAGCAGATTTCAGAGTAAGGGAGGATTCAAACACACACACACACAAACACACAAAGGAAACACTTGGGTAAAAGGGTAACTGGCTCTAAAATTCTTAACTAATTGAAATTAAAGCTAAACAGTGTTTTCATGATTTCACAAACATCAACCGTTAGGCCTCCTTTAGTAATTTAACATAACTGGCATTACGCTGGCGTACCTAAAGTATCACTTACAAAAGCCTAAACATAGCAAGTGCTGCTGGTATGGACAGAACAAGAGAAAGAGGCAGGAGATAGCGGGAGGAGAAGCCACTGCACGCTAGCTGGCACCTCTCGCCAGTCTCCAAGGAGACCAATTCGTCCCTCAGTGGTGTCTATAGTTTCCTCTTGCTGCAGGATGGGGATGTGTGTAGGGGGGGGTTATAAACAGATAAATAGAAATAGTTAGAGAGGGGAGCAGTCAAGGGGGTGAGGTTCACTCGGTTGTGGTGGTTTGGGGGTGGGAGGGGGGTTGTTTGGGGGGTTGACATTACAAACAACACATCTGACTCCTCTACAAGAAATCTGCAACATGAGTGATGTACGTTATGCATCATGAGTGATATAAAACAAGCCATAAGCACATAAACAAACTCTGCTAAACTGAACAAGGACTAGACACAAATCAAACACAGCCCCCCGCTTTGACCGTCGCATTTGATTTGATCTTAGCCCTTCGGAGTCTCTGAGACGCTGGACATGGAGTGGTACATGTTTTAATGGACTTTTTCAGCGGCCTCAGAAACTGGCCTTCTGTCCACTTCGTCATGTGTCATCATTTCATTCAGGTGTTTTATGACTGCATTCCACAGACAGACTGTGCAAACCTTGACTCAACTCATCGCCAGTCCAGACAATCCTTCTCTGATGTTTTCCAACCTAGTCCGGCTCATATTTTGCTGTAATCTAACTCTATAGAACATCTGTACTAAGTATTTATCACTCCTAATACAGCTTAGATCTACCTGGCTGTCAGTAGTTTAGACTTAGTTTAGATCTACCTGGCTGTCAGTAGTTTAGACTTAGTTTAGATCTACCTGGCTGTCAGTAGTTTAGACTTAGTTTAGATCTACCTGGCTGTCAGTAGTTTAGACTTAGTTTAGATCTACCTGGCTGTCAGTAGTTTAGATTTATTTTAGATCTACCTGGCTGTCAGTAGTTTAGATTTATTTTAGATCTACCTGGCTGTCAGTAGTTTAGACTTAGTTTAGACCTACCTGGCTGTCAGTAGTTTAGATTTAGTTTAGATCTACCTGGTTGTCAGTAGTTTAGATTTAGTTTAGATCTACCTGGCTGTCAGTAGTTTAGATGTAGTTTAGATCTACCTGGCTGTCAGTAGTTTAGATTTAGTTTAGATATACCTAGCTGTCAGTAGTTTAGATTTAGTTTAGATCTACCTGGCTGTCAGTAGTTTAGATTTAGTTTAGATATACCTGGCTGTCAGTAGTTTAGATTTAGTTTAGATATACCTAGCTGTCAGTAGTTTAGATTTAATTTAGATCTACCTGGCTGTCAGTACTTTAGATTTAATTTAGATCTACCTGGCTGTCAGTAGTTTAGATTTAGTTTAGATCTACCTGGCTGTCAGTACTTTAGATTTAATTTAGATCTACCTGGCTGTCAGTAGTTTAGATTTAGTTTAGATATACCTGGCTGTCAGTAGTTTAGATTTAGTTTAGATCTACCTGGCTGTCAGTACTTTAGATTTAGTTTAGATATACCTGGCTGTCAGTAGTTTAGATTTAGTTTAGATATACCTGGCTGTCAGTAGTTTAGATTTAGTTTAGATCTACCTGGCTGTCAGTAGTTTAGATTTAGTTTAGATCTACCTGGCTGTCAGTAGTTTAGATTTAGTTTAGATCTACCTGGCTGTCAGTAGTTTAGATTTAGTTCAGATATACCTGGCTGTCAGTAGTTTAGATTTAGTTTAGATATACCTGGCTGTCAGTAGTTTAGATTTAGTTCAGATATACCTGGCTGTCAGTAGTTTAGATTTAGTTTAGATATACCTGGCTGTCAGTAGTTTAGATTTAGTTCAGATATACCTGGCTGTCAGTAGTTTAGATTTAGTTCAGATATACCTGGCTGTCAGTAGTTTAGATTTAGTTTAGATATACCTGGCTGTCAGTAGTTTAGATTTAGTTCAGATATACCTGGCTGTCAGTAGTTTAGATTTAGTTCAGATATACCTGGCTGTCAGTAGTTTAGATTTAGTTTAGATATACCTGGCTGTCAGTAGTTTAGATTTAGTTCAGATATACCTGGCTGTCAGTAGTTTAGATTTAGTTCAGATCTACCTGGCTGTCAGTAGAACTACTAGCTAATGAGGACCAGGCTCTGTGGTGTCAGCTTGCGCAGTCTGGTGATGAAGGTTGCTGCGCCTTGCTTTAAAAACCTGTAACCTCCTCACTCATGTGATAGGGCATTGTAATGCCCCGGGGGTCTGACACAAATCAGGCAAAGAAAATGGCATTCGCTGTGCCAGGGCAGGTGGTGATCGCTCTGCACTGTGCCCTGTTAAGAAGGATAAGCTCAAAGGTGCTGGGAGCAGAAACTGTGGACTGTCTGATAGACCCTGAAAAGAAGACTGGAAGTGGGTGATTATCTCAGAATTCAGTTTGGTACAACGGTCCTGGACAGCAGAACTTTGTTTGAGTTAAGATTTTAGTCTGGGTATGAAATGCAGGCTTTATGAGGGGTGAAGGGCTCTGTGGGCACTGCTCTTCCAGAGGGCCCAACAGAAGACTGGCATGGATGGTATGGTATGGAGATGCCCAGAAGGCATCAGAGAAGGCCTGACGCTGAGCACGAGGACTATGCAGTAATACAGTCTATCAGCTCTCTCTTTACAGAAGTGGAGCCGGCTAATTTCTCAACACTCAAAGCATAACTGTCCTCCTTCATGTGGCATAGCAACGAAATATCCTGTGACTCTTTGCTGTCCTTCCATAAGACCCACGATCTAACAGGAGCGCAAGATGAGGGGCTGAGAGCCAACTGGAATGCAGGATGCGTGACTATGCGTGATGAGGGTGGAGTTACGCTGATGAGCGAGGAGAGAGGTTAGAAAAACGTGAGCCGATTTTTGCCGGGGGTAATTTTTTGGTCTGAGGTGTCCTGCATGTTGGGGCTTCCTCTGGTGGGGCGCAGGAGCAGTGCCCACAGGCCTTAGCCCCGGGGCCCTGCCTCTGAGAGTAACTGTTCCCCCTGCACGCACAGAATCCTTCACCTCCACGTTGCGCACGGAGGGGTCGGGCGCCGACTCGGGCCAGTCAGGCAGCTCCTGGTAGCCGCCTGCTTTGGCATTCAGCAGGTGAGACAGCGAGCCCAGCTGGAAATGGTCTCTGTCTGTAAGGAGGACACGCACACAACACACGAGAGATCGCAAATCAGCTTCAGACTTCCTTGTTGCAGTAAAAACATAACAACAGTATTCTTTCTCTTCTTCTGGCTTATATATACACAACGAGTCACCTCGCATGCTAGATTTGGCTAACACAACCCTCGCCAAGCACCTGGGCTTAGGTTGGGACAACACACACTCACACCTACAGGCAATTTAGAGTGACCCATCAGCCTAACACCCACTCAAGCACGGGGAGAACATGCAAACTCCACACAGACTGGGAACTGAACCCAGATCGTTTTGCTGTGAGGCACCAGTGCTGACCACTACACCACCGTGCCAGCCGCAAAAACATAACAACAGTATAGGATGTAAAAAAGTAGAAAAGCAGCAGAAGCTGATTTTTAAGTGTTTGTGTGATTTGCAGTGATAAAAAAAATATTAATCTGATCTATTTATCCATCTGAAGTATTCATTCTTAAATCAGTTGAAACAATTTGGGGCTTCCAGCTTTGCAATATCCACTTCCTCTCAGGTAGGCATTAAAATTTCCTTATTATTTAGAACAGGTGTGTTAGAGCAGGGAACACACGACACTGCAGTAGAGCGAGCGCTCTATGACCACAGACACACAGACCCTTAGTAGACTATAAACATGTCCTCGATAATAACAATAGGCAAAGCATATGTGAACCTTATAGTGGCACAGTGCTGCCAAGCAGATTGAAAAATAAACCCATCAGCAAGTCGTCTCATAATAAGACAATTATTAATATTATTAAAACGCCAATATTAAAATACTAGAAAGTTAAAAATTCCGCATTTTAGTGACACAAGTTAATGCCACAGTATCTGTTGACTGACTGTTTCTGACTTGACCCAGTGGTGCACCTGAGTATATTAATCACATTTGACTTCATACTTTGCTTAAATCACAGCGAAATCTTAAGGCCAGTAACTGCCGCACATGACATAAGCTCCTACATTAATGTAGCCTTTTACACGTGTCACAAAAAAGATGCTTTTAGACTTATTATTATGTGTTTTATTTCTATATTCCATGACAAAAACTAGAGTTTCTGTTCATCATATGAGTCCAAGTGCCATGTGAAATTACGGGCTGGGATTCCTGTACAGCCTTTTTGTGTCTCAACTCGACTCCCTGTTGATATAAAGCTTCTAATAAAAACCTGATCGTGTCTTGCATGATAACAATCCCAGTTTACAGACAATGTGTTATTATCTTAATAACATTGTTAGTTGTAATCATAAAGCTAGGCATGTTGTTTAAAATGCTAAAGTAGGAATAACGCAGTTTCTTAAGTCTGCATAAATATAGATTTGAGGATCCTTTGCAGTGTTAGGATACTTAACCAAACATACTAATACCAGCTGTGATTCCACTGTGATTAAAGTAAAATTCTGCTTTACAGCTTTACAGCTCACCATAACAAGACACTTTCTTCTAATTATGACATACGTTGTTTTATTTTCTCATCATAACAAGATGCTTGTAATTACAACACATGTCATTCTAACACACGTCGTTTTCGTTCTATTTTCTGCTAATAACTACTCGCCAGAGGGTTTGTATTTTCTTCTGCTTGGCAGTAATTTGTCCCCGTACAAACTAGCATTACAGTGGCAAATAAAAAAAAGCCACCAGAAGATGATATGCGGAGCACGTTGCACAGGCATTCCAAATGCCGAGACCCCAGTGGCTGTTGCATTACCTTTGAACGGAGACTCCAGCACAGGTGCAGGTTTGAGAGCAAGGAAAAGTTTCTTGGCATATTTGCTCAGAGCTCCACTTTTGTCGGTGGGGACAATGAGCTGGCGGATGAACCGTGCGCGGTCCCTGATGTCATAGTTCTGGTCATACTTCGCCAAGTTGAGCACATACTGTGTAAGGAGCTTAGTCTGAACATCAAGGGAGAGAAAGTGTGAGAAAGAAAGAGAGGGAGAGAGAGAGAGAGTGAGAGAGAGAATAAGAGGGATGAAGCAACTGAGTGTAAAAGCCCAGCAGATGTGTGTGTATGTGTGTGTCACTGTCTGGGTGATGTGACAGACAGACTGACTTGGTCATGCTCGATAGAACGATGACTCACTTGCGTTTCAGGGCTGTCTCTCTGTCTGCATACCCCAGTGGGACCACCAATTACGTTGGGGGAACCTCAGAACATTCTCATATGTACACTTCATTTAATGTGCATCTCATTCCAGTAGCTGGCCACGCAGTCACACAGCTACTTCCCCCACACAGGCAACACAAGCCGGCGCTTGAAGGTTTCGGTTTACCGTAAAGGGCTGTGTTGGGGAAGGTGCTGCTCTTTTGTTGTGACAGCATATTGTTAGTGTACTCGACACTCGAGTACTCGAGTTTCACTTTTACAGAAATGGTTTAAGTTGCGGTTTATTGAGTTGTTATTATCAAGAAGGAACAATAAGCAGCTGAAATGGAAAATTCAGATACGGAGCTCACTTCAGCTTCATTACTCTGTTGGAGTTAAAAAAGCTAAAAGCTAATTGGCTGATGTTATTCTGCTGTATGTAATTCTGAGCAAGTGTTGGTTCATTTCTCTTTTAGATCAGCACCGCAGAGTGATTGACATTTGTAATACAGGTTTTAGAACCACGCCTGACTATATCTATTTTATTCCGTGTGTCTGATGTGTTGTGTTATTGTTAAACATGCATGAACATGCTCGTTATATTAAGGTGGACTATTAAGTCATACATGTGAATGTTCTGAGAGGGGGTACGATGTACAATGTGTGTCTGAGAGGGGGTATGCAGCAGGAGATTTAAAGTCTGATGGGGGGGGATGGTCCTTTTGTTGTCAAATGAAATGCCCACATACAATCAGTACTACAATACAATACTGTATAATTACTGTGCTGTGATGTGACTGGGTGGTTACCATTCAGAACCTTGGACAGCACCACTGAAGCGGTCACTGGAAAAACACAGTGGGGCTTGACTCAATGCAAAAAAGCCCCTAATCACCTGTAAGTGGCAGATTTTAGACTTCAGGCTCGCACCTGTTTGGAGTTGGTCAGGTAGAGTTTGGCGGCCAGGTTGATGATCTGCAGCTTGACAATGTCCTCCTCGTTGGTGAAGGTCTTGGCCATCTTCCGCAGAACGTCAGGAGCAATTTTAGGTACGTGTTCACAGTACTCGCCGATCAGCCACAGGATGCTGGCTCTCGCCATCGGCACCTAAGGAGGAGATGAAAAGGAGCTTGTTAGAACCTCGTCCTAAAGCCTGTTAAAGGTCTTATCTGTATTTATCTGTATTTATCTGTATTTATCTGTATTTATCTGTATTTCTTGCTCTGTTGTAACTGCTACTGCCTTACATGTTATTTGGTCTGAATGTAAAAGGCTTTATTAATTTTTATTAATATACTGCTTCTGTTACTTACTGTTACTACTGTTATACCTGTTTGGAATTTAATTCACAAGTATGTTCAATAAACCATACAAAAAGAATACAGAGCAATGAAATAACACTGTAAACCCAAACATGTAGGACATCTTCACAGAAAACACAAACAGAAAACAGAAAAAGGGTTGCACCGACCCTGATACCAAACATTCACAGACTTTTAAACGTCTGCAGTGTAGCTTACCACGCAGCAGTAAAAGTAATCTACAAATAGAAGTGTGCAAACACTGTATAATAAATCAACAGGCGCACTGCATCACCTCGCAACAGTGGGGGGCCTGAACAAAGGGGATACAGGTTTTCTCTAGAAGTGATCTGCAGATACCTACCTGTATGTTGTCTGTGAGCTTGGCCATATGTTTGATGATGTCGCTGTGCTGCTCGGGCTGCATCTGCAGGAGCTTCTTAATCACCACCACTGACTCGGCTACCACCAGCTCTGTAGACAGAGTGTAACTTGTAAAACTATATTTTCCACATGACATTCCAACTTCAACGCTTCTTCTCAATCTGTAACCATCTCTGCGCAGTCACACACACACTCACCATCTCTGTTTGACAGGAGTTGGACCAGACCATTGAGGCATGTGTCTCTCACCTCCCCGATATTAGTGGCACAGCGGCCAATGGCCTGGATTGTGGCTGCCACAAAGTCCTTATCCATGCTTTTGATGTAGGTCTATGTAGATCAACACAGACAGTGACCATTACCATGTATATCAGCTAGGCCTTCATTTGACCTTCACCTGCACTGCCATAGGTTTCTTACCTGGAACTCTCTCAGAATGGTCGATATGTTAGTTTCATTTGCCAGATTTGTTAAAACTTCGAGCTGCAATGTTCACATTGAAAGAGAAACAACATAAACAACCAGTGATCCACTGTGAAAGCGTATCAAAGCATAAAACACACTGAGTCGTTTCAGAGTGTTTAATCACCTTGAGTATCTTGATCTGAGTGGGATCAGTGGACCGGATATAGAAGCTCTTCAGGTACGGCTCGAACATCCCCTGCAGCAAAAAAACCAAACAAATGCTGTTTTAACCAGGAAGAAATGAACATTGATTAAAATAGTCTAGCAGTTACGTCCACTGTGAAAGAACAGCATTAAACATGTCTAGAAAAAGGATGACAAGTTTAAAAGGCTCGGAAGATCACGAAGAAATGCTCAACGTCTATCAGTTTCCTGTTTAGGTCTTCTTTGTTGTGGAGGACTTCAGCATGACTCAGCATGACTGCTCCATGACACACGTCTTTCTACAATGCTGCTCGTGCAACACTTGAGGGATTACAAACACGCTTACAGGAGCCCGTTGACTGATCAGTTCTATTCTAGCAACAATCCAATCCAAGGAACGACCCTAATCAGACTTCGTCAGCCGTAAAATACATATCTAAAACACTTCCTGCTGTACTGTACGGTCTGAAGAGCACTAAGTGAGGTGAATGGATAACTCACCCTTCTTTTGATGGTCATGGTAGCAACGTTTTGTAGAACTACATACTGAACTTCACTGCAGAGAAAAATGAAGAAAGAACATTATAAAACTCAACGAAACCAGAAAGTGAAGCATATATAATAGTAAATGACTAAACTCACATTTATATTCACAGAATCACAAAATGTGTTTCACATCACAGCAAGGACGGAGGCTAGTGGGGGCTTAAGCTCGAACCCCATTACCTTCAGATTGTACACCATCTTGCTTGGTGTGTATAATAACTGTATTTCAACTGTAGTTTATATTCCGTCATTCTTTAATATCAGTTTCAATGAGATGAGGCTCAGCCTCACTCTGGGAATACACAACTGGCTTTGAGCTTTCTTTGAGAAGCTCAAAGCTCTTGGAAGACTGCGTATGGTTCTCTTTAGTAACTCCCACCTGACACCCATTAACATAGCACTGCAAAGCTCACAGATAAAATGAAGATAAAGGGTGTGTCTCAAAACCTAGTGAGCTCCTACATAGACAGCATTTTACGTCATAGTATGCGCTCCCGACATGTAGGTTGTCCCAATTCTTAGATACCTGAAACGTGCTGTCTACAGAGGCACCTTATTTTGGCCTGATTTTAAGGAAGCATCGGAAGCCTCCTCAGCCACTAAGGCAATCCCATGATGCAACGCAGGCAAATCTAGGAGCAGTGAAGTCGTTTAAAATGTGAGTTATTTCGATTCTCTCTGGTGTTTTAATGTGTTTCTTGTCATATAATCACCTTTAGCATTTATACTAGCCTTTAGCATTTATACTAGCCTTTAGCATTTATGCTAGCGGATTTTTAAGCCTCGGGCTATTATTTTGGATGCCGGCTGGTAACTTAGCAACCAGCTGAACCACCTGTTGCGTGCTGCAGTGGGCGGGAACAAGCCGTGACGTAGTTGCTCTCTAACTAGATCGTCTCAATAATCTGTTTTATGAGGAGATTTCAGACAAAACGCTGCTACTTAAACAGCTGCCTACCCAGTCAGTGCCTACTTACACAGCTCACTAGGGTTTGAGACACACCCCCTATCTTTAAGAAGGAGACACATAAAAAAAAATATGGTTGTTTTCAGCATGAAACAAAATGTCAGCAATAGGGAGTGTTATACATTTTCATTACTGGGACAAAACAGGGAGACAGGGAGTAAAAAAAAAAAAAGCTGATGCCCTGGTCTTCGGCCTCAGGTATCCTGGTCTCACTTTATGGTGCAGACAATGCCAGAACTCAAGAGCTGACAAACAGCAGTGTCACTCCCTTTAGAGCCCAAGGCCAACGCAATCTCATCCTGACATTGCTCTGGCACTGACTGATGACCTCGTCATTGTGCATTTGGCCTCAACAGTCTCATGGAAAGTTTACAACCACTGAATTAACAGAGTCGTCCAAGAGGAAAGCACTCGTTCCATCTCTGTTCTCCTTTCACTGACCTGTGGCTCCTCATCAGCCTCACCAGAGCCTTCGCAATCACACCGACCTCGGCTTTTGGAGCGAGGTGGAAATACAGCTGAGCCACTGCCATCACCACCTACAGAGGAAAACAGAGAGATAGTTTGATGTGCCAGTATAGAGTAAATCTCTATAAATTAATTGCGGCAACAATGTTATTGTTCCATGTTTACTACACTATGTGTGTTTATGCATTAATATTGTACTGACTGCAGCGTTGCGGCTCTGGAGCAAGGGTTTGGTGTTTCTGAGCAGCAGTCTGTGGTCAGGGTCCATAACGTAGGGCTTCCTCTTGGCCAGAGCGGCCGCCTCAGCCTTTTTCTCTTCATCATCATCTTCATCATCATCAGAACCATAAAAAGCCTTCTCTCCTCCCTCTTCCAGAAGTGACTCCTATGGCGTACACACCAGAAAATAACATAATGACAGACATAGTACATCTACGATGACGGCAACAAAAGAAAAAAGAAAAGAGGTGGAGACGTCCGCGACTTACGTTAATGTTGGGGTTGAGAAACTGGGTCCTGGCGTAGCGGGTGAGCATGTTAATGATGACCACCTGACCCCACTCCTCCACGTCGATCAGCAGATTGCAGAGTTTACGGTAGTTCTTATGGATCAGATCGATCCGCTCCGGACACACTTCCTCAAACGCCATCACCACACTGCCTGCTACCAACTACACAACAGCCGACAAGCATACGCACATATTAATGTACAGAATGAATGATGCTAAACTGTAATCATATAAGTACCACCAACTGCACCTACAGTCGTTTTATCAGCCAGCAGCTTCTCAATAACTTCAATCAGCTGGTCTTTCTGTTCAGGGTCCAGGCTGCAAACAGAGACAGACACACAGACAGAACTAGAGTCTCTAACACTGTGTGCAGGTACATGACTTGAAGGTGGCACTCGATTTCAAATAACAGGTTTGAACAGCTTCTAAACACAACACACTGTTATCTGGCCAGTCCTTGAATCTAAGTGTTATGGTCAGCATCTAATCATGCTTATATGGTCTAAACCAGAAGGACAAAGATGTCTGTGTTGAAGAAGAGATCTCACTGTGATTACTTGTTTCTTTCGAAATGCAGTACAACCTCAAATCCCATACAGATGGACAGTATGGACAGATGGACAGTATGGAAAATTTAAACTGAAAATAGTGATCTGCAGCTTATTTTTAACCTGTATTACATTGAAAACACTACAACACATTATTTTGATGTTTTTCTACATGAATTTAGTTTTTTTCAAACACATTTCGATTCTTGTAACCTATTTTAAAAATTGGGACAGTGCAGCATTTACTAATCTGAAACGTTCACAACACTAAAAGGATATTTAATGACTGAACACCAAGTGATACAGCGCTTCAGGTGTAATTGTGTCCCATTTCTACTAACATGTGCAACAGTACAGGGTCTACAACTTCTCTGCACCACAAGTTCTCTACAGGGAACAGGTCTATAAGCAGGTCAGTCCAGAACCCACACCCTCTTCTTCTGCAGCCATGCCTTTGTAATGTATGCAGAATGTGGTTTTGCATTGTCCTCTTAAAATATACATGAGCGTCCCTGGATACAGTCTAAGATATATAGTCTTGAAGCTGTTGGCCCAAAATCTACTTGTACTTAAATCTAATGTACTTCTTGCATTTGTTTATCAGTATTTTCTATACCGTCCCACTTTGATGATTTGCGGTTGTACTAAAAGGTCTGCTTGGTCTTTCAGGGTGGTTGTGGGTTTTAGGGAGAAACACAAAAGTAAAGTAATGAGTAGTGAGATGATTTTAATCTAGGAAGTAAGTAAGTAAGTAAGGTAATATATTTTTATAGAAGTAATTTGTAATTGATTGCTTTCTTGATCAACTAGCCCAGCACTGGTTATGGATATGCTGTGCAGTAGACTCATTAGACTGCTACCTGTAGAGTTTGGGGATGGCGTGTGCGGCTGTCTTGCGGACGTATGGAGACATATCAGAGGCAGCCTCTTTAATAGCCAACATCATAATGGGCACGATGATAGTGACTCGGATACTGGACAGAACACGTAAGGCGCTTGCACGAATGAGCTGATTAGGATCCTGTAAGTTTGGGAAAAAGAGGGAAAAATGAGAAATACATTATGGTATCAAGCTTATACATTACTAATCCCATAAACAAGTGATTCCTGATCCTGGTGCTGGAGTGACCTTATACATTATAGCATGGCTTGGCTATTACTTAACTGAACACATCAGCTATTAAGAAGCCCTTTGTGGGGTTGTGCTCCACGTGTCACAGGAGAAAATCAAAGCAGATGCTCTGCAGCACCAGGAAAACACTGGACTGTGGAGAGAAGTCATGTCCTCACATTGTCACTAGATGGCGTTTCCACCATGTGGACATCTCCAAAGCTATTGCATAGTCATGTACGATGACTGTGCGTGACTAGAAGGCTTTCTGTCACACAGTCAGGGCGCTGTAGGGCTCAGTGGAGAGAGGGATCATACAGATAGCTGAGCTGTAAGCCTCAGCTTAAAGTTTGCTTTGGCTGAGTAAGAAATACATCATCGTGATGATGATGCAGCAACCTCAGATGACTTAAGAGAGAACACGTTAACAGAAAACAGATTTTTTTAAGTCAGCGTGTTACAATCTTCAAACATTACTGTTAGTTAACCCTTAGTTAACTCTCTAAGCATATTAAGGTTTTTTAAGGTTATAAATGTCCATGCTGTAAATTAGAAGGTTATGTTGCTGTAAGAGGGGTAAATATTATTAGGGGTTTAATGTGCAGAGCAAAGGGGCATACCTTGAGTCCTCGCTGGAATGTAGAGATGGAGAGCAGAGCCAAATCCTGCTGCTCCTCAGCATAGCGCACTAGGTACACGTACACTAGCTTCTTTACCTGTGACAGGAGATCAAACATTAGGAACTACACATTTACAAATGCTCTGCTCTAATATACTGCTGTGGGTAGTGGAGCCAAAACCCAGTATTAGAGTCACATTACTTAAATACCGACTTTAATTGAAGTAGAGAAATAAAAACATCTAGCATTTATCTCTGTACGTTAAGATTATTCTTCTGTTTCTGAGGGTTTTTCAGTCTGACATGAAGTGTTAAATGCTGAGACTTGTTGCAACAGCTGTATGTAGGTGCAAATGTAATTATTATGTGTTTTTTTACTTAAAAGTCACCGCATTACTAAATCAAAATGGGTTGCACAACACAAACTGAGGTTAGTGTTACTAAAGCAGGTGTAAGCTGAGCGAGGAATCAGACAGAACAAAAAAAGACTAAAAAATGTAATTAAAATTAATACAAAGACAACACATCACTGTTGAAACTAAAAATGTATAGTTTGCTTGAAAACATTCATGCTCGTTTTGATTTTGAGACAGAATGTGGGATTCTGAAAAGTTGGGATTGGTTTAAGTTTAGCACTGTCTGCCGCCACCTCTTCTTTTAACATCGCTCTGTAAGTGTTTGAGAACCGAGGAGAAAAACTGCTGTAGTTCTGAAAGTGTAATGTTTTCTGTTCTTGCTTGATACGGATTTGTACGTGTGGCATTTTGCTTTTAAATCTATGCTAACTGAGTGTTTATGGTTAAGACACCTTTAACACTGAATACTATTTGCTACGGTTTCATTTTCAGCTTCTATAATGATGTTAGTTTAAACAGTCAGCTCCAAACATCCACCTACATCCACAGCTCCAGTTCAGTGTGACAGTGTTTACATGCGTATGCAGAAGTTGTATGTGTTCAGCTTTATTCACTTCAACTGTTTAGGGAAATAAACTTGTTTGTGTAATTCTCTACTATACTGGACAGTTTCTTCACTGAACACTGGCAGCTCCATGGCAGCAAAACTACTGACTGTTTCCGTACGGCATGTTACAGTGTTTATCACTATTAGTTAGTTGTTACTAGGGTTACTAGTGACTAAGACATGACTGGTGCTGCAACTAAATTTAGTACAAGTATAGTTTGAAACTAACTAGTGTTAACTAAGGACTTAGTGAAGATTTTACAAACAAACTTACTTAAACTTACACAAAAGCCCCTGCAATCCAGTCGAAGTGCTGAACTAACAGAGTAGGATCAAATTAAACCCCCAAAAGGAGAAAAGGAATGGCTGAAGTGCAACATAATAAAGAGTAGGTTACTTTCCCCATAGATAGACTTCAGTAAAAGTAATATCACTTGAAAACCCTCTGTAGTACAAAGTAATCACATTTTACTGACATGCAACTAAATAGATGTACCATTACTAATGATCAACATCCTCGCTCACACTCACACACTCATACACACATACACACTCGTACACACACACACAACCCTTACATAATTTGAGAATGGCCAAACCACTAATGAGGCTTGTAATAAGCTCTTATGATTCAGTACAGCAGCTGAGTAATCACACAAAGTCAAAAAGGTTACTGAGGAGCTGCTACACATGAATATGTGATTTTTCAGACTCTCTAAAAATTTCACCCTTTTGCCACATTCCTGCTACTCCTCTCACTTTACAATATTTACCTGCACTGGTGTAGCGCAGCAGCGTCAACACTCACTCACAGTCCTCCTCTCAAACTCACCTCTATGTTCTTGCAGGCCACGTTCTTCACTACAGCAGGGAAGAGATCAGATGCATTTTTGCCTCTCGCAATCATCTACGGCAATAAAGAAGAGAAACAGAAGAACAGCTTCAATCAGAGAACGCCACGATACTCCGGATGGCAATCCTGCGGCGCGCTGTGAGCCGTTGCTTACAAACTGTCAGCAATGGGACCCGTTATTACGCGTGTGAACTGCCGCTGGCGATGGTGCATGCTGTATATGGTACTGCAGGCACTGAATAGATTTATGTTGTAAATTGCACGGCCATAAAGAAATCCCACTGCACGTTTATGCAGCCGGCATTATGATTACACGCCGAAGGGGCTGTGCGGCTGAAACAAAGGCTAACATCTCAGTTTATGGCCCTCAGTGAGCCGTGACAGTAAAACAGTGAGACAGAGAAAAGATTGCAGAGAGAGAGAGAGAGAGAGAGAGAGAGAGAGAGAGAGAGAGAGAGAGAGAGAGAGAGAGAGAGAGAGAGAGAGAGAGAGAGAGAGAGATCCAACCAAAATGACTGTGTCAGCCGCTCCTGATGGATAGTGAATTTGGGGCTTGTTAAAGTACCATGTTCTGATCTATGACTCTTCCAACGGAGCAATTTCTACTCCAATGAAGGAAAATACAAAACTGGCCTCAGATCTGTGAATAAAGTCTACTACATAGAAATCCATTCTGTACAGGTAGTTGTGTTCCCCCTTAGTTCTTAGTTGCATTTCCACAAAATGATTGAGATGTGAAGTCATTCGGTTAGATATGCAGTTCTCCGTTCTAGATAAACGTCTGTTCACAGTGATGGTGATGGGAATCAGACGTCTGAAGGGTTGAAAACGTTATTTAATGAAGTGGTTATGAATACACAGCTTGATGCCTAATATATTGTTTTAAACAGACTGTGGCCTGATAGTGGACTTGCGGTAGAGACGTGCACACGGAGTGGAGGGCAAACTGTCTCCAAAGAAAACATTACTGCTGCTGCTCACTGTAATCATGTTCACTGGTGGTTTGGGAAAGTTAATAAAGTGTCTATATTTGTATTCCAGATATTGCACCCCATAGTTCCTATCACCACCACAACAAAGAAATTAGAATCAACAAACATCACTAAAATAAACCGTTTCACATCAGACCAGCCTGACCAGACTTTGTTTACATGACTGAGCTGTGCAGAAAGACTGGTGCCATTCCCATTTTAGGTCTAATTATATGAGGTCGTTCCCAGGAGAATAATACATACCGTATTTGTGCCTTTTCTTATCTTCAGTTATGTAAACAGAATTAAATAAACCCTGAGGGTAACAAGTACAGTGTATCTTTATTTATATATACAGTGGTGTGAAAAAGTGTTTACGCCCTTCCTGATTTCCTGATTCTTTGCATGTTTGTCACACTTAAATGTTTCAGAACATCAAACCAATTTAAATATTAGTCAAAGACAACACAGGTAAACACAAAATGCTATTTTTAAATGAAGGTGTTTATTATTAAGGGAGGAAAAAAAAAAAAACCTACATGGCCCTAAGTGATTGCCCCCTTGTTAAAATATACCGTCACTGTGGTTTCTGACACCTGAGTACACTGTCTCTCGCCACCCAGGCCTGATTATTGCCACACCTGTTCTCAATCAAGACATCACTTAAACAGGACCTGCCTGACAAAGTGAAGTCCACCAAAAGGTCCTTAAAAGCTACACATCATGCCGAAATTCAGAAAAATTGAGAAAGAAGGTAAGTGAGAGCTATCAGTCTTAAAAGGGTTATAAAGCCATTTCCAAAGCTTTGGGAATCCAGCGAACCACCGTGAGAGCCATTGTCCACAAATGGCGAAGACATGGAACAGTGGTGAACCTTCCCAGGAGTGGCCGGACGCCCAAAATTACCGCAAGAGAGCAGCGACAACTCATCCAAGAGGTCACAAAAGACCCCACAACAACATCCAAAGAACTGCAGGCCTCACTTGCCTCTGTTAAGGTCAGTGTTCATGCCTGCATCAGGGCCTGGAAGACTTGCTGTGATAAATGGAACTATGAATTCTGCTGTCTACCAAAAGATGAAGGAGAATGTGCGACCATCTGTTCGTGACCTCAAGCTGAAACGAACGAACTTGGGTTCTGCAGCAGGACAATGATCCAAAACACACCAGCAAGTCCACCTCTGAATTGCTGAAGAAAAACAAAATGAAGACTTTGGAGTGGCCTAGTCAAAGTCCTGACCTGAATCCAATTGAGATGCTGTGACATGACCTTAAAGAGGCAGTTCATGTTTGAAAACCCTCCAATGTGGCTGAATAACAATTCTGTGAAGATGAGTGGGCCAAAATTCCTCCACAACACTGTAAAAGACTCATTGCAAGTTATCGCAAACGCTTGGTTGCAGTTGTTGCTGCTAAGGGTGGCCAGACCAGCTATTAGGTTTAGGGGGCAATCACTTTTTCACACAGGGCCATGTAGGTTTGGATTTTTTTTCTCCCTTAATAATAAACACCTTCATTTAAAAATATCTCGTTGTCCAATGAAAAACATGCATTTCCAAAATTGCAACTTTACAGGAAAGACCAAAAATATACTTAATATTATATTAATTATATTAATATTAATATACAAAAATATACTGTAAGTCAATGTAACCAAAAATTTTTTCCAGGTTGTTTTGGAGAACCTCTATTGGTCACTGGCGTGTTCAAATGATGTAGAAAACTCTAAATCAACAAAAATGGATGTTTTTATTGGACAGCGACGAAATATATATACTTTCATTGGGTTTTTGCAGAAGGAGGCTCTCGAAGCCTACCACCACAGCCCGGCGCTAACAGGCCCTAACCTGCTGACCCAGTTGTTTTTCCATCTCTTTGTAATTGTTGAGGTTAGATTCAAGAACAGAAAGTGGATGAGCTCTAACAGGTGCTCTCAACCTGTCGCTAATTCCACCGCGTCCCGCTCTGGTTCCGCTAATGGAAACTGAGTCAGGCCGGCATTTCTTTTTCTCCCCTCTGCTTCATCCGATGAATATTTCAGCCGTTAGCTGCTCCTCTGCAACCCTGAGAATCTGACACCGGGAATGAATATTTAACACCAGGCTGTGCAATCCCCCCCTCTCCTAGCGCTGTCCTATTTAATATCACGACATCGCAGCAAAGCCTTCTGTGTGCCGTGGCAACTGCGCCTAGCAGCATCAAAATTCAGCTCCAGCGCCCGCCATAAACCCCCGACATCCTGCAAGAAACAAATCGCTCCTGCATGAACTTGGAGCGAACACCTCACCCTGTTCCAGGATTAAAGCGTCTTTATCTACAGAGCGTACGGCTACGCCTCGCCCTTATCTCTTAATTCAGGCGCCTGATGTCATGCATATTTTAATCTAATCGTATTCATATTAGCGTCTATAATGTCAGCGGAAGAAAAGAAGTGTGTTTACACGGCTGGCAGCTAATTTGCACAGTCAACACTGCATTCTTAAAAAACAAATGATCTCTAAATGAGCTCTGACCTCAGTGGACTCGCCAGTGAAAATGAAACACTTCTTTCAAAATATAAATAGAATACAGAACATATTTTTAATATATATATATATTTTTATTTTATTTTATTTTTTTTACTGCCCTGATGCAGTCGGAGGTCTAATGGGTTCAGGCCGTGCCAGCAAGCTTGATATAGTACGTCTGTATGGAGCTTAACTCACAGCCCACTGCCTGGGTTTGCTCACTAAAGCCATAAAGCACCAGCTGACAGCCCTGCTTCAGTGAGCATAATGGCCTGGCTTTTATATCTAGGACCTTAAATAATAAACGGAGGTCAACATTTCCATGCAGACCCAGGACGAGTCAGACCGCCATACCCCCCCACAAAAGAGACCAGTGCTGCATTAAAAACTACAGGGCAATGTAGATCTATTAACAGGTTCCAGTCTCGTCCAGTGAGCAGATGCATTTAGAGCACAGACACAACAATAAGACGTGTCTGCATCTGTTTCATACTGGCAGTTCTTCCTGAGAGCTCAGAAGTCTAGATTAATAGCAACGCCAGGCTGGATATATTCGCTCGCTGCATGTGATCCTCCCTCAGGGCTGACTTCCATTTCATTATACGCAGACAGCCAATACACTGAAATGATTGAAAAGGACTTGAGTGATTCAATTTGAACACTTGTGCGCTCCTGTGAAAGGTCATTTAGCTGATAAATAAGCTGACAACAAAATAAACAACAGCAAGCCTGAGCTATGGTTTAGCCTGAGCACCGTAAGCAGTTTTTAACCATCTTAACTTTTACTTTGAGGCTCAAACTGATTTTTTTTAAAAAGGGAAGCATGGTTTCTTTTCATGGGGCATTTTAGTCTACAAGCATTTGCTATTTATATGTATGCAATATGTTATTCGTCACATTTTGCAGCATGCTCATCACAGTGCTGTAGCTTTTTTTGTATTTGTGTTCAACAGCGTTCTCTCACTACAATACCCAGCATGCATTTAGGGGTGTGCAATATATATAATCTACGATAATATCTGAATTGGCGTGTTAACGATGCGTGAGCTGACGTGATCGAGTACGCTACTGACCAGGGAAAAAACAACAATCAGAACGCCTCGACTCCACGCACTTTAGTACAGGCTGCTGCGAGTGCGCATTAAGAGTGATAACATAGGCTAAAGTTAGCATAGCTGCCTAAACTGTACACCTAAAGCTCAAAACGAGTGAACTCGCTGTGTCAGGGGAAGAAACTCAGACACCGCCAGCCTCGTTGTCTACCGCCTTAGATTGAACTCCTAGGCGAGGGTCATTTTCACTCTCGTAGAGCTGGTTTGGATTTGAAAAGACTGACGTTGTCTAGACTTTGTAAGAAAGCAGTCGTTAAAGATCGCTCGACACCTAACCTGTTCCATCACCTCCCAACAAACCACCGCACAGAGTATGAGGAGTATGAAGAGCTTTGGGAGCGCGCTGTCTAAGACAAGCCTAAATCAGCTCAGAAGTCCAGCAAAACACACACTTTTTTTCACTAAAAATTCACTAAAAATGTGCCTTTGCCCGATTAAGTGGGGATTGGCTCCAATTGGCTCCAGCCCCCGCGTGACCCTGACTAGCGGAATAAAGCGGAAGATAATGGATGGATGGATAGATGGATATTAACATCCTTTAAGAATTGAAAGCTAGTAAAATATAAGACTTTTACAAACATATTTTAAAATAATATATCGTTTATTATCGTCATCATACGTCATCATGCAGACCAAAAAAACAAATTTTGAACAGCTCGCTCTCATGTATCTGCCCCAGAATACTCTTCAAAAGTTTCTCACAAGCTTAAACTATATCATCAGAGGGAGGGGCTTCCGAGTCTTTAACCTGGAAATCTCGAGATACGATGAAATCAAGTCAAGTTAAGGGTTAAAGAAACAGTGACAGCCACTATGTACAATATATATATGTTGGAGTGGAGCTGAAAATGGAATACAAATGGATTTCTAGTGGTCAGAGGTTTAAACACAATACACAATGATTCACTGTCTGGCAGGAATATTTGCGTGTAAACTGTTAATTAAGAATCAATCGTTTGTTTTGATACGTATATATATGGACAGAGAGAGAGAGAGAGAGAGAGAGAGAGAAAGAGAGAGAGAAAGAGAGAGATTGATGGACAATTTAACACAAAATATATACACATTCATTTCCAAATATACAGTTGTAATAACAGTAGTATAAGCTATGAAATAATGAAATAAAGGCTATGATATATAGAGATGTACTACTGTGGTTATGCTGTAGCAGGCGAGTAGGCATGTTTACAACAGGTGCAGTAAATATTTCCTTCTTGGCCAGAGTGCCGCCGTAATGGGGATTTCACTTACACTAAATTGAGTAAAAGTCTCAGTACAGTCTTGTATACTCACGGCAACAATCCTTTTCATGGCCTCCAGTTTCAGAGAGTCTTTGTTGCTGTCCAGCATCTCCTTCAAATCGTCGTGCCTGAAGAATTAAAGCAAAATTCCATTAACACACACAGAAGCTACAGGTAAGCCTTTCTTTTCATGTCCATCATAAGCTCCACCACCCATTTCTCTCTTTTCTCTGTTTTTATCCTGGCAGGAGAACTCTTCACATTGGGGGCACTTATCACTTTAAATGGGGGGAATAAGAATGACTAATGGAGATGTACGGAGCTGTAACCCCTTTTAACTGTATAATAACAAAGCAACTGCTTTCAGCTTCTCACAGAGAGACTGGAGACGCAGCAAATGGACCTTGAGGGCTGTAAAGAGTTGTACAATGCGTGTGGTGGTTTAGACGGCTTGTGCGGAGCTTTTCTGAGCTTCTCTAAGATCGTATCTCCCGCCTCCTCATCCTCCCGCACTAAGCCAGAGGAACAGACGAGTTAAATATGTGATGGACCTTAGCTTATTACGCTGCAGGGCCCGAAACACAGGAACAGACTGACAGACGCTCAGACGTATATTCTCTCTTACGAGCTCTAATTTCTCACTCCTTCTGACACACTCTGAGCATGTTTAAGAGTGGATCGAGGGTGATTATGTTTAGGAGGTCGCTGGGAAGCAGTGAACGGAGATGGCGGAAGCCGCTCTCTGTTGAAGTGATTAGGTCGCTCTCGGAGGCTGAATGGAGAGACAGGTTTGAGTGAAGGATTTCAGTGAAGACCCGAGACCTCATAGTGGTGAGATAAATAACCATCTAATGACAAGGAGACAGTAGCACTCTCAGACAGCTACTCAGGAGAGCAAGTGAGAAGACGGAAATATCTGTGCTGTCTAGAGCACAATAGCTCATCATCAGCTGAGCGCCATTCAAGTGAAACGAGATGTGATGATCTAGTGTGTTAGCATGTGGAGAAAATAGAGCACAAAGTTCTTTGACCCGGCCTTGTTGTTTGCGGCTTCTCTCAAATACGCATGTGTGAGAACGCATTGTCTCCGTGTCAGTAGCACAGAGAGCCCTCTGGCTCATAAACTGACACACAGGTTAGAGCCTAAAGTCGTTTTATATTGAAATAGCAATTTTAATATCTGCAGTTTTCGAGCTGCAATGTTACTTTATAACCTAAATGACTAACAGTATGTCTGACGCTTTAAAAAGGGAAACCTCATAACACAGACGCTGTGAACTGCCTATAGCAGAATAACAGCAGGACTGTTCCAAGTTGACCTGTCTATGGTGTACGCCGCCTTGGCTCCAGCCCCTAAACTAGCAGGATAAAGCGGAAGATAATGGATGGCATGTTCGTTCCAAGTTGGTTCCTAGGATGTTTGATTTGGCCCCTGCCAGAGTGACCTCAACAACACCCGCTCACCCTAGAAGTGGTGGTTTTCTACCGAATGTAACATAAAACGTATTTTTCCTTTTTTCTTTGTATGTTGTTTTGTACTTTGGGCCCTTAGTGAACCACACAAAACGCACTTTGGCCCCCTAAGACAAAAAGTTTGGGCACCCCCGAGTTAATGAGACCAATCAAAAGCAACCAAATGCCCATGTGATGTGTGCACGATAATGTGTCCACAAGTAACTGGCAGTTTGGTACAGTGTGACGATCACCAGACAATGCGACGGAGTGTCTAGGGTACAAATTAAGGGGGATGTATGTGTGTGCGCTGTTTTTGTTTAACAAGGCCTTTTGTTCTGTTCTGTTGCATTTTGTTGTTATTTTTTTATTCAAAGAGAAACCCATCCTTGTAGGACAGTGCCCCCTGTCGGTTCCAATGGTTTCAACCAGGGGCGAGCCTGTCCTACAACATGGAGAGAACCTAGTACTGTGGGGGAGGACTAGCTAGAGAGTACTGACCTCAAGCTGAGAGGGAGCTGAGGTGCTGTGGAAAAGCTAGTCAAGTAATGCGACCGGGAACTCATATTACCTGGACTAAATTCAGGTGAATTCATGTCAGGCCTTTATTTCTTTCTTTCTTTATTTATTTTATTACATTTTTGGTTTGTATGTTTTTATTAGCACTGTTTACACCTTATCCTCAGGAGTCTCCGCATCTTTTTCATCAATCCACCCTCTCCACGACACGTTACTCCACTTCGTAACTCCTTTACGAAGGATAGGCGAATCACGGTCACATACAGGTTTTCTGAGACAAAATAAAAGGCTTGGATTTTCATTTTTAGTTAAAACTGCAGTCACAATAGTGCGGTCAACTTATTTTCTAGGTCAATAACTCACTCAATACCGTTCAGTAGCAGACACCATCTTCCTATTAAATAGTTTACTCCAGTCATACTCTCCAGTGCGTACTCTACGATCTTCAAGCCAAAACTTGCGTGTGGTTCCGCCCTTTAAGTTAAGTACCATTCTGAGTGGCAGGTCCTATGCTGTGGAACAGGCTCCCTGATGAACTGTGGGCTTGTACATCTGTAGATGTTTCATCTACAACTCATCTTTTTAAACTAGCATACAGATGAGATGATTTTATGTTTTCCTACTCTTACACTTTGTGTGTTTCTATTTATTGTACAGTGTCCTTGGATGTCTTGAAAGCCGCTCTTCAAAAAAAATATTATTATTGTTACTATACTCTTTGATCATTGTGTGGTTAAGAAGTCTATGAAATAGTTATTACTATTGATAAGAACAACAACTCTGCACAGCACCAGAGACCGAGAAAGGAGGAGAAAAAAGAGACTAGGCTGTAGTGAATATGTTCTTTGTAGTAATTGATTAACAGAGAATCAGAGCCTGCGTGCCTCATGCCTGACTAAGTCTGTAACTCTCTCCAAGTCTCTAATCAGTGTATATAGTACCTAATGAGACTCTGGAGAGCTGAGGAAAGGGAGAGCAATAGAAACAGAGGAAAACTCTGAGAAAGAGAGAGCTGAGCTGCAACGAAACTTATTCCAAGTGTTAGACTGTACTGGTAGGTTCATCTGTTACGGGTTTCATAGAAAAGAACAGCTTTTTCAGGCTCAGGGGATCCTGCACGTCTCATCTCTTACTGCTTAAAGAAAAAAAAGGTCTTTCTCTGGAATTTAACATCAGAAATTCATTTCACATACTTTTAAAATCCGTCTTCAACGTAATTAATCTTAATCAGGCTGATAGTTGCTGCCACGGCAGGTGGAGAAGGATGTGCAGCTTGTTGTGTATGAGACTGCTGGGCAGATGTGATCAAGGCTACAGCGTGTTGTTCCGGGGTTTGACTCGAAGATTATGTCAGACCAAAGCTATGGCAACTCTGTGTGAACTAATCTAACAAGCTCGTTCTCAGAAACAAGTTACTATAGCAACAGGGCCCGAGTCAGCACGTTTGAAAGAAGCAGGTGATCAATGGAGCCATTAGCCTTCTCCTTCAGGAAGTCAAGGAGAGAACGAGAGGAACAAGTGGCAGTATTAAAACTCTAACGTTTGTTAAAACTCAGTGTGCTGGGACGAAGCCAACTGCCACCTACCACTTCCTGTCTCAGATACTGACCTGCTGTCTGTTTATCAGGCAAAACATTTTGGTTCGCCACCAGTTCGTACATCTGCAGGCCGACGATGCACAGACGTACAACTGGACTTTCCCGTGTTCAGTGTACAGACTGAACGTTAGAGGATACAGAGACACAGATCTCACAGAGAAACCAGCTCTTGACTGTCAGTCCTGCAGCTCAGCCAGACCTCACAATGGTAGAACATCATTCAAGCAGAAACAACCCCCCCACCAACCTCCCCCCGCCACCCAGAGAGAGATCACCTGAGGAAAATGTCTCTACAATGCAGCAACAGAACACAACGGCCTAACTGTAACTTATACAACCAGATAATCCATAACACACGGTAGCCCTCGCGACTTGGCATATCATCGCCACCTTGTCTCTCTTCAACTCTACTCAAGTTTATTTGTACAGCTCTTTTTACAATGATGTTGTTACAAAGCAGCTTTATGGAAGTTTGAAAACTGACAGTTACAACATATACACTACCGCTCAAAAGTTTGGGATCACAGTGAAATGTTCTTGTTTTTAATGGAGTATCTTCCTTCCTTAACACAACAATGGACTGACGGGTCTCTAAAGAAAGTTGTTTCTTTCTCTCCATGTTGAGCCGGTCAGCAAGCCATCAACTGCTGATGCTTCAGATACTAAACTAACCTAGAATGTTCTGCTCCCTTTTATGTTCACTTATTAGTAGAATGTTTTTCAGCTGTACATCACAATTGAGCAAGAGTGTCCTAACAACCAATTAGTCCAATATATGCAAAATAAGCCTCTATACAAGAACAGGCTTCAATACAAACATTCTTATTCTTTAATAATCATCTGATACACTTTAATTAATTGTGAAATGGACAATACTGTTTGTGAATTATTTCGCTTTACCAAGCTATTCGGGGTCATGTTGGGGCTGGAGCCAATCCCAGCGTCATTGGGCGAAGGCTGAGTACACTGTGGACAGGTCGCCAGTCCATCACATGGCCAACATTCACTCACGCACACACACCTACGGGCAATTTAGAGTGACCAATCAACCTAACATGCAACCCACTCAAGCACACATGCACACTCCACACAGAACGGCCCGGACCAGGAATCAAACCCGGATCGTCTTGCTGTGAGGCGACAGTGCTAACCACTACACCACCACTCTGTCTAGCCAGAGGCGACAGTGGCAAGGAAAAACTCCCTCAGACTGGAGGAAGAAACCTTGGAAGGAACCAAGACTCTCAAGGGCTCAGACTCTCAGGATCCATCCTCCTCTGGTCAAACAGTATTTACAGTTTAATAAACTAAATACCAAAGAAAATCTGAAATAGTCTCTGTTTGAAGTCTGGGTGGGAAATCTTTAGAAACAGCACAGATAGAGGTAGTCTCTTACTGAGACAGTCTCTGACTAAGACAGTCTCTTACTGAGACAGTCTCTAACTGAGACAGTCTCTTACTGAGTCTTTATGAAAAGTGGGAGTGAACTGAAACAGTCCCATCCTAACTCAGTCCTGGTACATCTGGATGGCACGGTGATGTAAGCGAGGGTGTTGCAGTCTCTTTGTCTTCTTTTTGCTGCCTGTATAAGTGAACCAAATTCACTCGCATGCAAATCTTTCTTTACTTTAAAGGTTTCCTTCCCCTGCAAGCTTTTTGAAGATGAGATTTTTATACAGTGACCAGGAGTTGATGTTCCCCAAAGGCACTTTAATATTGTAGCTTGAAGGTATGGAGCTGCAGGTATTCAGAACCACTCTGTGACAAGACTTGAATAAAACTTTTCCTGCTGTTTCCTCACTCGCTCGCTCTCTCCACAGCCGGTTCCAAACCAGGAAAATGAGTGTTGCTTGCAGAGAAAAGCAGGCACGATCTGCTCCATCTCACGTCAGTCTGAGCGACACCTGATCTGATAAACAAGCTCTGAGAACATGAATTAGGTTCTAATTCGGATCAACATTAGTGAACCTGTAAAGAACAGAAGAGCAACAGGCCAGACACTAGTGCTGAGCTGTTCACTGCCTGTCTGGTAGCAACGGCTTGGGTGATTTAAGAAAAAGGCAAAAACCATCTGCAGTGCAGGCTCATTTGTTAAGAGCCCTCTCTCTCTCTCTCTCTCTCTCTCTCTCTCTCTCTCTCTCTCTTTCTCCCTCCCTTCTTCTTTTTCCACTGATTTGTTTGTGTGTCAGGTGGTGAGGCGCTGATGCTAGCTGACTGCCTGGCGTGTGTGGGGGCGTACAGAGGGGAGCACAGAGGGGATCCGGGATGATACATAATCTGCTCTGATTCATCACCCAGAAGGTGGGCATGGCCAAGTCCTACACCATCCAGGATTCAGGGGAGACGGTCTGGGCAAAGGGACAGCACCAGTCAACATTTTGGACACATCCAGCCACTCGTGGAGAAAGTTCTTCTTTATGTTTCACTCTTTTGCACTTTTTAGATTTATGCAGTTATAGCGTCACCTTCGGAATGACTTAAACAGTGTTCAACTCCTACAGTTTAGGTGCTTTACATTAACCATACTTTGCCTTGACTGCTTTACTCACTCTCTGCTTTCTCCCAGTAAGCTTCATGAGGAGCCACCTGCTACGTTTTTCCAGGTTCAAGAGGTTTTTTGGGCTGAAAACTATTTTACTGGATTTTTTGGTGTTGGAAATAAACTCACACATAGGCAACAGACTGAGAGTCTATACTTGTCATAAAAACAGACTAAACCATGAGCCATCCATCCATCCATCATTTTCCGCTTTATTCTGCTAGTCGGGGTCATGGTGGAGTGTCATCCCATCTGACGAAGGCGGGGTACACCATGGACACATCGCCAGTCCATTGCATGGCCAACACACACTCACACCTACTGGCAATTTAGAGTGAGCGATCAACCTATCATGCATGTGTTTGGACGTGTGGGAGGAAACCAGAGTAGCTGGGAGAAACCCACTCAAGCAAACATGCAAACTCCACACAGAACAGCCCGGACAGGGAATCAAACCCGGATCGTCTTGCTGTGAGGAGACAGCACTAACCACTACACCACCGTGCCGCCTAAAGCGTAAGCCTTTAGATCAAAAAGTCTTCAACATTATGAAGATGCGTGATGCAACAGCCTTTAGATAATAATTGGCCTCGCTCTCCCTGAGTTTATAGGATGACCCTCCCTCTGCCACCATGGGCGTCGGTTAGTTGATAACAGAATGAGCGGTCAGCACTCTCCAAGGATGTCGAGCTGTTCACAGATGTTGAGTTTAAAAAGACTCAGTGCTCTTTCCATGTCTAGCCATGTGGAAGCATGTGCAACCCCTTACGCTCCCACCTTGGTTGCATCTTGGATTAGGGAGACCTACCCAGCAGGTAGGACTGGATTAAACTGAATTTAAAAAAATCTTCTAACAGAACTGTCTGAGGGAACTCCATGATTGATCTTGCAGTGTCCCGCTGCAGCCTCGTTTTTTATTCTGCCTGTCCTAATTACGCTCCAGTTCCACCTCTGAAGGGCCTTTGCTGGAAAGGTGTGAAAATATTTTAATTCTAACCTACTTATTTTATCCCAGCGCTCTGAGCGAGAACAGGATCAGAGCAATCATTAGGAAACATCACCATATGCCTCCACCAATTACGAGTGAGTCAGAGTGACTCCAAATCACACTACAAACATGACTGCAGCTAAAACAAAGCGTAATGATATTGAAGAAGAGATGCTGAGAGAGCGTTCCACATCTGCTGGTGTCTCAGTTTGTTTGTCTCTTTGCCTGTCTGAATTTTAAAGCTGAACATTATTACACAGTTCCGTTTTCCCTATTTGGACGTCATTTGCATAACGACAAGCGCATGACTTGCACTTCATTCCAATCTGAGCTCAGTTCATCATCCTCAAAATCCCCACTGGACTTTGTGAGAGACTGCAGTGAGCTGCTCCCAGACCAGCAGACAGCCCCGCTGACAGTAATTAGCAGAGAATGAAGAGATGGAGACAGAGCGAGGAACTCAGGGAGAGGAGAAAAAGCGACTGGCAGCGATGCTAAGAAATCAGAGAACTGAGAGAATGTGGAAGAAGAAGAGAGAAGCAGGAGAGAGGAAGACAAATCTAAGACAAAATTGTTCATTTGTCTGAAACAGAGAACCTGAACAGGAATGCCACAGATTAAGGGAAAGTTGGTAGACACACTGCTGATCATACTAGTAACAGAGTTAGTTAGAAATATTATATATATTTAGCTCAATATATGGTCAAAAATATTACTTTTGGTAGATACAGCAGTACCTGCACATAAAATAAAACCACAAATGATCAGTCTGTGATCAGTCTGATTACTACATACAAATTATTTCCAAAAAATATATAAGAAAAAAATGCAATCAAAACCGCAACTTTACAGGAGAGGCCAAAACAGTCTTTACTTTCAATGTAAGTCAATGGAACCAGAATGTTTCCAGGCTATTTTGGAGCATTTCTATTGGTCAGTTCATCATACAATCCTTACAATTACAGCTGTGGTGTTCATATGATGCAGAAAAATAAAAATCACCAAAAATTGACATTTTTTTCTTTGGACAGTAATGATATATATTTTATATATATTTTTACTTGGTTAAAACAGGAAGGTTTGAAAAATTCTTATTGTATTAATATTATTTGAACTTGTTCTCGTACCAGTATTGTTTCAGAACAGACATACACTTAAAGAAAACTAGTTTTTTTAATATATTTGGCTCAATACAGTGGTGCTTTGTTCAGAGACCTTCCCTTGACCGCGACCCAAATAGTGGCCTGCACTACAGCTGTATGTCATTTGACTTAGTAGAAATATTACAATCCAGACTATAAACCAAAGACAAAGAAAGAGACACACGGCAGGCAAAACACTATCCACCCGCACCGAATCGGCCAAATGTGAGGGTGAAGTGTGGACAGTCTACTTATAAGAGCTGCAGCAGTGTTCACACCAGCTTGACATACCCATGGACATGCAACTGCTTCTAGCTGATTGATGTCACATCAAGATGAGTACTGTGGTGAAAACATGGCAGTCCGGCCCGGGATTATAACTGCATCACATAGAACGATGCGCTGACTAGCACTGCCCCTGGACAAGTGCGGATTTCAGCCGAGCCGAGTCACCGTCCCGAGTCATCCGTGAGCGCCGCTAGTCAACCAAAGCCTGGCCATTAATATGTTATAAGCTGGCGCAGACAACAAAATAAGCTAATTAAAAACATCCCCCATGAGAACGTCACTCTGCCGCTGCATGAACTAAATGCCTGTGATATCTCATGACACGCCTCGCTTCCACACAGCTGTCGTTTCCACGGCAACAAAGAAAGCAATAAGGCGAAGTGAATAAATTCGCTGCTGGCTTCACACAGCTGCTGTTGCATTAGGCTAGCAGAGGATGAGGAGGGATAAGGCACAAAACATTCTCTGCCTTTCTCTCTCTGACACGGTTTAATAACACGCTCACCAGGTGGAGGCTACCAAGAATAAGCACACGCCAATTCAGACCCCTGAGAGCAGATCATTAGGCAGAATGAGTGTAGTGCAATGCACACACTGTGCCACAAAGGTCCTCATCAATAAAAGACGTGTCAGTGACTATAATCTTTAACATCAACAAAACCTCCAAAAAAAAACAAAAATCTCCAAATCTGGAAACTTTTCAAGGCAGGATTATTAAATCTGATAATTATAATATCTCACAGTTTCAGTGTGTATCACAGTATAAATCTATTTTTAATTCAAACCTCTTTTCATTGAAGATTAGAAGTGAACTGGGTTTTGTAGATTAACTTTGGTAATTATATCTGCCGACCTGTGGTGGTCAACTCCCTCCATTGTCTGCCCTATCTGACTCTTTGATTGCCGACCATAAGGTCACACAATAACCCTCCAGGGTGGCAACCATCAAGGAGTGTTAATGTTCACCCATCCTTGTAGGGAGTCGGCAGAAGAAAATAAGGTAATACCATCAACCCACCTAAGGTTGACATACAAATGCCATCACCCCCCCTCCCCTTACCCCTTCTTAAACTTCTCTTCCTCTGCTCCATCCTCCCCCCACAATTTCCAATGTATACAAGATCCTCCCAAAATATCCCTAACAGACTGATTGTGATCGACTGAGCTGTACTCGTACATTCCTGTGTGTGTCAATAAACTCAAGTCAATGCTGAAGGTCTCCTGTTTCCTGAATTTCTAACATATCCTGTCACAAAACTACTTTTACCAACTACAGTAAATGTAGTAGAAGACCCAGCACCACCTTCCACTCCTCAAAAGGCTGTGGAGAGTCAACCCGCCACATCAGCTCCTCTGCAGAGGATTCACAGTGGAGACTATTCTGACCAGCCGTGTGGCAGCTCCAGTGGATTGTGAGGCCTTGCAAAGGCTGGTGAAATCGCCCAGCATGTCCCTGCAACTGACCTCGCATCCATACAGGTCATTTACAATAAAAGATGCCAGCAGTGTCACCTCAGACCCCAGCCACTTCCTGTTCCACCTGCTGCCACCAGGAAAGAGATATCAGCACATTGGACAGAACCACCAGGTTCATAAACAGTAACCTTTCTACTCTTAAGCTGTTTAACAGTTCACACCCACAGTACCCACCAGCTTATTCATTCAAATACTACTTTAACTACATGCACATTGCACTCATTCTGAACTCGCTCTATGTTCTCCATGTACTGTTATCCCACTACTACACGTGCACTCCTGTCCTTGTCTTAATGTTTATGCACCACTGAAATAGCCAGAACCCATTATTATAATGTTCCCTGTATGTGTATAATAACACGACTAAATTGAATTAAACCTGAAATACCTGATATCAAAAATAAAACAAAACTAAACAATATTAAACTAAATGTATGTCAGCAAAGCTTTCTGAGAAAAACATGCTAAATACTAAATCACATACATTTATACAAACTTTATTTTCCAGCAGTTACATTTTGGCACCTGCACATGACAATCTGAACAAGAAACAAACTTTAGCAATATCTGAAGTCATCTGTCTCGTACGTGCATCCCATACACTCAGACCTCCAACGCTCAGACACTGCTGCAACTTGTAAGACATTACAGTCATTCACGCTTCAGTACTAGCCACGGTCCGTGGTTTGTTCCACAGACAAGGCTGCGAGATTGCCACGCCGGCTGATGTAGTTGACCTTAGCCAGAACTCATCGGACTGGTGTCCATGATAAGCTAAGATTAACCCCGAATCAATTTCTTTATGTCTGCTGTCAACCGACTTGACAGCGGGAGGTGATTGAAGGTCTGTTGGGTTTGCTTTTCGTCTAAAATGTGAAACAGCCCCAGCTCAGTCGCTATGTTAAGAAAAATAAAGTTAGTGTGGTTTGCACTGTTTGTATCTGGACTTACTTGTTGAATTCTGTTATAAAAGTTCTGATTAAACTCCACCACTGCCACTTTTAATTTATGAGACCTATGAATCATTTCTAATAGACCATTCGCTCGAGGTGGCATGACACCGCTTTACTTCTCCGATACAGAAACCTTTGAACGGGCCGATCCTGTTTACATATCTAGTGGACACCTTGTCCAGAGTGACTAGCAATCAGGGCTATGTCTTGGCAAGGACCTCGCGAAACAATACGTATTGTGAAACAGCGATTATTATTTCTGTCCTAATATAAAAACACGCCACTGTATAAACAGGTTTGCCAATGTTTACAATAGCATTGCGCCCTTGTGCTGCTTGTTAATGTTGGATTGGAGCTAAAAATGGATCACAACACTGCCATCTAGTGGTCAGAGGTTTAAACACAACATTCAATGATTCACTGTCTGACAGTAATCTTTGCATGTAAACTGTTCATTAAGAATCGATACTCGTTTTTTGAGAATCGATACAGTATCACTAAACATAATATCGCAATATTCGATATTTTCTTACGCCCCTGCTAGCAATGGTGAAATAATGACTGGGGATCACAGTGTTTGTATCAGACAGTGATGGCATGTAAAGTGCTGTGCACAGCAGTGCTTTGATTTTTGAGGAACTATGATGTGTGCTGTCTTAAGGATCTATACAAATTAGAGCAGATGATGTGAGTGATGTAGCGTCTTGCTCTTAAGCAGATGTCGGAGTGTATATGTGTGTGTACCGGTGTCTGTGTGCCCATGCTCAGCTGGAGTCGGCATTTCCTCCACATGCTTCAGTAAATCTGTCTGGTCCCCACCTCAGACTGAGATCTGTGTGTGTTTGTGTGCTCCATCGTGACAGGGGAACAATTGGAAGCATCGCTGTGAGGAGCCAGCAGTCATGAGCGACTGCACTCTGTCAGCTTTACTCACCTCACACACATAAACACTCACACGGAGTAACAATACTCTGGCTTGTGATGCCGTCTGAAAAGATGCAAGCCTAAGACAGTAGAGGATCAGGAGCCTCTTATCTCTCGTTATTTCAATAATAATAAAAAACGTCATAGAGTTTAAATGTTATCTGGAAAGGATGGTGTGTGATAAACGCTAAATAAGAGTCTGAAAGTGATCTGACATTGTTATCATGCTCCAGCTGAGCTATTTAAGCCGTATGGTACTGTGCAAAGTTCAGAGACCACAATTTATTCATTTAAGTCCCAGTGAAAATGACCATTAAGTTCAAGTTATTTAGTTTCCAGCATCAGGAAAAATCTGAAAACATGTTTAACAGAAAGTACAGACGCCTCAACCATTAAATGTATTATAAAAAAGCTGGGTGGGTTTCCTCCGGGTACTCCGGTTTCCTCCCACAGTCCAAACACATGCATGTTAAGTTGATCGCTCACTCTAAATTGCCCATAGGTGTGGAGTGTGTGCGTAATTGTGTGCGTGAGTGTGTGTTGGCCATGTGATGGACTGGCGGCCTGTCCATGGTGTACCCCACCTTTGCCCGATGGGATTGGCTCCAGCCCTGGCATAACCCGGACTAGTGGGATAAAGCGGAAGATAATGGATGGATAAAAAAGCTGAATATTCAGTTTATTCTGCAGGGATGTTTTTCACGCCTCCAAAATTTAGTCCCTCAGCTTCTTATGATCTAAGTAACCCCCACCACATTCAGTGATGCTGGGGACTGGACTCAACGTCAGGGGTTTGAGGTGGTCAATCTGGAAATAGTATTGTTTCAGATCTGAGAAGTGGACCTTCATTTTCTTGCATGGATAAAAGCTTTAAGTATCTATACTTCAGAGAAGTAGCTCCTGAAAAAACGAATAACTTGATTAGCTTGTATTAGATTGTAAAGACAAAACAGAATTGGGTTGATTTTAATCTTTTCATTTTTTTATTGGTCTAACATGTTTTGTTTTGATGTTTGGAGTTGAATATGCAGCTTTGGAACATACACAGTGAATTTGTATTTGCCAGGTGATTCATATGCAACAGCTTAGCCAGAGCAATTACAAAAGAGGGTAACAAGAACTAGAAGTCTCTTATATTTTATATTAACACTAGTGCTCTCTAAGATTAGAATCAATTACCATGCTATGGCAATGTCTACAGAGGTGAAGTATACAAGAAAAGCACAGAGAAATCCTTCCAAGAGTACTTCAGTACTAAACTTGACTGGACCCCATCTTTGCATTTGATAAGGTAGAGTATTTAGCATTACAGAAATAAATTTAATTTAAGCTCAATAACACCGTCGCGATGTGGCAGGTATCCTGGTGCGAGTGTCTCTTAGGCAGTTAGGAGAATTGGACACACATCTCTCATAACGCTCAGACATATCTACAGAAAGAAGGAACACAGGAAGCTTTAGTTATTTTCTAAAGAGAGGCGAGCTCATCCATCACTTTAAAACACAGCTAAGAGGTGAGCCAAGGAGAACGTAATAAGGAAAAACTTGAAAAAAGAAAAGCGAGAATGGCATCGTGATGATATCTCACTCTATTTAGAGTCAGCTCTGCTGAGGATCAAAAAGCAGAAAGCCGTTCTTCTCATGTCCTACACAGACAGCAGGGCTGATGGGTCTAACAGAGGAAACACGACACCGCTGGAGAGTCTCAAATTTACTGAATGGGTCTGTCTTCATCGGTTCACCTGCTTCCTGGTGCATGTAATTAGAACACTGTATAATTTAGTGCTCCACAACGTTGCATATGCACACACACACACACACACACACACACACACACACACACACACACACACACACACACAACACAGACATAAGGTCTGCAGAGTCAGATTACTGATAACAACAACCTGTCAGGAACCTTAGCCCTAAGAAACCTCCAACTGTTGTGTGTCACAATTTACCATCACCCATCGAGATAACTTTGCTATTGGTATGTTCTGGTAGGCACCTACAATTGTTGGTAGCCATCTAGGACTGGTTTTGCACCTGCTCTGCTTATGGTTTGGTGGGCAAAACACAGGGGGCTGCATGTACGTATGAGTGCAGATGCTGTGAAAAATGTGTGTGCACCTAAATTTACCGTTTACTGAGGGGTTTATCATGCAGACCGTGTCCAGCCCTGTCCATTACCTGCTCGCTCAGGAGCCGCAGCGTTTTAAAAGAGGCACTAAAACCAGGAGTCATTAACAAGTTCGAGATAAAGCAGAGTGTTCAGTTCAGAGTGAACATTCTGCAGGGGTGTGAATCTTCTCCAGTAAAGAAAACAGAGTGCTGAGGCTGGATATTTGCAGCATATTTTGCAGCAAATCTGTTTTCATGTAAGTATACCTGATCATAAGAGTTGAAACAGTGTTATTCCTGCAGCCCGTGTTCGCGGCTCGGCCCTGCTGTGTCTCCTGCTGCTGTTAAAAGAAGTCTCTCAACAATACGCCTTTTAAGACCCTAAATGCAAATGAACGCCTGCTTTAAAATATCAACGAAAGCCAGCGAGTTACCCTGACTTTAGTAAATCAGCCCGAATACATAATCAGCCGTACGTGTAAGATCTCCAAACACTTGTTTGCATAATCCTTCCTTATTTGCAGCCCTTCTTCAAATACATGCCTTTCTGCCTGCAGGTGCCCCCTAAACTGACCGTTTAGGCTTGTGTGGCAGTTTAGTACACACCGCGCAGGAAGAGCTTGTGCAATTTGTGCCTGAAACGAGTGCAAAAAGCTTAGAACATGAGCCTGAGCGTACTTTCTAACGCATGCATGAGGCTGACTCTCGTAAGCATGACTAAACACAAGTGGCCGACTGTAGCCGCAGCACTAAAGGGAACAAGCCGAGCCGGTTCACAGAACATTCCGCAGAACATCAGACCGTCTCTGATCATGACAAGAACAGAAACCCTCGCCTCAACAATTCATTCATTACGCCTTTCTCCTGGATCTAATTCATCCGCTTGGGGTCCAATCTTGACTCATGTTGGCAATTTCTCCTCCAGCGAACTCGCGCTTAGATAAGAAAATCAGAATGCGAAACATCACCACATCAATAATTCAAACCGGTCCTATTTAACATGAGTTTCAGGCAACACAAACTTTCTTCCCAACCCGTGAAAGCTTTTGCTTTGACAAATATATCCAGGAATTAGAATGAGACCTACTTTCCACCCCCCACCAAAGTTTTCTCTGGTACAGATAGAGACTGTTTATCTTGTGAGACAGAGACCAAAGCATGTGTGATATTAAAGACCAGAGCAGAGCTGACAGCAAACAAACAAACTGCAAAGCGAACAAAACAACAGCTCTGTGGAACAGAGTCCACGCTCTGGAGTAAAAGAAGATAGAGTTTCACACAGAACTGTGGGCCAGCCTGAAATCTACGTTTGATCTGAGACTCTTTGTCAGCTTCTAATACCAAATAAAGAAAATACACAAAGATGGCAGGTACGTACACAGGTGTGGATACCTGCAGACATACACAGGCCTGTTGTTTAGGGGCTCTGGTATCATCTCCCAACCCAACTTCACTAAGAAGGTGAAGAAAGAAGAGTTTCGCCAGTAGGTCAAAGACGACTATGTGTTGTGTTGCAGAGGTATCTACTAAAGCTGGCACGCTAAACAGCTCACCCTGGCCTGTCCTGCCCCATAATACCACTTTGTACCTGAAGAGGCGACAGTGAGTCACTGTAATGTTGAGTGGAAACAGTCTGACATGAGAGGACGAAGAAGAGGCACTGCACACTCTTGGCAATAAAACACATTTAAAAACAAAAATACAAGCATTAACATTGCTGCTGCTTTCCACTGCTGCAGACTATGGGGGGCATGAATTCGACAGATTGCATCATCTGACATCCACGTCAGAGTCACGGGGGGTGCTGGAACCAGTCATAAGGTGAAGGCGGGGTAATGGACAGTTCACCAGTCCATTTCATGGCCAACATTCACTCACGCACACACCTAGTTTAGAGTGACCGATCAACCTAACATGCATGTGTTTGGACTGTGGGAGGAAACCGGAGTACCTGGAGGAAACCCACTCAAGCACGGGGAGAACATACACACTCCACACAGAACGGCCCGGACTGGGAATCCAACCTGGGTCGTCTTGCTGTGAGGCGACAGTGCTATCATCTGACCCACTGATCAAAATGTTAGTTTTGCTAAATATCACATTTACACGTCATCTAAGACTAGCTCTGTGTCCTAAGTTTGATTAGTTGTTGTTGAAGGTGGACAACATGACAATAGTTAATCATTATCATGATAAATGGATGTGGATATTCTGGATACAGTCAGTACTACCCATACCCAGAGTACCCATATGTTTTATTATAAAGTCTAATTATGTCTGTTTAATTGGATTCACAGCAGTACAGACTATAAAGTCATGAATAATAAACTATATACACAGAAATGTCAGTTTATAGAAGTGGTGTCGCTAGTGTGCTGTGGCTGTGTATAAAAAATAATATACATGTAAAGAAAGCTTAGTTTGAACTTCATGTCTAAGAAGCCGTCTACACCCTGAATCAACAAAGGCTTTCTGCTCATATTCGGGTGCAAGATACCCAGAATACGTTGTAAACAGATTATGATTATACGTCACTTAAATGGTCGATGGTCAGCGACAGATCTTGACAACACAAGTGTAAATTGAATGTGTTTTTTGAACTAAGCATTCATCAGTCTGAGTGCCAACAGGATGGAGGACACAGCAACTGGTTTTGTTTCCAAACCAAGTGCCTCCTCTCGCTTTGAGCCAATGAAAGTATCCAAGCTAAGCTTTTAGGTTTATATTGTAACTGGGGAAAAGTTAACTGATGACTGTGTGTGCTTTTTATGCAGATGGTTCTCCTCTGGTCACACTGGAGATGCATTTTAAAGAAAAGTAAAAATTAAATTCAGCCAAACTACATCCACATACACTCTGAACCGGAAGCACATGTTAAAGCTCTGTCTCTGAATCCACACGCACAACTCACAACAATAACACAGGTAAAAGTATAGCAGATAGCTACAACATCCATCTTGAAGCCCACATCTCGACCCTTTGTCCCCACCTTTGAGCAAACTATACAGAGGAGGCTGTGACATGCATAGTCTTCTGCTTTGTGTGTCCTTACCGCAGTGGTTGTGTCTGGGCACTGGAGAGCCCTTCCTCCAGTGGGCCTTTGTCCTCCCCTCCCTCACCACCTCCCCATCCACCTCCTCCGCCGGTCGTGCTGGCAGTGCGGAGGTGCCGGAGCTCCTCGGGCTGGACGGCACTGTACCAGTTCTGCTGCCCGCCATCGGGCGTGAGCACAGGGCTTCGTGCCTCCTCCTGACCCTGCGCCACCCCCTGCACTGTCTTCACTATGTTCACCGCGTTCACCGGCAGCTGCAGCAGCTTCTGCATGGTAGTCATGCTCTCGCAGGCCCGCGAAGGCGCGAAGGCGCGCACCTGTCAGATTCTTTAGCTGATGAACCCTCACGCCCGCGAGCTCGCTCGGAGGCTTGTGTACTCTAGAAGTCTAGAAGTCAAAACCGAACACCTGCTGGAGTCTCCACTTGACGAGCACTCACGCCTGCCGGCTTGTAGCTTTGCTGTCTTAAGAAAACGTCATATGTCTGTCACAACCGGTTCACAAATATGGTTCTCGCTTTGACGCTAATTAACGTGAGAAATCACACTAAGCTTTTCAAACATCATGTGATGATTTTAAAGGGTACAAGAAGCAATACAAGCAGAAAAAAATGGTTCAGAGGTTTTCACTGCGATGCTGACGATGGCCACTTCATCCAAAGGAGTCATCCAAAACCTGCACCGACACCTGAAGGGTTGCTTAACAGTCACAACCGCACACCTGTAGGATCAATACCAGTTGCTTCAGCACTCTCAGAGAGGACAGCTCCTCGACTTCCGGGAGGAAGCCTGCACAACTCCTCAGTCGTCTATCCGACAGGTTTCAGATACTTCTGAAGCTTAGGTTCTCAACACGCTGCCAGAGTGAGATATTCCCATATTCAAACGCCAAGTCCGTCCCTTTCAGATCCAAACCTCCAGCGTGAGCGGCAGTGACGACGCGGCGATGACCGACGAAGCTTCCTCTACAGCTGAGGACGTGAGCGAGTGAGGGATGGCCCTGTACGAGGTAGACGAGAGTGATAGCGCTGTTTTGCAGGTCTCTCCAGAGAGAAAGCTGTTCTCCGTCTGCTCAGAGGCAACACTGCATGTGAGCTCAGCCCAGAGATGTCTCGGCTTCACTGTGCCTCACAGCCACGTTAGCACACCCCTCCCTTCCACTCTCCTCTTACACCACCATCACATCGTGCCTCTCTCGCTCTCTTTCCCTCTCTCTCTCTCTTTCTGTGCTCATGTCTCTCCAACACATTTATCTCCCTCCTCCCCTGCTCTCTTTCATTCACACTGCCGCTCCTTCCCCCCTCTTCTCTCTCTCTCGCTCTCTCTCTCTCATACATCTTTTTCAGTCCATGCAGGGTTTTTCTTCCCCGGATTAATTCTAATTCTCTCTTCAACAAAGCTTCTCTCTACACACGTCTCTCTTTTCTCTGTCTTTCTTTCTCTCTGGCTAACTCTCTCTCTCTCTATATATATAAAGAGATATATATCTTTTCTTTTCTCTCTCTCTCTCGTCCACTCCCTTCAGAGTGCATGACTCAGCTGTAGCAGCTCTTCTGGAGCAGCTTTTTGCCTCACAGCATCTACTTACATCGAGAAACATAAACACACAAAGGCCAGACAGACGGAAAACTCTGCCACTAGATATTAGAGAAAACGAGGGGGAAATGTTGCAAACCCAGCACAGAAACACACCCAGCTCTCTGCATATGATGGGATTCAAGTGGCTGTACCGTATTCTGATCTGTAGGTGGCAGCATATCTTTTCTATCAAAAGCAAAGCCAAACTGGTTGTTTGGTTTTCTGGGGTTATTTGGGCTTTCTGGTTAGGATTTTAAGTGTGAGCTATGTATAATGAGTATGTGGTAGAGATGAATGCACTGATTAGAGAATTGTGAGAACTATTCCAATGTCTCTACATCAACATTTACCCAATGTAGAAACTGGGATTATATCCACCTGGACTAGAGTTACAGAGAGCTATGACATTTATCTGTATATGATTAAAATGCTATAAAGCATGAGATAATAGACTGCAGGGAATACAGTAGCCCAACCTTGTCTAAAAACTCATCAAACATTGGTTTCAAACTGCGCCCAAATGTAAACATCTACCCCATCCTGATAATTTTCACAGACAACATCCGCCGACACTGACATGATATCAATATCACTGTGAATTCCTAGTGTATAAAATGTTAACCATGCAGACTCAGTGTTAGGGTTTGGGTTTGGGTTTGGTTCAGAGACTTGTACGACTGCGACATTGCGTGCAAATGTGCTGCACAAGCACACTGTTTGCATGTGTATGCTTGTGTCTGCGCATAGCTGAGCAGATCCTCAGCCAGCTGTGGAATTCACACTGTCACTAAAGTAAAGGGGTAGAGAGAAGAAACCATTCACAGTCCACACCTCACTCCCTCCTGCGTGAACATGGCACACTCTGAGTTCCTTGACCAGCAACACCCATCAAAACAGCCTCTTTTAATTAGTCAGGAATATGAATCACGTTTGTTGATTGGAGATACAGTACAGTAAGCCAGGCTTAGAAGGGAATGTTGCCAAGGCAACAGCATCCGACGATCCCTCCTACTTCATGTTTGCTTTGGAACCAGCAGAACTGCCATTTATCCGTCCACATATACAAACACACACACACACATACACGCAACACACCGTGGAGCACCACAACAGAGAGCCAGAAGAAACCTGATTCAATCAGCAGAGGAACAAATGCAGACTTCTACAAACCTTTTTAACAAACTTGTCCAAAATATCCTCCAAACAATTATTGAGGAACAAAACCAGAACCTGACTCAACTCTCCCCTCTTGTGTGTCTCAAGTTTACTCTGTAATATTAAGTACAGATGAAACTTTAATCACTTTAATCAGTTAAAAAAAAGATTAAGGCTGATATGTCCTACTGAGAGAACAGACTGCGGTCAGTGTTGGTCTCTGCCCAAATAGCTATCTCTCCTGTGGGGGGAGGTTCAGAAATGACCTCAGAGATTCTGGCCAGAATTCATACTCTTGTATCACAGAGACACACTCTGCCATCTTTGTTAGCTGCCTGCCAAATCCAGAAGAACCTGCAATCCATAAGGACATTTTCCTTTACAGCTCACAGCAATTTACTTGAAACAAGCGTGCAAAAAACCTCCAGCCTTCTGTATGATCACACTGCAAACACAACACCTCGCCAAGTGAAGTTATCTTAAATTTAATCAGTATTATTATTATTATTATATTATATTATTATTATTTCTTATTGTCAGATGTCTCATTGTCTGTTGCAGGACTGCTCAATCTATACTGGAATGTGTTTACATACATTTATCTACTGGATTCATTGTTTTATTGTTATAATTATAATAGTTTGTGTACAGGAAGCTTATACAATGCATGTCCAAGCAATTTCATTACAAGAAAAATTGAATATTCACTAGATTAATGATGATTTCTCCAGCTTAATATATGATTTGTGTACAAAATCCTTTTTCTGCTAATCATTTAACAAGCTTAATTGTACTGCAAGCTTAACTATAGCCACCATGACAATTTTCACCAAAATACTAAAATACTTTGAGAGGGCTTCTTATGCCTCATACAATTGTGTATGTGTCCAGTGTAATAGTGACCTCACCTGTTTATTTCTAGGTGATATAGTTAATGTCACTTCACCATCTACATCCAGAGTATGTCAAAGGTGTCAGTACTTTTTAGTACAGTAGTCCATGTTTTGTACTGCCACACTGCAGTTGTAAGGGTCTGTATAGCTGGGAGATCTTATAAGCTGAAGACGGCTATAGACTACAGTGTTAAATGTTAGAATGTTTTCCGGAGCTCTTGTGTTATATTCAGGGTGGGACTAAACTCAGCAGGAGCAGGGCTGGGCTTTGCTAATCCAGGAGCCTGCCATCTGCTTCGTTAACTTGAAGTTTGGCGCTCTCTGCTGGTTCAGAGAAAGAACTGGCACTCCACTATTAAACATGGAGCAAAATTAATTGTCCCACTGAGGCCAGAACACCCACTTGTTTCAGTATATCCTCAGACTCACTTACAACTTGGGCTACTTAATATATGAAGTATATTTATTGTGCTTCCTACATTGCATCTCACCATATTCACTAATATACCAGCTCTATGTAAACAAACTAAATGTCCAAAAGTTTGTGGACATCAGGTTATCAAACATTTCCCATGAAATCTTGGCTAGTAATTAGGGGCGGATACAATTTCTATGATTTTTTATGAGTATGAGCTCATATTTTTAGTACTTGCTAAAACAGTCCAATACCATACTGTTTAACCTACTTACAATTAAGCAGTTAGAATAAATGAGTGCACATAAATGAGAAATTAATCAATTTATCTGGCTATTTTTAAATTAAGAGGTGCTGCAGTGGAGAGCAGTGACTTTCTGTACAGCTGTTTCATATACATATACAGTGTAGTAGGTCAGTGACAGCAGGAATTGGAAGTGATTTACTGGTTTTACATGTTGTGTTTTGTATGACAGGTTGAGCTGTAGTTGAATGTCTTCTACAGACATTGGCAAATCTTGTTTATTGGTGATTTGCACTGTACATTTGAATTGACCATTGTGTACAGACCAGGTCTACAATTCATCTTTTCATCGTACGTTTTTACACTCAGTCCAAATAACCTGCTACAATAAACACAGTTCATACGGAGAGCTCTGTCTGAAATCACACACCTTGTGCTGAGAAACTACAGCAGCAGCGGCTCGGTTAACCACACCTGTGCACTGAAACATGCAGCCTACTACAATACAATCTCTCTATCGCCTATTTTACGAAGAAATTTTAAAATATCACTGTATTAATATTTACGCCTTGCAATTCTACTCAATCAAACCGCGTAAAACTGGCTTATGACGAAGCGTATGCTGTTGGAACATTGCTGTGAGGATTTAATTACGTTCAATCATAAGAGCGTTAGTGAGGTCAGGCACTGATGATGGATGATCATGATCACCCCACCTCATTTCAAAGGTAGGCCGTGGTGCTCCTTCACTGGTTCACTGTTTCACAACAGCTGTATAGAAAACAATTCCATTTAAATCACAGCTGTGACGTTTTTTTTTTAATTGTCCCCAAATTGCCCAGCCTTCCCTTTAAGCAGCTTTTGAGCATATAGTGTATGTATGGCTTCTAAATGGGATCTTCCTTCTTGAGTAGTTTGTTAGCTAATGAAGCACAAACACACCATCTCTAACACAGACAACAGATCCACATGAATGTGACTGTATGTGTAAAACAGAAGGACACAGTCACGAAATCATATTAAACCTCTACTGCAAGAAAAACAGTGGCACAACCAGATCAGCTAATCTGAGGCAACCGTGACGTGCAGAAACGGTAACGTGACACATTTTTGTACTCTATCCACATTGATCGCAAACAGATGAGTAAAAATAGCACTGCAGACACAGAGGGAGGAAAGAAAGAGAGAGAGAGAGTAACATCAGAAACAGTGACTGTATCAGAATGTAATGAAAATAATGAAAAAATGTATAAATCACATCTTACCATTTAACTGAGACAGAGTTAAACAGTATTTATAAACCTGTATTTGATTTACTGGTGATTGCAGTTTTTTCACTACTAGTGTGCAGCTGCTGTATCCTTTCATAGTAAACTCTTGACCTACAAAGGATTGTACAATGTTGTTTCATTACTAAACTGACAATCTCTATAATTTATATTAAAGCTGATCATGTCAGATATAACCCAGACAAACCCCCCCTATCCCTTCAAATAAGCATCTTACATGTGTTTGACTTTACAAAATCACTTTTTGGCATTAATTTGGCTTTTCGCATAAAAACTATGACTGGTTCATTCAAAAGGACACATTTGACATTTTCTGAGCCAATTCCACTTTTAACATCTCTTTACCTCCTCACCTAGAGCGAAGGGTGAGTTCTTCTGCTGGGCCAGTCATCGTTCGTTTGCTGCTACAGAGGCTATATTTCAAAGCAATTTTATGACAAATGGTCAGATTCATATCAGGGTAAAAATAAAGATTTATTGATGATTAGTAAATCAGATCAAATTTAAACCAAGCCTATAAAGGGGTTTAGTCTCAACTGTGAATCACTACTGGCACTGCAGTTTGGACTAAGACACAAAAAAGACCTAAACAGTCAGATCTTCTTTCAGAGGCAGTGTGTTTGAGGTTATCGGGTAAAGACCGATAACGAGGTCCAACACATTCCCGCAAAATCTTACCCAAGACCTCCTACTTTTATTTTATCTCAGGTTTTGCAGGGAGACTTGCAGCAGCGCACAGCATCGTGTTTTATTCCTGACTTAGTAATGCTATTAGTCCCTGTTTTAAAAGGGACAAATGACTCTTATTTTCAGAGTTCAGAATTTTACTTTTGGAGTGTACTAGAACAGATTCAGACGTTTCAGTTTTTCAAAAGCCTAATGTTTTCTAATACTGTACATCTGTATTTACGCTCTGTCAGTACTGCTCTGTTAGAGCTCTTCTGTCTTCATGCTCCACCTCCCGATGAGCCCAGTGTGCTCTGATTGGTCTGCTCGCCCATTCTGTTCTGACTGGTTCCGCCCCCACGCCGCTGTTGCTGTTCTTACAATAGCTTTGGTTCTGTTGTAGCAGTTTGAGACAGAGTCCGATCTTGAAAGTCAGGCAGAACAGGCTGGTACATCTGATCCACCTTTGCAAGCTAGACTGGAGCAAAGTGGTCAGTTTTTACGAGATGACAAAACAAGTGCTGGGATTCCAACAAAGCCTTTCAGGCAGCTGAGTAAAGTGGTTTCTTTTAAAGTGGGGGTGAGTTTCTTATTCTGGTATGTACCATGGGCTTTATAACTTTGCACATTGTTTACATGCACAAAAAGTGACAAAACACACCAGAAAAGCAGGACAGTTCTACTTTACGACAGCTTTCCTGGTGGACTTCTATATACAGAGGAAATCCACTAATCTTTTAAAAAGAGAGTCAGAACTGCTCACAAATTATGCTAGTTTTAAGATAGTATTGTGGCCTAAAAATTTCTAACATGTTTTATAGTGTAGAGGGCGTTATAAGGCAAAATTATAAGGTTTATTTTTTTCAGACGAGCCACTGTTTTATCATCACCAACATTACATATTAAAACTCAGAGGACTAACAAAGATTCACTGGTCATTGTGGACAGTAAATAAGGTGGACACATCTGCCTGACCGACACTGTGACTGCTGTCCAGAAATCTGACTCGCTAGGTCTCTCTCTTAGAGCGACTCACATCAGACCTCTCTGAGAGACTTTGTTTGCATCTTAATCGCTGAGAAAAGCTGAAATCCTGCTATGGATACAGCCCGTTAATGTGTGGTGGGTTATGTAGGTCTCTAAACCTCACAGCCCCTCGTTTCCCCGCTGCTATGCTAAGGGTCGACGGAGGAGCGCTGTCCACCTCCCGGTTCTGAAGCACACACACAGAGCGGCTTTCTCTCCTCTCTCTCTCTCTCTCTCTCTCTCTCTCTCTCTCTCTGTCTCTCTGTAAAACACTGCTGAACACGGTGTTAAGAGTTCAGCTTGCTGTTATGTCTCCCCTCGTGTGGGGGGCTGGTGTCGCTCCAGCGTCGCCTCAGCCCGCTCAGGCTAAATCACAGACATGCTAACGGAGGCGAGCAGGCCCCGGTAAGAGACACACACAGACAGGCGGGGGTATCACACAGCGACGGGCCCACCGCCTGTAAAAACTCCTTATTTTAACATAAATGACACAGTGTATTCTCCTTTCGGTCGTTAAACGCGATAGAAGATGTCGTTATCATCATATATGGGCTCCCACCTCGCACCTCCCCCCTCCGCACGGACACACAGGCAGACAGGACATTAAATAACTGCCCGGTTTCTCTTTCTACCTCCTCTCACCTCTTATAGTCCGAGGAGAAGATGCCCCCGCTGGCCGGGTCGTGTCCGTACTCCGGCTCTCCGGCGCTGGACGAGCCTCCTTTCTCATCGTTGAACGCAGAGCTGGTAGACATCGCCGCCGCTCCTCCTCAGCAACACATACAGATATGGAGATTTAGAGAGTCGAGCTCGAGCCACTGAGGCTTCAGCTGCCACACGCGCGCACACACACACAGAGGCAAGATGAACGCACGCATACATCACGTGACGTGAGAACGACCCCCCCTCCCCCGACAAACACACTACCAGAGATGAAGCGGACTTTATTGGGTGGTGCTAACATGTACACACACACCGCATCTCTAAACAAACTCTAGTTTTAGAAATTACTGTGTACAAGAACAGAGACAATCCTGCTACACACACACAGAGAGAGAGAGAGAGAGAGAGAGAGAGAGAGAGAGAGAGAGAGAGAACAATCACTGATTGTTTACACACACAAATAAACAAACACTCCCTGTAAGTGAGCAGTTGCTGTACTGTAGTGGAAGGTTTCATATAAAACCATCAAAAACAATGAAACTGCAAGCTTTAAAACAAGCATACTCTCTTTCTAACACATGTTTCCTATAGGACAATGAAAGTTATCATTTTAGTTTTAAGCATTCCTTTTTCTGCACATTCAACTTAATATTTATAAAGAAAAAAATGAGGAAAAAACAACAGAGGAAAAACAAAGAGTCCATGCCTAATGTTATCATCCTGCTGCATCCTGTGAGCACTGTTTACTGACTCACACACTTTATAACAACTCTTTTCATGTTCTTACACAGACACGCAAATATGACTGAGTACCTTTGCCAAGAGATGATCAATTGATTCTAACTGGTTATCATCACTAATATAGTTTAGAAAATTACTGCATATTATTACATTTTAGTTAATGTACAACAAAGCTGTAACAATGCCAATACAGAACTGAAAATGAAACGATACACATCATGAAATCATGACACAGTAATTACAGTTCAATAGATTATTATTATTATTATTATTATTATTATTATTATTATTGCAAATTATTATCATATAGATTTATTGAGATTTGTTAATCTAATTTTAGGAAAACTGTCACAGTATAAAAAATACACCACCGCATACCTGCATAGGTTTGCTAATACTAACACCCCTAATCGTCAGTACACTCCTCAGTCTCCTCCCAGAGTCTCTCAATTGCTGTCTTTCATGAAAAACTGAGTCAAAAAGTCATCTGGGTGTGTTCTATCATAGTAAAGTGGTAGGGAAGGGTTCTGGGTTAATCTATAGGCAAATAAAAATATTTCCTACATCTGCCATATGGCCCAAATTTACTGATTGTCTCATATAAATACACTTTTTTAAATATTTCATATCTTGTGTGTTTTTTGGCAAGATACATACATCATAAATCTATTAGAAACACCCAGTTAAAGATTCACAAGTACTTTATACTTGACTAGTTAAATACATTACAATAGAAATTGTAATATATGCAGACCTTTGTTTATTTCCTTTAAAAGCACACACACACACACACACACACACACACACACACACTGTCATAAAAGTGATTTGACCAGGGTTGCTCAAACTTTTGCATACAATTTCTTCATAGAGAATTGGCCGCCATATTGGTATTCCCTTTCTGTGCTCTAAGAATAAATAGTTGTTTATGGTCACAATATTAATATACTCCTTAAATATGCTGGTGTACTGCAATTTTCCGCAATAATAATCAGTTTGAGTGGCCATGTAAAAGTTTTATTTAATGACTAATAGAGTCTAGATTAAGTTATAGGATCCATTGTTTTTCAAAGGGGTATAAAAAGATTGGATATATGCAGATATCCATACTCATCTTAGCAAGTGTATTTCAAGTAAAAGTATTTAATGTGCAGTTTAGAAGAAATACATAAAGAAGTGTACAATATCTTGTAAAGCTATAACTGCATATATATCTTATGTAGTCACTATGAGTATATAATACAAAACCACTGTTGGCTTGCGTGCCAATTACCATTCATATACAAATAAAAATTAACTTTACTCACAGTTATGTAACTGTTATAATCAGCTAAACATGCACTTTGCAGGAGAAAATATGCTTTAGAAAATCTTCTATATTTTAAGTGCTTTCTAAAAGTGGGTATGAGGGGCCTGGGTTCGATTCTGTGTGGAGTTTGCATGCTCTCCCTGTGTCTACATGAACTCCCAGATGCTTCAGTTTCATCTCACAGTCCAAAGACATCCAACCAGGTGAACTAGAGACATCAAATTTAATCAATCAATCAATCAATCAACATTTATTTATATAGTGCTTTTTATAACCAGTTTTGTTTCAAAGCAGCTTTACAGAAAAGCAGTTTATGAAAAAAGAGGAAAAAAGGATAGGAGGAAAGGGTATCCATGTCCAGAGGCGACAGAGGCCAGGAAAAGCTCCCGTGGTAAGAGAAAGAAACCTTAAGAGGACCCCAGGCTCAAGGGAGTTACCCATCTTCCTCTGGTCAATCCCAGATAAAGAGAGAAACAAAAAGCTAATGAGATTTTATGACAAGATACAACAAATTGCCCCGCTGTGTTTGTGAAAGTGTACATGTGTGTATCTGCCCTGTGACAGACTGGCAGCCTGTCTTTTACTTAATGCTCCAGCAACCAACTGCGACCCAGGAAGATAAGTTTAGAAGATACTGCTCCTGGCCATCCACAGCACCTTTCCTTTCTCCAACACCTGATCCAGCTCATGAAAGACTCCCAAATGTGTTGATAAGCTTGATCAGGTTTGTTGAATCAAAAAATACTTGTTTTAAAGACCTGTTTTTAATCAGTGAAAATCAATGCAAGTCTTACTGCTGAATGTGCTGCTGGAGCGGTGTGGCGCCCTCTGTTGGCAACTGTGGCATCAATTATATGGGAAAACAAAATAAATAAATGAATAAATAAATACAATTAAAAATAGTGTGTCTACAATATACTTATAGATGGAAATGTATTATTTGCATTAAACAGTTCTACATTATCATATGTTCAAAAATAGTAGAAAAGTTTGTGATCAAAACGTCTCCTCATTCCACAGTCTGTGGTTGCTTAGCAAGATTATCATATGTAAAGGGAAACTTTTCCTGATGGAACACTTGTTTATGTCAGTTAATAATAATAATAATAATAATAATAATAATAATAATAATAATAATAATACATTCTCTCTTGAAAAGTGTGTATTTCTTCATATTGTAATGCTGGAGTATCCATGTGATCAGCTCGATGGCCATCATAATGTAAGAGAGTGTAAAGCAGGAGAGTTTGAGCAACGAGTTTGTTTAATTACTAGCTTTAAATGACAGCAGTGCTGCTCACTCTGTTCACTTTACTTACAAAAACAGTTTCTACACATCCTGCACCGCTACTCTTCATTTTCTTTATAAATTGGGACGCGTTAAACAATTATTAGAAATGTGACTGTACAGTACTGTTTTGTCACAACTCTAAAATTTAATTCCTCAAAAAGTTGTGACAAGGTTATCTGACAATGTTGTGAGAAAGTAGTGGTAGTGGTTAATACGTTCATTATATTTGCATGGAACTTCATAGAATCTGTTAATGTTGTCCACAGGTAGGAATAATACCATAAAACAATGTTATTTAGTCGTTACATTGTGACAACGATGTGGCAACCTTGTTTTGACCAATGTAAAAATCACCACCTTTTAACAACATTATAGCAACATTGTAAGAAAGTAGACAATGTTGTGACAATGTTATGTGTTTTCTGAGATAAAGAACTAAAACCAAAAACAAAAGGTTTTTTTTTACAGACCATCATGGAAAAGAGGATAAGAGTGATATTTTCTCTTTCAACTTCTTACTCAGATGTCCATTCCACCTTAAATCGGATTCTAATTGTATTCTGCTGGCGCACCATTAGGGTAACTGCTGCATCACTAACGGTGGACCAGAAAAGTCAAATGAAGCAATATCAGCCTCTTGAAAAGAGGGACATAAAACTCTCAGTATGTGAAATAAACCACATTTTAATCTACATAAAATTTACATTTAAGCTACATAAAACTGAGTAAAGTATCTTTATGGTGGGTGAATCTTTGCTGTGTCCCTTTATCATCGGTTCAGGGGCTGTCCCGGGTAAAATAAAGAAGAGTCGGAGAGTCGATTCAATCGGTGAGAGTCAAGAGTCGGAGCTTCACTAAAGTGAGTGGGTTACAGGTGACCGTTAGATCGGGCGCGCGCTCATCAGTTCTGGTTCCGTTAAATTTTGAATTTAAATTGTGGGACCGGCAGTGAAGCACTCCATGATGGTCTGTACTGAAACTGAAGGAATCTGTTTTATATATCAGAGATGCAGAGGGTAAAATTCTTCGCTTTGTCATTTCTGGTGTTTTCTGTTTTTTACTTCCAAACACAATCGGCGCTGACACACTGTTTTAAGGGATATGGTGGTTAAATGCACGTCTTAATAAAACGGCTGAACAGAGGAACCTCAGCAGGCAGTGTTTTATAAAAAAATAGATTTGGACATGGTCGAGTGGCTTCCGACCTCAGCAATTGTTTAATTCATTTATTTGATTCATTTATTTGTGTTTGTTTTTAACACCGACCATTCTTCTTGGGCCGACTCGGACTCTTTGACTTAAGACAGTGTCAGAGCTAAAAATAAGATACAGCAGGGAGTTGGATGTAATCATGTTTCTCTTTTTAAGAAGCTAATGTTGTTTCGTATTCGCAGTTTCTTATTCGCCTTTTCCAGCCGACATCGTGACGCAGCCGTTACTTTAATGGCAGTGGTGTTTAAAGTGGAACCCCCTATGACAACTGTTTTATTGCCCACAACGTTGGAATGTAATTCCCCAGAAAGTTGTGACAACGTTATCTGACAACGTGGTGACAATGTAGCGGTAATGTTGTCCCTACGTTGTGCAGCCTCCTAGAATTCCATAATATTCCTCCTATTCATTTCATAATATCTGTATGGAGCTAGTCACAGTACTTGCCCAAAGCGAACTGTTGATTACTCTTTCAGTGTGGTGTGCTGCAGAGGACTTCACCATTCGTTAATCTGCCACTCTGGATCATCTTGCTCTTCCTACGATTAACTGTGTGTAGATACCAACCCGAAGAAACTAAGCTCAGGTACCGTCAAGCATTTTAACTCTCGTTTTACTGAATCACCATGTCTGAAACAAGGCAAATCTCGACAAATAGCAATCCCACTGTTAGGCACCAGATGGCACTCCTGGGGTCGTTTACGATAATTACCTTCAGTGTGAAGCGACTGTTTCTTCACCATGTTGAGAAGTTAGGAGTATATATCAGGATAGCTATGTTGCTTCCCAAGGTTTAGTTAGATCAGTGGCCAAGTACAGAGTAACGTAATCAAGCCCAGTAAACAAGGTATACTAGCACATTTTAACAAACATCAGCAAATCCACGTACTTGTTCCCTAAATTTAAGAAAATACTTCACTTTGCTAATTTAAGTATAATGCCACACTGCAATTTCAGGGTGCAGCTCAGCTCTCACAGTTCTTAATTATCATTATCTGCCTCTCTGATCACACAAATGTTGTGATATTCTAAAGTTATAGCAATAGCTTGTCACTGCACGTTTTGGATGGTCTTCATCTCTTTCCTGGTAGGCAATCAATTTGGCGTCATTTTTGAATTAGCACAGTGTTGGTTTATATCACTATGAATGCACAGTGGAGAGTCCACAAAATCAGACTGTTAGAAAGTGCCAGTGTATTACATCATGTGTTACTTCTACATTAAACGTCAGTGTTGATAGAATATAGAAAAGAAATTTGTAGATTTATGTGTTAGTTCATTATTTTTAACAGGACAATATGTAAGATGATGCAATCAAGATTTGTAGTTTAGAGCATTTCCAAATTACCTAAAATTCTCAACAGAATGTGAATAAATAATGGTCTTTGATGGTCTATGTGTCATGTTACATGAAAATAGCACACTAGACAGCTAGCCCTGGCCCGTCCTGTCTTGTAATATTACTTTATAGTAAGTATAGTAAGTAACTGTGTCAAATTTGCCTTTAGTCCTCACATGAGAGGTTAAAAAAGAAGCTTGCTCGCTCTCAGCAAAACAACACATTCGAAAACAAAGAAAAGAAATGATATAAATAGCAGCAGTGATGTTACTTTCCACACCTGGGCAAATGGTGGGAGCTAAACTGCAGTAGACTGAATAGTTGGATTTATGTAAAAATGCTGGTATTAAAAACTGTTTTACAGCTAAGTTAGATTAGGATACTAGTACTAATGCATTCATTAACTTTATCAACGAAGACATGAATATCTGATACTGTTATAGACTTGGAAAATATTGTAATATTTTACAATTTAAAACCATGTGGTGGAGGACAGACTAATGTTTACAGTGGACAGTGTAAACAAAGTTAAATGAAAGAGGCCTTGCTTCTGCTTTACAACATAAACATGCACAGAGCAGTAGTTTAAGCTGTATTAACATGTTGGTGGAGAATGAAGAGGCGTAGTCTAATTTCCTGTAGATATGTGCTTGTAATTGGACAAACAGTTTTTAAGGTGTATACTATTTGTGTTTATGTATAATGATGAGGCATGTTTTCCACACCATTCATCAAACTGGTTTACATTGAAATAACTTAATTTAGAGATGAAGGAGCATATAATAATTGAATGAAAGCTAGCAGGGGCTAATAAGCACCATGAAAAGTACCATGTACTGATTTTGTGATTGGCCATAAATCTTTTTTTTATACTTTTAACATTTAACTGGCAATTTCGGAGCTATGTTTCTGTTTAAGGACTGTATAGACTGGGTAGTGAAGCAAGGGAAATTCACTTTTCCAGCCCTTTAAGTTATTATTATGGAAGATTTGCATTAAAATCAAGCTCTTATTTATTGACATTTTCAAGAGAAGTAAAATACATTAATAATCTGTATACATAAACAGATATAGGTTTTGTACTTTAAATAAATGACATTCAAAGAACATATATTTATAGAGTATTTATAGAGTATAAATTTAAAAACCAAGAGAGTCTTTCTCCTGATACACACTCATTAACATGGTTTTGTGTGCCACAAAAAACAGCCATAATTCATTTGTACATTACCTTTTCCAGCATCTCTTTTTTCCTTCCAGTAAATAGGCTGGTTTTGTTACTGTGGCTTTAAGAAAACGCAGCCCTAGCACCTTCTTATATTTGTATAGGCTGGATATGGAAATTAGGTAATTTGCATGAAATCACAAAAACAGTAAACTTAAAATGGGCATCCTAATTAGCTTTCCTAATTGGTTGTTGGAGTTGCAAGTGAACAACATGTTTAAGAACATTAGCAATGTTAACATATCACATTAAAGTCCTTTGATTCGGAAAAGTGAAGGAATTTGGGATATCCTTGACACCATGACATATATTAAAAAAACTATTATAAACTATACACAGCAATTTCAGTTTCTATTCTAAGCACTAATATTGCCCATTAGTCACAAAGAAAGCCATTCATATGTGCTAAAACATTTAACTTTCACTTTAATAATAAAAGTAAAAATAATATGTAAAGTTTATTTTTTCTTCCACTTGTGCTTCAGAAAAATGTTGAAACAGAAACCAACCTTTCACTTTTTTCTGTACTCTTTCCACTGTATGCCTAAATGTGCTTCATACGTTGCCAAAGTGTCCAACTATGAACACACACAAAACTCTGTGCATGTGCTTTTGGGTGGGTTGTGTTAATTAGAGCAATTGTGATTTAAACTTAATCTGCCCTGACAGTGAGCACAGGGGCCCTCCAACCTCCTGAATCACTCAGCTGCTCTATTCAGAAATTTATCACCCCATCACCCCTCCACCTCAGTACTTACACCCCATATGATAGGAGCTCTTTTTGTTCTGCGCTGCAGCGGTACTGCTGGGTCACGTCAATAAGTATGTATGGCCTGGGTGTCACATCACACACAGAGTCAGTGGCCCTCTGCTGGAAACTAACAGTCTCCAACAAATAAAGAAAACAAATATGTAAATGTATTTAAACCGTTTAGGGTCATTTTCTGGGTTTATTATTCATTATCTTTATTTTCTGCACCACTGTATCAGTCTGTAACCTCGTCCCCCATCTCTTTTACACACACACCACCCAGCAGTGAGTGGGAGAGTCGGGTATCTTTGCTCAAATTCAGGAAATTCCTCAGAGAAGGGAGTTAGAGAACAGCGTCCATATTTCTGCTTAGTGTCAACAATATGTAACCATCTTGAAGCTTCCAAAAGAGAGATGGGTTTCCTGCTTCACACCAAGAAATTACACAATGCAGGCACTAATTTAGACTTATGACATCAAAAGGTAGTAAATCTAGTACTAAAACCTTCAAAGCAAATACTAAATATGTTTTAGTAAGAAATGCACTGTGCATTAGCACACACAGACAGCCCAGATCCTCTCACGTGTGTTGGTCTCTGTGCAAGTTTTGCGCCAGGGCTGCAGAGCTCTAGAACGATCAGCCCAGCTGGTTTGAGGTAGAGGGATTTCCCTTCTCAGCTTTAATCGTGATGCTATCAATCCTTGAACATTCCTGCACATGACGCTTTTCTGCTGGGACTGCTAAAAACAAACCACAAATATCAAACCCACAGCAAGGAGTGCATCACAATAACAAAAAGGCACAAAGTGTCTCGTAATAGGGCTCTTGGACGTAGTGCACACTGATTTGCGTTTAAAGCACAACTGGCAACAGCCACCTCACCAAATCTGTACTTTCTGAACAAAGGGTTTATGGAACGATAAGGTTTATGAACCTTAAAAGTGAGTAAGACAAAGAGTGATTCCTAAAAAGGATGGCTAAGGAAAGCCTAGGTTCTGCGAATTATTGATAAGGTTCAGATAAAGGCCTGTTAAACTTAGCTTGAATTGGACAGGAGTGACCATAAATGGAGAAAACACTGTAAAAATGCTTGTGCTGTATGTTTTTACTGACTTTACGCTCAGCATTTGACCTTAAAGGGGATACAGTAATACCACCGGTATCTTTAAAAAAAAATCCAGCCAAACTTCAGATCAATCTGTTTATTATCCAGTTTCACATTCTGGAAAAAAGCATTTTTCCACTGTTTTTTCTTAATTATTATTTTTTTTACAGCAATCTCATGTTAGCAGTCCATTTAAACTAGCAGTTCTGCCACAGTCTGTGTAGTTCAGTATTTAACAAGCAAACCAAACAAACAAAAAAAACAAATAAAAATCACACTTTTGCTATAAACAAGAGAGACAGAATAAACATTCATCAAAATAATACCAAAATAACAAGGGAAGACTTAACATCTTATACAGATATACTTATTTAATTGCACAAAAATGCATAAATATCCATTATTACACAAATGTACAAAAATACTTGTACTTTTTTTTGTTCAAATATACTCTAAACAAACACAGATACCGGTATTTTGGCAGATCGGGTCGTTCAAGGGCGAGGCGTTCAAGGTATGGAAAAGAAAGGTCTCAGAAGGACTTGCCCATCTTGAACAGTCAAGATCATAGACAGGAGGAAAAACCCAGTGCATGTGGAAATTTAAAAAAAACAAACAAGACTCGAAAGTAACAAGAAGTAGGCCTCTACTTTGCAAGTAACACTATACATGTAAAAAGCAAGTCAAGCGCAAAGATCTTCACAGAAGCAAGACTGGGAAATCGAGAAAAGGGGGGCTGACCAAGTCTTTTTACAATGACAACACAAGGAAGAAAGAAACTAAAAGACACAGAACTTTGCATTCTAAGTTTCATGCCATACACTATACTTCAACATGCATAATGATGATCCCCTCCCTCCAAACACGGGCAACCGATAAGAGAGCAGCTAAAACGTTTAAACTTGCACATGATTGGCTCGTCACGTTTGGCTTTGAAAACGTAGAGTGTGTACCATTAGGCTGTGAGGCCCCAGCTGTAGATTACCGTCCTGTCTTGTCCTGTTCAGAGTCCTTTAGAGAATAGTTTACTCTAGAAAACTAAAAAAAAAAAAAAAAGTCCTTTTATGCTCCTTGCATCTGTTAAAGAAACCTGATTCAATTAAATGTTGAGCCCAGTACACTTTTGCTCCACACCAAGAGAGAGGGAGGGAAAAGAAAGAAAAACCTTCAGGTACTGACAGGCATCTGTGGAAAGAAAGCAAACGTAAATGCTGAAGTGAATGAATTTAGGGGAAAAAATAAACTCCCCTGTCCCTAGTTTTACATGATAGCTGGAGGTCAGCAGATTTAGAGATACTCACTAAATACTTAACAGAACTGACGGGATTTCCATCCGGGCTGTGAGGTGTCAGACGGTGAGGGGTACCAGCGCATCTACGGAGAAGAGCAGCAGGTTAATAGCACATCAGCGTTACAACATTAAGGCAACAAAGGGAAGGAGTGTCAGTTGGCAAAGGTTTAAAACCATACTCTGGAGCACCCCCGTCTAACACACTCATTCTACCTCAGACAGAGCTTCTTAATTAGCCGATTATGTGGATTAGATGTGTTGGAGCAGAACAATTACATAACATCTAGGACATGAAGCCCGATTGAAAAGATGGTAAATCATCTTTAAATGTGTCTTAACTGTAGTCTTAGAAAATAATGTTGCCATTTCTTTCTATTTTATCAGAACAGTTCAGTATATTCACAAATATGTTCTTAGGCTTAGACTATAAGTATTCACAGAACTATAAACTGCAGCAAATGAGTTTAACAACATAATTATTTTCTTTACCACCATTACTGCTAGTTCTTGTTTTCTAAATTTGTATGTGTTATTTTATGTGTATGTATAATTTCTGGTATTCTGTAAAATCTAATGTAATTTTGATACATGATAACCTATAGCCTACATGGATGTAAAGAAATGTAAAGAAAGTCATTCAGAATGGTTTTATGTGCAATGCTCTGTTCTGTTCACAGTGGTGATAGGAAAAGATGTTTAGGTATTTGAAAGCTCCCTCACAGAAAGTTATTAAATGAAATGGACGTATTAGACACATGCTGCCTGATGGCTGATGATGTTTTGTGAGATGGTTTTGACTTGAAATGTATTTTTATTTTAACTCATTCAAGGCTGAGGAACACACGTTTTTGATTTTCCACTAGTTTACAGTCAGTATTTCATGAAAATAAAAATATCTCTTTGCCATTGTGGATATGGCAACCCCTGGTTTCCATCAACAGTACTATAACGAAATCTGTACATTTCTCTGTTAGCCATTTCACATCACCTTGAAGTAAACTGTTTACATCAAGGACTGAATGATTAAAGAAATTTAACAAAAAAAATTTTTTTTTCTTACAAGAAAAAGGCAGGCCTCATTCAGCAATACCTTCCCAAGATCTTTCGTGAATCCTTTCTTAAAGATCCTCGGAAAATGATGTCAGAACCGTCACACTTATTATATATTATATTATATATTATAATATTATCCCCCTAATGGTTCAGACCTACCTTACACGGAGAACCTCACTGTTGTAAGGACAGATAAAATAACACTCTCTGTTATCCCTGATGTTACTTGCAGTGGACTCTCAGACTAAAACTGCTGGACAGGAAAGTCTTATCAGTCATCGTCAGAAATCTTTCACCAGGTTGCCATTAGCCGTCTTCCGACCTGGCCGTTTCTGAGGGCTGGAAAGAGAGAGCGAGTGCAATGCCCTGGCCAAGGGCAATACAGCTCTGAACAATGAGCCTGGCATGGCCTTAGTGCCCCTCTACCGTGGGCCAGCTACCCAATCATTCTCCACTAAACGACCCACATTTCCCCCACACTCGGTTTGAGAAACACACCAACAATTAACTTCAGACAAAGCACTTTGGCCTGTTTTTACAGTACAGGCCACCGCCAGCCAGTGCAGCAAACAAGCATGCTTTCACACGCTGCCATTTAACTGACAAACCACTGAAGTCGTCATTTCACTCATTTTGCTCAGGAAAAAAAATTTGATTAAGGCTGGTTCGTGCTGAATTTCTACACTCAGATCTTTAAGCCATTAAATGCTTTCAGCAGATAATCAAAATAAGAGCTTAGCTATAATACAAAATGTCTTTTTTGGCACAAAAAAGATATTTACACCTTTTTGGCACTCAGCTCTGTAATGAAAGTTTGGACTTTGCTCGCCACAGCTGTGTGGTTCTTGAGGTACAATTTATAGCATGTTTAGCACATGGCTGTCAGGTTTCTGCAGTCATGTGTGTATGTGACCTTGGCCAGCTGCTATATTTAAATGGATTTGCCACTGTCCCTTTCTCGTGTCTCTTCAGGCTTTAGAACCGCAGTAAAGAGCGTCCCTCTGCACTTGGAGGACAAGGCCTTTCACAGGTGTTACCCTACAGAGACCACAGCATCATACACACACACACTCAAAAAGCCACTTATTGAATCCAAAACAGCCAAACCTCCATTATGCCCATGTACGTGTCCCTAGTAGATTGGAATGGCAGAAGTGAAAAGAAGGACTGAGGATGAAGTAGAAGTAGATAATGCAGATTTATAGACAGCTCTAAATAATGATGGACCAACTGGACTTAAGCAAAAATTAATTGAAGGTACAAGCTGTTTATTCGTGTGCCTAGATGCTCAAGAGACGTTTTCAGGTAAAAGCTTAGTCGACCCTTTCATCTGTGACCTTTAGCTCGCATTGGGTTGTTGTCAAGACAACAGAAGGCACAGTTCAGTTGCTCAATCGATAGGCTTGGTCTGTCAAGACCGAGTCCTTTCGTCCAGTCACATTCGATTAAGTGAGGAAGTGAACAGCATTAAATATTAAAAGATCCTAACTGATGGTAACAACAATGGCTTAGACCAGCCTCAAATGAAAACATCTGACAGGTTCACAAGCTGGCAATAATACTACCATTACTACCACAAGTTGAGGTCACAGACCAAAAAGCTTAAATAGTCATTGTGTGCAACAAGCCACTAATTCAAATGATAACATTAAGGGGATATATAGGAAAAATAAGCTGAACATCTTTACAAATTGTTCACAAACCAAAATGTTAACTAGTAATATACATACTAACATTTAAAATTATGGGAGGAACAAAAGCTGTGATATCCTTCACCTGCACAGATTTATTGTCTTGTAAAAGTCTAAACACAAGCATTTCGGCTAAAGTTTAACCGGCCTTCACCGGCTACAGATTCACTCAACAACCAATGCATAATCCAAACCGAGATGCAATTAAAAACAGATTTTCTCTGTTGTGATCTCTTAGCAACGCTGGCAAATGTTTCGTGAGATGCAAGGATAGCAGGTTGGTCATTCACTCTGAAAAGACTACAGACTAACTGCTTCGTGGTCAAACTGACTAAAGCGTTAACAAAGATAAAAGAAAGAAAAGGCTGCAGAGAAATTAATATATAAAGTCTTTGACATATGGATCCATGTGGCATGCAAAAAGAGATGACTGGTCCTGCACTAACACGGAATGACTCTTTAGATGAAACACAATGCTACGTTTTCATACACTCAAAACATCAAGCCAAATGGTCAGTACATAACATAAATCAAAAAATAAACATCTGAGGAAAACATCATAGAAACATCCTAATCTTATTCCTAAACTGTACCAGACCATTACAGAATAACACTTCCCAATAACCATGACCCTAATGTTACACTAGCAAGTTAACTAGCAATAATTATCTTAAGCATATTACAAAATTAGCAACAGTTGGATTTATGAAATAAAATATTGCAGGGACAGCAGAAAAATATATATATTCAAAAATATCTTGTCATTTACCTATTGAACAACATGAAGGCAGAGGTTGAGCTGAAGTTGGAAGTTAATTAGAAGAAACAGTGGTGTGTACTTAAAGCAGGTTATTTTTTCTTGGTGAATAGAAACTGACTCTGAGGTGCAACATTACTTTCATTAAACACAAGGGGCATGTTTTCTTACTAAATTTGCTAAAGTGCCAGTTCATTGAACCTTTCTTCTTTTGACTGTGACATTTAATTCGTGGGAAGAAGCAAGAAAACATTTCAGATTTACAATTTTGTAATAATTTGTAAAAAAAAAACAAAAACAAAAAACAACCTTGAACTAGTCAGTTCCAAACTAGATTAGACTAAAGATAGGACATTTTTATACAATGGCCTCTGGAGCATATGCAGATCAGCAGATGTACAACAGTGAAGTTTGCTAGGTAACTCTACTGTACAGTATGAGCCTACATGAGTGCGTATAAAGCGTGTGCAGTGTGAAAGGTAAGGAGAGGGAACACACCGGTTGGTCCCTCACCTGGGCGTGCAGGGCGGCGGCGGCCGCAGCGGCTGCAGGGTAGGTGAAGGCTGCGTGAGGCAGGCCAGGAGTCAGCTCAGTGGTGTAGAGAGGGTACGGGGCCCACGCCTCTGGGGACGCTGGGATCAGTGCCGCTCCAGTCAGGTCGTCTATGGAGACAAATGCGCCCAAATGAGACACGTGGCACGTGGAACAGACAGATGTACAGTGTCTGCAAACGCCAGGAAAACCTGTCTGCCTGTCCCCTAATAAACAAATTATCCAAACATGCAGTAGATCATATCACAATAATGATAAATGTCACATTGCCCACCCCTCACATACCATGGCATAATTTTTACACACTAATTTACAACTTAATCAATAAACTTTTTTATTTCTGAGCAACTATTAAAACTTACACTCAAGAGTGATCTATCCCAACAAGATTTTGTTAAAAACAGACATTTCCATATAAGCATTCTCATACTTACATGGGTCTCGTGCAATGAAGTGAGCCCCTAGAGCCGGGTGCAGGCTTGAGGGATTCGGGGTGGCCATCAGCTTACTTTTTGCCATTTTGGTGTTGGCCTTAGCAAACTCCAGACGCAGGGTCTGAGGGTTCTCAGGGTCAAAACGAATTCCCTTAGGACATACAGGACAGAGTAAGAGACTAAAGAATTCAAGTAAGAGTAAACAAGATTATTATTTACAATGAACAAGGAGGTGAGAAGCTGACATTAGATAACAAATGGGTTGATATCAGCAGAGGTTCAGTATCTGCCCATCTGTGTGCTAACTGATTTCACAGAGGTAGAACATTAACAGCATTCACATCCACAGCACAACCGTTCAGAAAAACACTACGATAACACTTTAGATAGCCTGCAAACGGTCACTCACATTCAATTACTGACAACTATTAATAGAATTTGTTTTTTTCCCCTCAAATCTAGACATAGCACCAACCTTAATCTCAATTCAAAACCTGCCAACCACCAAAATAAAGCAGAACCAGTGTTATATGAACATCAATACAATGGTTATGCTACATAACATTAGATGCTGATAAACTTGTATGATGGCCACCAGAACATCTACAAGATATCTTTCAGGAGAAGAGAAACCATTTTATAAATCAAGATTTGTTTAAAGATTTTATTTTAAGTTATTTTGGACCGTTTTAATTGTCACACAATGTAATGAGCAGCTGGCAGTTTCAAATGACAACATGTATATGTGCTATTGATATAATGAGGGATACACTGGATTCAATGTCAGTGAACCCATTGTAAACCCAAAGTGAACCAACTACAGCAGATCCATCAAACTTCTGTTGAGTTTTGTCAGGACAGAGAGCTTTTAAAGACCCAGCCAACGGCCAGTGACGTCATGGAACTTTCCACTTTTAGGGCCTGAGAGCGAGTCAAACTTATTTAGACCCAAGAGCCTGAGATGAAGTCAAACTCTTAGACGTGAGAGCTGTGGCGCATAGGGCGGAGAGGCTGATCAATAATTCAGGGCAGCATACAAGAGGATGAACATTTACTTACAGACGGGCGAATGATTACTTACATTTAATGCGTTCTTCGCTGCTTCAGCACCAGACCTGCTGTCAAAGGTAACAAAGCCAACAGGCTGAGAGAAAGACAGGGAGAGATTAGAGCAAGACATCATAAATGTTGCTTTAGGTAAAAAAAAAACAAACAAAAACAACAACTGGGTACTAATTCACAAATATTACCTGCTTTGAGGTTAGCTTTATGAGTGACCCTTCATATCCCTGTAGAGAAAAAGAGTAAGTACCTTGCTACCTTAAACAGAAATTACTGTAATTAAAAAACATGTTAAATTACATACATTTACTTCGATTAGACGTTAATATAAAACATATCACAGCCTTGGGGGTGATTTTTAAATTTAGGGCACTCCGTTGGTCTGCATACCTTAAATGGCCTGAACAGCAGGTACAGCTCCCGTGGCTTGATGTCTACAGGCAGGCCACTGACAAAAAGTGTTCGTACCTAGAAAATGAAAAGGCCTTAGTAACTAAAGAACATGGACTGACCCCTCAAAGCAGGTGCGGTGCAAATACTAAAGTGAATAAATCTAATAAGCTAGTAGATTTAAAAATGGTACAATCTCATGTGTAATGGGCTTTTACTGGGAGTTCATGATTCGTGGAACAGTAAAAAAAAATATGACTGTGTATATAAATCAAGTTTCAGACTACCTTTAGTGCTGCCCGCTTGCAACTTTTCCCTTCCTATTGTCTCAGAAACTCTCTTCATTTTCTGCAGCTTTTGTTCAGTACTTAAGATTGACTGTACACAAAAATCATGAGAAACCGTGTTAGTTAAGTGAAGACATTAAGTGTGTGCACGGCTACCAGGTGTGAGTGAGCGGACTGAGCGTGGAAAGTGTTTGTGGATGCAAGAATCTCTCTACGGGGAATAAAAAGGATTTCTACTCCGATGCAGTGATAGGCAGAAGGTCTAATTCAACTACACAAATTAATCAGATGAAGCAAAATTATACTAAAGTGGTGGGTACAGAGAGAGAGAGAGAGAGAAACAGTGGTTGGAAAGGCCGAAAGAATAAAAAAAAGGGTTCATTAGAAAAATTTACCAGGGCAAAAAAAACTTTTGATTCATAAGCATGTGACAAACGCTGCTACGACTCGAACGACTTGCAACAGATTCACAGACATCAAGGGTGGCTCTGAAAAGCTACATACATTACAGTAAGCTTATTTTTTCTATTTAAAAAATAAACAAACACCAAACTATCCAGCGCATACAGGTCCAGCCCACATTTGTAGACGATTGAAAGAGAAAAAGGTATAAAACCACTAAGAGAGCGATGGGCCACAAAATAAAACTCTTCTTGTTTAGAGTTTATAAAATGACTGCCCAACAGAAACAAGGTAACGCATCAGTTTTAATCATATAACTCTACGGCAATCAAACCTCCCCCACGCACACAGGGGCGAAAACAGCCAACAGCACCCATTTCAACCAGAGTTTCATATTTCTCTACGCGTCATTTCCACCAATACAGGGTCCGCTGGAAATTAGTCATCATTTCCTTCATTTCAGAGAGTGCGGCCGTGTTGTTGGGGGCTGGACCAGGCTGATAATCTCCACACAATGCTAACCAAAGCTCTCCTCCACAATGGGTCAGAAGAAGTGACCCCAACAACACCTGACGAAATTTGAAAGCCTGCTGTTGCCCTCGACCTTGACTCGTACCATTTTCCTTTTTCAACTTCACTGTCAGTGAATAGCTTACGAAAACAAATATGTGGACCTTTTAATTTAACTAAAGGCATTACCTACACCTACATTCTACCATTAACAGGCTCAATAGTCTGATTGAGCAAATACACAAACACCATACCAACGAGAACTAAACCAAGTATTAAAGAGATTTATAACAACGACAACAACTTCTGCAAATCACCAAGTATGCCCATATTCTCGCAACAACTAATAACTGCTAGGAGTGAGAGTGCAGCTCCTGGCCCGTTTTTACTGGAGACTCAGGCGCCAACACAATGGGCCATCTGAACATTGTGAACTGAATCCACTGACCTAGGACTGCAGCCCTCCACGAACACAATAGACCCCACACAGGGGAGACCCTGTCCTCCCTAAACACCCGCTCCCCTCCACAACAAAACACTGGGAACCTCTTTTTCGCACACACACAAGCATGTTAGTGGAGCATCTCCAAATACAGTGAGAGAGATTCTGGTTTCTCAGGACAGAGTCCAACCAGTGATATTCATCATGGCTAAAGTCACAACAAAGCATAACAGGAGTATTAAGAATCTGTCATCTTTTTTTTTTTTAACTCCAGCTTATGCTCTGTATTTCTGTATTTCTCCAGACACACTGAGTGAAAGCCTTGCTACAAGCTTTGATCCATACATTTCAATAAGTGGCCAGAGGTCCTGGAGAGAGACCAGCAGGTTCAGGTCTCCTACAAGTTAATTGAAAAGCTAAACAGAGCAGACATGCAGCAGGAAATCCCTCCACATCGCACTCTGGAACAAATCCAGGAGGCCAGAGGTGACCGCCGGACTGGAAGACACTTCTTCAAGATGGGGGATTTTTTGTTCAGCTGGACACACGATAAAAGTGACTGATGTCTCCATTTTCAACAGGCCAACCGCGTGAGTCGCTCACGATGTTAGAGAACATTAACTAAGCCTGCTCAGGCTTCTTCACACATCTCAGCAAAAACAAACAGCAGCTTTATTCTGCTTTATTCCTCATTTATATTAAATACTACTGAGATTTATTAGCAGATAACCAAGTCAGCCAAGACTCTGTCCAAAATCTAGAGTCTAACCAACTCTGATACATGTCTAATGCCAAGACACAAAATTAGAAACTTCCATATAACAGGTTCTCTGCTCTACAACAGTCTACAAACAACAAGCATGAAAGCAGAAGATCTACTTTATGGTGAAAGGTTCCTCAGAGAGCTTACAGGCGAGGTGTAAACTTACACAGACTACACAGATCAAATATACAGGCTGTAAAGGTAAAGCCATCAGGTGTTATAGTTCAGACCGCTTCACTGAAGATTAATCATCAACCAAACTGCACAGTGAACAATAAACTCCTTTTCAACTCACATTCCTCAAAAAAGGTTTGAAGAAGAAGAAAAAAAGACAACAGAAAGTCCACCTCGCTCACATAAAAACTGGCTTCAGAAGGAAAATCTAAAGTATGTCGACAATTTTAACATCACCGAGGAACAAAAAAAAACCTAGAGACTGAAACTCCGCGACTGACTGCCCTACAGACAGAGGGACGAGAGAAAAGGCGTGTTACAGCGTTAACATCGACTTTTCTTACAGCTATGTGCCAAAAAAAGGGGGGAAAAAGAAGGAAAAGTTCACACAACAGAACAAATCCCCGCCGTCCGAGGAGACAAAACAAACTTTAACTTCACTAAGTAAAGAGTAGCAGTGTCCCCTTACCTCCTCCTCTAATGATACACTGTTGTTCGGCTCAGAATCTGATTTGAGACTCATTGTGTAACTTTAACGCTTCTTTGTGCGAGCGAAAAAAAGAAGAAGAAAAAAACAACTTTTTTTCTGCTTTGTTTGTTTCCCTGTCGGTGGATTTTGTTTCCCTGATGTGCGTTAAAGTTGCAGAAGAAATCTTGGTGCCGTTTTTTTGGTGAGACTTCAGAAAAGATGTGCCCAGGTGAAGCCGTGCGTTAAGCCAAGTATCCAAGGAGGTACCATTAAAAACAAAAAAAAGTAAAAGCAAAAAAAGCAAAAAAACTAAAGGTGATGTAGTGGAGAGGTGCACTGTGAGGGTGAGAGAAGGGAAAAAAGAAGTGATTTTTTTGTAATTTTCTTTTGTTCCTCACATCAAGCTCGTTTGGAGTTGAATGTAATTAAGAGAGGTAAAGAGGGACCCAGGTCTGATTTAAAGGTGGAGATGAGCGGAGCTCCTCTGTCTCCTCATTCGCTGATCGCTCCTATTAAAGCGCTGAGCGGAAAAGTGCAGCTGCAGATCCAACTCAGCTGGAAGAGTTCGAGGCCCCGCCCACTGCTCCCTAGCAGCGCCGTCGCTAGGGAAGCGTTCGAGCTGTTATTGTTTTTGTTCCCACCCGTAATATGACATGCTCCGCCTCCCGTGAGCTGCGATTGGCTACTAATCGTCCGTTCTCTGGTACTCGTGAGCAGTGCGCCTATGATATCGGGTCGCGTGCGGGAGGGCGGGGTCTCTCGCAAATACGGGTGGAGAAAAGAGGCCTCAGTAAAGTCCGGGAGCAACCCGGTCGGCCAATCAGGAACGCCGCTCAACACTGCGCGTGACGTTTTCTTCAGATTTAAAAGTCTTCGTTCTCGCCGTTTCGGGCTTTTTTCTGTTTATATCACTAAGAGCTCCGATCATTTTCTGATTTATTACTGAGGCTCACACGGCGTCTTTCAGAAGTTCAGTTTCAGGGACACAACAAATGTGGGGGTGAAGATTCAATACGTTTAAAACTGACCTCTGTGAATAGTTTGGCTCGCGTATAAAGAGAATATCCACATTGTTTCTGGTGTGTTTGTCTATTTTCCTGGTGTTTGTATCTATTCTTGAAGACGTGATTTGTTATCATGTGTAACTTCCCAGGCCTTCAGTGCCTCATGCTCTTTGCACATGACAGAGTGCTGACTGCACCTTGACTTCAGTACTACAGTGTCGGGTAGGATATCGGGCTGTACATGATCAACACAAAAGCAATAAACAATGTCTCAAATCCATGATACTTAACATGCTGCTGATGTATAAAGTAGCTTAGGAATAGTAAAAACAGCTTAAAGATGAATTACTATTTTGTCTGATTTAAGTTACAGCTATTCTGCTGCGATAAATCAATGCAAAATCAATACAATACTCATATTTGTGTTTGTTTATAATAATAATAGTTGCAGTGATTTATGTTATAATAATAATAATAATAATAATATTATTATTATTATTATTATTATTACAGCAGTACTACTACTGCTAGCACTATGACTATTACTACTACTACCACCACTACTACTAATAATAATAATAACTATTATTAGTAGTATTGCTATAATTGATTATATTATTTTACAACTATATTATTGTCATAAATGACATGTTATTTATTGTCATATCAATAATATCACTGTAACATTTCTATGAAAGTAGTGCTTTAAAAAAAGTAGATTCTGTAGCATTTCGAAAACCAAACGCAGAAAGCTGTTTCTAGCTCACACATGGCCAATGTCTTCTGGAGTGTGGGGATATTTGAAGGCTCTTAGGAATCTCAGAGGGGTGAGGCGTTTGCTGTGCCTTCGAGTGCAGTTAAGAAGGGGGAGGAAACCCAGACCCTCCCCAAGAAACATTCCATTTCCTGCCATTACACTGCTTCCCTTTTCCGCCGATCATGAACCAGACTTTGGTTCTATAATTCTCTTATCGTCGAAGGAAGATTTTTGCAAGAAAAGCTGGTCGTAGATCAGGAAGAAAGGGTCTTTTACCCAGCCGTGCTGCTGCTCTGCCCTTCCCTCAGGTGCTGCTCTCTCCATTTTCTCTATATCTACATCCGTGACGCAGTCTGGCCTGGACACTGTAAACAGCCCCAGTTCCGCAAATTAAACAAAAATGCCCTGAAATGGTAATGAAATGCCCCAAGGAGAGGACGCTGAGGAAGAGTGGTGTGAGTCCTCAGTCTGGTGGATGATCAGGCTGACACACACATAAACATACAGGCTTGCCAACCAAGGTGTCAAAAAGGGGTTCTTCAGGAGAAACATTTTGGTTTCTTAAAAAAAGCTTTCAGAGGGTCTATGAAAGAACCCAACATGAAGTGAAGCAGTTTAAGGTTTTCTTAGAAGTGTATGTCCAAGAAAGAAGAAAGATTGATAATTCTTTGTTTTAAAGAGTGTACACTACATATTCTATACCCTGTTGTAATACTTTGAAGGTTCTTTAGTAAAGGCAGTGGGTATATACAGAACTGTAACAACTAAAATGACTGTTTGAATGTATATAATCTCAGTTATGTGCAACATAAATAATGCTTGTGGCCAATAGCTTTTTTTTGCTATTGGTTTGTTATAGCAGAATCATTATGATCAGTGATGAGAATGTGAAGAGACTACACTACAAATGTATGCAAAGTTTCGTTTTGGCAAACAAAAAAAAACCAACAATATCTATACCAGTTTAGCTTAAGTATCTATCTATCTATCTATCTATCTATCTATCTATCTATCTATCTATCTATCTATCTATCTATATATCTATCTATCTATCTATCTATCTATCTATCTATCTATCTATCTATCTATCTAAATCTTATAGATTTAAAGGTTATAGAACCTTTTTTGGCTGCTGTATAGAACGTTTTTGATAAATAAACATGTAAGTGAATTGGTTCAGATGCCATAAGTGAAACAAAATGCTTATTTTAGATTGTATTGTTTCTCATAATGAATCTCACTGTATGAGTAGTGTAATAGCAAATCCAGGTACCAGATACATGTTGGCCACCACAAAGATTTGTGACTTGGGCATATGTGTCAGGTGGAGATAAAGCAGGTGGGTGAGCTACAGCATATGGCTTTCTGCTATAGTTTGAAGTTAAACTTTTATTATGTTTTATTATGTCGCAGCAGCGATTACAAGGCCCGTTATGTGATTGCTAGGATTGTGACTGTCCTCATCCAACACCTTAACCATGAGTGATTTCTGAAGCACGGACACTGAGGTTGCGTACTATAGTGTGAGGCTAGGTTGAAGATTATGTGGCATGTATTCCTCTGTGAGTAGCCTGGAGTAAGCCTGCTTAAGTTTGCAGCAGCAACGGCAGCCAACTTCCTGACTTTGTGTGAGAACACAATCAGGGAACGGCAGAGCACTCACAGAGGGTGGCTCTGGAAATATTTGGCTCTTTTGTAATCATTGACCTGCTGCTGTTTCTTGCTGTTTATCTAAAAATAGACTAAAGCCTCCACAAATTTACTCCTAGACCTTCCTCCACATGCCAGGCAGAGGTAAAATAACATCTATCCTAATTAAACAACTGCAACACGACTCAAACCCGTCTGCGTGTAAAGGATTAAAAACAGAAACAAGCGGTTGGAGTTACTGATATGGGAAAAGACATTCAAGACTTGAGCTCAGCTGTTCTCTCGTCTGTTACTCTCCATATTTGGCCAAATGTATGGGTATTATGTAACCCGTTGCCCTTTTTCCTCAATCAGAGTCCAAGAGTTTCAACACAAGAATAACAATCTGGAATTAGACCTAATCTTACATGAATCTTAAGCTTTTCAAGTATAAGTGCTGTCTCATTCATAGCTTTGTGATGAGTAATTATTTATAGGCAGATCTTGCTGTAGGGGTCACCGGTTAACCTTTTTTTCTTGGCAGTTAAATACAAGCACATGTTTTAGGGTTAATTTTCACTCCTTAATAGTGAGACGAGAACCAAATGCTTGCTGTGATGTTTTACAGTGAGGTGAATCCACCAGGGAGGCCTTTTCTAGTGTAGAGTGTTTCAGGAGAATTGATCTTCTTCTTCACTTCCTGATCATCTCAAGCTCAGTTACTGATTGCAGGCTGATCCAGCATCAGGTTCCGTATATTTGCATATTTATCTTGAGCGCTGAGAGAGAAAACATGAGCCAGTCTGAGGTCACAGAGTCAAGAGAAGACCAACAATTTGTAAAAACATTCAGTTTCTGTTTAGTTTTGAGCCGAGGTTAATGACGTATGTAGCTGTGGGGAGAAAGTCTATAAGCTGCAATACCTCTTTCATTTTGTGACCTGGACTATTGTGATGATGAGTGGTTTTACAGTGTCACAGTATTACAGGTCAGTTCAGTTTTAAAACTTAGAAAAAAAGAAGTGGATAAACACCACCATTATAATCCTAATGTCTACCAACGCAGATATAAGTGTGTTTTTTTAAATTAAACACAGGCATTTGAAGGCATTTTTGCATATAGTTTTATTGTTTCTATTATATTACAACAGTTAACAGGACTAAAACATATGAGTCAGGCTGCCACATGTGTTTACAGGCGATAATGAGTATTATGACTTTTTTCCTTTATACATTTGACCCACCCTTCAGAAATCAAGCCTCTCTGGTAGTCTATAGTTAGTCTATAGATAGTCTATAGTCTATAGATATATGATAGTGATGGGCTAAAACGACATACCTTTTTATAGCAATGTTTTTCTTCCTGTTTTGCTGAAGGCTTTTCACAACTGAGTGGTTCTCTGATTAACATGGAGATGTGAGAAAGCTGATATAGGGGTTAATAGGTGAGTTGTATTGGTCCCAGCAGGAGAAACACCCACACACACAGAGCTCCTGTCTCCACTCCGTCCAGTATGTAAACGGAGCTGATGAAGATAAAGATGTCTCCCCTGCTGCCACTTCTCTATCAGCCTCTCAGGGGTATAAATAACAACAATCACATTCTCACATTCCCAGCACACACACAGATAAGACAGAGGGCCTGGGTGAGAGCTTTCACACTGAAACACAGCTAAACCTGGCCCAGTCATATAACTCCTCATCACAGAGCGAGCTGGACGTAACTCATCACTCTGCAGGAGTTATTTTACAATGTTTCAACAAAGAGAATTGACCTTTTGGCATTAGATGATGATAGTAAAGTGCAGGCTATTAGTAGATAAGAGTGTAAATATCTCATAGTGATCTGATTACCGTTCATTAGGAAACAATTCTATGAAATTGTAACTTTTACATAACTGCACAAAAGCCATACATAGCTTCTTTTTTTGGAATGCAACTGAATTCTTGACTCTTTAATCTATTTTGGTGTTGGTGTTGATTTTATTTTGATTAGATTTTATTTTTTATTAGATTTTTTCATGTTTAGACACTCAAAGAATCATTGAGCTTTCTTACTTTGTGAGTTCATGTCCATTGTAATATTAAGCTCATAATTATAATGCTATAACCATTTATATACAAAATGCTTATTTTCCTGTAATCTTTGACTGAACTGAAGTGATATTTGTCCACCTTCTTTATTAACCCCAACCCATCACCAAGCAAAACTCTGAGCTGACTGTTTTGCTCAGAAATACATCATAGAACAAAAGACACAAGCTATTGTTTCCGTTCATGTTGAATTTAATGCAGAAAAGTACATTAGCTTTTAAGTTAAAACATCAAATCAGTTTTACAGTGTGCATATTGAATATTTTTATTTTATAATCTAATATAACATTCCAAAATCAGTGCAGTTGACAGGCATCATTGTAAACTTCAGATCATGAAGAGTCAGTTTTTGGGCTTAAAGCACACAATCAACAACCACAAACTACAGAAAGCTCAAAACATTTGGAGATGAACGATCCATAACATCAGTGGTCTGCAACCTTAAATTAGCCAAAGATTTATAGCTGTGCGCCCACTGCAGGCACTGTATGTACACCGTCTTCACAGCTAAATTACGTCTGTGTACAGCATGGCCGCTCAGGCATCTTTAGCATGACAGCGTACAGATCATGATTACAGGCGGATCACAGCAAATCAGAGCACAGTTGTTTGACAGCTGAATGAGAATCTTTCTCACTCAGTTCTGCTGATTTACCCAGCTAGAGGATTAAAGATGCGCTGCTTCCAAACACAGAGCATAGCAGAGATGTTCTGGGCCTAACATCAGCAGAAAGTGTGGAGTACTGGACGCCAGCACGCTGGACAAGACGTCCAGTTCTTTTGAGCCAGCGAGATGAATATTGTCAGATGTGCTCGTTTTAAATATCACTTGTTTAAACTCAGTCTAGATAGAGTGAATTATAGTTATCACATCCTAACTAAGCCTTGTTACTAGCTATTGAACTAATAAAAACAAAAAAAGCTATTTCACTGAAAACAGCATCATTGAGTGTCATTAGTCAGATCTTTATGTTTAGTCAAAAGCTCACAACATACATTTACCCATTAAACATCTGGTGACACCCTTATTTTTGGTCTAGTTCTTGTTAAGGACTCTTAACAGAATCACCATTAAGTCTCTAGATCCATCTTTTTGTGTTGTCCATTTTATCTTGGCATGTCACTCTGTGAATTAATTTTACAGCAGAAGGTTCTAACCAAAAATCTGTAACATAAATGCTAATGGCTCGAGTATAAAATTGCAAAATGGTCAATGACTCGTTACAAAGTTGCAAATAAAATGCTGTTCTGTGTGACTATATAACAAGAAACACCAGAGAGAATTGAAATAGCTTACATTTTAAAACCACTTTACTGCTCATAGATTTGCCTGCGTTGCATCATGGCCGAGGAAGCGTTAGCAAAGGTTTAAAAAGTATTCAGATTAATTACTCAGGTAGAAGTAAAGATACTAGGATTTAAAAATAGAAGTTAAAGTATCAACTCAAGCTTTTTACTCCAATAAAAGTGTAAAAGTACTGCTTTTAAAACTACTTACAGTATAAAGTAAAAGTAATGTGAGGGGAAAAAATGCCATTAAGGTCAAAAGCTTAGTGCGCACCACAGGGGTCTATAGTGCACTAGCCCACCTCCCCAGAAAAAAATCGACTATTAAGTTATATTCAAATATAAATGTTGATAAATTTGGGATGCGCTAGGCTTCCTGTTTCAGCCGCATATACGCCCATTAAAAAAATTTATGTATTTTAGTACAATGCAAATATAAGAACCATGTGTACTACTAATCATTAACATGTGCTTTATGGAGCAGAAGATATGATGACTTGTTGTCTATAAGTATAGAAATGGTGCAGTCAGACTTTAAAGGCATGTTATCAATAACCTTTACTGGAATGTAAATGTACATGAATGAAAACAAGCTGGAATGAAATGGGAGTATTTGTACTTCGTTACTTGACACCTCTGCTATTTAGACACTCACAAGGGGTGCGTCCAAATCACCTACTAGTCAGTAGGTACTGCTCGAGCAGCACACTAGTAGGCAATTTCAGTAGGCGAGTTTTAGTAGACACACAATCTCAGATGTACTACATCCACCGTCTTGCCAGCGTCCTGTGACGCAAGACGTCAGACCACCACCGTAAAAGTCCTGCTATTCATTTAAAAGCTCTGTTTACTGAAAGATTTAGATGCTTTTTGTGGCACTGAGCTGCGTTTTAGTCTGAATATTTACTCACACAGTGTCTAGCAGTAGTTCAGAGAAGATGAAACGGAAGGAATTGACTGTTTACCTCAGAAGCAGCGCTAACATCTGACGCGCCAGTTCACTAGCCATAGCTACCTACACACAGCCCACGTTCCGCTTTTCACCGTTTTTTCCTCTGTTTGAATTAATCCGTGGCTCCAGGTGAATCATGGGATAGCACAGTGTGCTGTGTTCGCCTACATAAAAATGGCTGCCGATTCAGTAGATCATCCGGGTACCGTTCGCCTACTACTCGATGCCTACTGAGTGTTCGGACATACTCGCCACGCTTGCCTACTGATTTCTACTAGTAGTAGGCAAGTAGGCAATTTCGGATGCACCATAGGTTTTGAGACAGACCCATTGATTTCCTCGAAATGAAGATTTTTGCAAAGCTGAATGCCTGTAAAATCTTCAAATGGGCAGTGTAGATCAAAACTAAACTTGAGTTGGTCACAGTCCTCCTCAAACTTCTAAAAAGAACTAACTTAAGAGTGAGAGTGGGCGCTTTCAGCTAGGTGCAGCCTCTCTCTCTCTCTCTCTCTCTCTCTCGACCCTGTTAGCTGTTGCTGATATACTTCAGACTCTGAATAAAATATTTAAATGCTCTTATTGCAGTTTCATGTCTGTCTGAAGACGGCAGGGCAGTAAATCTTTTAAAGTCCTATATTTGTTCACTGTACAGCCTATACTGACTCACCCATCAAGAAAAACACCTCACAAAGTGGATGCATTACCCTTTCAAGTATAGCTACAGTAAAAGCCTTACCTTGCAGAGGCACCTCAAAGAAGCAAACAAGCAACACACTGCAAATGCAGCGTTATATTGTCACTCTGTATACAATAACACGACAGTATATATAATACATGACTAGATTCTGGCTGCATACCTGCAGTGTCCCTCGCTACAGCCGAAACTGTGTTTGCAGGGTTTTGTTTTTGGTGTTATAAGCACCACTAACGCAGCCACCAAAACCTGAGAAGGCGATGTAGTCTCAACATTCTCTTGCAAAATGTTTAGCAGAGGGATAAATTGTTTGTGACTGCTGTGTATTTTAGAATCAATACCTGGGAGAAGAAATATTCCTCAATTTGTATTCCAGCATGACAATGAAATAAACAACTTTTTGATACTACACAATTCCCAGCGAGTGTATTCGCTGCAGCGATGATGAGGATGGTGTTAAGGAACTCAGCTGTGTGAGATAGTAATAGGTAACAACCCCCCACCATGCACCCAACTTGACCTTACAGTGCCAAGCATGTGTCATTCTAATATCACCCCCACAACTGCACTCTCTCGCAGATCAGAGCCAGTCAAACATACGAAGAGCAGCCATTTGCAAGGCAGCAGTGTATGTGTAAGCTCTGGGCTGGAGAGTGTACTGAGCAGACACACATACACACTCACACACATATACACACTCACACACACAGCGCGTTCTCTGGTTTATGGAGCCACTCTGGCTCCTTTTAAGGTGATTTCTCCATTTTCTCCCTGCACTCTGCTCAGTCAACTCCCTGCCAAAAGACACTCCGAGACATTTATAGTGACTCCCCCCACCGTCACCACGATGTTCCCCAGCCCACCCTCTACCATTCTGCCATCCCTCTATCTGCGTGTGTGGGTCTCTCTCTCTTTTTCTCTCTCTCGCTCTATCAAAAGCCACTTCCCATTAACTATTTACTCTCTCTCAAAGCACAATTCCTTCTGTTCAAAAGAATAAACAAACTACACAGTACAGTCAGCAGGCCGGCGGTAAGAATCTATCTTTGACTGCTGAGCCAGAAAACACTCAGGTGAGAGGATGAGGAGAATAACTGCCCTTTGTAGATTATATGGACTGAGTTAAAGCTATGTAATGTACAGTACTGTGCACAAGTACAGTACTGGTATTGACTTAGGCAGCATGTGTTTAAGCATACTAAGTTACATACTGAGTAAAATGAGAACTGCAGCTTCTATCTGCTTCTATCTGTTCTGACTTCATGTTCTCTGATTTCATCGACCTGCTGTTTCACTGAGTGTAAAAAAGTTACATTGTTTTAATCCTCTATTATAATTTAACAAGTTGGACATGCGGAGATGTAAACATGGATATTCATTTACGCTACACTCTTAGAAAAGGTGATTCTTCATGGTTTCTTTGGGGAATGGTTCTGTTTAGAGCTTGACAGTAGAGACAGAGGTGGTGTGGCGAACTTTCATCAGATGAAGATTTCTTAGTTCGCTTTATAGGATGAAAACAGCAGGTACGTCTTAAAGCTCATTAGACAATCCCCAATGTTTTATAGAATTTACTCGTCTTACATACTGAGATGTCCTGTTTTGTGAAACACCCCACTCATATTTTGCATTGCATGTAAACTGTGTATGTTTCTTCATTATCAGTTTAAAGCATTATATTAAAAACACTTCACCTTAAACATACCAACAATAACACTGACCCACAGCTGCTGGACCAACCCAGACCAAGTCCAAAAGTTTAATTACAATCCTGTATGTGCTGACATAATGAAAGGAAGAGATAAATACTGTTTTTCTACTGATCAGGAGTGAGTTTGGTGGGTGAATGCTAACTAATAACAAATATATGAATTCATCATGATGTGGCATAACCATTGTCTTATATTTTTATTATTAATGATGACATGATTAATTATCATGCATATTGAATTCACAAGAGCTGTTAGCTTCCTAATTTCTTTCTTTCACTTGACCCTCATCCTTGTCCCATGTACTCTTCAAAGCAAACCTACACCCATGAATTCATGAACCATGAACAGAGATTACCAAGCTGGTTCATTTTTAATGTACAGTAATGTAATTGGTGCGTGATATGACTGTCAGACTTGCACGGGATAAAGAATCTGCCTAGATAAAAGCATCATGGTGCAAATGTTTATGTCAGCATAATGTGACAGGCACCACGCCCGAAATATAACAACACGCTCTGCAGTTGAACTGCATATGAACTAGCATTACGCTTGTAAAGTAAGTTCATTCAATTTCATTAACCACCCAACAATTTCCTTCTATTTATTTTTCTTTTCCTTCCAATTTGACCAAAAAATCTTCAGATTTTTATTTTATAAGATTTTATTTTATAATCTTATTTTTAAGATTTCAGTAGGCTTGTTATGAACATAAGAATTACTGAACTGGATCTCCATTTAGCTGTTAGTCAGGTAATTAAAAATAAAAAAGGAGGTACCGTAAAAGACTACAGTTACTTGGGAAGCTCTGAGTTCACTTATTACTTAGCAGACTAAAACCTATGAACATGGATGATTTGATCTCATTGGTGATCAGTCAGATTACAGAAACCTCGCCAGTTCAAATCAATCCAGCATAAAAGTGCTTCACTTTGTACTAATAGTAATAGATTACACATCACTTCACAGAAGAATCAGCAGGAAATAGTTAAATTGGCATTTCTTGCTTTGAAGAATTTTCTTTCTTGAAGAAAAGTCAGGGTCCTATAGCAGCCCTTCAAAAGTTTCTTTCTCTTTTAATATACTTTACTAGAAGGGGAAATTCCTAATCTGTAAACCGGAAAACCACTCTGATGTAGGATGTGAGAAAGCCTATTTACAACCTGATAGTAGTGATAGTTACATTTTTCATTTTGGCTGGAGTGCCCCTTTCGGTGACTTGTGTACCATAATGGACTAATCTAATCTGCGTGTAATCTGTAATCTCACAGCGACGGCAGGGAAACAAAAAATTCACAGACTAATAATAATGTGAACTCAGAACAGTCATACATTATTTTGATTAATAGAAAATTGTGCTATTAGAGGAAATACATCACTCTCCCAGAACAACAATGTAAACAGAGGGAGGTTGAGTGAAGCAGTGCCTTATATGGAGTGAGAGGCTGCTGAGATGAGCTCAACCTGACCTGTTTAGTTTCCAGCCCATCCAGAAGACAAGGGGGCCTCGATTAGAACTCAATAGCAGTTACTACTAGGCTATAAGGAAAGGGGGTGGGGTTAAAAAAAAAGGTACAGCGGGGTCAGGAACGAGAAGAGTAAATATGAAGGAGATGGCGGCTGAAATGGATGGAGCCAGTTATCAGCGCGGACGATCAGGCTGAACGTGGTCAGCAGGGCCTGTGAGTGATTTATTAGGCCGATGATTTAAAAAGGGCTTTCTCAGTGGTGTTCGGAAAGAGGCTCATGCTCCGAGGCCTTTTAGGGAAGAGAGTCAGTCATGAACATCAAAGCATGAAGGATAGGGACGCATCTCTTTTCCAGCTATTGTTACACTCTTACACTGTGTGTGTAGAGGAGCAGACTATCAGACTGTGAGGCAAGATGTACTCACTGTCTGTTTGTGTGGTCGTTCAACTTCTCAAATCATCATGTGTGGTCACAAACTGTGGTTAGATCAAACCAACATCTCTTAATACACTAAGAAAGTGTGACTTATAGGATTGGTATACATGAAAACTCTGGTGGTATTCAAAAAAAGAATACCTATAAAAACTCACACCTTCTAGCTCCACAGTTGAGATGTTCTTTGCATCTACACCAATGAAGCAATGAAAGTAGCTGGTCTAGCTGGCTATAGGTCACACTTAAGTGTTTAAATGTTGATGAGAATCATTATCTTAGTGCTACACACTGAACAACACGATTTCAGTTAAATTTCAGTTAAAATTATTACTGAATATCTGTGCAAAACTGATGTATAATATAAATAAGATATAAAATGCTACAAACCCCATAAGGGCACTTAAGCAATAACAAAACTGTGGCATAGCTATACAATATTGCAATATCACAGACGTGGAAATTTAATAAAAACAGGCAAATGAAAGTAAACCTCACCTTGTAATGTGTTCCTGTTTTTCCGTGTTTTACAGCGACTTCAAACATGTCTTAGGATATCCAGTCCTATCTGATTCGTCTGATCTGCTTGCCAGAAGAAACAGTGTAGCAGTGAACAACACCAACAAAGTCTTAACCATATTTGCAGATGTTAGCATATTTAAAAATCAGTAAAAACTTGATGCACTACCACTACAGGCTGCAGGAAAGCAGAGCCGGACATCACAGACTTAAACATTTAGAACAAAATGAGAGCAAATCTAGAGGGTGTTTCATTAAATTTACATGTAATACATCTTAACACATTTGATATGGAATCACAGGCAGGCTGTATAAGTTTGATAGATCATTTAGTAGACCACCAAAACCATCCCATTAGATAAACAATACTTAAAGCTTTTAACTTTGTGAGAGGGGAGAAAAAGCTCCACTCTTACTTCAGATCTGGAAAAAATCCACTGTGAGAAGATTACTCTATGCTATGAGTCTTAAAGGATGTGTAGCTGTTACTGAGAAAAGTAAGTAGACAAAAAACACTGAAACTGAGATGTAGAGTTTTACAGACTGTGTCCAAATTTGAAACTGAAATACTTGGATTGTGAGAAGCAAAAACTGCAACCAACTTCTAAGACTAAACTTTAGAGCTACAAAATAAAAATCCAGTTTTGTTTGGTTATTTTTGTTAATTATTCTGGTTACTGGTTCTGCTGTTACATGTAAATAACCTTACCTTTATTAAATGACTGTTTTGATTGGAAATGAATGAAACGAAGGTCTCGGATGTTTGCACAGTATCTGTATGACATTATTATAGAATACTGGAAGAGCAATGGGTTCTTTATTCAGATATCAATCTAACTCTCCCCCTCTGGATGAACTGGGAGATCTCTGTGTGGAAGCTGTAGAGGGTCAGCACCCAGGAATAGCACTGAGTGTGAAGGGGCAGAGAGAGAGAAGGCGAGGGTACCAGCTTAAGCGGGCCGAATGCACAGGCGAGAGACAGATAAGCTTGACTTTCTTTTCCTTCCTTAAAAGGGCCAGTCTGTCGGTTGTGCTTTCTGCGAGGGCTAGCAGGTGACCAGGTCCTGTGTGTGTGTGAGTGTGCGTGTGTTTGTGTGTGTGTGTGTGTCAGTGTGTGTCGGTGTGTGTGTGTGTGTGTGTGTGTGTGTTTGTGTGTGTGTGTGTTTGTGTGTGTGTGTGTGTGTGTATGTGTGTGTGTGTGTGTGTGTGTGTGTGTGTGTGTGTGTGTGTGTGTGTGTGTGTAGTCATGCACCTCAGGAGGTTGCCTGATAAAAGCACTGCAGCAGAAACCCTGTCTGCTCTGGGGTCAGAACACACCTACAGCTGCTTTACCAGCACAGGACAGATCTATATGACTGTTCATACAGTAACTTTCTTCCTGTGTAACTGTTCATTGTGATATTAATGACCAATAAAACTGATCCCAATAATCAGTCTTGCCATCAACATTATACAGATGGTTATGGGCCTAAATATGGACGAGGCTGAAACATTTTAATGAACATTAATGAAGATCTACTGTTGATGGCCTTCTGTAAAAATCGGAATATTGTTTCTGTCACATTGAAACATTTTTTGACAAATAGATACAAATACCTCAAGACGATTCCTAAATCTCGTTCGTAATACACTATATGACAGTATATGACATCTGACCATCACACTTGTATGAGTCATCTCATTCCAGCCCTGCGTACCCCAAGTCTATTTAAAAATCTTTTTTTTTCTTTTTCTTTTGTATACATTTTTTGTTGTGTTTGGATAATGTATATTCTTCTTTTGTATATATTTGGAATATACATAGAATATATTCTTCTTTTCTTTTTTGTTGTAGATGTACAATGTATATGTGTGTTTTATGTCTGATGGACCCCAGAAAGAATAGCTGCTATCATTATAGGAGCTAATGGGGATTCAAATAAAAAAATAAATAAACATGTGTACATGCATGTGTACACTTTCCAAACAATTTTCTGATTTCATCCCAAAGGTGTCCAGTGGGGTTGAGGTTAGTGCTCTGTGCAAGCCTCTGGAGTTCCTCCACCCCAGGCTCATGCACCCTTACTCTCAGCTGTCAGTGAAGACTGCAAACGCAGTCTATTTCCCAAACAATCAGGAGATTTATTTACCTCTGTCTGATCAAGATGGCTGACATGGACTTAAGACCTATGTTACTTTGAGTGACTGCACACATTAACCACACATTTTTTCTTACATAATTAACCATTTAATTTTATCCCAACAAATATAATCAGAACAGCTTTGAAACAATTTTAGCTAATGTTTAGCATAACACAATTACTTCTAAGCAATGAGATCTAACTGCTCATTATATGGTGACGAGGAACCGGGCTGTATTTCTTGCTCTGAAATGCAGGCGTGTGGCTACAATCCATAAGCTACATATATAGAAAAAAGCTGTCTTCCTGTTTTGGTAGTAACTGAAAATATGGGACAGCAGTTTACGTATATATCTATAGTCTATCTATATCTATATCTGTAGTATCTATAGTTTGAATACCTTGTTGTTTATTACATTGTTTTTTTAGCTTGAACTTAATCAGTGGAATGGTCTATTTAAACAAATTAGGGTGCAACAAAACACAACTCTGTCCCGAAAGCAAAGTCCTCAGGTTTTCTTGCCCTAAAAGTCTCCGAAGTGTGGAAAGGAGGGCTGCAGGACATAAGGCACTAACTAGGGCTGTTAATATCCAACCGTGACTGGAATCAGGTGTGTTTAAGCAGGGAATCTCCTAACTGAATTGGACTGACCATGCATTTTATTGACCTCCAGGCCCAGAGCTGATTTAGATTCTTTCCATTTATGCTTTTGGTAGACATTTTTATTTAGAGGGATATAAAAAATATTTGTATGGTACTAAACATGAATGACAACTTTCCTAACCTGCTTACCACTCACACAGAACTAAATGATCTAGCTTTTATTTGACGCAAAATAGATGAAAAAAAGTCACAGACAAAAATACAAATACAGTTGGACGGTCGGAAGAACGAACAGACAAATAGACGGACGAAGCAACACGTGTAGGGACTGACCAACAGCTGTGCAGATGGACAGATGAAGCAACGCATAAATTAAGGAACAAATGAATGAGCAATGTTTATGCACTGAAAAAATGAAAGAACGGGTGACAGGCAGCTACAGACAGGTGGTCTGTCTTGCTGGCTGGGTTAGCTTTAAGGCAAGGCAAGTTTATTTGTGTAGCACCTTTCATACACGGTGGCAACTCAAAGTGCTTTGCATAAATAAAAACATAAAGAAAAAAAGGATTACACATTAAAATAAATCTGTAAAAAAAACCCATATAAAAATAAATGAAAGAAAATTCAAACATAAAAAAGAAGAATGAGGTTTGAAAGTGCCGTTGGCCAGCTACACTCTAAACACTCCTCATCCTCTGTACTAACCCAAACCAGAACTAACTCTGTCTCTGTACTAACCTAACCAGAACTAACACTGTCTCTGTACTAACCCAAACCAGAACTAACTCTGTCTCTGTACTAACCCAAACCAGAACTAACTCTGTCTCTGTACTAACCTAAACCTACTAACCTAAGTACTAACACTGTTTCCGAGGTAATAACCGCCCACCTGTCCCACCGAATACTGTTAAAGGACTGACCACCAGGGCCCCCCGTCACCTGGCACCAACCAGTTCTCCTCTCTATTCGTGCCATTTGCTTCATCCTTGACTGCCTCGCTGTATCATCCACATGTAGCACCTGTACAGCTTCTAGAGCTCTTACCTTCAGACTCAGCTTTAGTTTAATAAACTGTAAATACTGTTCGACCAGAGGAGGATGGGTCTCTGCTTGTGAGTCTGGTTCCTCCCAAGGTTTCTTCCTCCAGTCTGAGGGAGTTGTTCCTGCCACCATCACCTCTGGCTTGCTCACTAGGGATAAAGTATTGTGACTTCATGTTTTTTATGTTTTTAAACTCCTGTAAAGCTGCTTTGTGACATTGTTGTAAAAAGCGCTACACAAATAAACTTGACTTGACTTAAGCCTCTACTAATGCTTTCGCTCAACTGATTCCATTTAAGAGCAGCATAGTAACTAAACACTGCTTCCCATGTTTAGTCTTTACCTTAGGAAGGACTAACGGACGGCTTTCCAACAATCCAAGAGTTCTGTACTAGATCACACAGATATGCTGGTCCTACGCCATTTAGACATTTATAGAGCAGTAACAGGACCTTGAAGTCTATTCTGTAACATACTGATATCCAGTGTAAGGATTTAAGAATGGGGGTGATGTGTTATCTTCTTTTGCTCTTAGTGAGAATATTTTGAATCAGATGAAGCTGTTTAGCTCACTATGTTTCTCTGACTCTGAAACTATTTTGTGTAAATGGGGTCGTTGGGTTTACATTAGGAGGAGAGAAATATGGTGAAATATACTGATTATTTATTGATCACTGGTATATAATTTAAAGGGTACATTTAGTCCATGTTTACTGTTTGCCTGCGAAAACAAAGACTGATCAACTTATAAAGATTGCCTTAAATCATGTTACAGATGAATAGAGTGTTGGGAGTCTTGCCTGCGTAGGGCATTGAACCCCATGCTCTTCCATTGAGAGCATCAGCACTACCCATTACGCTATACCAACCAATACTTTGAGGCAGGTTAATTGGTCAGTGAGTTCATTTAGAATAGCAGTGAAAGGTCTGAATCACACGGCCTTGGCTGAAGTGTTTGTTGTTGGCTGTTCGAGGAAGGGGTTTGCCAGTCACGTTCTTTCTGCAGGAAGTCTGTAGGTGTTCTGGGTGGTATGGGGAAGTCGGCGAACGGGGCGCAGAGAACCATTTTTTTTCAGCAAAGAAAGTGGCTGCGCGGCTGTGTAAGCATGGTTGGTGTGCTGAGCTGTCGGTGGGCGCAGTGCAGGCAGGCTTTTAGCAGTCCTCTGAGGCTCCATCTTCCGTCTCACTGCTTCGCCTTCCACACAGTCGATTCTTCCGCTTCATTACCCTCCGCAAGTTCCGAACCGCCGCACTCTCGCCATCGCCTGCTTTTAGGGGGAACCAGCCAAATAAATGGAATGCAAATGAAAAATAAATGCCTGCATGGGGGGTGAAGGAGTTGAGGGAAGGGCTCCATGGAGCTGTAAGCACGAGTTCTTAATTAATCCATGCAAATTAACTGGTACACGCTTGACATACAAGACTGAGAGAAGGCCTAGGGATACATTCTTAAGGCTTAGAAGAGGGCACTGTTTAGTCAGAAAGCTAGGTGTGCAAGAGTCGAAAGACAACTCAGTGAGCAACATTTCCTCACTGTCACACTGTGGTTTAGGGGAAAGAAAAAAAAACTTCTGTTAATGTTAAAAGGTGTTCAGATGGTTTAAAAAACATTTCTTATGATGTGGATGATTTGCCTGCACTACAAAATATGGTTTTAAATCTAGTCAATACATCAATACATGTTTCTCATGTAGAGATAAGATTATTTCTCTTTTCTCTTATTTCACATTTGCAAAATATGCTTATATTGAGAACATTTTATTTAGTAAAATGAATTAAAACAAGTTTAAATGTATAGAAATGAATTAACTAATGTTACAACAATCTCACAATGTGTATGAGTAAATATAACAGTGTCAATTTGAAACTTGAAAAGCATGTTAAATCAAGAATATATATATATATATATATATATATATATATATATATATATATATATATATATATATATATATATATATATATATATTAAGATCAAGGCTGAGATAATATTATAAGGTTATTCATCCAATTTCTGTACTTGTTTTATGTTTTAATTTATTGAAATTCTAATTTTATTGACAGTCAAGTTGTTTCAAGACTTTAAGGCAAATCATGCGACGTGCCAATAGAATAAGAAAGTTTAAACTACATAAAATTACTTAAAAGAAGTAAAAACCAATTTTAAAATAGTCTAGAAATAATGGGCACTCAGTGGATCCATTATCAGTAGCATTCTGATTACGTGGGGTCATTGGCCTCAACTGATCCTAGATCAGTCTGATGTCTTTCTCATGCTGCTGCTCTCATGCTTTTCTCATGCTGCCTCTGTCATACTGGATAAAGCTCACCGCTCTCAGCCACAACATGCATCTGTCTGGTCCTCCGCCTGTCTGTCTGTCTGGCTCCATGTATGTTCTCCTGGGTCCCTGTATGTTCTCTTTGCATTAGCCAACTGCTAACACCTTGCAGGCTAATGCAGTCTGACTGGGCTCTCTCTGTGAGTGCTCAGGGCACAAACCCCTGGACTCCATCACCTTCGCCACAGTACTCGTCCTCCACCTCCTCCTCAGGCCAAGTTAGAGGAGCACCAGAGGCGGACTATGCCTTATTCATGCTGCCCAGCTCCGAGTGGCTCTCACTGGGGAGGAGAGGCTGCGGTGAGCCCCTGTTTCCACTGGAGCTCCATAAATCATGAGCCCAGGAGCCGTCGCATCTCTACGCCTCACAGCAGCAACACCACAGGGACAGTAAATCATTCACAGGGCCATGAAGAGGAGTACACAGGCAAAGCAAAGTTTCTTCTTCACTTCTCTTTATTAATACATGGAAACATTAGCACGGCCAGCTCTGAGCTGAAGTTTAACCCCTAAACGGTAAAATGTAATATTCACTTATTAACCTGAACAAATGGTTCAGTGAAAATCTAATTTACGCTGTTTTATCCAAGACGTCAATCAGCCGTTTGGTGTCCAAATTTTTTTGTCTGTTGTTCAGTGCTGGCCCTTGCTAGTGAAATTATCTTACGTCTGGTTGATATATGTAATATTTCTCATTTTTTAATTGTTATAAGTTTATTGTACATTATGTGGCTTTTTTTCGTTGTTTACTCTTTTTAAGTGATTTTAAAGTTAAATTATTTCACAATATTGGCAGATCATTTATTTTATTGTAAGAAATATGTTTAAAACAAGTCAAATTCTGCCAGTATAGTGAGATATTTTGCCTTACAACATTATTTCTTTTTATAGATTACAATCTTATATTAATGCAAACATTTGTATACCTAAATCTCTTCTCCAAAAAAAACTGTGAACTCACTTAAAGTGTGTTAATGTGGTACGATTTACATTCAGCTCAATACATGTTGTCTAAAATTTCTGCTCAATACATGTTGTCTAAAATTTCTGCTCAATACATTGAACTGCATAGTAATGGTTTGTTGATTTTACATGCGGTTTGAGTTTTGGGGATGTATTTGGGTGACTATTGATGTCTAGTGTTTATAATCAGTGTCAGCCTTGTTAAACTAAACTGAAGTAGACGGCTGGATTACACAGCAAACGCGTCTTGGCTGATCGACTACTTCTTGATTGAGTGGAAAATAGTATAAAACAGTTTTTGGCCAAACCATTTCAGAGAATACTATAAGATCAGTAAACACTGTAAATAATTAAGTAACAATTCTGTAACTAATTGTTATATGTGCTTATAAAGGCAAGGAACTGATATGTGGTCAACAAGGGGTTAACCTTGGGCTGTAGGATTGTGGAAAGGACACAGGACATTGTTGCTGTGCTATGGCTATGCTGGTAGAGCTTTATGAGCTAAAAGTCTTGCTTGTCTAAAACAAAAACAAGAAGATGGAAACACAATAAAATGTGGATAAAAAGGATGTGACATCAGTCTATTGAAAGGACACCTGAAGTTATAGCTGCTGGGATCAAAGAGTAATCCATTGTTTCAGGGAGGGCTAGAAAATGCAGATGTTTAATGAATCAGGCCCTCAGTTGACTCCCAACAAGATCAGATGAGTACAGAAATAGAATTTTTTACCACTTCAAATCATAAGATGTTTAGCTTTTATCATACCTTAAAAACTGAAATGAGCTTTTTTACATTCGTAAAAGGAAATTTTATTTATTTATTTATTTGTATTTCTAGAGAAAAAGTAAGAATTGATCACCGTGGTGGTGACAGGAACCACATACCTGAAGAGTTTTACCTCTAAAACTGCCACATACAATGCTAGTACGTGATCATACATGTCTTGATACCTGAGACATTGTTTTATGATAATTCTCTGAGAAAACATGGGTCTAAAAGTCAGTTTTTAAAATACATGAACAGTGAAGAGGTACCAGCAGGGTGCTATGAGCTGAAAGAACAACAGAGATTTATCAGTAGTTTACCTTTATACACTATACATATCGTCACTGTCCAATGAAAAACATGCATCACCATTTTTGTTGATTTCTGTTTTTCTCCATCAATCAAACGCAGCAGCTGCCTATACATTGTGGAAAAAAATCATGATAAACGGACCAATAGAAATGCTCCAAAACAGCTTGAAAAATTCTGGTTCCATTGACTTACATTGAACGTGAAGACAGTTTTGGTTCCTTTCCTGTAAAGTTACTATTTTGGAGATAGTTGTTTTCTATTGGACAGTGACGATATACAGTTAGGTTCACTGGTTGTTTTGGATAGAAAATAAAAAGACTATATTAGTGTATATATTTGTATTTGTGTCCCATCACTGTCACTGTAAAGAAATATGAGTCAATATGGTTCTCCTCAAGAAACCATTTCACATCAAACCATTTTGAAGGATGTCTCTGAATTACACCGCGGTAGCAGAAATGACCCCATCTTTGTTGTTTGCTCCTCGTGGTCTACACAGTAGCAACATGCAGTTTGGCCACAATCATAATCAGGCTTAGGCCGAGAGCTGTCAGCTGTATCTATGGTCTCTCCTTCCAGACAGGCCCCTTTCAGTCCGACTCCCATGAGGAGGGTGGGACTTCATGCTTTCGGCTGTCTGGAGATGACATCACAGTCCCACATACCTTCTGACTGCAGCTTGAAAATGACTGGCAACCCTGAAATCACAAGAGCTGATATCAGTATCTGCAGTTGAGGAGAACCGTTCTTCATTAAGAAGACAGACTGTAGTTTGCAGAAGTGGCTCCTTTCATCTTTAGTCCCTCCGTCATAAAGGCTACTTTCAACTGTCTGCCATGTCCATTTCTTCCTCCTTCTCCCTCTATCACGTCTCTCTCCCTCTCTCTCTCGCCTCACTGCAGCCGTCCAATCGCGTTAACCTCATCGTGCTGCTAACACGCTCTCTCCTTCACTCGTTCGCTCTCTGTCCTCTAAGCTGCATCTATTTTCACGTCACAGGAACGCTTTGAAGCTTCCACAGTATCAGAGAGCAGGAAAGACCCCCACCCATCTGTCCTGTAAACTGCTGCTGCCTAATGAGACCAGAGTTTCCCTTTATCTTATTAGTCACATAATACTGCTAACCGGCCCGAATTATCACCGCGGTTAGCAGCAGTTTACATCCTTAAGCTGTAATCTGGTTTTAGTGTTTGTTTTATGGTCTTTTTGATGATCCAACATCATGGAGAACACGGATGTTGCTTTGTCTGCCCTCTTCATAGCCAGTTTTCTGCTCCTTAAACTTCTGGAGTTTAGTAGCCTTATAATCTTTGTACTGGTATTTGTCACCAGAGCTCCTTTATTGTTAATGAGCACTCCAGCCTTGTTTTATAATGCTGAACATACTCTCTTAAGCAGATGTAAATGTGTGAGTTTGAAGAACCTTTGCCAAGTTTAAGGCACCTTCACATAATGTTAAAGTTATATACCAGTGACTTCCAACCCCACCCTGCACATTATAGTCTTTAACCTGCTCCCAACCAATGTCGGGAGAATTCCTGGTGGGCATGCAGAGTGTTAGGCCTGTTAGTGCCAACGTCTAAACTCATGCATAAGCATATGAGCATAACAACACTCAGACTATACACTATCAGTCAAAAGTTTGACACACTTACGGAATTATTCTGGAGCCAGAAGAAAGCACCTCGCTGTGGTTTAAAGAATGTTTATAGTTTCTTTTAGAAATGAGCCTCACTTGCTCCGATGCAGTTTCCTGTACACTCTCAGCATTCTTACCAGCGACTTCATGATAAACCACATGAAATGCTTTACCTACAGGACTGAGTACATGCTGAGATCTTGTTGTTGTCCAAAAAAATATGCATTGTCATTTCTTTATTTAAATGTACAGTAAAATGTTTGTTTAAGAAACACTTTTGTACATAGAGAACTCTTCACTATTTAAACGTCTTTCAACATATTCAGACAACAAACTGTCTCAATAATTAAAAATATATATTCAGTTTGGTATGTCTAAACTTTTGACTGGTAGTGTGAATGTCACATCCAAATATATATCTGCAGTAAGTTTAGGGTTAAACCAGTGGCCCCCAGCAGAGGGTCTTAAAGAACCACAGTTGGGGACCACAGTTCTATACCAACCAGGTATAGGTTTTATCTAGAACAGTACATCACTGAGAACCATTTAGGAAGGTTCACTCTTACAGATAAATTCCAAATTTCAAAAGTTCTACATATTTCAGTGAGATGTTTGTTGAAATGCAAAAAGTCATTCCGAATCATGTGATTTGTAGGTAAACATTCCAGCATCTACAGCAAAACATGTTTTCTTTGGGGGCTATTAGTTTATATTACACCCTGCATGTGCATCTCTGCCACAAATAGGTTAAAAAATATGTGTTTCAGACTAAAGTTTTCTCTCAAAACGATCATAACTCTCAGCCGTCAGGAAACGCAGAAACTATTTTACGTGGCATTAAACTATTTAGAGGTCTGGTTTCCGTCACCACCACTGTGAACAACTCTGTAAATTTGATAAGTAAATTGTGTGGAAATGCTGAAACATCAGTGGAGTTTCCTTTAGCGTAGACTGTAACTATCAGCCAAGAGCCAGACTGAAGTAAAAGACTGTTTTCTTTTTTACTGCTCTTCATACTGATGCACAGTCACTGGTTCTCTGGCATCTCCTCCAGTGTAACATTAGCCTTATCATTTTAGCGTTGGTCGGCCAGTCTTAATGAATCAGAGCAGCATCCAATCAGATATAGACTCTCAGGAGAGGTGCTGTGTTTAGCTTTGAGGGAGCAGCTAGCTACTAATCGGTGGACACAAAGAGGTCTTGTTCTTAATCATACACACTTCAAAGCTGAAAGAACTGTGAAGGTCCACCACGGTGTCAGAGTAACCCGGCTAAGGAACCACACAAACTTTCAGGAACTTAATTCTCTCTCTCTGCTCTGCTTTCTGTCTTTCTCTCTCTCTCTCTCTCTCTCTCTCTCCCTTTCTCTGCTCTCTGTCTTTTTCTTTCTCTTGCCAATTCTTAAGCTTTGCAAATCTCCAAGGCACTAACCATCAGAACACTGTGTCCTACAGCCTGAGTGTTTACATTTTGTAAAACAGTTCTTCTTACTCATCTCTCTCTCTCTCTCTCTCTCTCTCTCTCTCTCTCTCTCTCTCTCTCTCTCTCTCTCTTTCTCTCTCTTTCCTGTCTCCCCCAGCTTCTTCCACTCCCTCCCTCTCCCCATGGAGGAGGACAGTCCTCTGGCACAGTGGAGACTCTCAGAATGAGGCCAGCAGAGAGAGATAGTGAAATGAGAGGTATTTGAATGTGTACGCTGACCAAAGCAGAGAAGAGTCTGTGTATGAAGTTCTCCGCTAAGAAATAAGTCATGGTGGAGAGGTCACTCTGTCTGGTCTTACCTCATTCTCAACTACGAGCAACTATTAATGAGATCATACACGTCTACTCTGAGAGAAACACGCTAAACAAGGAGTCTCGCTTCGACAAGTTTAAAATAGTTTGAGAATGAAAGCAAGGTTGAACTGGCCAGCAATTAACCACAGCACACTTTCTCCTCACACACACACACACACAGGCACACTTACAGACATAATCACATGGCACACACACAAGGAAAATAGGAAATTCCAGAGGGGCTTGTGTGAAGAGCAGCTCCCACATGACGTCAGAGACAGAGAGAGAGGGGGAGATTTCTGGCCTACTCGCTGTTGCTGTGCTGGCTTGGACTTCTGAGAGCATTTCAGTTCTGTGCAGGTAAAACAAAAAGACAGTCAGCCTGCCTTAATAATCTGCCTCAAATAATCATGTGGCAACTATGAAGCGAACAGGGCCTCTCCACCCTATAAACTGTAACTTTGCTAAAAACCACTCAGCATGACTGACACGGTGAAAGAGACGGTGTTTCTGAACTAGTGATGTGCGGATCGATATCGATACCTCCGATACCAGATCTTTATGCTCTAAAATCGATTCTCAAATCAAAATATTGATACTTTTAATACTTAAATCATTAGAGGTAATGTATATGATTAACAGAAACACAGTGGAAAGTAACTAAACTATTGAGATCTTGTCTAAATAATACGCGGTTGGTGGGAGCTACTTTTTCTTCCACCTGGGTAAGTGCGTGATGCGTAAGCACAGCGGCACACTGCTCAGTCAGTCACTCACTTAGTGTGGAGACACAATGGCAGAGGGTAAATGGAGTCATGTGTGGAGCTATTTCAGCTATTATAGTTCCACAAACAGCCAAGACGAGATCTCTGATGTTTGTGGGAAAAACGGTAGGGAGTTGTAGCAACACCACAAATGAGTATAAACACATAAAACAGCACGAAAAAGAGAACTCTGAGCTATAAAAGAAACGAAGGGACGAGGAGAAAAACCCCTTAGAGAGAACCTTAGAGTGTCTAGGTAGCTTATATATTGTTTAAAGTAACATTACCTCGTGTCTCTGGTGCGGCTGAATATAATAAATCTTGTGTTGACTGTGAAAGAGACGCTATCCACTCCTTCAAAGTTTGTAAACAAATGTGACGTCGTGGAGCTGCCAGCTGCGAGCGCTGCTTAGCAACAGGAGGTTAGCGTTTTCCCATTGGCCCAGCAGCCTTGCGCTAGCACTGCGCTAGCAACAGCTATAGTTAAACGATTATTTCTTCTTAGGCATTTTATAAAAGTCCTGCTCATATGTTTACAAATGCTCGAATTATTATTCATCTGACAACTAGTTGTTACAGATTTCTATCTGGATCACATTCTTTTATTTATGAAAAAGGAGACGGCGATGACTGCTAAGTTACTAATAGATTCGACTAGTTCGACAGGTTGGTGTGAGTGTGTGTTGACCATGTGATGGCGACCTGTCCATGGTGTTCTCCACCTTTGCCCGATGATGGCCGTGTCCTCGCCTAGCGGGATAAAGCGGCAGGTAATGGATGTATGAATAAAAATAATAATAATAAAGTAATAATGTTAATTATTAATATCAAATACGATTTCTATTATTCTTTTTTCATTATAAAATATGGCTATTATTAATAGTAATATAAATACAGTTGTTATTATAACAAATAGCTCATATCTGCTACATGCAGGTAGGATAAAAAATAGACTTAAAAATATCGGTATCGGTGATTCTTGCCCTGTAATTACTTGGTATCGGATTGATACCAAATTTTGCAGTACCACACACCACTATTCTGAACCCTGTACACAAAAATGCATTTACAGCCAACTCCATAATTATTAGCTCCCTAAATACAGATGGGTAAAAAAGTAATGAAAATATTTTAATCTCACACAAAAAATATGAGAAAAAACTATTCTGTTGTTTATTTATTCTGTAAAAACAAAAACATAACTTTTCTTTCATCTAACCACAAATAGAAGAGCCTAGATGCTACAGGGACTTTGACTGGAAGTCCCAGAGGAGTTTAAATAAACATCTGTCTGCCTCTGCCAAAAATATAATAATTGAGCTGTGGTCACATCTTCCGGCAGGACAATGATCCAAAAATGGTTCCACACAAAAATGGTTCAATGACCACTGGGTCAAGCTTTTTGACATGGTCATCCAAGTGACCTGAACCTAAACCCCACTGAAAACCTGTGGGGTGAACTGAAGGGGATCATAACTTTGTATCAAATGTTTTGGTAGCGGCTGTTTCGATAGTGACAGTTTTAGCTAACTTTGAGCCAAACTCGAAAACTAATACTAGCAAACTAGTGAACTAGCGACTAGCGAAAATGTAAGGTGTTATTCATGGACCTTTAACTACTGACGTGAGCTCAAAATAACTTTTCTAAACATTTTTAAGACAGTGAGGCTGACTGCTGCTGATAAGACCTTAAGAAAGTTACTTAACTCCTGGTTTCCTCTTCTGTTCCTCCCCGTTGAACACACATAAAATCATAACATTTTACTTTAAAACACAAAAAGTTGCTTAATTTTAAAAACTCTGTTTTTTGTTAATGATCATTCATAATGTTACACATTGCTTTTCAGATTTTGGGACACATGATCAATCTAAATCTTTAAAAGACATTATAAATGTTCATATTTTCCATGGCCATTGGGAGTTAGAGTTTGGGACAGCCGCCGATAAAAATACCATAGAAATGGTGATTTTGTATAGATTTATTTAATACTATTTCAATTAATGCATTGGGATTAAATAAATCATTACACAATCCTTGTAAACCCCTATAGTTGGAATACTTTATTGTTATGTTTTTAGTTGTTTTTTTTATATTTTAAAACCTGTTTGAACCTATTCAGTAGAAAGGTTCAGATATTAATGTGTTCGCTCAACCATTTACTAACCTCTCCTCATGGCAGCACAGTATTATTTACAAAGTATCAATACAGTTAATCAATGCTTCATTTCAATCAGGAGAATATTCCGTGCTGAAGGTATGAAGGAGAAACCTAGAACCAAACCTCCAACCAAGATATCAAATGATTTTTAATGTGTAACCTGTTTTTCATGAAACTTTAACTACTGATGTGAGCTTATAATATTGTTAATAACTTTTGCTGCTTATAAGACCTTAAGAAAGGCGCTTAACTCCAGGTTTCCTTTTCTGTTCCTCCCAGTTCTGTAGGCATCACCAAGTCCATCTACTCCCCTGGTCTGCTGATCATGATGGAGTTGATTTCAGGACTCATAAAGGCCAGAAGGTTCCCAGCACATACATGAAGAGAAACATATGGATTACTGCTGCTGTTACTGCTGCCAGGCCTGGGAACCCACACAGGGGGTGAGGACTCTGTGTTTCAGCTGTGTAGCCCATGAGGGATCTGACCCCGTGTGGAAGAGAGAGCAGCAAGTTAAACAAGACTCTCCCGTTTAAGACTGGAAACTGAAGTAAAACTAATTTAGGAGGCGCTAAATTTAGTTCGATGAGAATCCAGAGAGGAAGCATGGGGTTAAAATCTCTCAGCCTCTCTCTCCCACGTTATAACGACGTGAGATCATTCTGTGAGTTACACATATAACACGGCTTTCCCCTGCTGCCTGAGAGCAGCTCCCCTACATCTTCATCTTTCTCATAATAAACTCCTTCACCGCAGACATACTGATCCAGGAACAGCTGTCTTCTTACTCCACATTTCCCAGGACTGCTGACCCAAACTGCATTGCATAAAAGCCTGACACTCTGGCCCTTGTGTCACTTTCTGGGGGAACCCCAACAGAAGCCCCTGGGATCACAGATTAAGAGCACTGCTGCCCCCTCTTCCTTTTTCCACCCAGTGTACCCCACTTCCTCTCTATGATGTCTGGAGGCCTGCACAGTGTGGGAACCCAGTACGCCATGCAAAACAGAGCCAGCAATTACAGAGCCCGTGTCCTTCTCAATGAATAAAAGGCTGTAAAGCTTGGCTAAACTATTTTTATGTCAAATCCATTATTACTCTTAGTTGATTTATGTTCCACCAACAATTGTGTTCTTTCCTAGTTGGATGTATTTTCCCATTCAGTCCAAGTACCTACATTCAGAGTATCATTTTTATCACTTGGGCCTGATCTAATCTGAAGTAGCATTTGTTGTTACATTGTACAAAAAAGCTGTCAATATATTCTTAAACTGGAAAAGTAAAGTTGGAGTTATATCAAAGAGATTAAGAGTTTAAGGTCAAAAGCTTCTTCTGGAATTATCATAAAGTAATGTTTCAGGCATCAGGCAGTATAATGCGAGGGAATGTTTGTATGATACTAAACTTGAGCTTAGTAAACATCCAGCAAAGCTTGGATCAAAACTATAAGATCTAAATATAAAAAATCATTATCCAGCTTCTATGTGATGGTAACTGTACTGACTTGCTAGCCTTTAGTTATTATTGATCATTGAAATATAATTCAAAGATTTTCCTTAGTACATGTTTACTGTAGAGTGTTTGGTTGTAGAGGCATTAAAAGCTTCAGACTGTGAACAGCTGTGACTTTTTAATGATCAAAACAAACACAAATTGTTTAAAATCAGTGGAATTCATTGGGATTTCTAAATGATATAGTGCAGTAAAGCCTCGATTCTGTGTTTATGATCAACCTCTTGTATCACAACAGTGTGTCACTTTCTCTGCATCTGAAACCTGTAAATTCACTTCACACTGCTGCTGTCAGGTGTGAAAGAACTCAAATCCAGATTAAGGATATTTGAGCATTATTTATAATTGCAAAACTGAAGAGACAGACTCAAAACAGATGTGGTGCATTAGCGAGTCAGAGAGAACTTTGACCTTCACCTGCCCGAGACGAGATCCCTCCCTCTCTTAAAGGTCACAGAGTTCACATGGAGCCTGGCATTGCTGGCGCAGATCTGTTCATCACAACGGTGTGGACTCTATAGGCTGTACATGTGTAGAAAGATAGAAATCCATTGTTATTAAGAAAAGTATGAAGCTGTGTGGTCTTCACGTATCTTCACCACCAACATACGTATCTTCCAATTAGTAACTTTACAGAAGGGGCCAAATACGTTCTGTGAGTAAATGGAAAAGGGGTTTTAATATTATTGAAAAGGGATTTTGAAAAAATTCTGTGGGTCCAATCATCATTTAATTTTCACACAGTATAAATGACATCTGTCGTGGCGACATAGTGGTGTAGTGGTTAAATGGAAACCCACTCAAGCACAGGGAACAGCCTGGACTGGGATCTGGGTTCGGTTCCTGGTCCAGGCTGTTCTCTGTGCTTGAGTGGGTTTCCTCCAGGTACTCTGGAGTCCAAACATATGCGTGTTAGGTTAATCACTCACTCTAAATTGCCCGTAGGTGTGAGTGTGTGATGTCCCAAGCCTGGGTACGTGGCAAGGGTTGTGTCAGGAAGGGCATCCAAATCTAGCATGCGAGTTGACTCGCTTTTAGTGACCCCTGTAGAAGAGAATAAGCCAGAAGATGTGTGTGTGATGAATGACATCTGTCATGTCAAGATACATGTTTTTCTTTGGACAGCATACATAAATACCTGAATTCATACAAGTATGAGCACTGAGACGTTGTCTTATCCAGTAATAAAGTCTAAGCCCTGACTTTGTTTTTGTAATTTTCTGGATGTTGTCCCACGTGAGAGAAAATAGAAACTCGGCCACTGTGTGTTATGATTTGAGTGACCTCAGTCCCCGGACCCCTGAGCACACAGAACCTTTGCTTGCTCTCCCAGCATACAATTCCGAGCAGGTCAGATGATTTTGTGCTGCTATTAACTATTTGTTTGCTGAATTAGCACTTCCAGCTGTTCTGCTTTCTATCCAACAAAAAACAGCCACTCTAGATAGATATCAAGCATCAACCCTCCATCTCTAACTCGGCCCTGTTAATTTTGCCCCCTCCCGCTTATGAGCTTAGTAGTGATTTGCCCGTGGTCTCTGCTGATCACCATTTGTTTTCACCCAGAATTAACTGCGTGTGGATTTTGTGATTTTCTCGTTTCTCCTAAGCTCTCCTAAAAATATTCTGGCTTTTGTAGGACCTGCGTGAGTGTCCTGTCTCAGCAGGGTGAAAAAAGTCCTTCTCGCTATCAGAGGGGATCATAACACTATCAATCAGAGCCCTGAAATCCAAACAATCCAAACACACACAGCACTTCTGTTTAGATCTCTCTGTCTCTCTCTCTCTCTCTACCTTCCTCTCCACCCTCTCTATCTCCATGACCTGGAGGAACTCCTCACCCCTGCTGTCGTCTGGATCACATCTATGAGCTGTGAATGAGAGACACCAGGCCTACCTACACATCTCTACTCTAAACAGCCAGTCCGCACACTCGCTCCGCTCATCACGTCTCCCTGTGCGCCCCCCAACACACACCTCTCACACACACTTCAGGGGTTGGATGTTTAAAGGCTATAGGTTCCGTCCCTGAAACATTAGTGAGATTTATACTAAGCAGAATGGGAGGCCAAGAGTACAACCTTGAAAATAAAGGTGTAAAACAGGGTTTAACAGAGCGATGCCATAAAAGAACCTCTTCTGGATCCATAACACAATCAATACAACTTTATTCCCCAACAATGAGGGAAATCTGTCCTGATTCTTTTTCTGTTATAGCACATTAAACAACAGTCACAAGCATTTTTGACAAACAACATGCAAACCAAGTTGGTACAGGACGTAAGTGTAACATCTTTAATCTGTATTTAAACAAGGACAGCAGCAACACAATTTTTATGTAAAGTTTTTCTTAAGATATATAATGTTTCTGTGTAGCAACTAAATTGTTTTTGTAAATATACACTTGTTCTAAAAATTATGGCTTCAGCGCACTCCATAAAAGTTAGGACGAGGCAATTTAAGACCGGGAATGCTGTGAAATGTTCAAAAAACAACAGATGATGCAGTTATGCCTAGATATAAAAGGTACATCTAGAAAAAGCAGAGCCCTATAGGAGCAAGGATAGGCATAAAATAACATATTTACTAAGCAGTATTTACTAATCAGTGCTTTCTGCTCTCTAAAGCACTAAAGACAAAAAACTCAAATCGTAAACAGGATGGTTTGGGTCATACACTATAACAGCGTTGCCCACTTTGTCAGCTTGAGTGCTAATTTGGCACTCCAGGAGGTTATCCAGTGAAAGAGTTAATGTATTTTTATGCTGTATATAAGTCAAAAGATTTTATATTCTCCTTTTAAAGGAGCAATATGTATGCTTTTCAACAGAATGTAAAGAAATAACAGTTTCGATAGCATGTATCATGTTACAGAGATATCTACTTAGCATTTAGTTAGCATTCTAACCAGCTGACCCTCTTCCGTCCTGTTTTAAATTACCACTTTGCACCTCAAGAGGTGATAGTGAGTAACTGTAGGTTAGGAAGTCAATGAAACAAACAGAAACACAACAATGGCTGAAGCTCCTGGCAAGCGATCATTATATCCACCGAAGCATGCTCAGCATGAAACAAAAACAGAAAAAGCAAAACAAGGGTTAACACTGGTCATTCCACACATTGCTCCTTTAAAATCTTATTGGTGGAGTATTATAATAACACAGCATTATCACTGTCACAGCAAATCAAATTGTGTGCTTTTATTTTCTCTTAGGAATGTGTGTTAGAATTATAAATGAACAACAGAAATGCTCCAAAATATCTGTTTATTCCTTCTTGTGTATAGTTACTTTTACGGTGACTATGTATTGCAATATATGCTTTTGAAAAGCCTATGTATATATTCTTTTGTAAATTGATGCAATATAGCAAAAGTCCTAATCTGTACAGCAGCCCTGTCGCCTACATGCCCACCTATGGCATGTTTGTCTTTATCAACTAGCGGTTTGGTTTAAAGGCTGAGCTGTAATATTAAAAACATGAATCATTTCTACAGAACTAATGTAGTCTTTTGAAGTATATTTCTACTCACTACAAAACATTTAAACCTCCCTTAAAAGCATTTCTGCATTTCAGTAACACTTTACTGTAGGGTACAGTTCATGACATGTTACCTATATGTTTGTTATGAATGATTCAAGGCTATATTGGCCAGGTGTGATCAAATGCAGCTAAAGTAGTCTATATAACAGATGGTATAATAAATAAACATTTATAAACATTTATGTAGCGGTTACATCAGTTGCCATGATAAACGTATGTAGGCCTTATGACCTCATGATCTTAGTTTTATTCATGAGATTAAAGAATATGTACCAACAGATGATCTTATAAGAATTAGTTCTGAAAATAAGACGGACGCAAGTTAGAATTCTGTGCCATTTAAAGATGTTTCCAAGAACTGTAAGTTCAAGTCAAGACCTATTTAGGAGCCTTCATTTTTCAGAGTGTATTAAAGCGGATTATGTTGTACTCCCATAGGTCAGTGAGCTCTTTCCCAAAACAGAACTTATTTAAGACATACCCATCAACCAACCATGAAACACACGCATACATTACCATCTATGGCATGGCAGGGCAACATAGAGAGGGATGCTGATCTGAGACCAAATGTACTCGTACTTTGGCCCACACTGATCTAAGCTAGCCCATCTGATCTGATCCGGCTCCATCTACCCTGATCCCAGAAGCAGTGTTCGAACTCAAGAGAGTTTAATGAGTGCGGCTGATGTTTAAGGCAACGGCGACTCACGTCATTTTAAAATCCCTCTGTTCCATGTGTCTGATTCTTCAGCTGCTCTACTTAGGCCTCAGAGCAGGGGCCACTCAGACAGGACGCAGCAAGCGGAACTAATCTCATTAAATATGAAAGAGAGAGAGAGAGAGAGAGAGTGCAGGCCTTACGGATTATCTTCCGACAGACAGCCCAATAAGACAGGTATATCTGGTATAAGCGTATACATAAATTGCTCATGAGCACGGATCCTGAGGCCCTCTGTGTTATTTATGCTTTATTGTGTACTTTCGGTAACACCAAGTGAAGGAATTTCCTGTTTGGACAGAAGTGTGATTTAGCTGACAGACGTCACCGGCATCAAATGAGAACACACAATCTGATTTATCCTTCAGGACAACAGGAAACATCCACTGCTCCACTTCTTTTTTTGTTTACACGCCGTCCCCGAGTTCTCCTCATGGAGAGAAAGAGAGACGCAGAAGACAGAAAGCTTCTCCGAGCTCGCTCTCCTTTTCTCGTCCCTCTTTATCCGCCTGTTTCAACAACATAAGAAAACCGCATGACCTGATAAGCCAATTAACATTTCGGAGAAGTACCAGTTCAGCACGCAGAGGAGAGAAAGAAGAGGCCACAGGCGCTCGCCATGAGCAAGACACTCAGAGTTCAACACAAGCATTGAGGTCCAGGCTGTGCAATGCAGAGTTACACAGCTCCTCTCAGACCACATACTCTTAATAATCCAGGTGACAGAATTCACTACAGCGAAACAGTTGTCAAAAGCTGTCAAAAGTTTGGGGACGTCTTTCATTTATCATTAGCATCCTTCTTAAAAACATAAATCTGCTGGACACTCAGATCTGTTTTTGCAGCACTTAGTTTCTTGTTCAGCAAAGAATTGAAAAGCAGAATTCTACTGAATAATAATAACTATTTTGGTCCTAATGTGGCTGAAAAGAAGTGCTGACATCACAACAAGGGGATAAATATGTGGGGTTTGGCATGAACCCTGTCACAAATATTGCGAGAGAATTAGGGTTAGGGTGTTTTCCTCAATCTAGACCTGGGTATACAGTGTTTAGTGTGCTGTCCCCGGTGCTGAACACACATCTGAAGGCGCAGTTCAGCACCAGGGACAGCCCACTGAACATGTTGTTCAATGTGGTTGCTGTTGCACCTTTCTGTCTTGATAACATTTAAATCACAAGAGATATTGCAAATCTGACAGCATCAATCGATCGATTCTGAGACCGTTCTGGTCTTCATTGATATGCTATATGAATTCCTTTCCATTGGAAAAACCTGCCCTTGATCCAATATGGTGGCTTTCAAGATCCGGGACATAAAAGATAGGCTCCCTCACCCATTTCTCGCTGGGATATTCAGATGTGTCATTTTGCCTTTTGTTTCTGAAATAAAAGGGTGTCTTGAGACTTTTGACTCGTGCAGTATATTGCTAACACATCAGTTAAAGAATACACAGCTTGTATAATCTCCATATAAAGCACTGCTAATAGAATGGGACTCTCTGAAGAAGTGGCATCTAAGATCACGCTCAGTGTTATCTGTCAGGAAGAGGGGAACAAAGTCCCCCAGCAATCTGAAGTGATGGAGCTCCATTCAATACCTTTGGGATGAGTCGGCGTGACAGCTGTGATTCAGTAAGATTCACTAATATAGTGTAATGTCTTATTGGGGGAGCAGATGGGTCTTTGCAGAAGAAACATTGGATGAGGAGGTGTCTACAAACTTTTGGACGTTTCTTACACCTCCAACTGCTGATTCACTCTAATGTCTCAACCTTATAACACTTAAGTTCTCCCTGTGTTTTTACTACTCACTTGCCAAATCTGGATTCTTAAGCAACCTCTGTAAAGCATGCCTATTGACAATCTCAATTAAAGGCAAATTACATAAAGATTGAATTACTTTGGACATTTCTGTAAACATTCTTTTGTCATAGACAATGGTTTCATTCACTCATATCTTTAAGACCTCTTGATTACCTACTACTGGCTCTGCTCTCCATATCACAGGGTTCATGAAGTAAGATATTGTGTGTCTCTCTAAGGAACACTGGATCTGAGCAAAGCAAACATGCAGCACCAGAGCAGAATTCCATGCCTCTTACAAACAAACACAATTATTTATCTTTGCATTAGGCATCATTCACTGCTAAACAGCAATGACAACAACAGTCAGCTGGTTTAATCAGGTGAGTGGAAATTTGCCGAACATGGTTGTCATGGTTAGGACGGGCCTGCAGAGGAGCGGAAATTTGAATACAAAGGTTTACTTTGCTTGGCAAGCGGAGTCCGAGTTATCTAATATTAGAAAAATGCAAACCAAACACAACCGAAGAAAGAGAGTGAGCCAACAGGAATGGACTTCACACACACACACACACACACAGCTCCAGGTTAACAGTGTTAGGCCTGTAAAATCAATGTTTCAATAAACTAGATCAATCAGTCCTCTTCAACCTAATTCGAGTCAAAATGATGGCTGGGCTAAAGTCCCACTATTGGTATTTACTGCTCAAGAAAAGTTTTGCTTGAAGAAGACCAGGCAGTAATGGAACAGTGATATTGGTCCTCACAGAGACAGACTAATGCAAGCACATGAAACTTTTACATTTATGCTGTTATCCAGAATTATGCACAGTCTAGTCATGTTGCGGATGCATACCTGTCAACCTGTCAGCTTCACAGAAGTATGAAGGCAGCTATGGAAAACTGAACTCCCCCCATACTGCTTCCTGAATTCTTCTTTCATTAATTAGGCTGTTCATTAATAATACTTGCTGTATTACTGAAAAATACGTTTGCCAGTACCTCGTGTGTTCTTTATTTGCTCAGTCAGCTGAAACAGATATTGATTCAATTCTCAAAATGATGATAAGTCTATGTGTGTCTATAATTTGTGTTGTATGAGTGTGCAGTTTGCTTGAAAGTACAAAAAAATTCCAAAACATGGAGTTGGAATGGCACAGCATGCCAGCGCTTTACAAAATGCACACTGTTCCTCTAGATTTAACTTTATGATGTATCAAACTTGACGCTGTGTTCAGGAGTTGTTGTTTTTTTTGCTTGTAATAAGAGTAGAATCAGGTGTTTTAAACACGAGCGTGCAAAATCTGTACTCTGGTCAATAATGCTGGACACTGTAATGCACATACATAGAAACACCCAGTTTGGGCTGTTACTGCGTTGATGTTGCATAGAGAAGAAATGTGTGAAATTAACTTTTGTAATTTACATTCATGGCCATAAGACTAACGCAGTGGCAAAAACAAATCAGTGCCTTATGCAGTGTTACACAGCTCCTCTCAGACTACATGCTCTTAATAATCCAGGTGATTGAATTTGCTACAGCGAGCTGTGCAGCAAAACAAACGGCTATTTGTTTTTGGATGATGTAATGTCAAAGCTGTCCAAAGTTTGAGGACATCTTTGCATCAATCGATCAATTCTGAGACAATTCTGGTCTTCTTTATTATGAGTTCTTGTAACAGTCTAGTTCAAGAACATGGTTTCCTCTTGAAGGAAGGGAAATGAACCCTTGAGGCACTGTTGAGAGCAATGGGATTGCCCTTATTACCCACTGTGCTTTGCCAACCAAAACTTAGTGGACATAAAGTCACTGCTAGGTCAAAACCCTCTGTCTCGAAAAATGTTAGGGCGTGTTCACACTAGGCCCGGAAGCCTGTACCATGCCCAAGCACGGGTGTCCCACCTCCCGCCAGCCTGCGCTCATGTCACGCTTTCATTTTCCGGGCCAGAACACACTCATGTCATTGTTCCGAGGGTAGTTATAGCCATAATGTAGGTTTGTAGCTTAAAAATGTGTAGTGTTGTGAGGGTCCGCATGGGAAAATTATGCAAACGTAGCACCTACACCATATGCTGACCACACGTCATACACGGTCACAGTGTGTGGCCTTGCACCTACACTTGGTGTTCACCGCAGATGCACCGCTTGAAGAGGTGGGCCTGGGCACTAGTCAAAAGAACTGGACTTTAGGGGTCAAACATGCTCGGGCACGGATCGGCTAGTGTAAGAACACTATTAATCTTATGTTTAGTATTTCCTCATGAAATTATCCCACAATGCCAGCATTAGCTGGAACATTCAAATAATAAAAACAACAAATTGATGATACCAGGATTTGTCACAACAGCGACAACCGTCATTCTGAATAGCTGACGTTCAGCAGGGCTCCATAAACAGCCCCTTAACGTTAAGAGGCCGCTAATGTCTCTGTGTGTGTATTGAGGGCTGATGCTGACAGATGGGTGTGTTTTTTCCAAAGTGTACGCTGAGTGCAAGCGGCCTGGTGGCGCAGGTGTGTGTGTGTGTGTGTGCAGAGCATACGCCCCTCATCCCAAAGCCGGTGTTTCTCCCAGCGGGCTCTCCATGTTAGAGCCCCACACTTCACATCACATCAGTGCGCCTGGGCTACGGCCTACTTAACAGGATAAATATTTCAGAGGCACCTTCCCCCCTCATGTTGGTCTGTCGCTTTCTGTTTGGAGCTACAGCTGGGCTCCGTGCAGTCACAGCCTCTCCAAACTTCACAGAGCCTGCATTATTCAGCAGCACCCAACTCACAACTCCCCTTATTTCATCTCTCCACTCCCTCGCCCCAACCCCACCACTCTCTTTGTCTCTCTACAGCTTTCCACTTTTCCGCTGTCCTCTGCAGCACCTCCTCTTCTCCGTCTGTATACATTTACTTCATACTAACAATTAAACCGTGATTCACTGAAAAATCTCATTTACACAAAGTCCCTTTTACCCCAAATGTAGTAAACCGGGCAAACATATCTGTCATCTGAAGTTGGGTTCTTTAGTTTTGGACTGAATGCATAAAACTACTGTTGAAGCTCTGAAACTGATAAAAGGATTCTTTCATTACATCAACAAGAACAACAGTGAGGTGAAAAATCTGCACCGCAATGATATTAAACCCATATAATGACAACGTCCGGAGACCAAAAGAAAGTTTCATAATTAAAATAACTTACTGCTGCTTTATTCAAACAGTCGAATCACAGATGTATACAAAGTAGTTTGTCACAAAGATGCTAATTTACCAAGCTAGTGGCAGATCTTGATGACTTTCCCTATACTGGGCTGAAAGCTGTGCTTAAATGTGGCCATTTGAAGCCTGTAACAGTAAATACCTTTACTATTTAACTTGAACATTGTGATTTAGATTAGATGTCAAGACTAGATGTCAAGTTTATAAAGATGTCATGAATCTGTTAGGATTGACATGTCAAATAAAGGCATATCTGAGCAGCTCAGGCTCTCCTAAATAGCACATGATATGTGACTGGCTCATGTAAATACTTAATGTTGTAAATGTGATTGAAATTCGACAAAATACTAAAGCAGTTATGCCCAGTGAATCTGGGGCTCTAAGAGTTTATGCATGTCTCTGTAAATTATTGGAGAATCCTGTTAGAATTTAAGCCGGGCTCAAATAATAACCTTACGATTGCTAACCAGGCTACACAATGTAGGTGTAGCTGCTGCCTTAGCGCAACTGTTCACCTCAAAATAGATGAATTAGCTGATTTTAATAAATAGAATCCTTTAAATTGTGCATGTCTGAATCTGACATCTGCTCTTCCTGGGCATCCGAATGAAGAGTGATCAAAGAAAGTGAACTGATAATGCACACATTCCGGTTTAATCAATGCTTAGTAAATGAGTGTAAGAGTGGGGGTAGATGTTATCTGGTCATATAGTAAGAACTTTGTGTAACGCCTAGGCAGGATAAATCTAACAGTAGTCTTCTGTGTGGTAGGCCCTGGCCAACTGCAGCAGTGCCTCTGACCTTGAGTCAGAGCAGAAATCAATGCTAGCACCTTTTGGGGTTGTGCACCAGCACTCTGCAGCACAGAGAGGGGAGCAGGAGGGGAGTAGCGTCAGGAGCCATCAGGCTCGCATGCTTACATTATGAGGCAATCCAAAAACGGTCTCCCGCTCTCAGATACGGGCTCCCGCTCTCACCAGCCGAATTCCAGAGCACACGCCACGTCCCAATGTGGTGACGTCATCGATCTGTGATGCTGAGAGACTCCCACTGATAAAGAAAAGACCACTACATACTACACACACCTTCTCTTCACTACAGTAATACTTTTACTATAACTATATAATACTTTTATTAGAACACCCTGGTTGCAGTCTGTAATGTTTAATATATTACATGATTTAATATGTTTAAAAAAAATTCAGCTAAAAACTAAATACAATCACTATATTGTGATATGTAAAGTTTTAAATGTGTTACTAACATATTCCATTATAATACATACAAAATAACATATGAATATATTTATAATGCATAAAATGGAAAAGTGTGTGATGTAGGAAGCTCAAACACAGGAAGAGGATCCATTAGGCAGGCTTCCAAATGGGAACCAGAGTTGCAACCCACAAAAACAGTCCAAACACTACAAAGCAGATGTCCGTACAAAAAACTAAAACTCAGGAAGCTGCTAGAAAAGAATCCATGAAGAATCCACAAATAAAAAATCCTGAAGCACAAAGATCCTGAAGATTCACAGAGCAGAGGTCACGGAGGAACTCTGAACAATAGTCAAAAACATGAAGGACTCAAAAAGTCTTGAGAAGTCCACAAGTTTACCTGAGCAAGGTGTGAGCGAGAACCACAGAGTCGGTTTAGTTAATGCTTCACGAGGCTGAAGGGGAAGGAAGGGCTTCTTAAAGGGGAGGTGATTGGCTTTGAGAGAGGGTTCAGGTGAGAAGAACAGGAGTGGAGCATTAACCACAACTCGGGCGATGCCGACCTCTGATGGCTGGAGTTTGCAGTGACTTGAAGTGGTCTCTCCTTAGGGACCCTGACAAAGTGTATGTACAAGGACAGTTCAGTATATAGTATATAGGCTGTAAAACTCACTGTTGGGTGGTAAAGAGGGTGGATTCCAAAAATGGAGACTGTTGCGTAGCAGTCTTGACTTTTCAATATTTACACCCCCAAACATTACAAACATCAGCTCACATTCAAGAAACAGTGACAGCAGAGCAGCAGGAAATAAAACTCAGGCTGTGTAGATATGAACCTTTCATGGCTCCCGCTGGTACTTTTCAAATCATTTCCAAGGATTCATCAACACTGAAGTTTTCCTATTTGACAGCTTCTTAGCTGAACGTCACAGTCTTAAATGTTACAGCTTCTACATGCAACAGACTGTAACTGCAGCAGGAGGAACAAAAAATTCACAAACAAGCTGGTAAATAGGAAGCCAATATCAGCTCACATGCTTTTAACAGGATCTAGACTAACTTTAATTCAATGTTGTTAGTCTGCTCTGCACATATCACTCCAGACAGTTTCTTAGACCTTGAGCAGTATCAAGCAGGCATCACTTAGTGTTTGACACTGAGACTGATGAGAGACTGATGAGAGAAGTTCCACCTTTATTAGAATCAAAAGTCCAATCTGTAAGTAGCAGCAATGCTGTCTGATTGTATCCACTGTTTGCCGGTTAAAGCAGATCATCATCAACCAAAAGTTTTATAGTGAGCAACAACTTAAATTTAGTTTGGGATGCTGGTAAAAGCAAGTAGCTCGTATATGCCGTTATATAACAGCTGTGTGATCGTTGCAGTGTCCTTCTATTAACCAGCCTGAGCTCATCTAATTATTTATGAGCTCACCAAAAAAGAGAAAACAGCTCATTTCATTCTAAGGAGTTAAAGGGCTGTGAATGGGCGTGTAAAACTGCATCTGGGCATTTTTCTCACCGACCAAAGTCACATACCTTCTATGTAGACATCAGATTTCAAACACTGAAAAAATGCATTCTTTGCAGCAACACTGTGTAGCAAATCAAAGACCTCGGAACAAAATGTGTGGAAGAACAATTTGTAATGTTGGCTGAGCTGTGATCCTCGTCCAATAGCGGATTAATCTGATGCTTGGACATGGGGCTTTCATGGAGTGGACTGAGGGGAAAAATATGGATGTATTTCCTGCTTCACCACAGATAACTAATAGCTGATTAACATTACTATTCACATGACAGCTGGGTACACATGTGTACATTAATTATATAAGCCTCCACTCAGTCTGTCTTAGGCCACGTTAGCCAAGTTTATGCATTGCTTAGGTTTCTGAAAGCAGACAGTAGCAGTGGAAACAATCTGATGTACAGTACATACAGTAGCACTGGAAATAATCTGATGTATACACTGGATTTACTGTGGCACATACAGTAGCACTAGAAAAAATCTGGAATAAGGAAACACTGTTAACCAAATACAGGACCAACATTAGCATATTAGCCAGCTAACATTAGCTATATGGCTATACTTCAATCATACAATTACAAGGATATTGCATAACGCTACAGGAGTAACATTAAATTCCAAAGCATAATAATAATATGGCTGTCTTTTTCAGTAGCTAGCAAGCATTGAATATAGCTTACAAAAAAAATCCCTTCAGGTCACGGAGCTGTCGCCACGTGTTAGCTCTTAGCTTGAGTTCTGTTGCCCTCTATTTTATCTTGTACTGAGTAATTGTGCTATATAGTTGAATATTTAGGCTATATAGGTTCTACTGCAGTTCAAGTTTTTTATTTACCAGTAGAGCTCTAGTTGAAACTGTTGGATATTTTAATTGCCTAAATCACACAGACTGAAGTTGGCTTCTTGTTTGCCAGTTACTTACCAGAAGTTTCCTGTTCCACCTCCAGTGTTGCAGCAGTTTCATTCTGGTGCCTCATGTTCTGTCTCTCTTTAGTCATTTGCTTTTGACCCAAAGTAAAGGAGTAGTTCTGATGTCTATATTTCACTAACTTCCAGGGCTGTACAGATCAGCACTGTGGGCAACATCCACACCAATGTTGCTCAGGTGACCAGGCTGATATGTAAAAACCTCCGACCTGGCATCTCTGACGTTTTGATTAATTTTTCATGTTTACATGCTTTATTTGAGCTGATTATATTTTCTTAACTGCAAAATATTTCAACTTTATCAAACAGATCAGTGCTGACTGGGAAAAAATGTGTTTGTGTTTTCTACCTAATTTGTGCTGCTCCTTGGTTATCATTTTTTCTTTACATGTTAAATCTCTATATCATCTGCAGTTCACCAGCAGCCATAATCCAATAATCCAAACTTGTCTATAAACTAGGCAGCTGTGCAATTTTCAGTTAGTGATATGTACGTAATATTACATTATGAAGCACGTGTCCAGTCCAGTACAGCAGATGCTCAGCATATCACTTGTTCACTTCTGAAAAGACTGCTCAGTTCCATCACTCTTCAAAAGAGCTGTCAAACACTGACATTAACAACTGGCTTTTCACACTGATTTATCAGTCTAATCTGTCTGTAGCAGCAACTTATGAAGAAGCCAATTGTTTAGGTTGTTTTTAAAGTCTATCTAACTATCATGTTTGCTACACAAGGATTTTTATTAAACAGGTACTGATGGTGTTTCTTTTAAAGATTGTATGTGTATGTTTGTAATTTAAGTGCTAAGAGTTTTAAACATATGTTTCTAAAAATGCAACAGTATTCTGAGCTGCTTTTACAATACTTGATACTGAATACTTAATTACTGTATTTTCAAAACTCCATTCCCAACACATGTACTCAACTCTAGCGAGATGGAATAGGGTCCATGGTTCCCACACTTTTTTGACCAGATGTGATGTGGCATTTGGGTACTTCATGTCTACTGCTTGATGAATATTGTGGCTTTAGACGCACTAATCTGTCTGGAGTGCCATTTTAGTATATTATTTAAAGCAGAAGTATGTGATGTCAGATGTAGCCTTCATCACAGCCAAAGTGTTCAGATTTGGAAGTAGATTAGATCACCACAGTACACTATTTTTAATACATTACATCCTGTTTAATACATTTCATCCTCTGTCAGCCACATTTAAGATTAAGCAGTCCAACCTAGTCCACAAACAAACAAAAACTAAGACCCCAAAAAGCCTGTTTTGGAACTGGTCAGCTCAAAGGTTACACTAAACTATAATGATAATGAACTATGGTAAGCAAACTCAAGCTGAAAGTCAGTGTTTACAACACTTCAGCCAACAAATGTTTCACTTAGGTGCCCGCTGCTGTTTGGAACAAGGTTTAAGCCAGTGCCACCAATGCAATGCACAGCCGCCGCTTGTGTGGACTTCCACCTAGTGGGCAGATGGACTAATTGCCACATTGTCATTCTAATTCACGTGGTCACCACTGTGGCATCCTGAAAACTTTTATTTCAAAGCCATTCATAATGAACATGATTCAGCTAAATGATTCATTGTGACAGCCTTCGTCAGCTGGATCTGGTTTCTTAGACCTGAGTGCAGTAGGTAGATCTTCAGGAAGTGTGGCGGATTTTACTGCAACCAGTAAACAATATGTTTTCCAACGTTTATCCTCATTACCCCTTGGTGTGCATTAAAAATGTGGAAATTGAGGAATTGTATTGTTTTTTGAAAACTGAACAGGCTTTTTGTATTTGATGCCGGCAATACGATTGAAAAATGTTGTGGCAGGTTTGTGTTTACCACTGTGTCGCACCAGCTCATCTTTAACAACCCCCTATAACAACCCCCTACTTTAACAGTCCCCTATGCCATGTGCACTAATACAGTCCCATAAATCACAGATTCTGTCTTTAGAGCTGGATGGTCCCTCTCCTCTTTAGCCTGGAGGATGCGGCATCCATGCTCTTGAAAAAGAATGAAACTTTCGCGGGAATCCGCTTCACCTCAATCCATCTTAAATTAGTTGGTTCCAGAGAAGGTGGTGGTGTTTCTGGATTGTTTCTTCTTTGCATGGTGGAGTTTTAACTTGTATTTGTGGATGCAGTAATAAACTGTGTTCCCAGACAGTGATTTCCAGAAGTGTCCCTTAGCTCATGCAGTGATTTCCACTGCAGAGTCGTATCTGTTTTTAATGTAGTGCTGCCTGAGAGCCTGAAATGCAGAAATCTAAACAATAAATATAAACCAATAAATATTGCCCATTTTTAACATTTGATCTGTTGTCTTTGTAGTATTTTCAATTCAATACAGTCCGTCACATAATTGCATTCTATTTTTGCAACAGAGGAACTGATGTAGATCTAAAAGTCAACTGTTTTCCTACTTTTGCTTGCAGGATTTCAACTGCTCAACGGGTCTCCTTTGTCCTACTTCTCATTTCTCAATGTTTTCAATAGAAATCTGGACTGCAGGCAGGTCAGTTTAGCACTCGAACTCCTTCACTACAGAGTCATACTGCAGAATTGTCTTGCTGAAGTAAACAAAGACTTCCCTGAGAAAGTCGTCGTCTGGATGGCAGCGTTTGTTGCTCCAAAATGCGTATATATATATATATATATCGTTTAGTGTTCATGAAGCCTTCACAGATGTGCAAGTCACATAGTTATTTTCAATTCTATATAATCAATACATGATTTGCACATCATTACCTTCTATTTTTATTTACATTTTCTACAATGTCCCAACTCTTTTGGAAACAGAGCGGTAGCTTTATAAAGACAGGTCTCTGGCCTCCAGAGCACTTTGAATAAGCAGCCCAAGAGCACATCCAAAGAATGAAACAGTGGATCAGAATGGGCAACGTAGCAACCTGCACAGTTTTACACCCCAAAGACAGTTATGCACTGAATTAAGCTGTACACGTCCAACACACAAGCCAGCCAAGCTTAGTGTGGGTGCTGTACGTTTAAACGAGGATCAGCGCTGCTAACTGACCTGACAGCTGCAGATGCTGTGTCAGGATTGAATTCCTGCTGATCAGAATTGAAACAGTTACTTGGATAAAATACATGAACTATGCAAAAACACAGACACTGAAGAACCCTAGCAGGTAGAGTACACTGTTTTGAGCAGCCTGAGTTCAGTTAGAGCGTAACTGTAATAACCCAGTACTGAAGCGCGGATGACAAGTTCAGTGTAGTCCACACAATGATTCTGATGCAAATCTGACGCAAGTTGGATCTTTTTGTGCCACAGTTAATAACTGTGAGTACCACAAATGTTTTCCCTGAAGCACTACTTCAGGATTCATGTGGACAGAGAGAGAGAGAGAGAGAGAGAGAAAGAGGAGAGAGGGACAGAATGTTGTTTATTGTCTCCAGCTGTGAGCTTTGTGGGGCTTCTGAGTTTCTCTGCTCACCTTTCCTCCCTGACGCAACTCAGCTCAAGATGTGTGTGTGTGTGTGTGTGTGTGTGTATACGTATGAGTGTGTGTGTGTGTGTGTGTGTTAACTCAGTTCCGACCCGCAGGATGAAGTGATAGACATATTATATATAGCTAACAATCATGCCGAGTCACTCTATCATGCCATTTGGTCCAGAGCAGTAGTGATGGCAGCTTTACTGCAGAGCTTCAGCTGATAAGGAGCTCTTACTGAGGTAAGAGGTTTTTGCCCCCACTCAATCCCCCCATCACCCACTCAGAAGAAATTAATTACAGTTACTGAATTAAAGGGGCATTCCACTTAGTTTAAAAAAAGCTGCAATATAAACAAAGACATTAACAGATTAGTCTGATGCAAAATGTTGAATTGCGCAGAGAATTACTGACTGGCACTTCTTTACACTGCTGGTGGTAGAAATCAGGGACCGCAATGTCTACAGCACAAATATAACCATTCTGTTTAGTTTTCATAGGTAGAGCTGATGAAAATAAAATAGCAGTACATTTGAAAAAGCAAGTTTAACCTTACAATGCCCTGGCTGCACCTCTCCACCATGAATGAGGTTAAAAGAGTCAATATCAAAACTACTATTAAAGGTTGTGGAGATAGCAGGGCTTTTGGTTTTGAGAGTGTTTTTCCATGTGGAGTGAAAATGTTAGATAGACTTTGTGGAGTTTAAGGTGAAAAGCTCATCTCAGAACATTGTGAAACAATGTCTCTTATTTCTGGTAGATAACTGCTGTAACTATTCCTTGTAATAACGTCAAGGGAAGGAGCTTTTAGATGCATTAATTTCTTTAGATGTCTGGATTCTAAAAAAGCTTGGGCTTTGTAACTTTCTCTAGAATGTGCATTCCACACCAAACCACTCTGAATCATTTCTTTTAAACATTGGTGGAATTGGCCTTTAAGGGTCCCATATTAAAAAAACTGAGTCTACCTAACTGTTTAAAGTTAATATGTTAAAACTGTTTACTCCCCAGACAATACAGTCCATACATAAAAGCAGCTCACTCTGGATTCCAATTTACATAAATCCACCCATTCAGCCTATAATTCACACTGAAGTTATAAGAAGTGTTTCAGTCTGCAGTGCTTTTAAAGTAACGCACAGTTTAAAGCCAGGAATCAGAACAAAGCTCTTTTCATATACAGTATATGACTGCATAATGTTGGGTTGCACATAGGTGCTCACTTTTTGCTTTTCAAGGATTTTGGTTTGTTTGTTGTTTGACTGTATTCATTTGTATTTACTGTTTCATTGTATTCACTTGCAGGAATTGTTTTCTGCTGGTAGCCTCCCCTCCATTTTCCAGAAGGGTAATTTGTCTTTTTTGGTTCCAACAGAAAAATTTCATTCCCAGACTTTCCTTCTGAGCTGACATCACAATATATTATATTACACTCTGCTACTGTGCAGTACAAAAATGGTAAAAAAACAAAACAAAAAAAACCCTATATATCACTGCTGTTGGAATGCAAACCTTTGCAATATCCCATTGCCCTTAATATTATGTGTAAATGTCATAATGAATACACTGACTCACATTAAAAGTAAAGCATGTTTTTTCCTTCTCCTGTAAAAGTAAAAATCTCTCTTTCTTTCATAGAGTATGAGTATTAGTATAAGAATTACAGGGCTGTCTTGTACAAAGAGATTATATGAGTATAAGAGGGGAGAGGACAGCTTCTGCTTTAAGCCAGAATGTGAAAGCACCCTTAATGAACAGGTAAAGAGAGAAGAAAACTTGAAAATAGAAATGCAAACTTATAAGAAGTCACTCAGACAGGAGGAGGAGTTCTGGAAGGTCCTCCTCCAGACTAGCACTCGGATATTAGTGACATTAACAAGGCACCCTGTATTAGATCATTCATAAAAAAAAAGTTCACCAGCTTTTACTTTATGCAAGTGGTCTTACAGAAGTCTTAAAGACGACAAAAAGGTAACAATTCATTTTCACAAATGAGACTTGAAATGAATTGAATGTTTTGGTCAAGGTCGTTATTTGCAGTTATGAAGTATCAGTGGTCCTTTACCGCCCTTGTGTGGGTATGACGTCACCTATGACCCCAAAATGTTTAATAAGTGGCGAATGAGCGGTACATTCCATACGATATGCCAGGCTGCCGGAAAATAGTAATACTGTTGTAACAATGTCAGACCCTCAGAGTGCTTCTTTTTGGACCAATGTGGCTTTGGATAACTTCATATGATTAAAACCTTCAAGGATACAAATAAAAAAACCTCTTTAGTGAGTCCTGAGTGACTGCAGCTGAGAGTAAACAGTAAAAGCATCAGGAAGTTGTGTTTTTTATAATGTCTAGTGTTGTTTATGGTGAATTTTGTCATGTTGATATGTGATGTACTAACATTTCTGCTTATATTTGATGTGCCAATATGGGAGTATATATTTAGTGACACTGTATTTGGGATAAGTGCCCCCTAGTGGAGAGGAAACCTTTCTCTAATGGTAGAAGAGCTCAACAAAGACAGCAGGTGGAGCCATTTGCTGCCAAATCCCTGTAGAACAGCACTGAAAACAACAACAGGGCATATCCACTCTCTTTAGCCTGAAGCTAAACAGCATACAGTAAACCCACATATTCTCATGATCGATATTATCCAGTGCAGTAATCAATATCCTCCTCTCCGACCACACCGCCTCAATACATACTGCAATAGCAGCAGCAGCATCTGTGTCAGACTGCAGGCCATCAGTCAACTTGGCAGTCTGACATCGCTGTCTGTGAGAAGTGTTCTCTTTCTGTCTGTCTGTCTGGTGTTACACAGACACATCAATACAGCGCTGTGTTAACATCTTTCCCCTCCAGCATCAATGCAGCCGTCAATTTGTCTCTGGGCCTGTCTGCTTCTTTGTCTGTCTCTGCGCACGTGGCTCAGCTGATGAGACAATTATTGCATAAGAAACTAAGCTTTGTTTGCAGTGATGCTCATTAATAGCACATCAATGCCTGTCATTGGACAAACGAGTATAATAAGCCGTGACGTTAGTTGCTGTTTCCTTATATGGGGGATTCTGTGCTTATTTACACGCTCAGGCCTTTCTGATGAGCTGTGCTTTCTCACTGAAGAGGATTCCTGACGTCCAACACCATTTAAAGTCATTCTGGATGACAATGATGTAAAAATCACCATTTCAAGACATAATATCTCCTTCAGCTCACAGTCACAGTCACACCAGAGCTTCCTACAGAGATGTCTGATTACAGGGTCATTGTAGTTACTATAGCAGGAAGGCCGTTGCAATATTAAAGGTAAACAGCAGGTTTTTATAATAACAGAACCAAACAGAATACTGCTCATGTTGTTTTTGGGTTTTTTACAAAGACCAGTGTTTTAATTTCTTAAACTGAAGGGTCATTTTGAGCCCTGCTTGATTGATCAAAGAGTTGTGGGTTCAGTATCTGGATCTGCTCAGTTGCCACTGTTGGGTCCATGAGCAAAGCTAACCCTGCGCTCTCAACACAGCGTATTATGCTGGGATATGTCATTTATTTACACTATTTACACAACAATACCATACACATACTAATCACATGTCTGAGAACAAAGGCCACTGAAATATTGTTATTAATTTAATCATTTTATGTTTCTGTGTAAATAAGATTTTTTAAATAAGAGTTTGTAAATAATGATACTACATTTTTAATTGCAGCATTCTTTTATTTATTTTAAACCACTATATTACATTGGAGGCAGGAAGATTTATTCCATATTCAGTTCCTTAAAAAATCTTATCAAACATTCTTGTAAAAATCAAAACTTGATAAAATGACTTTTTTCTCTTTTACTTCAGTCTGTTATTTTGCTTTTTGTGCATGTTAAGTTATAAAGTCCACACCACAGGGAAAAAAAAACTCTCTACCACAGAAAACATTTTTCCTAGACTAGGTTGTGAAGGTGCACTGATGTACTACCTGACTTTCAGGATCAGACTCTGGCCCAAACTGGAGTGAAACAGAATGCCGTTTTGGTGGTTGACCAATCATTGGGAGGCAGGGCTTCAAGACACGGGTGTTTTCAGAGCATTTCAGACATTGGGATATACGTTAAGATATACATTAAGAGAAAAATACTCCCAGTTGTGGGAAAACTGAAGCATATAAATCAGTTTTAGTAGATCCCAAAAATAAAACTAAGAAATTTAAAAATATATATATAATTCGTTGCTGTGTTAAGTGTTGTGTGTTGCTTTGCTAAAACATGTTCAGTGATGCATTCATTCTCATTAAGAACTAAACACAGAAGTCCAGATACTAGTAAACACACTCAGGCATCAGTTAAAGGCATCAGTTTAATGACCAGGTTCAACCCAGCACCTAGGATGTGGTGGAATGGGTGACTTACAGCATGAATTTGCAGGAATTACATGATGCAGTCATCTCAGCATGGACTAGAATCTCTCAGAAATGTGTCCAACATTTTCCTAAATCCATGCCACAAAGACATCAGGCTAGTATAACATATATTTATGCAACGTGTTATTAGCTATTACCCCATGTCCTGACAAGGTATAAAAACAAACCTCTGCCTATGGTTGTGTGTGTGTAGAGGCGCATGCGTGTGTTTTGCTGCAGGAATCAGAGAAATGATCCTGAGAGTGGCATTACATCACCCTGCAGCTTTGCTGATCTGGCTTTGTCCATGCACTCGTGTGCTAGGACAGAATGTGTGTTCTGCAGCTGCTTTCACCCTTTTAACTTTCACAACCAGACGCTGAATGTCCGCAGCCGGTCAAGCTGATTCTAGGCCAGGATTTTCTCCTGCTCACACATGCCGTTTAATCCGTCAGCACTGATATTTAGAGCACAAAGGCCCAATGCTATTCCCTCTAAGGCCGTGGGTGGAGAATGGCTGGCCTGAGGCCAGGCACAGTCACCATTTCCCCTCTGCCCATTCATACGCTCTCCCACAGCACACGTGTGGCCTTCTGCACCTTCCACTGAGACCTGCTTCTGCTCTGGTGGACCGTGGGAATTTCCCATTTAGGCTGGCAGGGATGGACTGGCATCAAAAATAGGCCCTGAAACTTTGTCCAGGCCGGCCCACCCCACTGACGCTAATCGTCCTCGCACAATGTCTCAGCATGCACTGAACGCTTACTTTAATTAGACTGGAATGTCTAATTAATCTTACTGCCTCACTAGCTGGCTTCTTTGCAGATATAGCTGTTTCTTGGTCTTAAGTACATTCATTCATTCATTCGTTCATTTATTCATTTTTTACATTGTTTATCCTCCTGGGTCGCAGGAGATGCTGCGGACTATCCCAGCATTCATTGGACTGGAGGCTAGACCTGTTGCCAGATCATCAGGACAGACACACAGACACACACCTGGGGCAAATTTATTGACTGCATGTCTTTGGCCCGTGGGAGGAAACGGGAGCACCTGCTGGAAACTCCGCTCAGAAAGGACTCTGGTTGCCCAGCTGAGGAATCGAACCCAGGGGGTCACGCTACCCCCTGTGCCACCCTGCCGCCCTTGGGTTTGAACGTGTTTAATTATTTACTGCAATATAGACTGAACTGACCCACAAAGCACCAAATACATGTTAAACCACCAAACTTAATATTTAGCCTGAGATGAACAAGTAATAAGATGGAGAAGGTAAATAATAAGAACAGTTGTTGCTGTTATTTTAGGTGGACATGAGAAGAAATGTGAAAAGCACATGTTTGTGTAGTTGCTTGTTTAAATATGGGTGTGTAAGAATGTCAGTATCTTCAAAAAATGACTAGAATGTTGGAATAAATAGATATTTTCTTGAAATATTAACATATCCACAAAAGAATGACTTTCAATGGCTTTTGTTTCACGTATTATTGTTAATGGAAATACAATAATTTTAACAACAGACTGTTTTAAAATATTGAGCAAAGAGGTCAGTATTTAGAGATATTAAGTCTATATTGTAGCAACCTGATACTGGCTAGCACAGAGCCTTGAATGATCAGAGCCTTGAATGATCAGGAAATATGGGCACGCACAGAACCCTCAGGGAGAACACCGGACATGAAGGAAGAGAGACTATACACGGTACATTTACATGGTAAATAGACTAATAGCTTAAAGATGTATATACAGGGGTTGGACAATGAAACTGAAACACCTGGTTTTAGACCACAATAACTTATTAGTATGGCGTAGGGCCTCCTTTTGTGACCAATACAGCGTCAATTCGTCTTGAGAATGACATATACAAGTCCTACACAGTGGTCAGAGGGATTTTAAGCCATACTTCTTGCAGGATAGTGGTCAGGTCACTACGTGATGCTGGTGGAGGAAAACGTTTCCTGACTCGCTCCTCCAAAACACCCCAAAATGGCTCAATGATACTTAGATCTGGTGACTGTGCAGGCCATGGGAGATGTTCAACTTCACATGTTCATCAAACCAATCTTTCACCAGTCTTGCTGTGTGTATTGGTACATCGTCATCCTGATACATGGCACCGCCTTCAGGATACAATGTTTGAACCATTGGATGCACATGGTCCTCCAGAATGGTTCGGTAGTCCTCGGCAGTGACGCGCCTATCTAGCACAAGTATTTGGCCAAGGGATTGTCATGATATGGCAGCCCAAACCATCACTGATCCACCCCCATGCTTCACTCTGGGCATGCAACAGTCTGGGTGGTACGCTTCTTTGGGGCTTCTCCACACCGTAACTCTCCCGGATGTGGGGAAAACAGTAAAGGTGGACTCATCGGAGAACAATACATGTTTCATTGTCCACCGCCCAAGATTAGCGCTCCTTGCACCATTGAAACCGATGTTTGGCATTGGCACGAGTGACCAAAGGTTTGGCTATAGCAGCCCGGCCGTGTATATTGACACTGTGGAGCCTCGACGGACAGTTCTGGTGGAAACAGGAAGCTGAGGTGCACATTTAATTCTGCCGTGATTTGGGCAGCCGTGGTTTTATGTTTTTTGGATACAATCCGGGTTAGAACCCAACATCCCTTTCAGACAGCTTCCTCTCGCATCCACAGTTAATCCTGTTGGATGTGGTTCGTCCTTCTTGGTGGTATGCTGACATTACCCTGGATACCGTGGCTCTTGATACATCACAAAGACTTGCTGTCTTGGTCACAGATGCACCAGCAAGATGTTCACCAACAATTTGTCCTCTTTTGAACTCTTGTATGTCCCATAATGTTGTGTGTATCGCAATATTCTGAGCAAAACTGTGCTCTTACCTGCTAACTGAACCTCACACTCTGCTCGTACTGGTGCAAAGTGCAATTAATGAAGATTGGCCACCAGACTGGTCCAATTTAGCCATGAAACCTCCCACACTACAATGACAGGTGTTTCAGTTTCATTGTCCAACCCCTGTATATGGTGCTGTACTGGGCTGTGTGGCAGGTTAGTGTGGTAGTGGTGCAGTGTGGGTGCCTATAAATGTATGACTACTAAAAAACAGCTGCTAGAATCAGAGAAGTGAAACAAGACACAGATGAGTTTTTCTCCTCTATCTGTCAGAAAAGTGCTTCCAAAGATCACCTGAAACCTTAGATAAGACTTTGATGTTGACAGTGCATCTGGTAGTAAGGCATTGCTTATTAGCCCTCACAAAAGAGTTTTTTAATTAAACCATTTTTCATCTCCTCCGTCGTCAACTGCTGGGTGGACAGGCGTATTACAGACACAGTGTGTACGAGTCTCTCTCTCACTCTCTCTTTCTCTGGCAGCTGGGATGCAGAGTATCACGCTACACGAGCGCAGAGAGGCCGGCCGGTAGCGCTTTTGGTACAAAGAGCAGCACTGTTAGCTTATCAGTCTAATGTTGCAACACTCATGTTGATGTGTGACAGGACACGTGCAGAAACACTGGGGGTCTGAGAGAGGAGTGGAGCTGAGGGCCTGTTTGAGGAATCCTCAAGACATTGTTTGAATAGCTCGGCCGCCTCTTGAGCCCAGCATGTGTTTACGCGTGTTCTCTTTCCCAACAAGCTCCAGGAAACAACTGACACCAGTAAAAAGAAAAGGAGTCACTCGCTAGCAGAGTAATGTAATGGATCTGAGTTCTCAGCGCAGAGGATTTGCATGTGTGAACTGTGAGGTGATCTGTGGTTCTCACAGGTGTTTTGGCTCATAGCATGGCTTTCTGAAGAAGAGAGAGAGAGAGAGAGAGAGAGAGAGATAGAGAGAGTGGAAGGTTTGAGAGTCACATACTCTTCATTTTTCTCAGCCTCTCTCTCTCTCTCTCTCTTTGCCCTCTCCTAGTTTCTGCTCATTCACTATTCTGTTTCCTTCTTGTGCAGAAGTTTCCGGCGTACATGTTTCCCAGCACGCACCGCTCAAAGTTACTTATCTACAGGCCTGTGCAGAAGTCAGAGACCCCCACCCCCTTCATTCTTTTAAGTTCCAGCACAATCTGTCAAAAAGCAAAGGGGTTCAACCCAAAGTTCAGTCTTAGATGTTGGTTGTATTTTCTGCTTCTCATGCTCCGTGTCGAGGTCTGGACACTGGGATGGTCAGCCTATTGTGAGAACACCAGCAGCTTCTTTTTTTAATTTTCAAATGTTTTTTTTGTCTGTTTTCTTTTGTCAATAAGTGCTTCTTGACAGCTACACCTCTTTTTAGATGTTTAGAGACACGAGTGGAGCTTGATTTTCTCCTCCCTTTTAAAGATGCAAGCTTTAAGTACTGTGTATCTGATGGGGGCGATTTTGGGGCATTTAGGTCTTGCACAGCTCTCAGGAGTGAAAAAATGAACGGCTTGGACATAATGGCTGTTTTGAAGCTGAAAGGGTGGTCTCTGAGTTTTGCATAGTACTGTACGCTGGAATGATCACTTAAGTTAGCCAAAGCCTCAACTGAAGCTCTTGCTGTGGTCAGATTAGAGATATGGTTTTATGTAGCCATTCCTTGATAAACGACAGCTGGAGTCTTTGACTCGACTCTTGCAAGATGTTTCAAAACCATCAAACATCACCCGTGCCAGATTTGAAAGCTGTTGCCTGGTAAAGCATTGCAGGCATTCCTTCCGATCGTCCACACCAGCCACAGGACTAGCTGTGCTGGACAGAGTCTGCTGAGGAGGAGCTCCTTGTTTTGCCCAGACTCAGTCACGCATACTCTGCCTCACCAGGGCAAGTATGGCAAGAATTCCCTCAGCTCGGCACAAATCTGCTGTGCTCTAAACCCCCTGTTGTGCAGCTTGGCCTAGTTCGGGCTGGGAGGATTGTGCAGGTCCGGAGTGCTGAAACAGTGTTATTCTATAGTCGTTCCCTCACGGAGAAGGGCACAACGCTCCGGACATATCTGGAATAGCTGTCACTCAAGTCTTTGTTTCAGACTCATAGAGATTAGGGCCACGCATGGCAATAACAACACACTGAAAGGCCTCAGAGCTGTTTTGGTTTAGTACATGTGCTAGGCCCTGTTTACCGGAACTTCCACTGGCTGGAAAGCAATATCACACAAACTGGGGTCTGTCAGTGAGGTTATATGTAGCGATGCACAATGATGATCAGCAGATCTTTTGCTTTAAACAATATCCAATATTTCAAGATAATATTTCACTTTAGAACAATGTCTGAGCAGCAGTGCACTACAGTCTGAATTTGATTAATTTCCTGCATTTATATAGCTCTAAACATAAACGCTATGTTCCTCTGCACTGTTAATGTAGTGTTTCTACATTTGTTAATGTTCATGTATCCACATTGGTGTCACTGGACACCTGAAAAATCACCACCACTCCAGAGTGCCATATTAGTGCATTTCATTTTCAGAAAGATACACAAAGCAACTTTAAAACCACCTTTATTTCTACACTCGTCCATTTTATCAGCTCTACTTACTGTATAGATGCTCTTTGTAGCTCTACAATTACAGACTGTAGTCCATCTGCTTCTCTGTATACTTTGTTACCCTGTTCTTTAATAGTCAGGACCCCCATAGGTACTATTAGGGAGGTGGGTCATTGTCAGCAGTAACACTGACGTGGTGGTGATGTGTTTCGCTGGTGTGAGTGGATCAGATGCAGCAGTGTTGCTGGAGTGTTTAAACACCTCAGTGTCACTGCTGGACGGAGTGTCCTGTGGCAGTTTCCTGTGACCACTGATGAAGGACTAAAAGATGAAAAACAGAAACTGTGCAGTGACAGATCAGCTACCGTCTCTGACTTTACATCTACAAGGTGGACCAGCAAGGTAGGAGTGTCTATTAGAGTGGACAGTGAGTGGACACAGTGTTTAATGCTGATTCACTTACACCAGCATGTTTTTTACTGATCAAATTTGAACCTCTGCCCAGTTAAAAAACCTTTTTTTAGATGTAATTTTTACATCATGACCTTACCTAAAGTTTACTATCAGTTACCCCTTTTAAACTAAAAATAAGTGAGTATGCTTTCAGTTTACTGTTAAGATACTTATCAGTGATGTACTAAACACAGTTATACTTAAGTATACTTGGTTAATACTGACAAGCATACAGAAAAGTGTATTTGGTCTTTACTTGTACCTAGTCTTTAGATTGAGAAACTTAAGAGAAGTATAAGTAATTATTCTTGTCCTGAGATTCAGTACAATATTTGTTTGGGAATTTTGATTTATAATGATACCTTATTCTTAACATATCTTGTTTATTTTTTACGTGCAGTCCACTGGTGAATATATTAAAAGTAAAAGTAGTTAAAGTTCTAAAACCAAACCTAGTGATATATTTTATAGTGCAAAAATAATACGATATCTGTAATAAATTACAAGCACCATGCTAAGTTCAGTGGGTGGAGTTTCTGCTTCTCTGTGGAGTTTGTTTGGTCTCCCAGTGTCTGTGTGGATCTCCTACAACACTCCTGAGACAGGCAGCCAGGTAAATTGAAGATAAAATAGCCCCCAGGTTTGAGTGTGTATGTCTGTGACAAGGCTTTTTGAAGATGAATGATGAAACTAGTAAACTAACAGTACATCTACAAGTTTACTTTTAGTGCAGTCGCAGTACAAAAGATGTAACTCGTTGTGTACTCGAAGTTTACTACTCTTACACTTAATTTATATTTCAAGCTTACATTTATAAACTAAAAATTGGGTTGATTTAGTCCAAGAAGTATTCAAATACTACTCAAACAAGTATACTACTAGTACACTGATATTGTTATACTTACTGTTTAAAGGATACTTGGGAAATATACTTGAATGTTACTTAAGTGTACATAATAAAATGAAGTATACTTATTTTTGTAAGAGTACTTAGGAATAACACTGCATGTGTTTATTAAACACATTCACCATTATCACCAGCTTCACGTCTTTCAGGGTAAATAATTATCTCTCTACTGAGATTTTCTCTATTTAAGGCCTCACAAACAACAAGCGAAGAGCGGATGCCATCAGTCAAGTGGGCTCAAACAGAAACAGAGAAAAGCACAAAGATAAGGTAAGACAAACACACACACACACTCACACACTCACACACACACACACACACACACACACACTCAGTCCAACAACAGGCTTCAGTCCTGTCCAAGAGGAAACAGATCAACAAACAGAAAAGTAAACAACAAGAGCTGTCATCGTGGGAACATATCGATGGGAAGCGGCATCATGGGTTTCCACTTCCAGTGAAATGACTGTGTCAGAGAAGCTGGAGTTCCAGCATTGTGGTGTGCCCGTGCGTGCGAGTAGTGTGTGTGTGTGTGTGTGTGTGTGAACCTTCTAGTTCTTGTACATTGTTCTTCAGCTTCCCCACGTCTTTCTTCTGCACTCTGCGGTGGTTTGTGATGTTTTTGGGTGGAAGCGCTCCGAGTACTGCTTGGACTGTTGTTCCCACGACCTCCTGCCCTTCCTCCAGCCTCGTGGGCCGGAGAGGATCTGGCCTATACTGCTGTTCCTCAACACACAGCACAAGCACAGGATACCACACTGCTCTCTGAGTCCATTCACACAGTCATTCTCACACACACAGCTAAATCCCAGCTACCCCGCAGAGGGCCTGCTTGTTGCTGTTTGCATTTTTTGATAGATTGCATTTTTTCTCCCCGAACAAAAAACAGAACAGAACAAATATAGACCAGACTCTGCTGGGAACAGTTAAAAATAGGAATCTCAGGATTTTTACATCATAATTCACGTCCATACAATGTTAGCTTTCACATTGACTCAAATCAGATTCTTTAGCTATATAATCATTTTCAGTCCTCAGAGATAATCATCTCTGTAACCACATACTTTATTATTTGGTTAGATAGATATTTCATTGATCCCAGAGGGAAATTCAAGATATCCGCATTGAACTCATCCGTGTGGTGAAACATTCACATATATACACATGTGGGCAGTGAGCACACTTGCCCGGAGTTGTGGTCAGCCCTAATACAGCGCCCGGGAAGCAGTCAGGAGTTCTCAAGAGCACTTCAGTCGTGTCCTGGCAGCTCATGGGATCAAACCGGGAACTTTCCAGTCATGAGGCTGGTTCCCTGACCTCCAGCCCATGACTGGTTTGAGAATTAAACTATCTTTAGTGGTGGAAAAGTGAAAATGTGTATCTGCCCTGAGGGTTTAAAAGGTTAATCATCTCTTTAATTGTTGCACTGCTAGGCTAGCAGGCAGGTCACTCATAACCATACGATTTCTCTCTTTGGTAAAACAAACACACAAACCCCACACAGTTAACCCCACAGCTCAACTCAACAAACCACCAAATCAACACCAAACACCTCTTAAACAGCAACAAACCACAGAAACAGCTAAAGGAATAAAAATCTATGGATGGTAGATGTTTACGTCCACTGCAGCAGTAAACACAAACACCACTGAGACAGTGATGCACATATGAGCTCCACTAGGGAACAGTGTGTTCTCCAGATCACCTCCCTCTGTCAGTGAAGCCCTCACAGTAAATCTCATATGGAAAGCTGATCCTGTAGCAACCCAAGCATGCCGGTGCTGGAGTCGGATGAACACAGGCAACGTGCAGGTGCACTTTAGTGAAACCCAACACCTGTGCCAGGTAGCGGCGGGTGACAGGTGTGACTTCCAGCTAGACATACAGAACTGAACTTGAGACCTAACACTGACAGAAAGACAGGCTAGATCCAGTATTCATAATATCTCTCTGTTATGGCATCCTGCAATGGGACGGTGCTGTTACTCCCAGAGCAACAGGCCAAAGTTACATAATGAAGCCTAAAGCCTTCAGGCCAGACCTCCTTTCCAGAAACCAGGCCAAAGCAGGACCGTGGGCAGTGTGGCCGGAGATCACTGGTGCACGGTCTGATCCACCGTGACAGCACATAGTGGCATGGAGCATCTCGTCTGCCTTCGCCAAAGATTGGCTTTGTAATTGTGACGCACAGCGATGTGAATGAGCCGAGCAGAGAAAACAACAGGGTTTGACTTTGACCCCTTTAGAATACAACATCCCAAATTTTAGGTCTTCAGCTCTTTACTGCACAGCTTAGTTGCATAGTATTTACTGAATATTGTATAATAACTGCTGAACTTTATAGAAACATTAATTACAACCTCACAGTCCAATAGGTTCTTTTGTGTTTTTGTTCTACTCATACTGTTATATCTGAGAACAAAATGTTTTTTTTTTATCATTAGGCCATATTCACACATTTACTCATCATATACTTATGTGTACTTCATAAACACAATGAAATTTTCTGCAGTTATCTGATTATTCAAGTGGTCATGTAATCAGCATACTTAGATTTCTTAGACTGGAGAAAGGTTTAGAAGTCCTGGAGAGGTCCTGGATGTTAGCTCAGGCATGGAACACAGTTTTACGTTTACATCACATCCCATTTAGTGAGTTTACTCGCGGATTGCAAGGCAGAACTCTGACTATTACCTGATTCATGTAAATTTAGAGTTTTCTTATTATCTGATTACCCAAAAGCATGTAAATGCACTGATCAGATTACTGATAAAATCTGATTTCCTGCTGTTATCGGATTATGGAGCATGTAAACTCACTGATGCGAAAAATCTGTTGAGAAATTCCAATATTTTATTTAAACGACTCAGTATAGAAGTTATAAGTATCTGATATATATACTGTAGAAATGTTAACTAAACAGTAGCATGCTTTGTCCCACATGCACGTTCACATTCAACTTCAGGACTCCCTGACCACACCCCCTAGAACAGGCATTGTCATAAAGCAGCTTTACAGAAATCTGGGTCCAGAGTGCTCCAGGCAGTTTGATGAGGACTGTGAACACATACCAGCTCTCTCTCTATCTCTTTCACACACACAAATGCTGTCATACAGGGTATATCTCAACAGTGGCTAATGCACCACACTAACGTGCCCACTGAGTGATTCAGCACTGAGCCATATATTGTTACAGTCATAACGAGCCATCAAGCAGGACTTGGTCAGTGATGCTTATGTGTTTGGGAATCATCTGACAAGAGTTAGATTATCATGTATAGCCCTGTATGGAATATTTTCATTGTACGGATACCCTGTTTTATGATACAGTGGGCCTAGAAGTCTGCCTACATTTCACTTGAACAAAAAAAAACTGGTTGATTACCGACAGCATACAGCCTTTTTAGATGTAACAGCATTTTGTGTCTTTAAGGTATTTCTTCCTGTGTGAAGAGAGATTCTCTCCATATAGAAACAGATCAAATTCACTCTAAAATGCCAGTAGAGCGAGTAGCCTGCGGTCTTAAGGAGGCATGCAATGTTCTAAGAAAGCACTAATAGGTTTAGTATGTATTAAGAATTCTTTGTGATTCTTGTTGTGTACGTGGTCTTACCATGGAAACACTGAGCCAGAGTTCTGAGTGGTATTATTACAAGACAAGTAGCTTAATGCCTTACCCACTTTACTCACTCCACACACTGCCCAGACACAGGCCAAGAAGTTTACCTACTGCTAAACACAGTCCAGCTGCCCAAACTCTACAAACTCCCAACACAGCTAAAAAAACTCCACTGACCGACAGAGGTGACCTCTTGGCCTGCTTGGGTAAGTCCAGCCCTGTCCTGAAGGACCAGATTCCTGTACAGTTTGGTGATTTTCCTGCCCATGCACACCTAATTCAATTCATCAGTTAACAACCAGCTTTGGTTGGTGCGTAGGTGTAATGAAATCACCAAGCTGTGCAGTAGTCTAGTCCTTCTTTAGTGTTTCACTTCACACCAGTGGTTGTTTCTATATGGACCACTAATCATGTGGAAATATTTTTTTCCCTATTTTACATTAAAAGACTATGATGTAGTGTGTAAACTTCTATTACATTTTCAAAATGTGCCAATCGCTCTCCAGAGCATACAGACCCTTTATGGAAACCAAGCTGCAAAAACAGTTCTGGTTATAAATTCACTGATTTTGATATGTCATGACAACAAACAAATTTACACACGTTTATCTGTTCAGTCGACAGCAGCTCCTCACAGTCGTGATGAAGTTTGAAAGATTGCTTTTTGAATGAGGTGCAATATAAAAAGAAGATAATTTAAATACACAGTCCAACCAAAAGAAAGCTGCTGTTGGGATTTATAAAGCGAATTAAGGTAGAAGCCTTTGCTTGGATGATTAATGCAGTGATTAATATGTTTCAGCTGGCATCAGTGCTTTTTACCCTAACCGATGCACTGGTCAGCTTCTCATTTCACCCATGTACAGAAGACGTATCCTGTGGTTGTAAAAAAAGATGTTACTGTGTTATAGAAGGGTTCAATTATTGCCCTGCATCAAGCAAGGAAATGGCTAAGGATAAACTGAGATGGCTGGTTAGAAACTGTCCAAGGCTACATTAAAACCTGATAGGGCAGTGGAGAACCATCAACTCTGCAGAATGAAGTGGTCAGAAAAAAATCTTGAATGTCCACAATAGGAGTTCACTTAAACATTAGGGGAAGTCCCACAGTGGACAGTGGAACACACAGCTATGTTTAATAAAGCCATTGTTAGTGATGCTTCTCAGAAAAAGGCTTCAATTAGAGATCATGTGGGTCAAAATTTATTCTATTCCATACCGACAGACTTGCCAGAGTAAGATGGGAAGCACCCATCATGCATTGGGTCCACTCTGGAGGCAGTGTTATGATCTGGAGTTGCTTCATGTGGTCAGGTGGAAGCTCAGCAACATTGCATGGTAGTAAGTCAGCTGACTACCTGAATGCCCTGAATGACCAGGTTATCTCCCCAAAGGAAAGCCTGATAACATGGACATGTTCCCGGACCACAATGCCGAGATTCATCAGGCTCAGATTGTGAAAGACTGATTCAGTGAGCATGAGAAATCATTTTCACACATGAATTGGTCACCAGTCCTAACATAAACAAGCATGTTAAGGACCCTGGATGTTGACTATGGTCCCTTTCATACACATCCTACACTACGCCCAGAATTTTTTTGCTACTTCTCCTGTCCCCCCTCTCCATTCCTACCCCAGAAAACGTGAAGAAACCAATGGGAGGAAAGGAGGAGGAGGAGTGGCGGGCATCAGTAGAACTTGGAGAAATGACACAGTTGATTCCTTTTATCCTTCCATCCATTATCTTCCGCTTTATCCCGCTAGTTGGGGTCATGGGGGGCTGGAGCCAATCCGTGTCATCCGGCGTAGGCAGAGTACGCCATGGACAGGTCGCCAGTCCATCGCATGGCCAACACACACTCCCTCACACCTACGGGCAGTTTAGAGTGACCGATTTACCTAACATGTATGTGTTTGGACTGTGGAAGGAAACCGGCTTACCCGGAGGAAACCCACTCAAGTAAACATGCAAACTCCACACAGCCCAGACCGGGAATCCAACCTGCATCGTCTTGCTGTGAGGCGACAGTGCTAACTACATCACCCCCATGCCACCATTGATTCCATTTAATGTCATTAAATTTGATGAATGAATGAAACAAGCAAATCACGGTTGCTTAAAAGCCCTGTCCTCAGCTGCTACAGAGCCCGTCTGATTGTGTAGTTTTTCACTCTGTTTTTTTGTTTTTTGGCGATTGTACAACCAAGTACATGCTACAAAACACAGATGGTTATATAAACCAAAAAGAAAAAATAATGTGTCTTCTCGTCTCCTCTGGTTTTTGAACAGCTGCCAGGATGCCATCATGAAATCAACCAATCAAGTAAAGATGGGGGAACTCGTAAACAGGCTTTTATAATGTTATCTTCAAAAATGAAAACATGAACAAAAGTACAGACATTCAGATCACTGCTGCTGCCACTTCCACATAGCTAGTCCAAAACCAAGAGCACCATCACCCTCCACATGATGAAGAAAGCTTGTGTGATGTATTACATGTTCCTCAGCAGCGCGTTTCCACCATTTCTTACTTCAATTACATAATTTCTCATTGCAGCTTTGAGGTTCTGTCAAAGTATTTCTTTTTCTTGAAATGTTTAGAAACGATTCTGATTGGCCCAAAGGCATGTCAATCATAAGTTTGAAACCAGTTAAACTTAAGATGAAAACGTCTGACTTAATTTAGTACATCTGCTATCTGCACGTGGCTAATTTAGGCCTCTTTTTATTTTTTTGTATATTGTTGATGTGTGTAAGAGGCCTAAGCACAGACTGCTTTTCTACTTTGAAAAATAAAAAAAGCAACACTGCAAACTTCACTATGTATTACAGACATATTTGTATGTCTGAGTAGTCAAGAAAACTATTTTGGCACACGGGTCCAACAACAGTACCAGCTATGGACAAAAGTGTTTGTGGCTACATTTACAGGCTGTTCCAGCGTGAAGGTCTGTTCACCATCCTCCTGCCACCTGAAACCTTATAGTCTATCCAGGGATGGTGAGCATTGGACTGCTACCTGCATACACACATACACACCCTCATTTACATCAAAACATCAGTACTGCAGATGAAACAGAGGAACATGCTTTCTGAACAATTCTCTGCCCTGATTTCCTCTGTGGTAAGTCATGCAGATACAGATCATCCTGCCATTAACTAACATCTCGCTTCATGAAGTCTGGGTCAACAATCTGCGTCATGGCAGGCAGCAACTGTGCATGAGATATGAAACAGAGAACTTCCTGTAGAACTTTTACTCCCAAACTAAACACAGCATTAACATGTTTTAAAGACACGGTTTAGTCAAAACTCAACAGCAGTCCAGCCAAGAAAATATCTCAAAGATTCTTGAGTTAAATGCAAATGGACGGACGTGCCTCTTAATTAATCACCACTACTGTCAAGTGAAGGAAACCCCCTACAAACTCCCTCAGAAGAAACCTGCAGAGAGAGCAGCGGTGGCAGTAAATCAGTCAGAAATGTTAAACTTATGGAAACTTTCAGTAAGGACTGTGTAAGGCTTGTCTCAATGAAAAATGTCAGAATGTTCTCCTCTGTGTGGAAAGATTTTTCCTTTGTACTTCTGAACATATTTATATAGTGTTACCGATGCTACCTGCTGGCCTGAGCTGAAGGTTCTATGGACAGAACAACAGAGACTAAGCGAGGTCAGAATTTAGCCAGCAGTCCTTTATAATCTCACTGTCGGTAAACCTAGATCACCCTGTTATTTGGGACAGTACATCCTGCTCAGGGCAGATTGTATCATGCAAATATCAACATGAAAGCAACCTGTGTGTTTAGATCAAAAAAGAGGCCACATGATAATGCTATCATCAAAGGAGAGCTGTTTTTTTTTTCCTTGGCAGCTTTTTGTGCATGCAAACGGTCTACAAAGTTATAAAACCCAAAGTATACGCCAGAGAGAGAAACTCGCTACCACTGAAACTACTTTTATCAGTTACCTGAAACGCCTTGTTGGAATTTCAGCCCCTTTTCCCTGTTACAAGGTGACATCATCTGACTGGTGACAGAAACCAATGGTTGTGGGTCTACAGCCATTTTAATGCATCTTTAATTTAATTTTTCTAAAATGGACAGTGCAACTACATGTGTTAATGATAAATCTTAAAGTCAAGGTGACATCATCTTGTAACACAATCCTTAATGCCTGTCTATCGGCAAGTTTGGCAATCCTTCCTACAATGCACAGAGAACTAAAAATGTACCACACTGCAATGTCCTACTCCAGTCTGGCTCGTAAAGGTGTATCAGGTCTACCAACTGACTCTACCTGACTTTCAGGATCTGACTCTGACTCAAACTGATACAGCAGAACCGACAAAATTGTGTGGGGGTGGAACTTGTAGCAGAATGCCGTTCTGAAGGTTGATCAATCAGAACAGAATGGGCGATATGACCAGTCAGAGCTTACTGGTCTTAAAAGGAGGTTTAAAGAGACAGGAGCTCTAACAGAGCGTTTCTGACAGAGGGTGAATACAGACATACAGTATGAGGAAAACTGTACAGTGTTTTTGAAAAATTGAAAACTGAAGCATGTAGATCTATTCTAGTAGAGCCCAAAAATAAATCTATAAACTATGGAAATAAACTTTTTAGGTTACTACTGTTTATAGCTCTGTAATGTACTTTTGTCCATCTTTATAGAATACAGTAGGTCAGACAAAGTCAGAAACCACATTAATAAATAATAAATAAAATTACTTAACAACACAACAAGGTATGAGGCACGTGTTTAATGATTCAGACAATCAGTGCGTTCAGTGCTTCTAAGCTCCAAACAAGAAAACTTCACACATTAGCTGGTCATCTACATTTCAGCTTAGGGGGGAAATTGTGTACATACATTTTTTTTTCTGTCAAACTATTCAGGTGAGATCTGATATGGTGCCTCCGTCAGTGCACTGCAGTCAGGATCTCTGATCTCTGCCTCTTACTCTCTGTTTGCTGTGATTACTTGACACTGTAAATATACATTTCCCGGACATGGGAGAGAGCCAGAGGGGAAGAGATACAATGGGGTCTTTAATTAGATCAAGTCCAGGGAATGTAGAGTTCGGGAAGACACGTCCCCTCTGCTGTTGCTGGACCGGGGCTTCATCGGAACTGAGCATCAACACTGGCCTTCGCGCACAGAGGAGGAAGCGGAGCCCACTGTGTGTGTTTGTGTGCACGGTGGGTGAAAGTACAAACATCCTGGAGAAAGTGTGCAAGACTCTAGGAGTGCTAACATGTTGCGTATGCATGAGCATGTACATGTGGGTAAACTTATGGAGGTTCCACAAACGCAGAGCAGTCCTGTGGAGGAGATGTTTCCTCGCTCTGATTCTTCTGATTGGCTGCCCATCTCTTATCTTCCTGCTGCGTCTGGGGAGAAGTCATGTCCTCCGCTTGGGTCCAATTTTCCATCCTTTGTCCTCCACTAGCACTGCTAAATATTTCATCTCCTCGGTGCAGGCCTGGGCCCCACGGCAGGCCAAGGATCATCTTTCCAAAGCTGAGGAGCAGAAGCGCGCCCTCCGTCACGGATCAGCCATGTCTGTCACGTAGGCCAACAGCGTGGAAGAGGGAGGGAGGGAGGGAGGGTTACAGCGGAAGAGTTGCTTTGTTTCAGAGTACCTGATGTGCAGACAATGTGTAGCTCACATTCTTCCGGAAATTCGTAGAGTACAGAAAACGAAAACATCTCTTAAGTGAGCTGTAATTAAGTCTGAGTCTCGTGTTGACCCTAGTGGAGACGGGTGGCCAGACTGGAACAGACCTGTCATTTCAGGCTGAGACAATGCCTGATCCCTCAGAACAATGACTCAGGTTCCTATGGGAAGCGCACGCAATGAGCACACATAAAAACTGTTTTTCGAGATTAGTTCGAGTCTGTTTTAACAACAGCAGCATTCAGAAGCAGAGGAACATGGCTTAGTCCAGCGTTTGCACACAACGTTCTCAGGCCTTTTCGGCCCCCCTTCCTGTGATTCATATTTATGTTAATATAAAACACCATTAGCAGCAAAGCAGTACCCTCTCATTATGCCTGTGTGTGTCATTGGCTTTAAAGTGTGTTGTCCGTTAACTGAGCATAGTGGTTTGTATCCAGCGGCTGTTCTTCAGGCACTAAAAGCCTCCACTGAAGAAACCACAGCTAGGGTGTGACCAGAAGCCGTGGCAGCAAGGCATGTGTTTTCCACCAATGCAGAATTGGGTCGTCAGGCTTGTTTATCTGTTGACGAAGGAGAAAAGAGCTACTCGGCCAAAAAGATTATTCAGTGTTTATACAATTTACAGCTAATTATATTCATTACATCTCTGACCTTCACAGTATGAGCTGCCGGTTTAAAATAAAAAAGGTGCCTCGGGTGCAGTTTTTTGTTGTGCCCTGCAAGGCACCAAGATTGAATATTCAAAATTTACACCTAATTCAATCACTAAAATCAACAAAGTCATTCAAGGAGCTTTGATGTAAAAGTGTTCATTGAAACGTACTGACTTACGGGTGACAGGAACCAGTGGTTGTGGGGTCCACAGCACAAAGACAGCCATCTCTAATTAAATTAATCTAAAATGTACAGTGTAACTACATGTGTCATAGTGGTAAATCTTAAACTCTTTGCAAATAACTCTCCATAACTTAAACTGTTCATTTCAGATTTCTCAAATCAACATCTCAGGTAACATATTCATAACCATTTCTTGTAATAAACTTCAAAGAAGAAGGCATTCAACAAAATGTGACTTGATAAATGTCTCTATAGGGTGTTCCACATCACAGCAGACTGAATGACTTAAATATAAGATGCTTTTTTAATGATGAATGCTCCTTTAATAAGATGGGATTTTGGCCTTTTGTTACCATCACTTTCTTACCTGTATTACTTGCGTAATTGTGCAGTATCTAATATCCATGACCACAGCAGTGAAAGTTCCGATCTAGCCAGGTTCAACTTCCACTGAACTCTTCAACTCCGAAGAGTGTCAGTTCCAAAATATGATGAATAACAACAGCTCCCACTTTTTAGAGTCTACAGAGTCCTTAATTAAGTAAATATTAATATACGATTATTTATACAAGGTTATTTATTAAAGTGTTGTGTCTGTCTGACATAATGACAAGTCCTATAGCAAGGACAACAAAATCCTTTAGCAAGGAGAAGAACCCTAAAATCCCCCCCCCCCCTTTTGGATTTTTTTTATGTAAACACAGTGCAGTGCCTTCTAGTACTGTATGTCTAAGGGTCAGTGTGCTGTCCTTTTAGCTGGATGATCTCTGCCCCTGCTGTGCCTGGATCAGATAGCCAACTTGGTGTCCTGTTACTAATCTGTTAATCCACTTGGCAGAGGGTCTTTTCCATCTCCAGTCTTACATAAGGCCTTTCCAGGCTGTCAAACGGCACAAACACAAACAAATGGGCTCCATTTTAAATGTACCAACTCAATAAAGACAGAATATCCATCTCATTATTCTGTTCAGTTCATTGAGTGCTTCTCATGTATCTCTTGCAGTTAACAGTTCGTTTTTCTTTCAAAAAAAGAAAATCCACCAAAAAATGTAAATGGGTAGGTCCATGATTCGCAATGAAAACAGAATGGTAGACTAATCAGTAGTTTAAGATATGTTGTTGTCAAACTACGGTTTATTATCACATTATTTTATAGTAAACCTGAGAGGAAGGTAATGACACAGTGAAATACTTAACAACAAAAATAAAACCATATAAAAGGTGTATGGAGCATTTCATCAGAAGGAATAAAATTGCTTTTAAGACAATCACCCCCCCCCCCCCCCACCCCCTATTTCAAACTGAATGAATTTTTCTGATTAGAAATTAATATATTAAAAAAATTATATTATTATTTAAATATATCTAGTGTACTGAAATGTGATATTCATAATTAAAGAAGAAAATGTAAAATGACACCTGAATGGAGTTTCTGTTGAACTGGGATTGTTTGCACTGGCAGACTAAAGATACAACTCTTAAACTTAAATCTTAAACTTAACTCTTAAAACTTAAATCGTCTCAAATGAATTTTACAAAGCTGGTAGTTGTAGCACTACGTCAGACATTTAATAGACGGCTTTCTTCCATCGGGTTGAGCTTTCTTAATCTTGCTTCTACAGCCACCGCCCTCCCCGAACTACATTTCCCAGAAGCCTTCACTGCAAACCCACACTCTCTTAACGTGCATTTTCTAAAAAGGCCAAACCTTCATTATATAAATTTCCATAAACATTTTTATATAAAACGAAATAATTTGTGGCGATATATAAAGATTTTATATACATGTATTTTGTTACTAACGGCCCTCGCTGCGTGTTGTTGTTTTCCCATGATGCCTCCGGCCGCTCTATAAAAAGCCCTCAGCCGGGTGGCTGCACATCCACAGGGTGCTGCTGTGAATGTAGTCTCTTTGCGGAACAAACCTCCCGATTAAAGGCTCTGAACACAACAATTCTCTTTAGGTGTGACTCTTTTACGGATGGTGAACTACTCCGTTGAGCTTCTACTGAACAGTCACTGTTTTGGTTGTCAGACGAAAGATAAAATTCACTTTTGCTCCAAGGAGATCATGCGCGACACAGAGGAGAGGTAAGAGCCCAACAGCGGTGAACGGAGCTCAGCTAGTCTCTGGGTGTATGTGCTGCTGCTCTAATGGTAGTTTAGCCACGTGAATAAATAAGACAGTTTCTTGAGCTTTAAGTAGAAAAAAAGCTGTTTCCTGTGCGGCCCGGGCCACTCGTAGCTCTGCGACTTCTGCGTGTAGTTGTGAACGGGGGATGTTTTCAGCTGAAACCGCTACGACTGACTTGATGATATTGTTGTTGTTGCTACTGGTGGTGGTGATAACTTCTCTAGTCTACAGGATCTTCACACCGTTGAGCTTGTGCTTTGTTTTCATGACTGTCTGAGTCTAAAATGCCCCCTTTTATTAGCAAAGCGCCAACGAGCTTTCAACGAGCTGTCAGAAATCGAGCCTCTGAACTTCACCGTGTGGAAACACGTTGTTTTAGTGGGTTAAGAGGAAGAAGGTTCTGGTCTTGAACAGCTGAGACTGGAGGATCAAATTACAGCAGAGAAAGCTCGCTGTGCTCTGCCTCCCACAGGGTGAACTCGCATCGGCCACATTTAGGCTGTTTTTCAGCTCGGTATGAACTGCAGCTCGGACATAGGAATTGGGCCATCAGGTTTGCGAGGAGACTTGATCTGAGACTGTTAAATCTGGTCCACAGACGACCGCATATCAGTCATTCGGCTCGCTGTCGCTTTAATCGGCTTTAGGCAGGAACAGCAGAGAACCGAGCGCTGCAGAGCGCTGAGGCTGCGAAGAGCTCAAACACGAGGGACCGCAAGTCCCGTAAGTGTCATAGATTTCTTAGACCTATTCATAGACCCTCCGCTCTCTATTCAAGGTGCTTTTCAGATCCCAGTCATATGTGAAGGGGAAAGTATTTGTAGCTGGAGGCTGTTCAGGTAGCGTCAGTGCTGTGCCTGTGATTCAGTCACCTGAAAGGAGGGAATAGCTCTCTGCTGCAGGCAGGCAGACATTGCATAACCTCAGGACTGCCACCTTCCAGACCTTTCCACACCTTGGTTTGCCATATTTCATAATCAAATCAGAGGACTTTGCCTTGATAAATAGTCTAAACCTCGAACAGATGTAGAGATGCGACTACACGAGGCACATATTGCTTGATCTGATAGGCGAAGGATTAAGATTTCCTGGTAGGAAATACTAGGAAGGGATGACAATAGCCAGGTTAGGTTTATAAATAAAGAAGGTTGCATAAGAAATGGGACTTTGGGGTTATGTATACTGTACTTTACATAAAACTGCTTTTATGGGTCAGGGTTTCAGGTGACCCGCCTGACAAGATGTTCCTCCATCTCCGACTGTCTCTATGACTGAAGTGCTTTTCAGCCAACCATAATGTTAACTTATCACAAGCACATGTGGTTTATGTTACTTTTGTCTTATACACGCTGCATGTTCTGCTTTTGGCTGAAGCTCGTGAATTGGCTGAAAGCCCTGGACCTGAAAAGCATTCCTATGCAATCTCTGAAAAAACGTGAGCCTTCATCTTATAAAGAGTCCTCTGGCGGCCCTCCTCTCCGGCCCCCTGCTTCAGACCAGGACAACAAAAGCATCAGATTTTGTGCTTCACTCAACGCTGTTTTTGTTGATTTGCCTTTTTTTTTTATTAAATGCAGGAAACATTTCTCATGCCTTCTGTAGAGGATCTGTCCAAAAACATTGCCAGGCATTAGAGAGGCTGGCAGCCCCACTGCCATAGGTGCCCCTCTGTAGCTCAGCCTGATTTTCCTGGAAGACTCTCAGTTTCCTGTTTTGGAGCTGAACCTTTCCTGGCTGGCTGCCTGCCTCTCTCTCTCCCTCTTTCTGTCTTTCTCCGTCTCTCTGTCTATTTCTGTGTGTGTGTCTCTCTCTTTGTCTATCTTTATCTCTATCTCTCTGTGTCTTTCTGTCTCTTTCTCTACGTACGTGTGTGTCTGTCTCTCTCGTAACCTTGGCTAGTGTGGCATCCAACATAATTAGTGTGCTAATAATGATGCAGCTTGAGCACCCAGTGCAAAACACTCCTGATGCAGACTTCCTCTCTCAACGACTGCTTTCAGGCCCTCTACCTTTGAGGTCAGTTGGAGGGAAGTTTGCATGGCCTTGTTTGAGCATTGCCTATTTTTTTTTTGACTGGGTAATGACGTCTTCAATATAAGTTAATGTCTGTAATGTTAATTTAATGTCGTGACCTATTTCCCTTCATAATTGGGAGCATACAACCAGTGACATGGCTGGGAGCTGAGCTAGCAATGTGTAAGGGGGGTATCTGAATGTCAGAGGGTGAGTGTTGCCTTTCAAAACAAGCTGGCATTTCAGTCGCAGCCACTTGAAGCTATAATTGGGAACAGGAGACAACTATACAAATCAGGTGCTCCTGTGGTGGGTGGGGGGCTGCTGACTTGTGTCATGAACATTTGTCCACTTGTGCACAACCTTTTTATTTATTTTTGATACCACTTCAATCACAGGTCCCCTGGTCTTGGTCCTCGGACCATAAAGAGCAGCTGATGAATTTCAAACAAACCAATACATTTCAGAATGAATGTTTTACAAATAAGGCCGGTGGAAGTTTGAAGGCTCGAACAGAGAACCTCATTGGCTGGGTCACTGAACGACAAGGAGACGCTGTGCAGCGTAATGAGTTTGTTTTCCACCTCATCAACCTCCCCTCCTCTGGCTTTGATGTGGTCTCTATGCAGATTGGGTCACCGTGGCTACCTGTCCGGTTGCCAGAGAAGCAAAAGTGCGGCTCCTCCCTTCCCTCAGCTGCGAAGTGATCTGGCTCTCACACTTCCAAAACAAGCAGCGACTTTGAAAGAGTTGTTTTCCTTCACTGTGGACTTCAGATAGCCTCTCAGAACCTGACCAAATTTGGCATCTCTTCAGGCGGATGGGCTGGAGCCAGTTTGTTGGCCCGGCTTCAGTAGCCGTGTCTGTGTATAATAAATTCTCAGGGTTTTTTGGGTTGGAGTGTAACTCGCTTTTAAGTTACTGATTCATCACACAAGCCAGTGAGTGGTGTGAACTCAGCGTAAACAGATTTAATCAGAGGCCATGTGGCCGCGCGGAAAGTGGATTGCACGCCCCTTTCAGCCGCAGTCCAGACGACTTGGAGAGAATGTGACCCCTGTTTTCTTCCTGAACGGGGGGCTGATTATGACTATTACTGGCTCTGAAACCTGGAGCTGTAACCCAAACCGGCAATAATGTCTGTTCCCGGTCGTGCTGCTATTTGGAGAGGTGTTTACAGATCACGCGCTAGTTTGCAACCAGTGCGTCTCTGCTCTCATTTCCTCTTACCGTCTGAGTCCGGGCTCTCTGTCGTTCAGTAAGTGAATGGCCTGTGTCTCCACAGAGCTGAGAAATCAGTAATACAGAGGGTAGCTTGGACTGCTTATCTAGGATCAGATTAGCCCAGTCTGCGTTGATCGTGATTAATCATGTGCTGGAGAGCAAAGCTGGCTCTGGATCAGCCTACTCTGTATAGGGTGAATGGTCTCTGCTGTTGGTTCTGTTTAAGCATTCGCTGGGGGTAAATACTTTTGGACTCGCTCATTAGCCTATATTCATTGTCCTACATTCAGTCCCTGTGTTTTTCACTGTGTTTACTGTGCTTTGTGTTGGTGCGATGCAAAATACTCCCAACTTCTTATCAAGGGGGCCCTATTGTTAATGTGATCATACTGTACTAGTGTGATTGTTGCAGTCTGGGCCATGCTCTACACACTCTTTGCACAGTGTGCTGCTTTACAGGGTGTGAGTTCCTGATAAGAGATTGAAAAGTTACAAAACCAGAGGGAGAAAGGAGAGTTTGGTGCTGCCAAATAGGCACAAAGCATCGAGGACACTCTATTGAGGCATTATGTGCTACAGGGAGGGGAAAGGTGATCAGGAGGTAGGGAGATGAGCCATGTTGCAACACAGTTTGTTACCGCAGCTGGGCTTATTTTTGTGGCATGGGCATTCATTAAATGGTCCCGTGACATTGTTGGTACATTTTGCATCATCCTCTACCTGTTCTCATTTCAGTGAGATCATCACTTTCACCCTGCGCTGTTGATGTTGACCTGCCCTGCTGTGGCTGCACAGTGTTGCAATAGTTATTGCTTTCATTAGCTGTAATGACCTTCCTGTCTGTCTCTTTCTTTTGTTTTTGTCTAGCTCTTCTCTTGTGGGCTCCAGACTGCACTGCTCCAGGCAGCAGGCTCCAGGGCCTCTGTGGTGCTCCTGATGCCCCTCACCCACTAACGAAGATCCCGGGTGGGCGAGGGACTGGAAGGGATCTCCCTCTGAGCGTACCACTTCACAAGGTAAAACCCACAGGCCTGCTTTGTCTCTGAGAAAGGCTCCTTATCTGTTTAACTAGTGATTAATTGGTTGGTTGGTTGATGACTGTGGTAAGCAGTGATGGTACTCCACCATGATTTGCGTGACTTGTCAGAACGCTCAACAGGAACATCTGGGATTGGTCGGCTTGCTCGTGGCGCACTCTGTGGAAAAGGGTGATTCATCATAAAGCTGGTCCGCTGACTAGCGCTGCTCATAACTGATGCTCCCAAACAGACTGCATGAATCGCAGTTTCTCTTGAAACACAGAAAGGCACTGTAAAGTTCCTCGTCTGCTGCGTTCTGTATCTTACAGCAGTCTTTTGTGCTAAAATTTCTTGCCAATCTGACATGCATGACTTAATGTAGGCTATGGTTGTTAAGAGCAGATATTATAGTGCTTTGTACTGACTGTGAACATGACTCCCATTTGCAAGATTGGAATCTTTCTATGGTCCGTAGACAGCCGCAGAATGAGGACAGCTGATCTTTTGATGTTGGGCTGATGTTTTCACACAACACACAAAGAGGCTTTTGCTGCAGAGGAGCCATCAAGGTTCTTCTGCATGACAAACTAAAAGCAGGGCAGCGTGAAAATGGTGTTGTGTGGTTGTTGTTTTGGGGGGGTCACATCTTTGTGGCCTGATTATAACAGCCACTTAAGCACACATGCAACCCCACCCCTGATGTTCCCCCTATGCACGTGAGCCTCATGGTTTACCGAGTGCATGCCCATTAGCTTGAATGTGTTTATGTACAGCTGTAGGTGTCACCAGATTCAGGGCTCAGACATGTGACTAACTCAGGGGGGCTAAGAGGGTTAGGACCAGGCTGCTCATTTACACCTGTGAAAGAGCCTTTTGTCGAAGCAGATGGTGATTGGTTGTCTTTTTGCCCCGTCCTAACAAGAGCTCATTTGTTTAGGCTGCTTGTGTCTAAAAATGAGCTACAAGGAGTTCATCGTGTGTGTTTGTATACAGTGCACGTGGTAAAGTAGAACGAGTCAGGAAAGTAACTGAACTGCAGTCCTTCGAGTGAAGCAGCAATAATAAGTATGGTAAAGATGATGGAGTATTTAAATTTATGGTGTTGCATTGGGCGATGCATGCATAGCTCTCTCGTTGCTATGGAAAATGGTTCAAAGTAACGTAGGGGTGTGTGTTTAGTGAGTGGATGCACATGCATGTATGGATTAGTCTACTAAAGTTCTGTTCCCTTTAGGATGAAAGATTAACGGTGACTCAGACGGGGTCAACGAGTGCAACACCCCCAGTCTTGCACTTCCAGTACCAGCTGAGTGAGCGGCGTTTCTCCTGCTGGGACACGGTGCTGGCAGGCGACTGCCTCTTTCTAGAGATCCCCAGTGGGGCTCTGCCAGAGGGCAGCAAGGAGGGGTATGTACAATAACACTGCTAGTAGCTGTGAAGTGCTGCACTATTCCTATAGCATAGACTGCTGCTAGCACTGAAAAGCCTCTAAACGGCTAGTAGTACATTTACACTAGAGGGCAGAGGGGTGAGTTTCACAGTGGCTGAGCGGAGGGTATTGGTGGTAGTAGTATACTGAAGTGACAAAACACTACATTGAGGTTAATACTGAGCAAGTAAAATGCAGCAGGTGAACATGCGTTGGTGAAATTAGACTGCTTTTTAAACTCCCGCTCCAGCTTGGGTCTCTGTAGTTGAGTTCCAGCTAGTGTTGAGGTCCCACCTGAATTGAAAGCCACATTAAAGCAGCGAGCTGAATGAGATTTCACTCCTTAGAAGGAGTCACACAGCCAGCGGTGGTCCATTCTTCTCAAATCACCTTAGCTGGCAGTGCGGGACAGTATTGTTCCGGACAGCCGGAGTGGCCAGCAGCGTTTGGCGAGGGGCTAAATTAGCTCTGCTGCAGCTGCCCCTGCATTATTATGTAAGTTACTGATTATGTAAAACTTGAGTGCGTCATCGTGTCTCTTCTTCTGTGCTGCAGGCTCACCAGTCTGTTGGAGTTTGCAGAGGAGAGGCTGAAAGTCAGCTACGTGTTCCTGTGGTTCTACAAAAGCAGGGAGGATCGATGTAAGACCCTTTTTCTCTAATAAGGCACATATAAAAAATATTAATAATTAAAAAAAAGATTTCTCTGAAAGTGAATGTTTATTAGAATAAGGCTGAGAGAAAACCGTTCAGTCCTTCTTCAGAGTACCCTTCGTTCCAAGTTGCCAGTCTTGAGCATATCTAGTGGGATTTCGGCTGAAGCACTGTTTGTTCTTTTGTTTGTTACAGTGTCCATCACAAGGACTTTCCACTACATGGGTTTTGAGATGGTGAAGCCAGGTCACCCTCTGGTGCCTGCTCGGCCCGATCTCTGCTTCATGGTGTACTCTATGGACGACAGCAGCTCTGAAGAGGAATGATATGTTAGTGTCTTGCTCTAAAACAAAAAAAGCCCCCCCACCTCCCAACTATGCCTTCCTCCTCCTTACCATCCTTCACAACGTTGGCACTGTGCCCCGTACCCCTCCTGTACCCCCTCCTCATCAAAAACTTGACTTTCAAAAGGGGATGGGAGGAGTAGGAACAGAGAAATGGATGGAGCCTGGACCGAAGAAGTCCCTGATTGGTGTCTGTCCTTGTCTTTCTTTCAGCTGGGGGTTGGCTGGTGCTAAGAGATCTAAAGCATATCCTCTGTTAGTTTTGCACCAAATATCAAAAGGTCTATTCTCTTAATGTATGCTGTGCTTTAGACACTTAGTTATCAGGGCGGACAGTGTGGGGGACTCATATATAAGGGAAATGAAAGTTTATCGAGATTGTAAACCATGCCCCTATAACGTTTTTGCTTCAGGGTGGTGGTACAAGATAGGAATGACTTTCCTTTGTCATTCTTCTAGTGTTTTAACAATCTTAGCTCACTGTTGTGTAGGGTGAGTCCACTGTTGTTCCATTTTTGTTTTTCTTAGATGATGACACTGTTCTGAGTCCATGTTTATCAAGTGTGTCCAAATGAGACCTTCTCAGCTCCTCTGGGTGCAGCGATTTTTGACGGTGAAGACAAAAACCACCCTAGAGCACACTGCGTGTTCTGAAAAGCCTGGTAAATATAGGCTGTGGTGGTGAATAGTAAAGTGTAGGCGGATGGCTCGAAGCTCTTGGCAACAATGATGTGTTCTCTCACCTGATGAGTCCAAGCTACACTCTTATTCATTATTCATTAATGATGAGGCTGTGGTGCTCCAGGGAGAACACTGAGTCCAGGACACTGCAGCATTCCAGCTTAGCCTCAAAGATTATAGACTCCATTCAGCTCACGTTTAGCCGAGAATAGACTCTAGTAGGATTTGTAGCTTGTGCACGGGCTCGTTTATAGAAGCTAGTTTAAAAATAAAGTGTCCTCCTACTTAAGAAAGGTGCTGAAGCACTTGACCTGTTAACGAGATGCAAGAATGGTGTCTGACTTGTCATGCTACTTTGAAATCATCCCCCACCCCCCCAGTATCCCGTCATCCCAATGGCCTTTTTTATTAAGCTATGTTATTGTTCTGCACAGCTCCCGTGCGTGGGTGGAAACGGGAGCGCAGATTGCTTATCCACACCAGTCTTATTGAATTTTTCACCATCCTTAACCAAACCCGTAGGATAAAGACGAGTGGCCCCCCTCTTCTCTCCCCGCGAGGGGGCCGTCAACACGAGCACTTTACCTGTACGCATGTAATTCAAGCAGATGTGCATTCTGGGCACATGGCTAAGCGATGTCGCCCACACTTCTGAGATGTCGTGCTGTATTTAATGACTCGATTGCCAAAGAAAACGGTCCCCACTCAAAGCTCAAGCTTCAGGTTTCACTTCCAAATGTCATCGCTCCAGGAATACGTCGCTGCTGTCTTTGTAGTAGCGCCCTTCAGGCCTGGTCCGACCCAGCACAGTCAGGACAAGCAAACAAACAGACGAATCAAAATACATTCCCCATAGCTGGAGCTTTCTGATCTCGAACCCTTCACGGTCATGCCTGCGGAACCCAAGTACCAGCTGTTCTTGGGTTCCACCTGCAAGTGCACAACTGCTGGGGGCTTTAGGTTCTGGATGTATGCGTGTATATATAATTCTCTTACTTTTCCATAGTTACCTTTTGAGCCATGACGATAAGCTGTTAGAGGAAATATCTTCATCTTCTGAGATTTTATTTTTGTCTATCTTGATCAACTGATTTTATTTTTGTCTTACTAGATTTGTTTTTTTTTAGGGTAGATTTTGTTTACATAAACAGTAAAAAGAGAATCATTTATTGACAGTCCATACTTGTATACCTATTTTCTCTTCTCTCTTTTTTTTTTTTGTCTGAATAAAGTGGAAAATGTGAACTTGCTGGTCCTTTATCTTTAACTGTGACATTATGATGGCCCAAGTCTCCTAAATGGGCTCCATAAGGGCCAAGAATCCAACACAAGGTTGATCTATCTGTTTGCGAAAGAGAGAATGAGATGAATGAACAGACTCCGGCTTCAGCAGCACATCCATAGCTGATGGACAGCACCGGAGAGCTGCTCCCTGGGTGCTCTCTCTGTGACGCACTCTCCAATCTCCAGGCAGGGAGAAAATACAGCCGTCCAATAGGAGCGCAGATGGAGCCGTGGCACTCTGCCAGGGACACTTATCTTTCTTGCTATTCTGGGAGTGCTAGAACAAGCACGGTAGCGCAGAATGCCTCACAGTCCTGTTCTAATTCATAACACCGGCTGCACCAGTGGTCATTACAGAGAGCCTGCGACCCGACCCCCGTTGCCAGGTGAGGAGGGGATGCGGCCAGCTGTTGCACTAATGTAGTAAAGTGCTCAACATTAAATGGACTTAATCGCTCGTGGCACTTAATGGTTACATCACAAAGAACTTTCACGGTGACATATTCAGAGCCATATAATCGTGTTGCTGGGTTACTGTGCAAACTTTTACGCAACCCACACAAGAAATCCCGTTTCTGGCTCTGGAAGCCACGATTCCGAGAGACCAGAAAGAGAGCGAGCATCTTCTGACCTTAATCTATCGTTGACTTTTATTATGTAACGCACTTTAGTTGGTGGCAGTTACATCAAAGTCACACACTTCTCAGAATCTTCCTGAGCAAACAAGAGATTCCAGGCTTGTCCTGAGAGAGGGTCAGCCAGAAACTAGGGCTGGCAAGTGTCACTGACTAATCTCCACTAATACTGAATCCTACATAACACCAATAAGCAAACTCACAAACCTCAACCACTCAAATGCCTACTCACACACATTTTCCTACAAGAATCTGATCACTGGATATTCCATCTGACCACATACATACTGCTTTCCATCTCTTGTGCACACACACACACTCATACACACCCACTAGGACTACCACACTAAAGCTGGGTGAACTTAACGTTACACAAGACTTGTACTGTATTAGAGGCAGACTGCCTTCCAGGGGAATGCTTTTAGTCTTAATCCATTATTCAACAACATGAATTTAACCTCTGGGTAGACCTGGCTCTCGAACGCTGATCTAGGATCTGCTTCCTTCACCTCTCGAGCTGGTGCTTAATGACACTGTCTAGAACTTTGTGTTGAATCAGTGTGCTTGCAGCAGTCAGAGTGGCAATGAATCACACACACTCCGGTAACTGTGTTGTGTGTTTATTAAAGAAAACAGTAGACATAGACAGACTGTGGTTTACTCCAGGAATCCAAACTTAGTTTTTTTCCCCCATATATCATAGAAAAGAAGAAGTGCTGGTTTTCTCATTTGTCTTTCTCTTTCTGTTCCTTCTCTTTCTTGTCTTTCTCAGCCTTCGCCTCCTCCGCTTCATGCTTTTTGATCAACTCCTCCACTTCTTTCTGTTTCAGAACCTTGATCCTGGTTTTACCGTTCTCTCGTGTCAATGTGGCAATCTCAACTACACAGAGAGGAAACAGACAGACCAAAGAACATTCACTGAAGAGCTACCACCGCAGTAGCTAAACAATACCTAGAGCAGTAACCTAGACTGGAGGATGACAGGGCAGATCAGCTCAGCAGGGAGGACCAATAACATTTGTATTAACTCAGTTTTAACTCTATTATTCCACACTTTATTATTATTCCACTCTTTAATTGGGCAACAAAATTAACTACCTTGAATGGCCAGTGCTAAATTCTCTACCGTAACCAGTGCTGGAGGTTGCCCAGACTAGTCCACTGGTCAACTTTATTGGTTGGCAATGATGCTTTAAGCTTCATGCTGACTAGTCACTGGTCATATGAAACACACTAACTTGGACTTTCAAAGTATCTTGTTGCAAAATATTCTCTACTTCTGTTTTATTCATGAGATAATCAATGCTTAGTCAAGGTCAAATCTACTTTCATCACATAGCTGTTAACTGTATGAAACCCCTACGCAGTGCTAGTATCAATAATACAAACAAACTCCAGTTATTGCACTGGTTTAGCAAGTATATGCTGTTTGACTACACGAATGCTAAAACCTGAGTGGAGTTCATTTTGGTGAAACAGGATTCAGAACCACGACTATGCATTATGCATGCTCATGCTTTAGTGCCAGACCATCTCAATTAACCAGTCTAAGGTATCTATGGTTTTTCCGTTCCTCATGTGCCAAAGACACACAAGCAGGCACTCAGAGACACACACACACACCTTTCTCTGCAGAGAGCTTGCTGACGTCCATGGTTTTGTTAAGCACTTTGATGGCCAGGGCGAGGGCAGCAGAAAGAGTCATCTCTCCCTCTTTAAAATCTTGCTTCAGCATTGACACGGCAGCCTAGAACACAGCAGGAGCACACAAACACATCACGACTTGCGCATTTACTCACAAAACAACCATTACCACGCCTGTCACTGTTCTGCACGCTAACCTAACTAAACTGTGCCTTTACCTATTAAGGCTTAATTATAACGCAATTTTTAATTGATAATATAACATCCTGACATATACTCTGATAAGCATGACATGCTATCACATCAGTGAGTGTTCAATGGAATGAATCGAGATGTTCAAGGATTTCAGTGTTAACACAGAGTGGAATAGAATGTTCGTGAACATACTGATGTCACTGTTAAAGCTCTGGCGCCACCTACTGGTCAGGACTTAACATAACTATATGCAGTAGATTTCCACAATGCATTGTGAACAGAATTATCACACACCTGGTTACATTGTCTATAAATGCTTGCCATGCAATGATTTTGAAACCCCTAAATGACGTATCTTGGCTAAAGCAAACAGTGGCAAGCATAACTGTTTACAAATACCTTTTCTTACTTAGCTATTCACGTTTACAAAACTGCAGGACGTCTGTCGGTTTCTACCAGCCAGAAGCCACCTCACTTCCTTTTCCAAGAACTATATAATTTTGTGTTCACACATTTCCATAATTAGAGATTACATGCATGAGCAAAAGTATGTACACACCCCGTTTAAATAGTGGGTCTGGCAGATATAACAGGTACATACACCTGCCTAACTACTAAGAGGTATATACACCTGCTTTCACACGACCATGCTCACAAAGTGAACTTCATAATGAATGGGTGGTGTGAAAGAACTTGATTAGTCTGCACAGACAGTCAAATGGGTTACACCAGCTATGTGTCTCTGTAGGATGTAGCTTTCCAACTAGTGGATTTATTAAATCATACCTGCCCTGCGACCTGAGCAGTGAGTGAAGTCAGAGAGGGTTGATTATTTCAAATTAATCACAAACCCCCTTAAAACTAACCAGACATCTTAAGACTAAACAGTTGCTATAGTCGGAAATCCAGTGGAGCACTTTCACTAAAATTACAAATTTTGGGTTCTATGATCGAAGAGAAATAGAAAATGTGATCTTTTACTGTCCCTGCTTCTCAGGTTTTTAGTGTCAGCACTGAAGAAAAAGAAAACTGCATTTTTAAAAAGTCGGTTTTGGTGTTTCTGTGGGCTGCTATGGGCCTTGGGGCGGAAAAGGTTGAGTGGAAATGTATTCTATGAACTGCTCATACTTTTATATTAAAAATCAATTAATGCCACAGTATACAATCACTTTTAATAATGGTATGCTTCCTTTTTAGCAGCAGAACTAGAATTATATTTGAGATGGACTGGAACAACCAATGTGAGTCAGACTTTATTTATCTAACATCAGTGACGAACCTCAGTAATAATCATGGCTGAATGGCAAGCAAATCTTATTAAATGCTCCAAAATAACAGTTGGTGTAAGGCCTTCCCAGAAACAGTAGCAAAGGTAAAACAAACTCTATAATGGCTGGAATGAGAGGTTCAAGATGCACAAATATGTAATACGAGTGTGTCCTCTTACTTTTGGCCATGTAGTGCAACTTGCTCTAAAAACATGACCTAAAAACTCTAAAAACATGATCACTGTGATACAGCAGAAAAACCCAGCCACACAGTTAATCAAGAGGATTCATGGCATTAGCGTTCTTACAGAAAGATAAATACCTCACGGTCCAGGTTTTTAAACAAATACCATCAGATGTTCTGACAGTGAGACACACATAGATCTGCAACAGATCTACACTGTCATTATAATGCTACTTGTGGAGGAGTAAATATTTACATAAGCAAAGATACAAGTATACTCCATATAAAGTGTTTCTTATTGGTCTCATGTACTTCAGCTGCACTCACAATTAAATTATCTTGTCCAGACGCAGCAGCGTCCAAAGCTTTTGTGATTGGAGCTAAACAACACTAATACATGATGATGCAGAGATAGAAAACTGTTTGAAAACTTTTGGGTACACTGGTACAAAATCAATCAAAATGTGTTCATCTCACTGCCCTTTTCTATTCTGTGTTAGAGCTACAAGCCCAGAAGAAGCACTTACTGCGCTATTGTTGCCAATGCAGGTAGCCTTCCAGCCTCCGTAGTTTCCACTGGGGTCGCTCTGATAGAGCTGGAAGCCATAGTGCTTATCCCAGCCCATATACAGCAGAGAAACACCAAACGGCCTCTTACCTACACACAACACCACAGCGTTAGAACATCAATCTTTCAATTTCAAACATTCATTCCTTATGGGGCAGAACGAATAGCAGTCAGAGAGTAAAGCTACAGTACCTCCAAACTGTGTGTAGGCTTGTTTGATGTCACAGAGTGCTGTAACCAGCTGCTCACAGGGAATAGGCTCCTGATACTGAAGGAGATACCTGCACGCACACACATGTATGTTTATTGCTCTAGATCTGTTTTTTAAGTCTACGGTGTAAATAGCTTTGATATATTTTAATTAATTGCTGTGGCTTTTCTCACCTCTGTGCAATTAATCTTAGCTCATTAGTGAGGACGTTGGCATCAGATGTGATTCCTGCTACACTGCATGCCATGTCTCTGCAACACAACAAAATAAGGTTACCACAAACCAAGAACATCTGAATGTTTGGATAAGATCATCCTATATTTATATTACATTTACATCCAAACTGATTAGGATCAAGTCTTTGTTTACATTTAAACATACTCCAGAGAGGCTGATGCTCTTTTAGATATGGATTACTAATTATTTACTTTAGGTAATTTGTACTAACATCTGGGACACACCAGAATACATAGTACAGGTTGTAGGCCAATATTTAATCATTGTCTAACACTGAGTACACTATGCATCTGTAACTTGAAACAGTGTTGTAAAATAAATCACAATAAGCTCAAATTAGAGGGGGATTGTCAATATGGATACATATCACCATACTGAGACACAGACGAAATATACTAGCAGTGCCATCAAAAATAATGAACGACAACGATACTTATTAGATATTTTATGCAATGCGTTCAATTAAACAGCACACATTTTGAACCAAGCAGCTCACAAGTCACCCTTATTTAGCCAAAGAATAGCACAAGCTTCCAGAAAAAACTAGAAACAGAGTTTGAACCACTTACTCGTTGAGTTTGTAGATCTTCTCTGAAAAGAACACTTCATCCAGCAGTTTGTGAATGTTCCTCCTCTCTGCTGCCAGCAACACGCCATCATTAGCGAGAATTCCTAAACAGGTACCAGCGTGGCCGATAGCCTCCATGGCATATTCTACCTGATACAGACGCCCTGTTACAGACAGAAGAAATGATCTAATAAGCGGATTTGCCACCATTCATTGTTCCCGCTTCTAACACCTACACACATTAATTCATGGCTTAAAAGTCACACACACTTTCAACTGATAATTTAAAGAAGGTAAGAGTAGAAGTACTGGTACTAGTATATGTACCAAAACATTAAGAACAAGACCCAACCATAACAACACAGTCACCGTCCAGTTACCGTTGCTAACACTGACCAAAAGTGTATTTTATGGGTTAATAAAACACTAAACTTGCATGAAGCATCTCAGATGTTATCTTGATTTTGAAAGCATGCCTTTATTTCCAGCAGAAATATCTTAATATCTTCTCTCTAAGACACAGCTCCTTCCACTAAATTTACAGGCACTTCTCTAAATTTCATTACACCATTATCATTACAAGGATGACATTACAAGGTGCCTATAATGGCTGTAGGCCTTTTAAAATCAAACCAGTTAAAATGATTACTTGACAATTGTTCACGGATCACATTTAGAAATACAGCCACACCCAGAGGCACTACAGAACACGTGACGTTCATGTATAACGTTTTAAAAGCTCCAGAATTTTTTTTAACTGATCATAAATGAGTGAGTTTATGTGGTAGCCCTTACTTACACTGTCTTTTACATCACAACCCTGGTCTTGAGGACTCATTGTCCTGTACATTTTAGAACTTTCCTGCTTTAACACTCCCATTTCAACAGAGTACGGGGTTGGTATTCAGATGATTAGCTTAAGCAGGCGTGTTGGAAGCAAACAAAGCACTTAAATGTGCAGATATATCATATGTTCAGAATATATGGTGGCAGTCTTCTATAATCAGGGGAAGAGCTGTCTGTCTTTTTGTTGACACGCCCCCAACTCCGAGTTTAACCCACAAGTAAATACGACATGGTGTTAATTTCCTTCAGGCAGACACTGTACAAATAAACTCTTATTTCTCATAAACTCAAACAGTAATACTAATATAAACAATAATGATTACCTTCAGGGGAGAAGATGGTGGTTCTTGAATCATATCTCCGAGACTATATATAAAAAAATAAATGCACGATTAGATTTCACAAACTTACAATAACGCTCAGCCTTCAAGTGTAAACAGCAACAGCGGACCGTTACAAGCACATACTCACCATAGTGACCCCTTAACATACGAAACCTGCACACACAGGAAACACAGTCCGCAGCTCCTCAGAATGTTCTAGTTGTACCAATCTAACAAGACGAAGAAAAGAGAAAAGACAAGCCACCAAATTACACATTTATCGCTGGACTACATAAACAGGAGACGCAGAGAAACAGAAACAGAAAGTGCCTCAGCTAGCGTTTCACACAGGCTAGCTAGCGAGCGAGCTAACTAGTTAGCTTCAATCAACTGCAGCTAGAGTTTAAAAACAGTCTTTTCAACACAAACTGCGATATTTATCCACCTAACTTAGAACCCCCTGCGTGTGTTTTTGTTATCAGAATACAGGTATCTGAATAAAAACTCTACAAAAGCAGCTGAGTTGCAGATTAAGCTAGGCGCTGTTAGCTCGCTCTCTCAATGCACAGCGAGCATGAAGCAGCAACTTTTGGTTCTCAGCCTGAAACTAGCGCGGAGCTAAAAACAGCGCGAAAAAGAGCAAAAGAGAGCTTCTCGACACGCCACATACGTGATATACTTATAACTATCTTGTCTTCAATTGAAAAGCCACGTGAGAATAAACTTTAATAAATTTCAGTACCGTTTCAGCGCCGCCGGCTCGTTCAGTTCCCTCAGTTTACACTCATGAACAGACGGAGAGCTGCAGACCTCCACACAGAGATCAGCTCCCACAGCAGCGCCTCCCACAGGACCGGATGACCACAGCACTGCCGGACATCTGAGGACACCGACATGAGCGTGCAGAAGTCGTATTACAATGAAAGATAGACGGTAAATATCTGAAGACGTGTATGATCCAGTATGTCGAGCACAGTTACATAAAACTCTCAGGATACACTGACTGTGTTAGGCTGCTGTAAGAAATCATCCTGGTCCTGAACTAGCATTTAATATGATATTGATAATGTTGTGTATTATTCTGTAACACAGTATTTCACCCGTCCACCAGCAAATCCAGCACAGGTTGTGTTTTGATGCTGCTATGCTGCTCAACCAGCGCTATCATGCAGGGCGACCTGCTAAACCAGCACCAGACCAGCAGAATCCAGCAGGGAAGGCATGCTGGTGGGTGCTGTGGTGTTTCAGCAGGGCTGGGTTAACAGAAGTCACGATTTGTTGTCTCACTACATTTCCCAGTATGCATTCGGAGCTCTACAAATCCGGGCTGCTTGCTGCTGCCATAACATATCTCCATTTTTGTCCATTTCTATTTTTCTACATCAGTTAAATGCAGCAGCGTTTACATTATGGGAAAATACACGATGAATGGACCAGTTGAAATGTTTCTAAATAGCTTGGGGAGAAAATCTGGTTCCATTGACTTGCAATGATGGTGAGGACTGTTTTTGTTCTCTCCTGTAAAGATTTGCTTTTCATTGGATAACGACGATATGCTGCTTTTGCTGGTGACTAACATGCTATTTTCCATTCCCGCTGACCAGCAAACAGGTGTTACTGATATAGCAAACACCTCAGGTCATCTAACTTTTCTCTCTGTTGAAGGATCAATTCAGGTAAAACTGTTAAGCAGCTCCTGAAAATCCAAAGAGCCCACAATGATTACTGATGATTACATCATCAGAAGGTGTCTCCTTTAGAGTCTACTGCCATGCCAGTGCAGTGATGGTTAGACTTTTAGATTTTGGCCAGAGTGCCACTTTACATCACCATCAGGTTAAGATTACATTGTCATGCTCATCAAATAATTCAGTAACCACGCGTACCTGTGATCCACAAAGAGATCATAAGAATGCTTTAAGGTTTTTATACACCACACTCTGGAGGTCGCTTCATTACCAAAAAGAGTAAATGTACATGTTTTTATCCATTATTCATAACAGCATATAGATTATATTACCAATAGATCTCACCAAATGAACAATACACTCTTTACAATGATGTCTAGCTGTTTATATTTAGGTGCATGTTTGTACAGAACCGTAATGTGATATAATGCAATGTGGTGTAATGTAATGTGATATAATGTAACTACAGTGCTTTCTAAAATCTGCACCCAATTGCAACCTGCCCATACCTGAAACTGTTCTTGGTACTCAAAATATGCTTGAATATAAACCACTGGTATGAACACTGGCTTTCCAGTACAGTCTTACTGGAGTCAAAACAAGCCACAACCATTCACATATTTACTCTTCTTATTGTTTATTACAAATTATTTACATCAACAGCAAAACATGACAATGATATGTTTTCTTTTCTTTTTTTTTTTTTAATACTAGGAGAGTAACGTTCTTATCTTTACCCCGTCATTGTATCCGGCAGGTGTACTTGCATACTGTCATCTCACATACAGAGTGAAAAGGTGATAAGGATCAGCAATGCATCCAGAACTGCTCTAGGCAAACACAGTCATTGTTGTACACGTATACGGTAGAGGTGTGAGTGAAAGGAAATCAAAACACCATTCCATTTAGAGAGAGGGAGATGCATAATCGGAAAAATCAAGGAGAATGACGTTACTACAAAGCAGTACCAACACCAGAGTAATTGGGGTACATGTTAAATTGTACTTCAGAGTTCCTGGTATAATAAGCGTACTGGGATAGTAATTAAAGGAGCGATGTGTAGCATTTCTGTCAGTCCTGTATCATTAGTGCCGTACTTATAGCTGGCTTTTTAGCTTATCACAACACTACACTGAGAAGCAACTCGGCTGGAGGCATCACGATAAAGAAAAGCACAGTCCTCCAAGCAGTTGCTCCATTCAGTCTAAGGTTCTCTCTCTCGCTTCCATAGATATGATTGTTTAAAGCATAACAAACTTGCACATTTCCAATGTGGACCATTTTTAAGCACCACTGCTGTCGTTTGTGCTCATGGTTACTCGCCCACAGCTTGACTAAACTCACAAAAACCAAAAAACCCAATCATTTTTCAACAGTGGCCAGATTCGTAACACCCTTTGCCTGTTTTAATGGAAATGTCTTACCTAGTTTTAACAGGAAAATTCCTTTTAAAGTGATTTAGCTCAGCTTAAATAAAAGCACCAAGTCCAGGAACCATTTCAATTCCGCTCAGTATATAAGCTGAATGAACGAAAATGACATTTTGTTTATTGCAGTTACTACATCCAGGCATGGACACACCAAAAAGGCCTGTAACATCCGTAAACTGGTAACGTAAAAAGCCTCTGCCCTGGATCGGATCAAGATAAATAGTGCTTTTATCTTTGTAAAGATGGCAATATGTGAGGTAACATTCATACTATTAAAAATATGTATGAACAAAAAGAAGAGAGTGGGACTAAGTGAGGTGACTACGCATTGTGTTTGACTTCGTACACTCTAACTGAATAATCTTTTACACGAGTAAACAAAACAAACCCAGGAAAGAAGCTCCACCCTTTTGCCTGTAAGCACTACAGCGGAAGAAAAGCCCAGTAAGTAAGTATCACTTCGAGAAGCACCGACCAGAGTGAGGACATCGTGAAGTCTGTGCGAGAGCCTAGCACCAGGATCTTGGACCTTGACTGAAAGTCTACTGGTGAGCGGAGCAGGCACTGCAAACAGAAATGCCCATATCTACAGACATCTCAAAGACCATGCACCACAGCCCGATGGGAGAAATCCAGAGTCCACCCAGGAGTTCTTGCGGTTCTAGAGCTTTAGAAGCAAACCGTGCATCGTTTACTCAGAGCTCCAGAACTCGCACTGTGTGGAGTCTGCATTTCTTGTCACATCTTTGTAGGGCTGCAGGCTTTACAGAAAGAAACAGCAGACATTTTGTAAGTGCAAGAAAGATGCAACCTCTAGCAGAGACCCTGCAGAAGGGGTGCAATAGAGGAAACAGCAAATAACAGGCACAGCAGAGTCCAGGGCCTGAAGAGTCACTGCTTAAGAGTCTAGAGCCATTGCCAGGCCTTCAACAGCCCCACACAGCCAGTCTGCAGTTCAATCTGGATGGAGATCAGCAGTCTACATTACGATCTCTTGCTCAGTACTCCTGAGACTGACTGACTCAGGATCTTGCCATTGGTAAAGCAGGCCAGGGAGGTGTTACTGCAGCATACTGCGGGCCACGTATTTCAGGATTCCTCCATGTCTATAAAACGACACGTCCATCTCGTTCTCAAACAGGGCCACCACGTTGAAGCTCTTTCCAGTGCTCGTCTGAAACACAAACAGAAAACATCAACTGCTAACACCTGTTCTAACTGAAACTCTTTAGATTAAATTACAGTGTTTGGAAACAAAGGATGGGTGTAGTTCCAGGTGGCTTCATTTGATCAGCGGTTGTAGAAGTTAATTTGAAATCAGACTGAATGAGAACACCAGCAATAATTAAAAGTCTTGTGTTTGAGGCTGTTATGTCACATGTTCCAGCGTACACAATGGACCATATGTACTCTGGGAACAAAAGCAATTTTTAAGGCATGTTTATTATCACACCTATCTGGTATCGTTCCAATAATCGGATGAGCATGCATGATTGATGGCACTAAAACACACCAGTGCAAGCAGAGGGGAACGAGTGAAAAGGCCTGTACATGTCGGTATCCAATGAAAAATGTATTTTTTATTATTTTTATTGATCTTTTGAACACAACAGCTGCCTTTTATACTGTATGAAAATTTCATGATGAATGGATCAATAGAAAAAAATGCTGCAAAAAAGCTTGGAAAGAATTCTGGTTCCATTGACATTAAAAGTGAAGAAGGATTTTGACCTCTCCTCTGAAGCTGCCATTTTGGAGATGTATGTTTTTCTTTGGACATATACAGGTGTGATTGTAGACCATCCCCACTGTGTACATGACTCAACACTATCCAGCTATTCTTTACAGAAGTTTGGCTGACAGAATCCTGGCTGACCAAATGCACAGATAAATGGATGCTCCTGCTAGCTCAGTTACTAGGCTGCCTTTTGTTTACAAAACACTTTGTTACAGGACGTTTCTCCATCAAACAGAGCGGGAAAAAAAAAAAAAAAAAAAAAAAAAAAAAAAAAAAAAAACAAAAAACAAAAAAACTGTAGGGGTACCAAGTTTTGTTCAAGCTGTGGGCTGTCTTACCACCACGTCAGCCTTGTAATTGATGAGAATACTGCATATGGACACGCTACAGGAGTGTTACTGCCCATTTTACGAGAAGGAGAGAAGAATGTTGGCAAAAATACATGGGCTGTTTATTGGGGATTGGAAAGTTATTCACAGGACATACTTTGTACGTACATGTTGTTTACATTTCAGGAGCAAGATTAAGATTAGGTTGTCTGGAGTTCCCCTCACATTCCTAACACTCTGTGCAGCCAGAATAAGTTTCTTTCTGCTCATAACAGCTAACAATGGAGTTTAAACTGACCTTACATCAAATAAGATAAGTTAGAAATGCAGTCTTGACAGCTTTGTTCATAGCCGAAGAGTCCGCTGTGCTTTGGGGGATGAGGTTAGTTTGTTTTGTGTTGTTTGTGTGTTTGCTTTCATCAAGTCTGCTATTCGTTATCACTTTTAATTATCAAAAATATAGAATGTTAATTGCAGACATACTTTCATAATAATTCTCAAGATCAGGACCAAAACAATGTGGTACCAATGCAGCACAACCAGCATAATTCACATGGAAGTAAGATTTTTGCTGTTGTGGGATTTTTTCCTATTGAAACCAATAAATACTGAAACATTAATATGAAGCTTCTGAAAGTAAGGCTAAAACGTATTAGGTACTTACAACGATGTCTAGCATGAGACATGCTGGACGTAAATACAATCCAATTCAAATCTGACACAAATGCACATCTGTTGAAGATAAAATACAAATATCCTACCAGTACGGTTAGTTCTTGTTGTGGCGTGAGCTCCTCTGGGATTGATATAGAAAACCTCTCCTTCCCAGAGAGTTCCAGCGAGTCTGCACTCTGCCCAGGAAGGAACTGTAGAGGAGCGATCCCCATCCCCACCAGGTGGTTCTTATGCATCTTCTCAAAGCTCTCTGCGATCACTGCCCGTACTCCCTACAATCGCACACAGAGTGAAAACACTTGATCGCCAGATAAAATACCAGAAGCAAGATAGAAATCTTGTTCTAAAGAGCAACAGTCATTCAACGACCACAGCAAAGAGAAACTTGTTTATTCGTGCACGACTGAAATGCTGTGAGCCGGCGTAGCAGACGTACCAAGAGGTAGGGTCCTTTGGCCGCCCAGTCCCGGGAGCTACCTGAGCCGTACTGCTTTCCTGCTAGGATAATGAGAGGAACTCCATCTCTCTGGTACCTCTCCGCTGCTTCAAACACATCCAGCTGGCAGAGAGATTGAACATAGAGCCTGATAAAGCAATCTGCAACACTTGCTCTCAGACAACAGCGCAAGTTGTTTACAGAATAAAAAAATCATCACAGCTTAACAAGCAAACATCTGAACTTATGAGGGTCAAAATTTGCTGGAGCTCACCGTCTGTCCAGATGGAATGTGCAGGGTTCTGGGACCGGTTTTGCCAATGAAGCGGTTCTGGAGTTTGATGCTGGCAAACGTTCCTCTAGTCATGACAGCATCGTTCCCTCTCCGTGCACCATAAGAGTTGAACTCACGAGGTGTCAGTCTAGGTCACAGATGTAAAGACAGAATGCCAATTTTAAAAGAATATAATGAATTAAATACCAACATTGTCTTCTTCACATCAAAGAGCAGAAACAGGAAACGTGTAGTCTTCAACATCAACAGTACAAGATGCGGAAATGTTCATTTCAGTTCAGAACTGCTGACAGCTTGTGTTGTGATGGTCTTTTATAAACTGGGCAAAAACATATAATTACTGCCGCTCATGTGAAAGAAAACATATCATATCAGAAAATATCCGAAGGCTGATTGTATATTAACTGTCCAAAACAAAAACAAAAACAAACAAACAGGCTGCCAACATAAGCAAAGTTACTGGCGCAGATTCTGTTCAGTTTTTGTTTTTACTTCAATGAAAAACGCCTGTATACAATCAGGAGTACACAACAACGCGGTGGCACACATTTGTAAGCACGTTTTGTGCAGGACACCAACCCAGAAACTATAAATAAAAGAATCCCACTTTCCATTACAAAATCTGCATACACAGCTAGCAGGCACGTGCCTCTGTGACCAGACCCCCTGTTTGGAGTGGTCATATAATGTCACACCCTAATATCGGTCTATGGTACAGTTGGTGATATTTATTTATGGTCTATTGTGTAAGTGTTTAATATTAGTGTATTTTTAATGCAAGTTCTTTACCGTTTGCTTTGTAGATACTTGGCTGCTGCACTTATACGTGCAATACTGCCGGCGGGAGAGATGTGATCAGTGGTGACTTTGTCCCCCAGAAACAGCAGAGCATGAGCGTTATCAATGGACCCAGGAGCAGACGCCTCCTTAGACTGAGGGAGGGAGGACAGGACACAAGCTCAGGTACTGAACTCTGGACCAAAGCATTTTATTTCATACGACTATATAAACAACTCTCAGAAAGTACACGCTTAAGATGTGTAGTCACTCACAAGTTTGCTGAAGAAAGGAGGGCAACGAATGTAAGTGGATTTGGGATCCCAAGGGAAAAGCACAGTGTCTGGGGCGTCAATGTTATTCCAAAATGTGCTCCCTTTCTGAAAAGTGGACGTGAAAGGCTCAATCAATATACACAGGGATGCATACATACATACATACATACATGCATACATACATACATACATACATACATACAGTCAGGAGAGGACAAAAACAGTCTTTTCATTCAATTCAAGTCAATGTAACCAGAATGCTCCAGTTTTAGAGCATTTCTATTGGTTCACATAATAAAGAAATAGAGGAGATGCACGTTTTTCTTTGGACAGTGATGATATATAAATATCAATCATTGCCCTTTACATAATGTTTAGAGATTAAAAACTGAATACAATTAGAGAATGAACAGAAAATTCAGAGAAATATTAGGAGACCTATATGTAGTTTGTTGAATTCTGTTAAACTAAAGTGATGTTTAATGACACAATCAGCAAAGCTTCAAATAGGTATTAGTACAACTAACTTGTGTTTCTAAATATGCATAAATATTTATCTCTGATGATAATATCATGTAGCATCTTTAAACCAGACCAGATTGTCTGACTGACCAGTTTTCTGCAAATTATTCCTAAAACCAGATCAACAGCAGTTCAGTAAGAAGTCCAGTAAAATCCTTCACCTGAATCTTACTCCTGAGATCTTTGAATATGGTGGCGACGACTGTGTGCTCCTCTACATCCTGAACTTCTTCTTTAGACGGCCACACATCTTTCAGGTACACCTCCTTACCTTCTGCATTCAAGCCTATATACAAACCACAGCAATGCATATTTAAAAATCTCAACTTCATTCACTTGTTTCTGTAGTAAAACACATAACAGTCTTTCAAGTCTTACCAAGAGGCTCTTTCTCAAAGTCAATCCCAACTGTGCCTGCGATAGCATATGCCACCACCAGGGGAGGTGAAGCTAGGTAATTGGCACGAACACAGTCACAAAGGCGTCCCTCAAAATGCCTGTTACCAGACAACACTCCACACGCAATCAGATCACCCTAACAAACAGAGAGTGGCACAGCTTTACTTTCAGGTGTTCTAAATAGAAATATTTACAATACAATAAATATTATAGAGTAAAGCATCTCAACTTCAAAATAACAGGATCCCAGGCAAGAGCAGACATGTGAAATCTTACCTGTTTGATGGCATCTACCACAGATTCAGGTAAAGGTGCTGTGTTCCCGACACAGGTGGCACATCCATAACCAATAACCTCAAACCTGGGACACAGGAAAATCTTACTGTCAGTCTCGAAGAAATAGCTCAGACAATATATAATCTGGTATAATTAAAGTGTTATTAAAGTGTTAAAGCAATTTGATTTTGCATTGAGCCTCTATTACCTTTATCTTTTAAAAGTTTTTCTGTTTCTTATTATACTGTTCACTTTAAAACCTGTGATCATGCTACACAGAACCGGTGACCTATCTCTGCAGGTTTAAAGGGATCTTCCTTAAACCCATAGCCAATATGTTATTTTTCTTCTTATTAATTTTGTATCAGTTAAAAAGAAAAAAAAATAAATCTGTCAATCAACACAGCACTTGACAAAACACATCACAAGCCATACAGTCCAAATACAGAAACAACGCTGCAAACACAACCTGCTTTAAATTCACTGATTTTGTGATGTCACAAGAACCAGTTACATATATCCTCCTATTGAAACTTTACATACATTGCTCAATGTCAACACTACCAGCTTTACACACAAGAAGACCTGCAGTTGTCCACTGTCATTAAATTAAGCTTAGAGAGAGTTTTGCTACTCTCTCAAACCCAACACTGAGAATGGCCGTTTGATGAATTTGTATATGAAGACAGTCTGTGTGGTGGGCGTCAGTGTGTACCCAAGCTGGCTGAGGTAAGGCAACACTCCGCTGGCGTTGAGGTAGTGCGTAACCATGCCGCTGCCTGGAGCTAGACTGGTCCTGATGTAAGGCTTCACTGCAAGACCTGCTGCCACTGCTTTCTTTGCTAGAAGTCCTGTAAACACAAGTACAGAATTAGAGAGACGTTCACAACACAAACCAAACTGCTGGGCAAAGTCTACACCGCTCTAGTTCTCCAGTAATATTTTCTCCAACAACGTTCTCACACAAAAACCAGACCAACTCATCCTTCTCATGACTATAATAATAAGGATCAGGGCAAAATGATCCTACATCAGCACTCCTGCTCAGAGCGATGCTTGATTAATCTCACAGGGACTCAGGGAGCCTAAATCTGTATCTTCTTTCTAATTACATTAGTCTTGTTATTGCAGGCAAACAGGAAACATGTGCTAAATAATACTTAAACAGCGTCCCAGTGATTAATAAATTACTGATTTCACTATATTTCTCTCCTCTCAACGTAAACTGGGGGGTCCTAATCTTGGGTAACACTTTCATAAGCATTCCCCTTATGAACTTACGCCACCCACACAAAACAATTCTGGAGTTAGAGAAACTTTGTGAACAACCTGTCTGTAGCTTCCTGTCACTCATTCATTTGTCTAGCACTGTAACATTGTTTGTTTGTTTATTCCTTCATTTGCAGGTTGATTTATCTGTTTTCAATTGTGTAGGAGTGGCAAAGAAAGCTAGGACAGCTGGACAGGGAGCTGTCAATCAAGCTCTGCAGTTGCTGTGCCACACAATTCTCAGGGCAGTCTGATCAGTGTTCAAGTAGTGTTTTACTATTTTTATTTCTTTTTTTTTTTTTATTCAACCAATGTACTGGTGAAACTACTGATTTCCCTCAGATCTTTTAAAATATAAAACATGTTCAAATGTATTGCACCAAATGCTGCTGTTCTTTAAAAAAGGTAGCTGTTCCTACGGTTAACCAATTATCTGTTAATTAACACTCAAACATCAACATCCAGAATGCTGTCTCATACGGACACTAGATTTTCTTTCTTACCTGCAGTGAGCATGACAGACGGGTTGCAATTGTTGGTGCAACTGATGACCGCCGCGATGACAACAGATCCATGAGACAGTGTGTACTCTGTGCCGTCGTGCAGAAATGGCACCACAATGCTCTGCTTCTCTCTCGGAATGTTGAACCCCTTAAAACCCACCTAAACAAACAAACAAACAAACCCAACATTAGATAATGTCACAGCAAACACCTGGACCTTGAAAGCTGGTTCTAGTTGTCACTTTGTACTTACTGAGTAACTGAAGCCTGTGTGATCTCACATAGAGACTTGCCAATAAATGTTAATGATACACAAACTTAAACACACCTTTATCAGCCCTATCTTCATCGGCTTCTAAGTATTCCATTTGTATTCAGAGCAGAGAGACTTGCCTTCTCGTTGAGACAGCTGAGGAAGTCCTCCTTCATGCTGGATACAGGTACCCGGTCCTGCGGCCGTTTGGGTCCACTCACATGGGGCACGATGGAACTGAGGTTGATCTCGATGACCTGGAGAGTGGCAGGACGGATTTGTTGTTCAGAGACACTCTTAACATACAAACAGCATAATTACAAAATAAAGGATCTCCCATCTACAAGGATAGATCGTATCGATCAAACAAATCAAAGAAGGCTTTTATTCAAATACCGTGAAACTACTCTCTAGCCCTGACGCTGGATATGGCCGAGCAGTCTTACCTCAGTGTATTGTGGGTCTTCCGTCTGGTCATCAGAGCTCCGGAACAGCTTAATAGCTTTAAGGTAACTCTCCAAAACTTCAAGTTTCTCGTCTGTAAAGTCTTAAACAAAATCAGACCACAGAAACAGATGCATCATCATGCAATGCACACAAGCAACTATAACAGAGTGAAGCACGTGAGGAACTACAAATAGGCGTGTTCTGTCCTTACTGGTCTGTTTAAAGTGCTTGAGTGTGACGTCGTCCACGGGAAAGAAGCTGACGGTAGCGTTGTATTCAGGACACATGTTAGCAATGGTGGTTCTGTCTGCTGCAGATAGTTGAGACACGCCTGGACCGAAGAACTCCACAAACCTCCCACCAATGCCAGCCTGACGCAAGTGCTGCACAAAGACGGGTTACACTGTTTTAGACTCAGAAAGATTCATAGAAAGAACAAGGCCATCTCTTAATTAGGTTATGCAAACAAAAAATTAAAACAACAGAAGCCAGTTGTGTGTACCTTAGTGATGCCAAGGACTCTGTCTATAGATGTAGCCAGTGTGTTGATGGATCCCACCACTTTACATCCCACAACCTGTGGCAGGGTCAGAGATACAGGCTGACCTAGCATAACTGCCTCTGACTCTATCCCTCCTACTCCTGTGAGACAGAGAAACAGGGCCGGGAGGAAAGGGTACAGATGAGAAGATGAGAAGATGAGAAACCATGATTATCATGGCATTTCAAATGATCATAACAGGAACAATAAACGCCTAACAGCGACACATTGTAAATTGTGTAGCTAATGAAAGAGGCTGTGTCTGATAACTAGTGTTGCACCGATACCGATATGGATATTGATACCATGAAGCTTCTTGACGTGCAGGCGCACCACTAAATGGCGCTTGACTGAAGCCAACTGCATGTTCACGCTGTAGGAGTATTTCTCGGTTGAGACGGGCAGCAGCAAAAATACCAGCATTTCGAGGTGTGGCGCGACCAGCAAAGACTTCAATACGTCAAATTTAATTAAGCATTTAAAGCAAAACCACGTCAAAGAACACAGCGACTTCATTCTAGCAAGCATAAAGAAGCAAGCTAGCACAAAATACAACATATAAAAAGTGGAACACTATAAAAATCAGGATTTATAGCCATGTATCGAGCATAAGTCAGAGTTGGTATCGGAATCGATACTCGGTATCGGCAGATACCTGAAAAGCTGGTATCAGTATTGGTAAGGAAAAAATGGTATCGGTGCATCCCTACTGATAACTGAACACTAATTTAAACAATATCTACCTGAGTCATGTTAAAGCCTTTGTTTGGTAAATTAAGAGGTTTGATGAGACCAGTTAGAAAAATTAGTGTTCAATGTACGTGTCCAAGTCTACAGTATGTGTAAAATACATTACTGAGATGTTAAGTTGAAGGTAAAAGCAGAGACCACTCACCCCAACCAAGGATGCCAAGGCCGTTGATCATAGTAGTGTGAGAGTCTGTGCCCACTACGCTGTCAGGGTATACAACACCCTCGCTTTCCTGCACTACCTGAGACAGGTACTCCAGATTGACCTGGTGCACTGACCCAGTGTCTGGAGGAACCACACTCACGTTCTTAAACGCTTTAGAACACCACTGTGAAAAACATTGAAATTCTCAGTTAGTCAGGCTAAGACATGTTTGTATAACATAACAGTCCCTAAACTGAATTCAGCGGGGTCTTCATATGCATTCATGTAGTTTATGCAGCAATTGAGCGAAACTCACCTTAAAGAACTGAAGTCTTTCTTTGTTTCTAATGAGCTCCATCTCCTGGTTCCTGACAGCAGTCTCTTGTCTGGGGGCAGGCAGTAACAGAGCCTTCATAAACACCAATCAACAAATCCAACAGCACTAGCTTACATAGGCTCAACCGCACCGCCATCACAGAACACAAACAGTAGCTTTGTGTGGCCTGCAATGATTTACTCACATACCTAGACACCGAGTCTTAGCCATGATTTGTAAACACAACACATTTATTTTAATACTGGGTTTTAAAAGACTGAAGTTTAAATTACAGTCCACGTCCACATTAGTGTAGAGCAACTCTGCACGAGTGATGAAGACATTTTAAAGCCAACCAGATACTAACACACAAGCATTAATGGATTTGAGTATTAGAGATGACAATGGTTATTTTTCAGCACAGTCCATGCAAAGCAAAGCAGGGTCTTACTCTGAGACAGGCTGCAGATGGAAGGGGCAGAGAAGCGGTGTGTTCTCTATCTGTACTGTGGGAGCTCTGCCGGAGCTGGAGGGTGCATCACTGCAGGAACTTTTACTGCAACTTCCTCTATGACTCCCACACTGACTGCTTCTGGGAGACGGTCGACCAGGGACCGGGCGAGCGCCCACCCCGTGTCCATCACCTCCACCAGGATTAGGCGCGTTCTGGATGGCACTGAGGGGAACAACAAACCAATTACTCGGAAGAATGAATCTACTGGCCACAAATTATATACAGTACGACTGCCCAGCAGATCTATCACCTTCAGCATCTAGCTTGCTTATTTAACAAACCTAATCAAGAATATATAGGCCTTAGGAATATTAGAATATTAGACTATACATCTGAATATTATGAGGAAAGACTTAAAAGCAAAAGACTACGATTAAGAACAACTGACTTCAGTCACTATAAAAAAAGTATACGTAGGAGTTCATCTACTACTGAGCTTTACCACTTGCTGAAGTCGATCTGTAGTGAGTGATCTACTATAAGGTCAGTAGGACATTTGGGGTTGATGAGGTTGGGGTCTATTCCGTTCTTGGCAACAGCATCTCTCATGGCTGCCAGGTCCACCATGGCTGGAATGCCCCTGTGAAGATGATTACATACAAATCCATTTGTATCATCACGCAGACAAAGGTAGCGTAGAGAAAGGCTGCGTCTGTTCAAGAACTCACGTGAAGTCCTGTAGCAGCACTCGCGCAGGAGAAAAGGGAATTTCAGCCACATTTTGTTGCTCTTCCCAGTTCAGAATGTTGTGCACATCCTCCTTCTTCACGTAGAAGCCATCGCACTTCCGGATAGCAGCTTCCAGTAACACACGGATAGAGAAAGGCAGTTTCTCTGAAACACAAACAACAGAATTGTGGTTTCACCACAATACAAATTAGTAAGAGACATCACTGAGGCTTAACTATTGTCCTGAAGTAAAATCCACAATGTTGGGCATTTGGTAAATCTAATAAAGCTTAGCCTAATTTATAGGAGTCTTTGGTAATTTGTGTATAATATTAAGCCCAGTGCCATAAAAAAATATTACATTTATTCAGGACTTATTGCCTAGTAAGACTTATTTACTGCTGAAAATGTAGCACTGAACATCAACGCACAGGGCATAATGTATCTGTTTTCATGCCAGTTGGCTAGCTTCCCAAATTATGTAAGTATAATCAATGTTGAGGAAAAAAAATACATTGAGAAATTTCTAGATAACAGCACCCACAGCTAGATCCAACATCAACTAAAGCAGTCAACTGTGCCCAATACATCAACCGGGTTCCTGGGAAAGAGAGAGTTTGCCAGAGCCCTGTGGCAAAGATATTATCTGCTTTTCCTACTTCACTCACCATATCTGGAATCCCCAAGCTTCTGAGGACTGAAGTATTTTCGAGCTTCATTTTTCTCTGTCTGTAAAGTGTCAATCAAATGGCCGAAAGGGTGCTCTGCACAAAAACAGAACAAAAAAAGTTCATAAAATGTTTTTGGTTTTTTTTGTACATACACACACAGAACTTTTTTAATTTCAACAGACCTACTTTAGGTTAGGTATAAAAGTTAAACATTGCATTACTTCGTAAGGTGGACTTCTAGCTCTAGCTTCCATATTTAATAAATATATTTTACCTATATTCGAATCAGCATCAACAGAAATACACACAAAAAAATTCTCATATTGGTATCGACCCACTATTCCCACATCTGTGCCATTATATTTCTTTCCCCACCCACCAGTACATGGTAATGTATTTAAAGCTCTGTTGCAATGCTTTAGAGGCATCAAAAAGTTATTACACAAGTCATTACTAGATGAATCATGTCTAATATCTCCTGGAACATTAAAATGTCTTTAAATTCAGACTCTAAAAAGAGAAGACACATGCACAGGTCATGAAATATGATGATGAAATGATCAACACACTATACGTACAGTGGTGAGGGTCTACATACCCCTGCACCGTAAAGTATTTTCTCGCTGAACTGTGAAATTTTGTGCAGCGGCCAAAATATGACCCACTGGCTAAAACGGTGTGCACCTGTTCTGCTAGAGAGCATGTCCTCACTGTAAGAGCAAACGATTAAAAATAATGCACTCCCTTCTTCAAACGAGAGTCCAAAACAGCAGGAGTCTTCTACGCTTCCCATTTGTCGTTACTCCTTTTGAAACTTTCATCTACAACCGCCCCTTTAACAGATCAGCAGTAATTCTCTCAATCTCAGAGACGTGTGTGGGCCTGGAGTAGAACCTGGTGTCATTATACCAGACTTAAAATCACCATCATTAAAAGGGCAGAGGTAGTCATTACAATGTTGACAGTAGTTTGCAAAAACAAAAGATTCTACTCAGGCTTCTGGGATCCAACATGGAATGGGCCTCCTGTACTCTGTTAAAATGGTTACACTGACTGGAAAACAGACAAAGGTGGGAAATCCTGCACCTAAATCAAGCCACTAAAGACCAAAATCATCATGCAGGCCAACCAAATGCCCCCAGGTCACGGTCAAGCTAGAAAAGGAGGTATGGTACATATCAGGGATGACGCAGTGTATGCACTGGCTTAATGACAACAAACTCCTTCAGTCAGAAGTTCTCACAAAACACCATAAAGACCAAACGGCGTTGCCCAAAGGTGCCCTCTGTGAGGCCTTCTGGTCTTTACACACAGATATTCAGTGAGAAAACAGGCAACAAAGTCAGGCTAGTGCTCAGGAGCTGCAGGCCAGCCGTGGGGACTAACTGGGAGGGAACACTCCTCTTATCTCTGCGGCCAAATGCACTTCCTAGATTAGAAGAGACCCCCGCCGAGACGAGAATAAAACACACCTCAAACATTTGGAGATCAAAGTCTTCACGGCCCTCCCCTTGGCTTGAAAACCAGAACATTAACAAAAGCGACAGACAGTGACCGAAGTGGGATATGAAACCACTGCACAGGAGCTTCTTGAGAGAGGCGCTCGATGGTCAATGTCAGACAAGAGTATACGGGCTGCAGCTAACACTGCCTGCATAGCTTTTCTGGTCTCACTAACGTTAACGTTACACTCAGTGCCAACCGTTATGCCAACAGTTCACATTATTAACGTCAAGCTTAAGGAAGAAACACGACGTAGCGAGCCAGTTTTGATAGCTACCGCTGCCTGAGAGAGAATAACGCCCACTGTCAGACGTCGCTTACTCTTAAATGTCAGCAAACCGGCAGCGTTAGCTTTAGCTAGCTGCCCGTTATCTCACCACTAGCTAGCGCGCTAGCCTTCCGAGACAGAAGTACGATACGATTTTTAAACCCCTCCAGTCGCAACCTGTGGTATCCGCTTGGTGAAGGAGGACTTACTTTCCTCCCTGACACACAGAAAAGCGAGCGTTTGTGTTGTATTAGTCGCAAACCTGAGGTGAGGATTCTTACCTTGCTGCGAGGAAGTGAGCGCCATGATGACTTCTGAGATTAACACGACTCCGCTCGAGCGGACCAGGGTAACGCCTCCCCCACGACCAGCCAATCAGCAGGCGGGATCAGGCCGCAGCCACGCCCACCAACCCAGCGCCCCTGCGTAACACAGGCGCCGGAAGTGGTGCTGACAGAAACCTCCTCCACGGCGTGACTTTAACATGGAGAGCTGTTTTTCTCCCTGAAGGCCGTGACAGCGCAGCTAACGCTCATTTTCTATCACTCTCTGCTGTAGCCAGCGGTGTCTTAAAGTCATGAGGTGCAGTTGTTGTCAGTGACCCGCATGGGAGGTCGAGCTAATCTCGAAGTAAGCCGGTAAGTTGATGTTGTGTGAGACGAGAGGTCACAGGATCTGTCAGCGTGTAGCTAACGACACTGCTGCCCCCGATACAGACCCGAGAGAGGGGGAAGACCACGCACTCTCGGGTTTTATCGAGATTTTAATTTCTAACATACGGTCTCGGATATAATGCGTGATACGTGCAGTGCATATGAGGGTGTTACACGTGTTACAAGTCCTGGGTAGGCAGCAGGAGTAGACATGGCGATGGGTCAGTGGCTGTTTGTACTTTCACCAAGAGGGTGACAGAGGGAACACAGCACAACCCATTATAATTGCTAAACAAAGCCAGTTATATTTCTTTATCCGTGGTATCTATCTTCTTTTTATTTTTTTTGTCCCGGGGAGTCCTTTAGAATGGAGCCTTGAAAGATTTTGTGAGATAGAAGATACTATGAGTAGTTTGTATGAACAGTTAGAGGTGATTTGATAATGTTTTTTCCTGAAACCAATTCCAATATTGAACCTTCGTTCACTGGCGTATATACCTGCCCAGTCCACATTTTTTTATTTAAAAGCTACTGAGATTTCAAGGAGATTGTTTTAATTGTATTATGCTCATTTTTAATGTTTATAACTTTATTTTAGTCTGCTAAAATAGATTTACATGCTCCGGTTTTTCAAAACACAATATTTATCTTATACTGTACATCTGTAATCACTCTTTGTCTGAAGCAATTTGTTAAAGCTCCTTTGTCTTTAGGCCCTGCCTCCCAGTGATCCCAGTGTGCTTGGATTGGTCAGCTTACTCTGTTCTGATTATTCCATTGCCAGTGCAGTATCCTTATGCAAGTTCCGCCCCCACACCACTGTGTCTGTTCTTAAACTGATGTCGGTCTGCCATAAAACAAGTTTATAGATCTGATCCACATGTGCAAGCTACACTAGAGCAGGGCGTTTCAGAGTGGTATGTTTTTACTGTTTCAACTGGCTGGCAGGCTAGAAGGCCAGAATTCTAATGAGGTGTTTCAAGCAACTGAGTTTCTCCTTCCTCTCTGCTCTCCCACAGGAGAAAATACACTGCTAACATCACATCATACAGGTTGTGTGTGCACTACTTTAGAGTAGATTTGTTACAGGATTGTATCAAAATTGTTCTTCTCTCTGATCCAATCTGTAATTTTCTGGCTATGGTAACCAATACAGATACCTGTTGATGTGCCTTCTTCACAAACAAGATCGACTCAATTCAGAATATCTGAGCGTATAACAAACGCGTGTTATTGGGAGGTAAAATGTTGAATTAGCATTCTCACAGATCTGGGATCAGCTTACATCTTTTATACAACAGTGAATAGAATTACATGGATGAATGAAACCTGATGTTAGGTCAGTGTTCTCACTTTGAAATGCTTCATAAATATGGGCCATTGTTTTTGTTTTGGGTTGTGTAAGGAAGTTGTCAGATGGGTAAACGTTGCCCTTTAAACAGCTCAATAGTCACTGAAAAACGCCTAATCATGTCAGTCTGATGGGCTTACGGATCTGCAGACCTTTGATCCTCTGACACGGCAGTGAGTGCTAAAAATATATTAACCAAAGTTGCTTTCAAAATCTGTTTGACCTCAGTTGCCTCTCTTGGCAGTGATATGAATTACAAGACATTTGGCTAAATGTGGCTAAAATTGATTTATTTTTTGGTCTCCTGACCACGTCCTCTTCAATGTGCCTCTCTGTAGGTCGATGGGCAGGTGTGGTGTAGTGCCTGTCGGGTGAAGGTCACTGCCAGCTGGAACGATGCAGCAGAAACGAAACATCAGGATCATAGAATGGGAGGACTTGGACAAGAAGAAGTTTTACTCTCTCGGTGTGTTCATGACCTTGACCACCCGTGCCACCGTCTACCCCTTCACCCTGATCCGAACGCGACTGCAGGTTCAAAAAGGGAAGTCGCTGTATAAAGGCACTTTTGATGCCTTCTGTAAGATCCTGAAGGCAGAAGGAGTGCGAGGACTGTACCGGGGCTTCATGGTCAATACCTTCACACTGATCTCAGGTCAGGCCTACATCACCACCTATGAGCTGGTGAGGAAGTATGTGTCTCAGTATTCTTCCAGCAACACCTTTAAGTCCCTGGTGGCAGGAGGCTCGGCCTCACTGGTGGCCCAGAGCATCACTGTGCCCATTGATGTGGTCTCCCAGCAGCTCATGATGCAAGGCCAGGGGGAGCATCTCACACGCTTTAAGCTCAAGCCTAAGATGGTGATGGCCACGTCTAAACACAGAGTGACTTTTGGGCAGACCAAGGACATCGTGCTGCAGATATTTGCAGTAGATGGCTTTCGGGGGTTTTATCGTGGATATGTGGCCTCACTCCTCACCTACATCCCGAACAGTGCCCTGTGGTGGCCTTTTTATCACTTTTATGCAGGTAAAGGCAAATCTCTGCCGTTTGTTCTTTTTACACAGAGTTCTTTTGGAAAATCTCTTTAGTATTTTACTTCTGTCGACCTCACAGTTTGTCTTTTTGTTATACTAATTAATGACTGTGTACATCAAGAATGTCCACCCAGAACGCCCAGAACGATCCTCATCTAACACATCTAACACACATGTTCAGATGCACCTGTAGACCTTCAGTAACTGGCTCAGGTGTGTGATATTTAGCTTTGTTCTGAGCTGAGAGCGAGCAGAATTTCCAGAATAAGTTTAGGTTGTGCATATTTGTAGCTTAGGAATATTCCTGTATTGTGCTGTTGTGACAACAAGGGCTGATTATATGATATGTATCATGATACAGGGGTTTCAATTAAATGTATTATGATGTATTGCACTACTGTAAGCAATGTGATATATTTAGATTTTTTAAAAGTCTAATTTTAGGAAAACTGCCGAAGAATGACAACACGCCTCCATATGCATGAGTTTGCTAATGCCAACATGAAACCTTCCACTACTGGAAGAAGTGGAAGAGTGTAATGCCAGATGAATCGATATAGTATCACGAAACATGATAATGCAGTATATTCTTGCACCCCTGGTGGCGACAGATGAAGAGAAGGAATTTCAGAAAGTTTGCCATGTGATGTTTGTCTAGGCGTACCACGTCTGTGCAGGGGTTTGTATATGTTTAGTGTAAATATGGTTGTGAGGGTAGTGAGCTTTGGGAGATTAAGAGAAGAAGAACACAATTACAGAAAAAGACCCAAAACAAGCTTTCTGAAACAGGGTCTCTGTCTGGCTGGTGTTTAGAACAATTCCATAATAGCAGGTTATAATGGGCTGTGAAAAGTTTGAAACCACACATTATTGCATCCCGATAGGAAAACAGCGGAGGTTGGGCGCTGCCCTGCTTATGCAGCAAGTGTGCATGTAAACAGTCAAGTCATTGTTCACCAGGTATTCAACGCTTTGCATGTTTGTAACGCTCCCTGCATGTGTTACTGGTTCCATATTTTGTTAGTGTGAATATAGTACAGACTTCTTTCTCCACATGCAGCGCCATATGACATGGTCTTTGTTGTGTTCACGTAATAACTGATGACTAATGCGTTATCTGTATTGAAACAGAGCAGATGTCCAGGCTAGCCCCCTCCAACTGCCCTCACCTCCTCCTGCAGGCTGTTGCTGGGCCCATGGCTGCAGCCACTGCCTCCACCATCACCAACCCTATGGACGTAGTGAGAGCCAGAGTGCAGGTAAAAGTTCAGCTTTGTCTTTCCACTCATATAACAGGAACGCAGTGCAGTTTCTCCTCTACAGCAGTCTGACAGATAGCAAAGAGTTAATACCCATTTTACCCAAAACAATCATTTAGAGCACATATTTATCCTTTAATAACATACAATACATGTAAGAAACATGTGCTGTGCTGTATGGACACGACATATAGTGTAAAGGAGTGAAAGTTGTTACTTGTGTGATACGGTTTTTGGCAAAAGTTTTGGCAGACTGGTCAAATGACATGGTTTGTTGAATTTGAGTGAAAATAAGTTAATACATCATCTACAGAGAATACACTTATTTGCTGAATTTAACATATTGCGAAAGAAAGCATAAGATGCTTAAGATGGCCTTTGCAAAAATGTTGGAAAATGGAAAGGGTTACTTCAGTATGATTAACTCAACAACCTGTGATTTTTACTTAGAAAAATAAGAAGACATGTAGTTTGACTACAGTGTGATGTAAGTAAAGCAGCTTGGTCTGTGGGGTAATACTAGCAGTACTTGGTATTTTGCAGTTCAGTTCAATACCTTACCGAGTGCTGAAGAGATACAGGGTAGGTCAGAATGTAGAAATAATAGTGAATGAGAATTGAGTCTGGCAATGGAATTCTTTAGCAGCACAGGAAACTACAGCCTGAGCCTCTGGCGCATGTTGTTTGTCGACTCATTAATGTAAGCAGAATGCTGGTTGAGGGGCTAGTTATTTATTGGAAAGATTTCTTTCTTTTTTATGATTCTGTGCTCTGAAGTGGAGTGGACAGTAGCGAGTGGGAATTAATTGATTGTTTCTGTGCAACAGCAGGAAACGGTTGGATGGGTTAAAGACCTGTAATGTCCGTATGGCTAATTTAATTTGAGGACTAATGATGTTTTGGAATAAAATGACCGGCTTGAATCTAATCTACTTCATTACTTTCGTTCCAAGGAGAACCTGAGCCGCCATTCTCAGGTAGCCAGTATGTACCTGAAGCATGTTATTATGAGAAGAAGTTATTATGTAGTCCTTTTGTATCAACTATAAAACAGCAGGATGGTGATGTGAATAAACAGAGAGAAAAGAAGTGAATGTGACCCAGTGATATAAGTACCTATCAGTGTCAGTCCCAGTAGCGATAGTAGGATAGTGCCATATGAGTGAATGCAGAGAAGAACTATGACTGGAAGATGCTGGACAGGCTGTAAAAGTGTGAAATCATTGTGTGGATTCAACCGAAGAGAGTTCATTACTCGGCAAAAGTCTCTTTGAATCACTTGCCATATGAATACATTTTATTCTATTAACGATAAAAGGGATCTATTTAAAGTCATTACACTTTTTAAAATAAAAGGGAAAAAGTATTGCTGCTATACAGTCATCATAGTGATTTCTGAATCATCTACTATTTATTAAAGTTCAGGGCATTTCATTTTCGAGTGGAAAAACAAGCAAAACATATTTCCAAATGTGTCACTGACATTGTTCCCCTGAACAGATAAAGACATTAACATTTACACCAAAGGACACTGATATTTAAGAACGAAGCCACCTTGCAGGTCTATTTCTCATGTGCATCTTAAAAGGTAATTCTGATGAGATTAGATATAAAACTATCCAGCACTGTAAGACAGAAACTCAAAGCTGTTAGGAAGCCTAATGAGAAAGGACAGTTAAGATTAATATTACACTAGAACACTGAAACTGGACATTCGAGATGTAGAGTATGGTTTTATGGACTGATGAGTCTAAATTTGAGACGGGAACCAAGAGCAGCTTGTTTCAGCCGAATGTAGGACTCTTGGAAACTTGTCTACAACCCTCATTCAAGCTCGGTGTAGGATCCCTGCAAAACTGGGGATCGATTATAATACACGATACAACAAAACTCTGATTGGAAAGATATTAATTCTACACAGCTGAGAAGATGAAGACTGATTACACATCAGTGAATGTGTTTGGGATTAGTTGGACTGCAGTTGTAGAAAAAGCAACCAATTATTCAGACTAAACTTTGCAGAGTTCTTTAGAAATGAGTTTGTGTTTATATGTAGTTGTAGAGCCTTCTGTGTCATTCTCTGTTAAACATGTCTCTGCTTTTTTCCTGATGATGAAAAATTAACTTGGAGATTAAATACAGGGAGTGTTGGTCTTGGCTTTGGACCAGTATTGTACATGAATCTGCAGCTATTTCAAAGTCCAAGTGTACATCAGAAACAAGGCACATACCTTGAACCTGTAGGAGTTTAAATAATGCCCCCCTGGAGTAGTTTTCTCTTCCTGTGTCGTCCATGGTTCAGTAATCTTTCTATCGGGAGCAAAACCCAAAATGTAAATAATCCTTTGTTCATAATTGTTCGTCTTTTTCCTCCCAGGTTGAAGGTCGTTCTTCTGTGATTGAGACGTTTAAGCAGCTCTTGGCTGAGGAGGGCATGTGGGGTCTGACGAAGGGTCTGTCGGCACGCATCATCTCCTCAACTCCCACCTCCATCCTCATCGTCATCGGCTACGAGACGCTGAAGAGACTCAGCCTGAGGCCCGAGCTGGTCCACACCAGACACTGGTGAAAGGCGGAACGTACAGGGATGCCAAAACACAGTCCAGGACAACCTTACCTCTGACTGAGCTTCAGGAACCGGTCCTCACTCTCCAGACCTCTCTGCCTTTTAAACAGTTGCCTTTTGGTATATTTTAACGTGCGGTTGAGATGCATGGGTTTTACCATGGGGCATTTTGGGAAGAGGACCAGGAGAAATTGAGGTTCGTGCTGTGCTCAGTGTTTTCTCCTTTTTCAAAGTTAAATATATTTTTTGTACTTTGTAAAGTCAGTCAGCAGACTCTGGCCTAATTAAGTGTATGTAACAATTACAGGTGCTTCATAAAGGGCCCATATAAAACTAGTGTATCCAGATAGTTCGCCTATTTCTCTAGAATTCATTTTAAAATAGGCCTCTCTTTTATAGCGAACGCAAACTGAATCCACATGCAACAGCTGGATCGCAAGATCACTACAGCTCAGTGCAATGAAAATGTTACAGGGTGTCCACTTGTCAGATCATTATGCAAACAACCTGCAGTCTGCTGCCAGCCAGAACACATCAATATGGTCAGACCTCTGAGCTGTGCTAATCGATTCTATTTATATGGTGTGGACCTAAAGATGTTACTCACTAAATACCCCGAGGCTGGTCAGATTTCATTCACAAGCAGACGTCTGTCCACCTCAGCAAGCTCTGGATGTGATTGCTGGTCAGCAACACGTGATCACGTTTAAGACAGTATTGACTAAGCATAGTCACCATTTTATCCAAATGCTGAATGTGTATACAGTTTACACATGAATGCCTGCCAACTCCGTAGTGCTATGTATTCTTTTGAAGGGTCTAATGTAAATTCTTGTGTTCCTGATGAATATGTGACTTTTTAATTACCAGGCATCGTCTGAATCCGAGGACAGCTGGTGGGAAGAATGAGTACGCGGGTTACAATGAATGTATTGTAGAGTCATTATGTATTTAGTGTTAAGTGGCGTCAGTAGTGAAAGAGTTAAACACATTGTCTCATTAACTCCTTGTTATCGCACTGTACTGAATAGTTGGCTATTTGTATATGTGTACGGGCGGTTAAGTCCATTGGTGTCTTTTTCAAGAGGCCTTGTGTTACACTATAATATATTTTGAGTGCTTTGGGGCCAAAGTTAGGTTTTACACTTGAAATAACATTTTATAAATATCTTTCTCTAGTATAGGCTATAGTGATTTGATTCCTTGTTATGACGTGAATACATTTTTTGCTGTGTTCTTTCTAATCTAAACGTGTGTTCAGCACACTAGAGCTCATTAAAATAATCACTAACACATTTTTAATTGTTGTTCTAGATGCACTATTCATATCATATTCAACACGTTCCCATTCAGATGCGATATTAGGCATTTGATCTCCACAATTAGGTTCTCCTGTTAAAGTGAGCAAGGAAGTGTTGACAGTGTCAAGGTCTAAATCAAATCCAGTATAAAGTGAAACCATCACACAGTGTATACTTGTCGCAGCACTGTGAAGGACAATATTGGCATAAGCCTGATTTTAGACCAGCACGGGTCTAAGAGGTTAATTGGGGGGGCCCAGTTTCACATCTCGCCCTTGGGGATGACCACATAGGTCCAAAAGTACTGTAGGAATGTACATGCAGTATTTCAGAAAGTCCAGCAGAGGGTGTGCTGGACAACCTGAATATCTGAGTTTGATATGTGATGCTGGCATTAGGCACCACATTTATACTTAAAATTTTTAATTTACAATTTAATCATTTTTGCAAAAAATAAAATGTAAAAAATCTGTAAATAAAAACCAAAACAAATCAGAAATATTAAAAAAATGTTTAATGTCTTGACAAGCTGGCAATGAAAACCATGAAATAAAAAAAAAAGAAAAGGATTATTCCCAGATCATCATCATCATCATCATCATCATCATCATCTCAGACACAGTGTGTATGTTTTTTTTACACGTTGACCCAGAGCTACCTGGTGATGAAAGTAGTGCTGGGCTTTCTTTAGGTTAACAGATGCAATCAGCAGCAGACGAAGAAACAGAAAGAGTTGTGTTTCTAGCGAGAGACCCAGTTCTAGATTTCACTGCTAGGTGTTGATTGAAAGTTCTAGAAGATGAGCTAAAGTCAGCACAAAGCTGTCCCAGCTGGACATGGAAAACACCTTCTTGAGAATCAGTAGAGACTGTATGCATCATCTTACTGTAACTGTGCTGATCTAGGATCAGTTTCGACTTTCATATCCTTATTCACTCCTATTCATACAATAAACTCAGTTACATATGAAGGGATAGCTGATCCTAGATTAGCAGAATTAAAGCCTTCCTGTCCACTGGCTTCAATGTAAAGGAGGAGAGTTTGGTTCCTTTCGCTGTCTCACATGGGACAGTCATAGATGTGGATTGCTCGGTCGTCCCCAGCAGAAATGATCTTCGAGCCAGAGCTGTTGTACTTCACACTCCATACCTACAAAACACATCACATTTCATATTTACACACACACACACACACACAGTCGCCACTTGGAAACACTGTTATCGACTGCAGCTCGCACCAGTGAGAGGATGAAACTGCATACTAGTTCATTATTAGTGGCTAATGTGACTGAAGTTAAATCTATTTTAAAGTGTGAGAGCACATGTAAATAAAATGACAGCTCAGCTTATATCATCGGACAGCCCTCCGTCTCCGAAAGAGAAGACAGAGGAAGGTCGTCTGAGGATACTAATCTCCTCCTCTCTTATGTCTATAGGAGGCAGTGTGCCTCAGCAGCAAGGCTTCCAGAAATACCCCAATGAAATGGGCTGCCTGCTCCTATTCTCCACAACGACCAACACAGCAGTCCAAACCCATAAATCTGCCTGGAAAGTGAAGATGAGAAACACACCTGGTCCTGGTGGTCAAAGAATGTGTTCACACATGCTCTGGTGCTCGCCTCCCAAACCTTCACGCTTTTATCTGATGAGCTGCGACAAAACAGACAGAAACGATACTGCATTAATATTATACATTAATATAACATTAACATCCTTCGTACATATTAAACATCCGTTCACGAGGAAAGTCTTATTACCTGGAGACAAAATGTGTGTTATCAGGTGAGAAGGCCACATTAAGCACCCAGGACGCATGTCCACTCAGCGTGCCTGCCAGGTTAGCATGCTGCCTGTAACATCAACATAAACCCCGATCAGCTGCATTCATGTTAACGGTGATACTTTTGCAGGAATTGTTCACAGAATATAAATATTTGATACCAAACTGGCAAGACAATAAGTTGGAACGCTTCAGAAGTCAACACTACAGCTGCATAACTAGAGCCCTGGAATCTCAGAGCTTGACTTACACGTCATAGATTTTGATGTAGCCGTCGTCTGAGGCTGTGACTAAGAGCTGCGAGTCAGGAGAGAATGTGAGCGATCGGATGGGCATAGCGTGACCTGTGGAGAGAATAAAAAGACAGACAGTGCAGCAATGAGAGCGTCAGCAGAGCCAGACTAAGCCTTAGAAAGAGATATGTCAAATAATAATTCCATTCAAATTACCCTTTTATCCAAGACAGGGCTTATTAAAACAATATATATACACACACAAGCTCAGTTCAAAGTCAGAGCATATCCAATCAACAGAGCTATTAAGTGAGCTCATAGCTCAGTCTACCATAAACCTCTCTCCGCTCACAGTCTTCCATGCTCATACGCTTAACAGAGCAAGAATGACTAACTAATGGAAGAAATGACAAAGATGGAGGGGTACAACTGCAGTGAGAGGAAAAAAATGCTGTTCCAACAAACAGGAGACCTGAGGTTATGACCGGAGGGGAGAGCCAGGGGAAATGCCTGGGGCAAACACCCTACTTTTTCCTACCTATTACACTGGAATCCCCAAACCTACAATCAGCTCTGATATATCTAACAGCAAATGTCACTTGCAATACCACTATAACTAAACAAATGAAAATAAATAAATAAGCAAGCAAAAATCATGGCTCCGTCTTAGATGAACGAGTTTCATTAAAAATACATCAAGGATATTTGAAGCATGATTTTACCTTCCAGCGTGTGCAGCAGTTTCCCAGTTGCAATATCAAAGATATTAATGATTCCATCAATGGCACCGCTGGCTAAGTACTTTCCATCTGGGCTCTGGGAAAGGAGAGAGAGAGAGAGAGAGAGAGAGAGAGAGAGAGAGAGAGAGAGAGAGAGAGAAACAGAAGACATTAGATCAGGTTCTAGATTTTTTCTTACATATTCTTGTTTTTAAGCAAGAATATTAGAATAAAAAGCAGCATCCAGGAAAATGTCTGTTTATAGAAAAAAGAGAAAGAAGAGGGGGAAGAGACAGAGTGTTAGCCAGATTTTCCCAGAAATGTTTTTTTCCTGGGCTTGTTGACAACAGCTGCAAACAAGAACTCCCAACACTGCTTTCGGCACATATGCACACCATTAGACAGGCAAGGCAAATCTTTAACATATCACTAATGCATGTGTAATGAGCTGGTCTGTCAGATATCCTCTAATCTTTGTGCCTAAAAATTATTTAACAGACACAAACCGCTACCTCTACCAACAACAACCTTTAGCCTGTCAGTATCACTCGCCAGCTAGTCACGATTCGTAAACGTGTGGAATGGCGGATATCTTACATAGGCGATACTCAGAATGAACTTCCCTCTGGTGTCCAGAGAGTACTCCTTCTTTCCACTCTCAACTCCGAAGATGTTAACCTTCCCAAGATGGCTGCCTGTGGCGATGTATTTGGAGTCAGGGGAGAAAGCTACAGTCCAGGCATCAACTGTAATGTGAGAAGGAAAATGTCACTACATCACATGACACACCTGCAGAAGTACTAGCAGAATCCCCCGAGCCCTGGGTTCCTTTCAACGTGCTCTTGCCCAGAGCAGCTTGTGGAGGACAGGCCTACAGTAGAACATGGTAAAGCTGTAAATGAAATGAACTGCTTTTACCTAATTAAGTCAGGCTTCAGACAGTTCCTGACAGCAAGCAAGAGAAATCTTACATGGAACCACAAAGGGTGAAAAAGAAAGTACACTGGGATTGTATTCAAGAAAAAAATAATTATTAATATTAATGGAAAAAAACAATAACATCCCTGGAGACATCAAATAAAACACCGGCAACAAAAGAAATAGCTAAATAATTGGCCTTTCGTCTCAGGAGTACAAGATAATACAGGTGTTTAAAATATGTTTAAAATATAGATGTTATCATTTAAATGCTGGTGCCAACAGGCTGGTTTGGTTATTTCTGTAACTGCTGCTCTCCTGAGATTTTCAAGCACAATACTAACTAGAGTTTACTAAGAATGGCACAATAAAGAACAAATAATACCAATGAGAAGTTCTTTGGACAGAAACACCTTATTGATAAGAGTTCAAAGGAGAACAGTCAGACTGGTTGAAGCTGACAGAAAGTAACAGGTAAGCCCTTTTACAATGGTCCTGAGCAGCAAGGCATCTCAGAATGCATAACATGGCGAACCCTGAGGCAGATGGCCATGTCAGGGTCTGTTTCTGTCATCTAAGAACAGAAAGCTCAGGCTGCAGTGGGCACAGCCTCAAGTGAAGGACTGGAAAAGACAAATGATGGGTCAGAATTTGGGGCCAACAATAAACTCCAACCTGCCTTGTGTCAACAGTCTGGGCTGGTGGAGGTGGTGTAATGGGGAATTATTTTTTGGGAAATACTGAGCTGATTACTACACATCAATCACTTCTTGAATGCCACAGCCTATTTGAGCATTGCTGCTGAATGCCTTCACATGCACCACTTATCATCTGCTAATGGCTACCTCCAGCAGGATTATGCAACACGTCACAAAGCAGGCACAACAAAACACCTCTGGGATGTGAGGAGATTTGCAGCATAAAGGTGCATTTGAACAATATGCAGTTCACATGAATTGCATGACGCAAGAAAAATAAATGCTCTCAATATCTTTTGGAATCCATGGCATGAGGAATTGAAGCTTTTCTAAGAGCAAAGGGAGGGCCTACCAACTACTAGCATAGTGTTCTAAGAAATCGCTCAGTGACTGTATATCAGGCCCTTTAGGCTCTTCACAATCCCACAGAGGCCAAGCAATGAATTTACTATGTTAACAAAATAAACGAACAAACCCCCCCGGAAATGTACATCTCTTCTACGCTAACTGTGTAACCAACATGTGCTTATTATAAAATATTATTTGTACCGTCTTTTGCCAAACACAGAATAGACTACATACAAGGCCAATCTGCATCACGGGGAGTATTTATTACACAAAAAGATCTTATGTGCTGGCAATTTCTCCCAAAATAAAATATTCATACACATGTTACAGTCATCAGATCTAACCCATGCAGCTCTGACCTGGCCCTGCATCCATGGATTTGATCTGTTTGCCGGACTCCAGATCCCAGAGCCGGATGTGAGCATCCAAGGAGCTAGAGGCAGCAATGGAGCCATTGTGGCTGATGTCCACAGACACCACACCCAGCTGATGTCCCTCCAAAGTCCACTGCAGCTCCAATTTTTCATCTGACCTGTAGGAGGCAGTCAAGAACATAACAGAGAAAATGAGCACCCAAAAAATATGGAACATAAACTAGCTGCTTGATAATAATCACATAAGTTAGTTTGACAGTTTCTACGTAAATACACCAGATTTAACTCAGCAGTTAATTGCCATATGTTTGTGCATTAACAGCAGAAAATGACCACACTGCTACACACTCGCCCTCTGAGACAGCAGTTTACCCTGCTACAGTTGACCCATATGCTGATGCACACATGAGAAACTGTGCATGTAGCCACATGAATTGTTTGCTAACTAAGCAGGAACGACTGAAACCATGTATATAAGAACATATTACCATTTCCACACTTTCACCATGTCATCTAGAGAGCCAGTAATAATAGTCTCTGATCCATCCTTCGCACTTTTTCCCCATGCTGCTGTCCATATGGCATCATCATGGGCTACAAAACCAGAGATAGATGTAAATACACAGAAATACATCAGAAAACACTTGATTTTAAGCACTGGCAGGTTAAAGAGATTCAGAATACTATGGCTACAATCCTGTGTGAGGTTACAACACGTGTTATGATTCATTGACAGATTCAAGACAGATAAACATATCATGTAATATACTTAGCATCACTTACCATGTTCCTGTTTGAACAGTATGCTGTACTGAATAGAAAAAAGAAGGGAGTGTAAGATTAACGTAATGAAGTCAAAGCGGAAAGTTACGGTCTGAACAGTTGCAGACAGTTTAGGTTATTTAACAAATTCTCAACATGCTCTGCATGTAAATACAGTTAGCCAGAAACTCAAGTTACCTGAGTACTCATCTTGACGTGTTGTCTGTGGTGATACCCTCCGTCCTACAGCGTTTAACTCGTTCTGTTAGATGAAAACAACAATTCCAGTCAAATCATTCAGATGCAAAACAAGACCGATCCGTTTCTATTAAACAATCAGCAGCAACACGTTAGTCTGTCTGTCTCTCAGTCTGTCTGTCTGTATTGAGCGTAAACCTGAAGTAAGACGTGGCTGAAGTTGGCTTCTTCGCCAGGATGTAACTGCTGCAGCATTTAAGGTGGACCGGGGGGATATAAATAAGAAGCTAACTTCAGAAAGCAAGCAGCTGAGCTTTTCCAGCAAACTGATAGCGAGTCTGAGTTTTATAGTAAGCCGCCTGGCAACGTAGCGAACACAAGCTAACAACGTTAGCGCACCAAGTCAGACTATCTCAACAGTCAGCGAGACGAAGTCATTAGTAACTACATATATACACGTTCAGACGGGTACGCTGCGGGTATACAGGTCCGTGTGCTGAAAAAAAGAACAGAACTGAGAAGAGATAAAGAAAACCGCCAAATCAGACTCAGCAGCAGCATCAACATACCCCTCTCTTCACCGGGGAGCCGCCATGACACCTGCGCGCACTGCATTATGGGTCTTTAGCGTTTTCACACGAGCGTGAGACGTTAGTGAAGCCGAGCAGCGCGAGTATCACTCCAGTTTAGTAAACTTGTTTATATATATTTTAATTTGTGAATTTGGAAGAATGTCTGTGTTCACCGTTACACCAGCCTGACTCAGTAAAGCAGAGTAACAGCGAATCAGCCAGCGATCCTGTTCATTCTCAAAACCAGGATTATGATATTTTTAATATACATGTTTAAATATTTAAAAATGTTAAATAAATGTTCTCACAAGTCACAAATATGAAATCATTTTTTGTCTATTTTAATGTTTCTGCATTATTTAAATGGAACAGCTGCGGTTATATTGGTTCACGACGAATGGACCAATAGATAGATCAATAATAAATAATAAATAAATAAAAGTAGGCTCTCTGCGCTCGCTTACCTGTGTAGACACTGTGTCACTCCCACATCTCTCCGGATCAGTGCCTTCTAGCTTTCACACCGTTGAGCTCTTGTGTGTATTCGTCTTTGCAGGGGGCTTTCTTCTATGTAGATGTGGAAGGACTGTTTCTGCTCACATGCTTTTCTTCACACAAAAGCACGAGCACCACACGAGCGCCATTGAACGTCACATCATCGAACGAACACTTTGTACACAATTTTCACGTCATTTTCACATTTTTTAGCTTAATCTAGATGTAACTTCGGTCACTTTACTAGCATGTTGAGTGGTCTTCGTGAAGCGCGCTGCCCTCCCAGCAAACACATAATGTTGTCACAACCTTGTCTACTTTCTTATAATGGTGTTTTTTTTTCTTTTTCTGAACAAGGTTGTCACAGCATCACTACTAAATAACGTACTTATGCGGTATTCTAACAATTTATTGGCAACTTAAGTTCTTTGTAGATATAATGAACGTATGAAGGATTCTATAAGGTTAGCCCAACTTTCTGAGGAATTACATTTAAACGTTGTGACAACATTGTGGACGCTGAAAGAATATGTTATAACTTTGTTGTCACAATGTAACTGTGTTTGCAGGGCTCTGTTCCCCAGTAACAAACACTCTTACAAAGTCGCTTAGAGGCATTGTAAGTGTCTTTTAATCCAACACACCTTTTGTGTGATTCAGTGAAATTAAAAATTTTGATACATGCCACAGAGCATGGTAGGATGTTAACTGTTAACTTCACTTTTTTCAGGTTCTTTCTTTAATTTGTTACCCACCACGCTATGTTTCATTAATTATATACTGATATGCTTTAAAAAGCATAAAGTTTGACTCTTGAAAGAAATTTTAACATTGCAATATTTAACTGGCCTAGATATTGGAGGAAAATAGAGAGAGAGCGAGAAAGAGAGAGAGAGAGAGAGAGAGAGAGAATAAATGTGTGCTTTATTGTCCTTGGAGGAATCTTCAAAACTGGATGGAAAATATGTTACAAGACAGACTGATTCATGCAAGTAGGCCAATACAAAGAGGCTATATTTTATAAAAAAAAACTGATCTCTTAAATGTGGTGAATTTTATTGTTGCCATAGCACTTACTAAGTCTCTAAAGCATCTTCACTCACATCAGCTGCTTTTGTGAAAATGTGAAGGGAAAGAAAGACATGTTGCGGTTGCCACACCCTCATTTTAAACCCTGCTTTCTGCTTTAAAACAAGATGTGTGGTTTAGGATTTTGCTTATTTCTCATAGTTTGAATTAAACTATTCTGTATCTCTATTATACTACACGGTATGATAGAAACCACAAGGACACATGTGAACATTTATATTCCTATATTGGCCCGGACGCTATTATTTTTGATTTAGTGGATGTTTGAACTGGGAGCAACTCTTCTTTTTTGTTTTTGAGAAATAAGCAGTCCCATATTTGTTCGTCAGTGAAACGAATTACTAAGGCAATTAATCAATTTCTGAAAATTCAGACAACTTTAATCACAACTGCTGCAAAACATGTTCTGTAAGTGATTGTTTAGTTGTTTAAGACTGAGTAATCAAGTGCGGGATCTAATCACTTCTCTGCCATCTGAATAGGGTCTTTGGGTGCTTCAGTACTTTGGTGTCCTTCTCAGCTGGACTCAGTAGAGAATTGTGTCCACCAAGTATTCTTAGCCACTCTTAGGGACAGAACACACGTTTACAAGGCAACGTTTTTAGCATTAAGTGGCAATTAGCAATTCCTTGAAAAGGCAGGTTACTAAACGAAAGCACGCCACTTGACTTTACCTGAACCTCAGCCTGTCTGACTAAAGCACTGGGAGAAAAGACCAAATGCACTCTTTGCCCATTTATTCTGAACATCTTCTGTTTTTTTAGTTCTTTATAATGATCACAAGCTTTTTCCCCAAACCAGCTGCCATTATTTAGGTCTGCAGTAGCTTTTTCCCAGCAGAAGCAGCTGAAGAGGGCTGTGTGTGCTAAACGAACGAGGGCTTTAAGATGGTCTGAAAGACTCTTTTCTGCTCTAATTAATTCACCCAAGTAGAATTTCAGTACACTGAGTCAATGTATGCTTCCCTGAATTCTTTAGAGTGCTTTTCAAGTAGAGCTTCCCAAAAACATGTTTTCAGAATAACTCAATAACTCACTGGAGCCGACTCTCATTTGGGACTCATCCATTTGTCCCTCATAACTTTCGATGTTATGGATATTTAGTTGCTGCTTTTTAAATGGAACTAGTTACAGGTGTGGACAGAACAAATATTTATTTGATAATACTTTCCAGAGAACACAACAAACATTTGTTGGGCCAGATTCATAAAACATACTGACAGATGTACAGTACTGTTAAGAGGAAATAAGAGTGATTGTTTTTCCTTAGCTCATTCGTAAACAAGACCTACAGGCACGTTTTAGGCCTTTGTGATATGAGGCTGTGTGTTTCTTTCACTTACATGTTCCTATTCTATTTTTTCTTTCTTTAATGTTTTAAAAACGTTTGTTCACACAAATCAACAAGTTATGCAGGGTCACCTCTCAGGTGATATACTTGATATATTAAAAAGACACATTTTGACCAGCTTTGAGTGAACATCGTGGATGTTGTAGGAGAACATGCACAGCAGAATTTAAGATTGCTTAAAACTTCTGTCAAAAAAAAAGATTATAAAGACATTATTAACAGATTTTTGCCACCATGTGTTAAAGCAGCCTCTTCTTTCAGCGTCAAACTCCTGTGCATGCAAAGTAATCCAAATATTGTTGCAAGAAAAGTAAGTGTATTTTTTAGAACCACGTGGCTTTCTGCATTGATCACCAGTAGAGTGGTCTAATTGTTTTCACATTTATAAACAAACATAATATAATTACACTAATAAACAGTTACCATTCATGTCTTTTATTGAAAAAGAAAGTAAATATAAGGTGAACCCTTAAATTCGCTAACCTGTAGATCCCCTTTAGCAGCAATTACCTCCACCAAGCGTTTCCTGTAGCTGCACATAAGATCTGCCCTGCAGTGAGTAGAGATTGATGCCTCTGCAGGTCACACCACAGCATCTCAGTAGGCTCCTGGTGACTTTTCTATTCAAAACAAATATTTTTCTTAGTTGATCTACTGTGTGCTTTGGGTCACTGTCTTGTTGCTTCACTGAGCATCTCTTCAACTTGAGGTTGTGAACTGCTGCCCTTACGTTCTCTGCTGCCCAGTTCTGTAAACTGTTTTGATGCACCTTTGAATTCTTTGCTCCTTCAACATTCACCCTGAGGCAGCAAAGCAGCGCGAGACCATGATGCTCCCTTCACCATGCCTCACAGATGGGAGTTTTGATGTTGGTCTTCAGCATCTATTTACCTCCAGACACGGTTTTGTGCATTTGTGCTGAAAGGTTCCTCTTTTGTCTGTCCATAAAACATTTTCCCAGAAGCACTATGGAATCTGCGAGTGGCACTGGACAAACTTGTGAAGGGCTATTTTTGAAAAGCAGTGGCTTCTTTTGTGGTGTCTTTATATTTACATAAATAGGTATTTCTGAAGTTTGTAGATTCTTCTGTAGGTCTTTTGGTCTTGACCTTGAGTTCTCACCTCTTTCAGGGTCGTGTGGTGCAAAATACCACATACTTGTACAGCTGAAGACATGTTTAACAGAACAACAGCAAAAAATAGCTACTTTCAAAACTTAACAGTTCTCAAACATTTATTCAGTGATGTTAAAAAGAAAGCTGACTTTAGAAATGTTGATGGCAGCAAATATGGATGCATATTTACAAACAAACAAACAAACAAACAAATAAAAGGTAAAACATAACATTTTGAGGTTTGTATTGTTTTCAGAATTTAATAATCACCGCTTTCTGTTTTTATTAGCGCTTCACTCACCCAGCGTTTTGTATTTAATTTGATCACACTTGCTTCACTACAGTACACATCAGTTAGGCCTTAATGGTGTGTTTGCATGAGGCCAGCACTTGTGTAGTGTGCTCTTTCATTTCATAAACTCTTAAGAAGTAACTGGGATTTTTAGGTAAGTCTTTGTTGTGTGAAAGAATCTTTGCATTCGTTTGCTCTCGACTCTCTTTGATATCCTAATCAGAGAGACAGGACCGGTTCGCTTGGCAACGAGTGCCATGACAGGGTAAAGCGCTGAGCATTTTAAGCTGAGCCACACCTCTGTCTCCTCCTGGAATGAGCCCAGCTTTGAAGATCAAGACCCTGGTGAACTCCAAAACACAGAACTCAACAGAGAGAAAGACACAGAGATAGCTTAGTCAGCAGGGAAGAAATCCCACACTAAGTCTATAATACTGTCAAAGAGGAACACTCTCACATTTACATTTACTTCTGATGCAATAAAAAAAAAGTGAATAAAGCTAGAGGTGCACACATCTGTTTTATAGAATTCAGGTCTCAGTTGATAGGAACTGTTAGGATATTGAGGATATTAATCTAATATACAAAACCCTCAGACTAGACATGTTAGTTACACCACTTAATGTGTTGTTGTTCGCTCAACGTCCACAGATATCGAGTGGTAGGTTGTCTCATGTAACATGGTGTGGAGCCTGTCATGGGCGTCCTGCTACATGAGGAGCTTAGAAGGAGTCGACATGCAAAGTGGCCTTCTGGAGCTGTCACGCTTCTGGAGGTAGACGCACTGTTGCTGTTGTGTGACTGAGCGGTAGTTGAGTTTATTGTAATTAGTAATTGTGAGGGTGGATAGTTAACTAATGGTTAGAAGAGTTTACCCTCCTCAAATCTCATGTCATCACCCCCTCCATGTGTTCCACCTTGGTCTGGGCATTTCCAGTCTTTGTAAACACTGGTCACTGAAGTACCTGTTCAATAAAGAACATTTGTCTCAGCTTAGTTCCAAATAATTCTCTTAGCACCTAATGGAATATGCTACAATCAAGACAACCCTGGTGTTTGTCTACTTTCCAAAGAAGCAATGATCCTTATTTTGGCAGTTGTAAACTGTTATTGGAAGCTTGCAAGACTCACATGGACAAAAGTATTGGGACGAGTGCTGAGGAGCATACTGCAAAAAGTCGCCATTGTTCTGCTGACCAGTTCCAAACATGCTCTGGCATTAACATCAGCACAAAAACTGGACTCTGGATCAGTGGAAATGTGTTCTGTGGAGCAATGAATCCCTTTTCTATGTATAAATAGAATGAGTCTGGATGAGTCTGGGTTTGGTAAATGCGAGGACAATGTTACCTACCTGACTGCACTGTGCTGACTGTAATGTTTGGTGGGGGAAGGATAATGCTATGGGGTTGTTTTTAAGGGTTTTGCCTAGAACCCTTAGTTCCAGTAAAGGGAAATCTTAATACTTCCAGACCAAGACATTTTGGATAATTGTATGTTTTCAGCTTTGTGGGAACAGCTTTGGGAAGAACCTTTTCTGTTTCAGCATTACTTGGGTTCCAGTGATGCATAAAGGCTGGTTAGGTAAGTTTGGTGTGGAAACACTTTCCCTGCCCAGAGCCTTGACCTCAACCCCATCAAGCACCTTTGGGATGAACTAAAATGAAGATTGTAAGCCAGATACCCCCCCCCCCCTTTATATATTAATGTCTGTCCTTACAAATGCTCTTCTGGGTGAAATTCAGAAACACACATTCCCACAGACACACTCCAAAACCTTGTAGAAGTCCAACCCTGAGAAGTGGAAGCTGTTATAGGTGCCTGTCAAGTTAGATGGAATGTCATAACAGTTTCCGTAGGTGCACAGGTGGTCTAATACTGTCAAAGTGTATTTTTGTTTGGGTCAGGAATCCTTCCAAAAAATGATTAAGCATAAAACTGAACTTTTGGAGGGTGACTTAAATGTACAGTCCTATGCAAAAGTTTGGTGACTGTTTTATTTTCTAAGTGAAAAAAAGTTTCCTCTACAGAAAGCATTCTTCTACACCAGAGGTCACTAATAGGCAGACTGCGGTCAGACGTTGTCCAATGCTGACTTAAAGCGATAAACTATTAGAAACGATTTAATTTAGACAGTGTTTAGTTTAAGCAGAAGAGTTTTTTTTGGCTTCACGGTATGCGGGCTTTGTGGCACAGTAAACTCACTGACCATTCACGTGCATTGTAAGATCACCAAAGGTGATTCTCAGCCAATCAGATCTGTGCAGATTCTGGAGTGTGGCGCACACACAGGCGAGGTATGAAGAGAGAAGCAGCAGTCGGAGAATAAAGCGTGTCGGGAAATAAAGTGAATCAGAGAGAATAACTAATTCTTCCAACAGGCAGCTTCAGACCAACATGTCAGGATGTGAAGGCGAGTTAAGAAGATTTCATTCACCTTTTCTATAAATAAGCACTTTTTTTTCAGAAGCATTCTCTTTTTAATGTAGCCCTTGAAATGATTGAAAATGATTGAAAAAAACATTTATTTAAAGTTTTATAAATAATTTATTCACTTCAGCATTTAACACAATAAATATAATTGAAATATACTAAACGGTATGAGTGATGTGTTGGTGTTTCAGTAGCTGATGGTATAAGATTCTGCTACTTCAGTAAACAGGATACGCCACTGAATCATAACACAAGTTAGAAATAATGATGGTCTGGACGTTGGCCTGAAGAAATCTCTTCTAACTGGACCTTACTGAATTCTAATTAAAGACCCCTGTCCTACACATTATAAAGTATAATTACTGTGACTGAGGAAAAAACAGTGGTTACAACAGGAACTGAACAGCTAGCGGGGCAAAGAGGGGTGGGGGTAGGGGGCGTTTGTAGATCCTCTCCTTCTAGCAGTCCAATGAGCTTCATTACAGCCTGGGGTTTTAGTTTATCTGCTCAAACAGCATCCCACACTCCTCCCTTTTCGCTAGACTACATTTCAAACTGTGCACATCAAACCACCACATTTCTGATATTTTTCAGGATAGCCCTGAGCCTCTGCTTACTAACAGGCCTTAGGCAGATTCAGCGAACTGCAGCCCACCACTGCCAAAATGCAAATGGTTCTTTGTTATAGCCCACATTACAGAGTCTTAAAAACAGCAGAAGAAGAATATTCAGAACAGTCAAATACATGAGAGTCGAAATGATGCTGATTTGTATTCAGGCCACAGTCTGCTTGTTTTGCCTTCAAAGACTTTTGTGACATTGCTATATATAAATAACTGGAATGGATAGTGGAGGAGGGTGTTGCACCCCACCAACCTACAACATCATGTTCTGCTGTCAGTGGGAATAGAGACAGAGCAAGAAAAAGACTCTGGTGGTCTCTGTTAACCAGTCATGACAGATGAGAAATGTTACACTTCCGCAGATGTAGTCAATCAGCTCAGATCTCACCGCTGTCCAGTGAAAAACAAATATCTCCAAAATTTCAACTTTACAGGAGAAGCCCAAAACAGTTATTACTTTTAATGTAGGTCAATGAAACCAGACGTTTTTCCCAGCTAATTCAGAGCATTTCTATTGGTCCATTCATCATAAAATTCTCTGAAATATTAACTGAAGCAATTTGGGGTATTAGTGTTCTACTGTTTGTTATGCATGTTTGCATGGCCGCTCTAGTTCTAAACTAAAGAAGCAAAATTTGGGTTTCACGTGTGTCTGGACTGATCAAGTTCATCTGGAATAAGCCAGCTGGCCATTCCTTTAAACTCTAAGGTTCATAGGCTACATAAAAATCCAATAGCAGGTTTAGTTACTAAGTAATTAAAATGGGAGGCATTAATAATAATAATAATAATAATAATAATAATAATAATAATAATAATAATAATTGAATATTCGCAGTTTAAGGGGGTAAAAATGCACCACACTGGGAGAAAAAAAGTAAGCTTTTTTAAAATAAAGCTCTGGAGACATCTTAATTATAGCAAGTCAGGAGATCCATGTGTTTCTATAGGGGCAGTTATAATATGAGAATTATGCAGACACATTGAGCGTTGTAGAGCTTCAGCTTCTGCAGAAACAGGTTGCTTAAGGCTGTGGTTTGATGGATGGCGTGAAACGGAGGAGACTGAGTGAAGACCCTGTCTGGAGCGAGTGGTGCAGCGAGAGAGAGAGAAAGAGAGAGAGAAAGGGAGAGAGAGAGAGAGAGAGAGAGCAATAGCAGAGAGGCTGAGACAGTGAGTGAGCGAGAGAGAGTGTGTATAGTTCTGTAGTGAGCAAGGAAGACAGTTCGAGCAGGAGAGGGAGGGAGAGAGAGAGAGAGGGAGGGGAGGGAGCGAGGGGAAGAGGGCGAGTGAAGAAGAAAAAGAAGAGGAGGCAGAAGCACAGAAGAGGGAGAGTAAGAGAGAGAGAGACAGCAGAGCGTGCTGCAGGTTCTCCTGGCCAAACCCCCGTCTGAGAAAATGCACCCCAACTTCGCCGGCACTTGGAAGATGAGGAGCAGCGAGAATTTTGATGAACTTCTCAAAGCCCTGGGTAAGACGGCCTCTCTCTCTTTTCCTGATGACTGTCACATTCACCTCTTTCCTTGTGGGCTCCTCACATTTGCTTGAACACTACCACCACATATTAAGACTTCTTTGTGTCATGTGTCAGGGCATCCCTACAGGCAGGGCGGAAAAGAGAAGTACATGCTACTTTATCAGCACTTAGGGTGGTTAGTGAGGAGCCGACTCTTGGATTTCAGTCAGAACACGCATTCTATTGTACAGCAGAAGGGCGGGCTGCATATAGAGGACTAATTATCCATGCTTAACATTAAAGTAGAGCACGCTGGAGCCGAAGGAGCTCTACGGCAGGAATTCTCTCGTGTGTCTTGCCTTTTGTGTGAGTGCGTTTGTTCTCCTTCCTACCCCTCTATGTCTACAGAACAGACAGTGGGCTCTCTGAGACTTGGCCAAAGCGACCCTGCAGGACAGTCTGCACAAACTGGGTCAGTTATATATTAGAGGTTTTGCCACTGATTGAGGATTAGGGCACAATCCATGGGTTCATTGCATTAGTCTATGCTCATATATGAGGTCTGTATTGTGCAGGTCTGACGGAATGCTGTTTAAGGAATGGTTTGTAAAGCTGAACTAAACACAGTAAAGATCAGAAAAAAAAAAAAATCTGTCGCTGAGGAAGACCATCAGACGTTAGTTGCTGGGTGTGAAAACTTTGTGCCTGATGTGCTGCAATTACCATGTACAGTAAGTGAAGTACAAACAGCCCTGACCAGGCCTTTATATTTTTACTGTCCTTGAAGAGATTTTGAAATAAAAACTGTTGTGGGGTAGAAAGGAATAGCATTCACCCCCCGCAGCCCTACAGGAGTGCATACCAAAACGGATTGAATTACTCATCACAATCAGATCTGATAGAGGCTGGACTCAGGATGTTTACGTTCTGCGAGCAGATAAGTGAGACCAATATCCCGCTTCATTCTTTTTGTATGCAAACTACGGCTGAGTGCATTAACCGCTGATCAATGTGCGCTGCAGTGTTGTAATATCAGAGAGGCAGACTGCAAGAAATGAGATCAGAGGTTCTGCTTCGCAGCCTTGTATCTTCAGATATTTTAAAGCCGCTATTCAAAACTGGGCAAAGGGAAGAATTACAACATAGAAAACACAAGGTCCTTTTAAAAACCAAACACACATTCTGGCTTCTTAAGAGAAGACCTACAAATGAAGAATTGATCAATCGCTTTATCTTCGGAACAATCTTAGAAACAGAGCTAAGGCTAATGTGTTGCTGATAACACGGATCTGTGTTAGTAAACCCTGTAACCGGCTTTGGCATGCCCCCTTCTTGTAGCTCTGTCAAGGACTACATGAATTAACCCCAACTGCCCACAGAAATCACTCATCCACTGTGTCTGAAGTCTTCTGTAAAAAGAAGAGACACGGTCATGTGAAATGGAGATACAACTCTGCCCTCTGATCTGTCACCAGCTTGTCTGCTGGAGCCGCAAGGCTTGGCACCACAGTCTGTCATCTGTCTAAGTTGATCTGAGATCAGATTTCCAAGTTTACTTTTTGAAACCACTGTGTTGTTTTTGCTTGGACAAGAAGTGTCCAGCTCTGCAAACGGAGGTTCTTTGTCCAGCACAGGATTATGAATTCTCTCAGTTTGGTCGTTTTCACCTAATCAGTTTTGTAGGTGTGTTTAAGCAGGAATGTCACCAAAATGTGCTAAACACCCGTCCTCCAGGACCACAACTCTATAGGACTGCCACCCATCCAAGATTGTCCTGATGGTCCTGGATTTTGGTAGTCTTTTCATGAAAATACAAATTTCATGCCGAATTTCATAGTCGAACGATTTGAATATAAAGAATGTAATTGATTTGTTCTAGTTACCCTATTGTTTTTAAGATGACCTGATCAGGTTCTGTGGGTGAGTTATCTTCTCTAGACTGTGTTATAAACATAGCCACACCACTGAATCTGGTAAAAGAAAAATCTAGCCAGTGTTCAGGAACCTTACTGGTCTGAGGTGGAAGCTCTTTACCTCAGACTTAGTGCTGGTATAAGAGAAACAGAAGACAAACATAAACAAGCTGAAGGTCTTTGAAAGGACGAACCTCTGGTTGTTGTCCCCCGAGAATGTAGGTTCCCTGTTTTAACCAGCAGAACATGCTTCTGCCATACCACCAATATGTCACTCACTAAAGCACCTTACTGGCTTTGTTTCTACAGCTTTCAAAACCATAGCTCTGGCCCAGTCCAGCTAAACAGAGGTTGGGTTGCAGTGTGAGAAAAACAAGGCAAATGTCTAAGCCTGCAGATTCAGAATTCCTCAGATTGCTTCTCACTGACACTATAGTCAGAGTTTACGGTGCTCTGTCTGCGATTGGTGATATAAAAACAAACTCTCCCTGCTGCAGTGCCCTTATGCAGACTGAGAATTGAATTATATTCATTGTGAGGGTTAAGATAACTTAGCATTTACTGAATTGTGAAAGCGTATCTGATGTCGCATAATCAAAAATGTTCTCATGCTGAGTATTGCAACAGCACATTCTCAGTACAGGGAGGTGTCTGAGTGGAGGACATTCTGGCTGTTTCTAACAGCGTGACGGCGGTGGGATTTTGTATAGAGGTCGGGGTTCTTGTGTTTGGGGTTAGTGCTCTCAGACAGGGTGGGGCTGGGTAGGGGCGGTCGTCTGGGCAGCAGAACAGCTCGTTATGACCCCCATGCTGTGCTCCCTCAGGCGTGAACGCCATGCTCCGGAAGGTGGCCGGGGCAGCCGCTGCCAAGCCCCATGTGGAGATCCGACAGGACGGAGAGCAGTTCTACATCAAGACCTCCACCTCTGTGCGCACCACGGAGATCAACTTCCACATCGGAGAGGAGTTCGACGAGGAGACTGTGGACGGCAGGAAGTGTAAGGTACAACAGTGAGAACATGTGACATGACCTCACATTAAGAGTGAATGAAAAATAACTGGAGCATCAAGCAAGTGCAAATCAGAGGTTATGGTCCCTAGGGTGGTCTTTAAAAACAAGTATGATCCAGTAAATGTGGAAAGTGTGGCATGATGGCTTGACTTGACTCTTGTCTGGATCTACTAGCTTTTGGTACCACTTACTTCAGTTTCCACTGCAGATCTAGTACCCCCTCCATGTAGCTGGCCATCATAGAGGCGGTGCATGGAACTGCCATGACAAGAAGGAGATACATTTTGTTCAGAAGAGTAAGACAAACGACAGGAGAGTTTTTTTGGTAAAATACTACCAAAGTTCAGATGACAAGTTGATTCTTCTTGCTCAAATGCGATGTAAGAGCATCCACTAACCTGGTAGCCAGCATTAGCAATTGTCTTTAGGGTGATACTGATGATTCTCTGACCAATTCGTAGTCTACAGTTGTTTTACGGCACTTTTTGGTAACATTCACAAAGTTAATACCAGAACTAGTACCAGTACCAGGTTCCTCTAATGGGAAAGTAAAAAATGCGAGTCCCATTATATCACTTATATTAGAAATCACCCATGAACTTCATTTTAAATTTGTGATTATGTAATATAAATTTAAAACTTCACAATACAATACACAATAAAAGTACTGGGGTGAGAAAATGTCTTACTAAAGCTGTGCTCATTAAGTTTTATCTGCAAAAATCAGTACAAAATGTGTAATTCAGTTCTTAACACAGAGGTTTCTTTAGATTCCCTGAAGCTTTTGATGATATTATGCATTGTAGAGGATGAAATACCCCAAATCCATGCAGTCACTCACTTAGGAACGTTATTTTGCTGATGCGAAAATGTCAGTCATTTGTCATGTTTAGAATTGTTATTGCAGGGTAACTTATGAAGGGAGCCACCTAAAACGTAAAACAAGAGAAAGTTGTATCAAAAAAGGCAAATGGTATTCATAAAAATATATTATCGCTCTTCTTTGGTATCTCCAAAATGGTAGCTCTATAGGAGAGGACAAAAACTGTCTTTACTTTCAATCTAACACAATGGAACCAGATTTTTAAAGATGGTTTTTCTTACGGTGAATAATAATTTGAATTTGAATGATTTTAGAGCCATATTCAGGATAAATATATTGAAGAAAAGAATGGAAAAAAACATCTCCTGCCTAAAATCCATCTTAGTAAAATATTAACGCTGTTGTTGTGAACTCGAGTAGGATAAAGATCACTTCTGATGAAGGGTGTGAAATAAATCTGCTGTGAGAGAGGCAGATGAGATTTCTCTCTCATAGTTCAGATCTTGATGTGATTCTGCTGTTAAAACCTCGTCATGTAATATTCATGTGGAGCTTCATCAGAGAGTAACCTTCACAGAGCTACAGCACTGGAATCAAGAGTATCTAGTTAGTGATCAGTAAAAGTGGTAGAATGGCTTAGCTACCACAGTATCTGTGTCTTTTGATTGACAGAATCTTATACGGTGGCCTCAAACAGTATTTGGACCTTTTAACTAGGTGTAAACTTTAATGAAGCTCTTTAGGGTATTTTATAAAATGTTTAATGAAGTGATATTGAATCTGATTGTAGATTGTTTGTGTGGAGAAAGTCAGATTGCAGTACGAGCACTGTGAAGCAAGGAGGTTTCTTAAAAGTTAATGTGCTTGTGATCACTGATGGGACCATGACGTCGGAAACAACCAACTTCCTTTTGAAAGAATACATTGCTAAAAACTAAATGACAGTCTTAGAATGGCCTGTTTAAAATAAGTACAACTTGGTTTGTGAACCCAATAAACATAATTTTTAAGTGTCCAAACAGATTTTGGGCCTACTGTAGGTCTGTGCGTTCTCCATCTTTACATTCAGAGTTTTAGGGCTAACTGCATCACTGACAGCTTACTGCTGCAGTCACTTTCAGGTGGTAGATGTTTGGTGTAAGTGAGTAGTGGAGCATCTAAAGCCACTGGGATGTCCGTGAGCTGTTAAAGGCTTAGACGCAGCAGCCAAATCTCAGCCAGACTGAACAAATCTAAATGAGCCTCAGCTTACGTTCTTGAGTTTTCCTCCAGCCTCGAGGTGCTGAAGCTGTACTATTGGCTGACAGCAGCATGCTGGTGTGATATCAGCTATTCTGAAACATGAGGAAAAGCGAAAGGACAGTTAAGCCTTTAGCGACATGAGGGCCATGGCAACTCCCTCTGACTGCTCAGCTCAGAAACAGCTTTGCACGCACAATATGAGGACCAGACTGATGCCTTACTGTTATTGTGTTCTATCATTCTCGGAGAGAGAAGCTCAGAGGAAAAGCACGGCTTCCACAAAACAGACACAATACAGAGGAGCCAGACGTAAACATCACAGGGCCAGAATAACAAGGTGTTGATTAACTTTTCTGTTTCTCCAGTCAGGACAGCCTCAGTCATGAATGATGGATGGAAATTAGTCTCTAATTAGGAAATCATTTGCTGTGACATGGCCTGTCTCTTGTGTTCCATCTCAGATTAAAGGGAAATAGGACATCAAGTCTGAACTATTAAAGTATTCCTCTTAGTAAATGGAGCTCACTTTATGTCTCCCGGCAATACAGCCTATCAACTTCAGACAAAGTTAACCCCACTTCTGTGCTGCCGTATGACTACACTGTATAATATTACATAAAGAGAAAGGCTTGACTAAAAGAGCTCATATATTATCCCTCTAAGCAGAAGCTCTTCTAGTTTATATAATAAAGAGCTTAATATAAGGCTATGACGCTACAGAGACTGTGATATCTGATGTCCCCGATCTTGAGAATCAGGTCTCTTAAAGTCTTATCAAAGGCATGACATCATAAGGCAGACAAGCCAGACTAAGCAAAAACCCAAAGTACAGACTTTACACAGAACTTCAGAGATCCCTGCCAAGACAGGACTATACTTCTCTGACATTTACGGATTCTCTTTGACGTCTCTGTCTAGCTTTTCTCAGGAAAATGGGATGAACCGGAAAGGAATGTCTGAGGGGACCCCAAGAGAGGCTTCCAGACACCTGCCATGCAATGCTGTGCAATCATGCAGAGCTGAGTTATATAACGTTTAGTGTTCAGTGCTCAGTCTAACCTTTTCAGTTTGGAAGTACAGACAGTCTTGAAAGAATGAGATTCACACTAACATTGATTTACACTGAAATGATCTTACATCTGGTCTAAATAATCTAACACAAATAAGCCTATTATAAGATTATACTCCTAGACCTTTGTTGCTTGTTTTAAGAGATTGTATCATGTATTATGTATATATTATCAATTATGTTACCATATTGGCAGATTGTTTTGCTTGTTTCAATCCTGTTTCTTAAACCAAGCAGATTATCTGCCAATATAGTAACACAGTTGTACTCAATATAAGAACAAAGTGGCAAGAAATAGGTTAAATAATCTTATACAAAGCTTACAACAATCTTAATATAAGAAATATTAGCGATATTTAAATATGACCTATTATACTTTTCCAGTTTTTCTCCTTTTCTTTAGTGTGTTATGTGGTTTATTGTCATGTAAACAGTCTATATAAAGTCTGTATAAAGTTATAAAGCCCAAAGTATACACAGTGAATCCACTGTTCTCAGCTGCCTAAAACGCCAACCTTTTTCTTTGTTACATTGTGACATCATCTGGTAGCATAATCCTTATTGCCCACCTACTGGCAAGCTTGTCAACTCCTCACTTAACACAGAGAACTAAAAAAAGCAAAGACAGAGGCTGAATACAGTTGTACAGTATGAAAAAAACATGATGTTTTGTAAATATATATGTAGTCTAGTAGACCCAAAATAAAATCAATTTTATAATCCCTTAATAACACCTCCAGCAATCCCATATAAATCTCTACTTTTTAGTTGTTTTCTGTCCTAGTCTGCTCTCCTGGGGTAAAATGATTACATGGACAGTGAACAAAGGAACAGATTGAATTTACTAATAAAATGTATCAGGAAGACCTAAAAGCACTTTTGAGAGAACCTTGGATAGCAAAAAAATAAATAAAAATAGCTTACTGTCCAAATCATGCCTTGCCTTTTAACTTGAAGCCAAGAAGAACCAATTAATGGAAAAGACAATTACCATGGGAAGTGTTGGTAAAAGAGGAAGAGGACGCCCAACAAGCTGGATAGACAAAATCAAAAATATCATGAACCAGCCATTCAGAAGCCTGAAGACCTGAACAGAGGACAGGACATTCTGGAGAAACACTTTCCATGTGGCCATCAGGACACTTTTAATAATATAATATAATTCACCAATCACCTATAATCAGTACAACTTTTGCCAAAAGCACATCAATTAGATGAAGAATGCCATATCTGTAGTCTATTCCTGTGGAACTTATATATATATACTTATATACAAGGTCAGTTCAATATACTACTTAGTGTTCAGTTTCTTTCGACCATCACCGCTCATACTTAACATCTCTAATCTGGTGAGGACTAAACAGATCTTTGATGTCATTTCCTAACAAAGATAAGTAGTGTATTGAGAGGAAAAGAGAGTGAGAGGGAAGGAACATAAAGAGAGAGACTTTTGCCCCCTAGCACAGAGAGAAAGATAGCCAGTGCTGGCACTGGGTTAAAAGAGCGACTTAATCTGGGGATTTGGATTTGGGGGGCGTGAGGGGTGTATTCTCTGAGAGGGGCAAACGCAGTCACACTGAGCTGAGCTGCGTGTGTGTGGCAGTAGGGACAGCCATGATAATGATACTGTGTGCGTGTATAAATGAGCAGAAAGGCCGTTGATAATGATACTGTATTCCCCAAAGCCACAGTTTGAGTAATGAGCTGCAGCTGCCCACTCACACACCAGGACTCAGAGACAGAAGCTTGCCGCAGCTGTGCCTGAGGCTAATGTTGTCTCACAATGGCACAGCCATGCTGGCAGGAGCTGCTGAACGTGGCTGCTTTGAACAAAAACACAACACCCAGCTACTCATAAGAGTCAGTGCTGCCAACCTGATCACCTCTGAGGCTGAAGCCAGCCACAGCGAGCTGGAGCCACACTGAAAACCCTCACTGCCTGCCATGATCTGTAAACAGCAGTGGATTCGGATTAACAGCGGACAATATGCAATCAAATTCACATCATCAGCTCCTATAAGCTTCCACCCAAAGGATTTCTTACAAAAACTATTTAAAGCACTTTGAAGTTTGGTAACTGTAGGCTACAGAAATGAAAACTGTAAATGGTATTTATAATAATATTTATAATTTTTTTTAATTATTATAAAATTATATTGTTTTCTGAAACTTTTTTTTTAGGAAACATTTATACATTTAGTCTCATTTCACAGATCGTGGTATAAAAACTAAAGCCCAATAATAAAAAATGTTTTCATCAGTTTGTTAGGAGGAAGGCTAAAGACACATGTTCTTCTAAAGACACACAGGTTCTTTTCATTGATACTCTATTTCATATTTTTTTGTGATTTTAATATTATGTGATTAGTTTTATGGTTACATGTTGTTTTGGCTGGAAAAATATCAAAACTAGCAAAAAACTGCAAATATTACTACAAAAATGACAAAACCTGCAAAAATTACTACAATACCCAGCATGCAGTGCATGAGCACATCAATAAGCCATTGGGGGTCCATGTGGTGTGAACAAATCCTGGCCTCTGAGCTATAGGCTAAAAATACAACCAAGCTAGCATTAGTAGCTATAACTCTCACCTCGGTCATCAAACAAAATATTAAAATAAAAAAAGTCCTCACACTGGTATTCAGTACTATTCTAGCCCACCTCCCACCCCAGATTTCAGTTCGTAACAGTGAATCCAGGTTCTAGAGCAGGCACGGTTCTATTGTTTTTCTTGTTTGCAGGCAGAAAATCGTGGGACTGAGGCTGAAAGACTTTGACAAATGAAACCTTTTGCCTGGCTGGTTGCTATAGCGACAGACTTTCCAAGTGTTCACCTGCAACAGGGCATGAGAAAAAATGACTTTCTAGAGTCGGTTTATTTCTGTCAGTGTGAGAGAGCCAGACACCTAGGAGTAACCCTCGCTGTCTCTGCTGCGGCATAAGAATTCAGTTAAGAGTCATCGTGCACATGACCTGGTATCACTGATGCTGTAAGGGGGCTCCTTATTAACCCTCGGGGGTCTACGAACTAGCCTGTGCATCAAATTTGCTGTGTCTATATATGTTTCTCTATCTTTGATTATAAAGCGTAGAAATACGGTTCAAACATTTTCTGAATCTGTGGAGTCTCTTCTTACCAAGATCATAGACCACATACATCCAGAGTTCATCTCCCTCTCACCAGGTGTAATTCATGGGTTGTGTAAAACTGACCAAGCTCAGGTACACTCAGGGAGCCAGTAACCCATCACGTTACAGGACCTTCATTTTTTTATTAAATTGATATCAGAGACACGTGTGGAATGGAAAAGTTTAGAGCTGCTGAAGCTCACTGAGATTGTTCTGAATGATCTGATTTGGGTATGATGTTAAATCAAAGGCGGATATAAGAAAAGTATGCAAGTATGCAAGAGTCAATAACCTTGATTTCAAGAGACGTGAGGGAGGAGCGATTTTCTAGACCCATACATACAGGATGTGGAGTTTTGTCTGTGTGTGTCTGCTGCCTGTTTTGTATTGATGATCTGTCAGTTCTGTTGTACGCCTGGTACGTGCCTGCGGCTCGAGAATTAAATGAAAGCGAGAGACAGCACTTCTCTCAGCATAACAATATAATAATATAATAATACTGCAGCTCGCAAACAGATGATTTCAGGGCCATATTTGATAACACCACTTCACATCCTGCTCTACAAATACAGGAGCCAGTCAGGAGATGACGAGAGGACTGAACTCATTAACTTGAAACGCTCCCAACAGATCCAGCTTGTATTACCATAATGAGCTGAAGACACAAGGCCTATCCTTTGCTTTGTGTGCACGGCCACGTACAGGAGAGTTATGCCTCCAAGACAAAGACAGCAGATGTTCCGGTCAATTAACTCCTTAAGTATTATACAGACACTCTTAACGGTAAAGCCAAATGGCCAGGGAGCGAGCGAGCGAGAGAGAGAGAAATAAAAGCCTGGGTTCTGGTCAGAGCTTCTGTGTCAGAGCTTCTCTCTCTGGCCCTGCAGGCTCCCCTGATCTCCCCTGCACCTTTGATATGGTGATTAACATTACAGTCTCATACTGCAGCTGCGTGAAGCCATGTCTTCTGGGTTCCACTTCAAACGGCTACTGTCAGAGTCTAAAGCCAGGCTCGCACTTTGTTCAAAGAGCTGAAGTGAAAAGAAGGCCGGCAGTGCAATTCACAGGAGTCTACAAGCACAAGTTTAACTCACAACTGAAAAAGCCAAGATACCTGCTGCTTGGATGGAATGAATGGGGTTTGCTATGAATTGTGAGAGGGGGTTAAAGGGGGTTTGAGAGAAAGAGAACTCTCTGAAGCCTACAGCTTTCAATTGAAACAAATTTGCCTTAATAAATCTATTTGCAGGCCTCAGTTTTCACGGGTAGCTTTAGCTTTGTCTCCGAAACTTGAACCAGGTGCTTTGTTCGTTCCATAGTTCTGACTCTTTTATGGAGCCTAAATAGAGTAAACACTAGATTTGGGGGTTTGTTTAGTGACATGAGAAGATCAGAATAGATGAAGTCTTCATTATCCTCAGCTAGGCCTCCAAGGCCGAGTTTAATTTTAACAGGATTTAGCATAAAGCTGCGCGAGTGAGTTTAGGTTCACTTCTTTATTTGTGAGAAACTTGACAGAGGACATGGAGGGGACAGCTCCAAAGCTTCCCACCAGTCCATATGAAATGGTACATGTTTCAGTGGTTTTCTGTGTGAGCCCTTCAGCTTTCGTGTAACGCTCAATCATTTTAGAAAGCATGCTTTACTGGGAATAGTTTTCCCAGCTGCACAGACAGAACAGGTGGACTGCATGATTAGCCTAGAAGGTGCAACAGGACGTCTAAGGTGTGATCATTGAATCTCGGTTGCTTGCAACAGCTTAGCTATGGGCACACTCATCCATCACATACACTCTTTATTGCATTAAAACTCTCCATCTTTGCTTTGGCGGTACCCTAAATGGACTGCTAGAGCTCCATTTAGAGGCTGGGTGTGTGATGATGTCTCTGTATGTTCTGGCTCTCTTGCAGAGTTTGGCCACATGGGAGACCGACAATAAGATCTACTGCAAGCAGACACTGGTGGATGGCGAGGGGCCCAAGACTTATTGGTCCAGGGAGCTGCAGGGAGATGAACTCATACTGGTGAGAGTTTATGGGTGGACATTGGGATCGGGTGCAGATGGCAAAGTCTTAGAACAATATTGTGGCAATATTTAGGCATTTCATTAGTAGAGAGAGAGGGATGTACAAGCTTTCTAGCTATTTTGTCCCGAAGGAACATTTCCATATTTTTCCTTGTACAACAAAAAGAAAATCGATTGGCCAAGTCTGGTTTGTTTCCTCTCTAGCTCTGCACTGAAATTGTACATTTCTCACAATGTCTTCTTAACAGATGCATTGGGAGTCTCTGAGTCTTTTCCTAGATTTTTCTACATATGTTTTAGGCCAATGTCTTATTTTTTCTATTGTTAAATTAGTCTCAAATGTCCTATTTTGTGTAATGGGTTTCTGTGAGGGAGCTTTTAGAAGCATTAAGCCTTTCAGACATCTGTGAAAAACTCTCACTCTGTTTCTGTAGAACAGAGCACTTCACTCCAAATCCCTCTGAATGACTTTGTTTACACGATATGGTTTTAATTATGCAGATAATTGGGGTAGATCTCTTTAAAGCTATGAAGCTAATTTAGCTGTAAAACTGACCACTGAGGACTTCGCAAACCTAAATAATAAGTAACTACACAGCGGTCAGAGGCGTGTTACACAGCTTAAATCAGTGACAGTCATCTTGGGGCCTGAATTTTGTCCATACTTTGCTGAACTTTGTATGTACAGCTGTATGTTATACAATGTTAGAAACACCTCAAGCGAGTGTTCTTATAAACATCAGTCGAGTGGATGTGGATCGAGGCAAGTGTGTGGCGAGACAGTCATGCAGGTTGTACAGTGCTAACTGGATGGCATCAGCTCCTGTTTCTTGTCAGCTACATCCGCCTCATAACTCCAAAGCAAGGCTAAAAAAGCTAACTTCAGTTTTTGCTTATCAACAACAATTGGGGGGATTTTGCCAAACTAAGTCATCTCAAACACAAAGCCCAAGATCTTTTTTACAGCATTTTAGAAGCTGAAGGATTTGCTGTGAGCCTCCTAAAGAGAGAGCCTCCCAAAGAGAGAGCAGACATGAACCAAACCCAATGCACACGTTCCCAGAGCCAGGCTGTGGGCCAGAGAACACATTTAGGAGCCCCTGACAATCACCTCCCAGCACCGTGAGAGTTGTGGGGGTGCAACTCCTCAGCAACCTTTTTATGAACCTCCAACAAGCCCCCACAAATAAACAATACTCCCTATTCAGCCATTGTTACAGCGCCCAAAGATAATAGTGGGAAAAAAGAGCAAAACGCAGATGGAGCATCAAAGATAAGCAGCGCACTTTAATGGCCTTCCATGTGGGAAATGACTTAAAAACCTGTTTAAAGCCTGATACGTTTATTGTACTCAAGTATTGGAAGAGATATGTCTCCCAAGCCTGGTTAACGCCTATTCATCTTATGATCTAAGACGGTTTGTTCTTCACAGGAAAGGACTTAAGAAATTTAATGGGCAGTAAAACTAAACGAAGTGTGCTTAAGAGCGCACATTTGACATGAACTTGACTATGAATCTGTTTTACGACTTTGGATCAATGGCTCGAGAGAGCATATGGATTTTTTGCCTCTGGACTGTCAAAAATGTAGGATATGAAAAAGCGAGCGAGAGAGAGAGAAAATACGGCCTTGACGAAGACTCTGACCCCTTGCTGGACCCAAAGCTAATGGACCGGATCGATTGGAGGACAGAATAGCTGAGATCTCTGGATGACCTGTTGTGGACAGCAGCTTTTCTCACTTCTGCCTCTTGTGACACAGATGTACTCGTACGTGCGAACCAACACGGGCATATGCGCGTACACACTGACTCCATTTGCCTCATACTCAAACATGCCTCGTTTTGAAGGTACTCATCATCTCGAAATACACCCACAATCGTAATTACAAGCAGGCAAATTACAGTGCAGGAACTGAACTCAGCGTGCTCTTTAAACAAACAGGTACATTTCATTTTTCTGTAACTCGGATATGCAATCAATATACTTTGTAGAATATACATCACACCAGCTGGAGCATTTACAGAGCAACATGAAACTGTTATCCAGAAACCTACGGCCACGTAGCCCACAACCCTCACTTGGATTCATAAAAGCTGAATTAGGGCTGCGTCTGCGGGCTGACGTTGGCTATGGGAGTTCATGTCAGCGTCTAACCTAGACTGCGCTCTGGAATGCGCCTAAGAGTCCAATCCAAACGCGGGCTGGCCCCGGATCTCTCGGGTCATTCTCATTAATTCTGGAGATGCTTGAAGGTTTCTGAACAAACCGCGCAGCATAGCTGTAAAACAGAGCGCGACAGAATTATGGAGAAAAGCAATCAAGCAGCCTCAGTGTGATTGTCTTTGACGTTCTGTGATGAATCTGGGGCACATTTCCATAAGACATGCACGCTTCATTAAAGTTCACTAAAGTATAAGTACAATGTACCTTTATCTCTGGGTTTAAACCCCAAATCCTGGCCCGGGAGGCTTAGATTGGTTAAAGCTTTAGTCTCACAGGAACTTTGTGAGACAGTCTATAAAGAAGGCACAATTGTTGATGTTCAGTCTGGCTCTCTTCCAAAAATGGGCCATGTTTGATGGTAATGAGGGACATTAGGACTTAGGAGAACACATTTAATGAAGTTAGAGCCTGAACACTAAATCAGTGGTTTCTATCTCTGGTCCTGAAGAACACCTGCTCTGCCACTTTGGTTTTCCTAACATTTCCAATTCTACTTCAACTCCAGAAAGACTCACTATTGGGCTGTATAGAGTATGGAAAACAAAGGATTCACTGACATGGGAGTCCAATGTTTTTTAATGTATGTATTTGTTAATGCTGGTTCGCAGCTGGAAAATGTAGTAATCAGGACGGAATCCAGTTATCATTACAGAGAAATGTAAGGTTTTCCATCATATAAACATTGTGCTCTACATTAAGTTTGTTATTCATTGTTATTATACTATATATTTTAATACACACGCACACACACATATATTTATTTTTAAACATCATTATGCATCCCTAGTAAAAACATCACAGTATGCAGGATAGTTATAGTGTGTAGAAACAGTGTTGTGAGTTAAAGTTCTAAATAACAAACTCAGCTGTGTTCAGTTCGGGTCCTGAACGTCCGTATTCAGCAGTTTGCTGACCAGTCAGTGTTGGCCTAAGACACTTCAAGACCAGAAGTGAACACTGCTGGTCTATAGTTAAATAAATGGCTGAAATGAGCAGTTAATGCCTTCTATTTGTGTTATCATCTCCGGTCTCTCTTACTCTCTCTTACTCTCTCTTACTCTCTCAGACATTTGGAGCAGATGATGTGGTGTGCACGCGGATCTATGTGCGAGAATGATGCTGCCCAAACCCAGACAGGGTGGAATCTGATGGTCGTGAAACACCCTGTACCTGAAAAGACCCCTCTTTCAAAAACCCCAGAATCAGTCAACATGCACCTCCTTCAGTGTGATGTGGGATTTAAGCAGCAACTCAACTTCAGCATCTTTTATCTGGTTGTTTATGCATGTTCTCGTATGCTATCGCTGTGGTTCTGTGCTAAACCTTCACGTAGACATGCATCCTTCACCCATCACTTTACTTTCTTATTGGTATTGCATACAGAAAAAAAGCTGGAATAAAAACGGAACAAAATGCCTGAACTGTGTTTTTTGGTCATTGCTAAAGAGGTTTAAATGTACCGCTTCACAGCACTTTGCAAAAATCAGAGGTCAAAACGACCATTAGGAAGGACTTCAGTTTTCAGGACAAGACAAAAAATGTACATACAACCTTTATTACAGTTTCTTGCTTTCAGTTTTTTTTAAAGAAAGACTCCACCACTCAGAAGTTGTATTTGCTGCTTCTCATGATCCAAACAATTCCAAACATATTCATTATTGTTGCGGTAGAGACAATTTGGGGTGCACAAAATCTTACACATTATTTTTAAGAAATTCTCAGACTATTTTCAAACATTTGTTTTTGTCTACCGGTCCCGGTTTAAACTGTTTAACGAGGCACATTTAAAGGAGCTATTTGTTCAACAGATATTGCGCAGTGTCGCCACCTATTTCAATTTATTCCACTCTAAAAGAAACATGAAGAGTTCAGCACTAAACTACCACTGCCAAGAGCATCTCCAGTGGTGGAAACTGCATCAATGTTATCTACTCTTTTATTTCTGTGTATATCACTTCTTTTGTTTGTTGCTGAATGTGGTTTCTTGCTGAGATCTTCAGTCATCTTTGCTTTTACTGAAAACCTTTAACATGATTGACAAGAGGTCAGAGTAAACTTCTAAGGCAGCTCTACTTCTTCATCCTCTTATGTTGGATTGACACTAGACTTGATGATACAGTGACTCACTATCACCTTTATATCACAAGGTACAAAGTATTACGAGACAGGACGTACTAGCTGGCTGGCTTCAGTACATATCTCTGCAACACAATACACTGATGTCTTTGACATACCGTTAAAACAGTTATTTCTTCACATTATTTAATACTTTAGTTAATACTGGAATGTTTTAAACTAAAAATCTTACAAATTCCTCATTTAAAACCAGAATCTTATCAAAACAATCAACTTGATTTACTGTGAAACTCGAACTGGTGTGGTCAGATAACTATAAGACAACGGTTAGCTTTCTGTCTTATTTTAAGACAGGCTGCTATTCAGGCCGCCTCAGCTGACTTTACATGTGCAGCAGTGTTCTGTGGAAGAGAACCTCTCTGGCTCGAGAAACGTTTTTCAGGCTTCTCAGGATCCAGATTCTTCCGAGCGCCACCGCAGCAATTAGTCACAGTCTCCAGCACGTCCCAGACAATCCAGCCGCTGATCCTCCGAGCAATGGGATTAGAGCGCAGTGGAAGAGAAAGATAAGCGCAGGCTGGGAGAGGTACAGTGTCGTTCTGTACTCTTTCTGGCCTATACAGGCGCTAAAAGTGGCACAGATGTGATTAGATTCGGGGCCGCCGTCACGGCTGGCGAAACCTATTATCAGAGTGTCTCCCCTCTGTGGACTGCTCGCTCACTCGCCGCTTTCGAGGCGTTTCAGTGCGGGAGAGGAGCATGAGAGACCAGAGCCTGAGCATGGTCATGGAAGGGACAGCACAGACAGGCGCAGAAAGAGGCAGCGAGCGGAGTCAATGAGGTCAATGAGGAGGAGAAGAAGAAGTAGAAGGAGCCACACACAGCACTGAGCAGCCTGACAAAAGAGGAGAAAACAGAGGGGCCGTGATTCAGCTCAGGTTTACCGCTCTCACCCACGTACAATAACATTTCACACAGCTAATGAATATGTATTACTAAACACTGCGAAGAAGACCCTGCATACTGACTTATACATAATCTCACAGTAAAGCCTTCTCTGAAACAGAAACTTTATACAAGAAAAAAAACCTCTTAAAACATTTGTGTAGTTTAAATAACAACATCGGTCATAATTTATTTTCACATCATTATTGTACATTGTATTGTATCCCTTAGAAACAAAGCTGTTCTGTTGCTCTGTCTTTAACAGTGATATACAAGCTCTGCTCTGATTGGCTGTCTGCATTTTACCTCAATTAAAAGTGCTCAGAAGGGAAACACTCCTTAAAACTTTAACACAAATCAGTGGAGTTTAAATAGGCAACGATATGAGCTTGGTGAACATCCTATTCAAAAACCATTGATTTTGTTTTATTAATATTTCTGGAAACAAACGACCTGCTTCAACACACACTAACCTGTGGTAAAAGTGTCACCCTATGACAGCGCTATGTTTAAAGTCACTCAGCACTTCAGTACGACCCATTCTACTGTCTGTTTAGAGACTGCATGATAGCTTTCTTGATTTTATACAGCTGTTAGCAGAGGGTGTGGCTGAAACGCCTAAACTCAATAATATGGCGCGTCTATAAACTTATGGCCATTTTCGTAGTAGTCATTAACAAGACTCCTCTGCCAGTGTGGTAGGCAAGGATTAACTCTGACTGAGCTCAGATAGACACTGTTTCATCCGAGGTTAATAAAACAGAGGGTGGATTATATTAAAAGGTGGCCTGAGGTTACTCGTGGAGACATGTTTAATTACTCTGTACTCTCGGAAGGTGTAGACGGTTCAACAATGAAAAACTATAAAAGTACTGAAGCGTATCCGTACCTGCACAGTGGGAAGGTCGGTCGTGTACTCCTACACACAGACGGTGAGTTTATATTTCTGAAAGCCGGTTAAACCCAAGTCAATCCAGCTGCCCGAGCCACTCTGCGTGGGTGTTAGTTACAGCACACATAGCCTAGCACGGTGGACACTGATCAGAAAACAGTTACTTAACTCGCCGACACCCGACATGTCTGCTTCCTCTGAGCTTCATAAGCGAGACATTTCTCTGGATAAAGATGCTCTGGTGCTGGTTTCCCTCCACAGAATGGTAAGAACAGACATAAGGAGGTTTGGGTGGATGTTTTAAATTTAGCACCTTCAGTCATAGTGGTCTTCTTTGGAAGGCGGCTTTACAACACTCTGATCTTTATGTGCAGTGTTCGTAACTCTGTTGTTTAAGCCAAGTTTTCCTCTTCTTCCAACTACTGACTTCCTCTAACTGCACATATTATGCCGGTCATTTTATGTTTGTTGTCGTTTTGCTTGTAATTAATATTAACGTATTTGCGGGCGCACCGGAAGTTCTAACACAAAGTAAACAGAGATCCCCCCCCGGCTTTTTCTGTAAATAACTATATCTCTAGCTGGGCCTTACTGGACTCTAGCTGTGCTGTACATCATTTCGAGGTTGGAATGGGTGAAAACAAACTAAAAACCGTGCATTTTGATTATAAAACATTCCAAAATGAATTAACATTATCAACAGAATGCAAATTTGACAGTCAAAGACGTCTCTGTATCGTGTTAGAGATATCTACTAAAGTTGGCTTGCTAACCGGCTAGTCCCGGCCTGTCTCTCTTGTAATACCACTTTGTACCTGAAGTCAACAATGAGTCACTGTAGTGTAGAGTCTGCCTTCCATACTGCATTAGAGGATGAAGAAGAAGCACCACCCACTCTCAGCAACAAAACCTGTTCGAAGACAAAGAACAAGTAACAAAACCAGCAGCAAAACAAGAGTTAACACTGGTGTTACTTTCCATCACTGGAGAGTCAGGAGTCTGAGTAAAGGGGAGAAGCTTAATACTCAACACACTGGCAAGAGGAGGAGTGAAGAGGCAGGAGGAGGCACTCGGTTACATTAATTAAAAATAAAAAAATTAAGAAAAAGCATGGGAAGCATGAAGCGATGAAAGCGTTCATACAGGATGGACCAGTAAGAAGTGTGGCCATTCACAGGAGTTGGGCATCTGTTTAGGACTGTGGCTGGAGTTGGATCAAAGCTGCAGACTGAGGCAACCCAGGGAAGAGGCAGTGCTCTCATCTGCCTCCCTCCCTTCTCAAACATCACTCACAGTGGTAGTCTGCCGGAAAACCAGAGGAGCCCCAACATCCCCGAGTCCAAGCCAAGAAGCCTCAAGCACACCCACCACCTCGAAATCCCTCAGCTCGTCTCCTCTCCTCTCCCCGTCGCCTCTCAACACCTCTATCTCTATCCATTAGCCTCATCTGGAGGAGAAGTGAGTGTAAGTGACAGTGCTTCTGAAACTGTGCCAAGAGAGAGAGAGTGTGTGTGTGTGTGTGTGGTGAGACGCTGAGCAGTGTTTTGCCACACAGAGACAAAAAGCCACAAACCAACTTATCCCACATTCAAATCTGTGTGTTCGGAATAATTCGCCCTCTTTTCTGCCAGAAATGACAAGGGCGTGATAGCCAGACATTCCTTCCTAACAAATTTTGAATGTCTTGCTTGACATTTTCTTTTTGAGGTCTGATGAACTCTCTGCCCCTTTCCAAAGTTCTGTAGAGAGACTGTCTTCAGGCTGGGCCTTTAAAAAAGTGGGTATGCTTTCATTGTGATAGGACAGAAACATGATCAGAGCTTTGTCTGCTAGTTTACAGCACAGGTGAGAACTAGTTCAATATCAAAAAACAATGCAGTTACAAGAAAACAAGTTTAATAGCTGCACATCCCTAAAAAACAAGTTTAACAGCTGCACATCCCTATACATTCAAAACATTCTCAGAAATAAAGTCTGGCTCGATGTGTAGGTCTCCAAGGTATAATCAACATTACTCTGATAAAGATACAATGACAAAAGTAGATATTTCACTTACGTCTCCTGAAGACACATCCTTTACCAAGGTTTGCTTGAGTTCTCTTTGAATACTCCCTCAACACAATTGCAAATATCAGATTCATACACTTATGGGGGTCTTAAGCACAACTGACAATGTAAACAAAGTTATTTAGAGTGTTTTGATGTGGAATAATTAATCAGTCTACAGTTTATTCAGACTGTGTTGGACATTTCCAGCATGATGCATGGCACATATCTTTATTGAGTCTTGAGGCAGAAAGGCCAGCAAGACTGTGCAGCCATCCGTTTTTAAGCAAATGTCCAACGTATTTGTTTTCACACGGTACGACATTCCTCCACAATACACCCTCACTGAACCTAGTCTGGGCGAAGTGACACTGTGCAGTACAGTAGCGTGTTCAAGATTTCAGACAGTAATAGGTGGCACCACCTAATTATGTATAGGACAAAGTTGAATTTTGAATATGTTACTGTACTGTACTGACTTCTGACTTTCAAATTTTCTACATTTTGCTGTTTAGACAGGTTGTTGATGTTTTTCCAAGTTTATTGAAAAGAAAAAGACTGAAACATCCAGACTCTTCATTTAGTACTTGGTTAAAGAACCTTTGCATGGTGCAGCCTCAAATCATCTTGGTTGGAAGGTTGGATGGGGAGTCATGGCATGAATTTTCTCAAAGCCACTCCCGTATTTCCTTTATGGTGTGCTTGTTTCCTCAGACCACAGAATTTTACCACACGTGGTCTGAGAGTTGTTCAGCTGGTTTTGGCAAACTGCCAGTGTGCTGTCATGTGCCTTTCTGTAAGGTTTACCATGAAGGCCTGATTGGTGCTGCATTGATGGTTGTCTTTCTGGAAAGTTTATCCATCTCCACTAAGAAAGCATGGCTCTCCTTCAGTAGTGACCAATGGGTTCTCATGTACCTGTCTGACCAAGGCTCTACGTGACTGCTTAATTTGGCTAGTCACCAACCCATGCAGACAGGCTGATGATGTCTGGACAAGATGTGATCACTTGCAAACAACAGTGTTAACAAACAATGCTTAAAATGACCCAGTACTAGCTGGTACTACATTTTACTCTGTGGTTTGTCATAACTCTTGCTTACTGGCTCTGCAAATCATGCGTCTTCACTGGACAGAATTCAATGGCAAGCAACTCTGGAACTATAGGAAGTGAGAACACACACACAAGGGCTGTACAGGTGCGTGTGTTTACAGTACTGGCGGTGAACACCACAAAAAGTATTTCAGTATGACTGTTCACTGCTTGCTCAAATTAAAAATAATCTTTAAACATCTCTCATATTTATCATGGAAAAATCAATAAATAAGCTTTCTGATTAAGAATAACTATATTGTATGTGCAGTGACTATACAAGGAAATTCTTTAATTGTTTAGTCTGAAATATACATCTGATAGCCACTCCCCCAAAAATATACAGTAACTCGAAGACACACACTATACAGTATCATACAAATGTTGTATTATTATTATTATTATTATAATAAAAGAATAGCTTTGCAAACATTTGCCGTTTTGTTCCTAGTACCTTTTATTTAAATTGTAACCCTTGATTTACTCATAGTAGCAGACACAGCAACATTTTTCCACTTCAACCACTGTGGACAGTCTAATGATCAGAGAACAGCTCCGAGTTGTCTGGAATCTGAACCCTTCTGAAGTGATAAATTTGTCGATTGGACAAAAGACTAAATCTACAAAATAATGAACAACTACTTCATTCTGGGAGTGACGATGAGCACGCTGTACTTCTGTAAGCCAACACTAGCTGTCGCTCACTGAGATGAGTACTTTGCCAATCGTTTGCCAGTCTACACTATACATGCTGTAACCTCATCCAGATGCAAACTATGCATTGAAAATGTTAGCTCTGCTTTGCCAAGACGCCCAATCCAAAGTACATACAGATTATCCCCAGCGTTTTATTGTGAAGTAAGAGTCGGTGAGGGGGCAAGGCTTATTATAAGAATGCCATGTAGCCACGCTAGCGAATCAGTGGCAAAGAGTCAGAAACAACATGAGCATATTTAAATTACTTAACATGGTTTGAGTGAAGTGTATAAATGAATCCGATATAAACTAAAGAAACAAGGCAAACTTAAGAGCCACAATGTCTTGGCTGATGGACTACATTTTTTAAAATTGAGGTATTACTTAAAATTCACTCGCTGGTATCTGCAGTGGGAAGGTGCATTTCCTCTCAGACCTCAGAACAACTTCCCCATTGTCAGTCTGACCTCAACCAGAAACACACTGCACCTCATGAGCCCTCCATACAGCCATGCACTCTGCACTGGCACAACCACCAAAGTGGTAAACAGGGAGGGCAAATCTGTCTTCATGCTGCATGGCTGCCAGAGAGCTGAAAGGCCATCCTTTCAGCACGTTGCCTCGCAGGCCTGAACGCCGTGGCGTGGCGGACGTTCCCATTAGCCCACAGCACCGTTGCCATGCTTTCTGACCTGATAGCCACTGAAACAATAAGTTTCCCCCTGGGTGCATCCCAATACATAAGCCCCTCTCCCTCCCTAGCACTCCTACTCTCTCACACACTCCTACTGATGAGGCCAGGCCCTGCTCTGCTGAATAAAGTCATTGTTGTGGCATGGTGGTGCGTAGGGAGAAGAGGGAAGGACTAGAACACTGGGCCCTCTGTCAGTAGCTCTGGATGCACCATGCTGGGTCTATAGGGAACGAGGCCCGTAGGGGGCACCGAGAAGCTTCAAACACTTAAACGAGAGGCCAAACATGGAGGTCACGTCCATAAACTAGGATAATTTGAGCTGAACTAGTCTACAAGGCAGAAGAATGACGTCATAGCCTGAGAGAGGAGAGGGGCCAAAAGTCAGTGATTCTAAAGCGACTCAATGGACTGTCCAAGCAACCAGGGCAACTGATAGATAAAATTATATGCCTGAAGGCCTTGAATGACAGCTAGTCATAGTCGGGCAGTGGAACAGCATGCATCAGCTGAAAACGCTCTGCCACTGTTTCCTGGCATTAGTCTACGGCGGTTAGAAAGAAGCCGATGGATGAATGGCAACGGGTTGGCACAGCTGAGCACATGGAGAGGCTGCCATCTACTTGCCTTGCATGTGCACAGTAAATAGAAAAACTGCAGGGGGAAAGAAAAGTATGGCTCTGCTACTCAACAACACTGTTTTCAGCAGTTACTTGGACGGTAACTGTAAAGTCCCTGAATCTTCATGTCTGATTCAGTCTATTGCAACAGTTTCTCACCAAATACAAGAAACATGAGTTCCCACTTCTTTACCTAAGAGCTGATTCACTATACAAGCACAGAGATATGAGCTATAGGCAGAAGCAACTCACAAAGGTGTCAAGTAACAAAGTACAAATACTTCATTACCTTACTTAAGTAGAAATGTTGGTTATTTATAATTTACTGGAATAACTATTTTTCAGCTGACTTTTTACTTCTACTCCTTACATTTACACTCCATTATCTGTACTTTCTACTCCTTACATTTACACTCCATTATCTGTACTTTCTACTCCTTACATTTACACTCCATTATCTGTACTTTCTACACCTTACCTTTGAAGTAAGGAGTAGATAAATAGCCTCGTTACTTCTGTTTTAGATCTTTCCACATTTTGTGTAGCAGATACGCATTTAGACATCAAACTACGCTGCTACGATTTGTCACAAAAAATGAGAAAAGTCATTGATGCCTTTGAGTTCAACTGTCTGCATTCTCGCTCTAGGCAGCTGGTCTCCAAGTGTAGCAGCATTGGGCAGCAACCTGTTGGGAAAAGAAGACTTCGACCAATCATAACGCTAGTTTAAACTCTTCAAACAGATTACAAGCGCAGAGCCGGGGACCAGTCAAGCGAAAGTAACGAAATTGGTTTTGAATCCCTCTCAGTCCATCTTCATACTGGGACTGGTTTTAAAGGGAGGATGGTGCTAAACACTGTTTCTAAGGTAACTGTTGGTGTGGGAATTGTGAATTGTCAAGATCAAAACTAGGCACTTAAAAACTCAAGATGCGAAATATAAACTTGCAAGTTTTAACCGCTGGCGTGTGTAAATATCCCTCCCGCGAGCGAAAATGGGAAACTTGTGAGCACAGAAAGAAGTCCTGCGCGAGATTTATCATCATATCCCGCTCAAACCGCCTTTTTTGGGGGGAGGTGGGCTAGTGCCCTACAGGTCCCTGTGATGTAATGGAGTAAAAAGCAGAAATATCTACAGAAGTATTTTTAAACCCTAGTATCTGTACTTCTAATGAATGTGAATACTTTTGACACCTTTGGCAACACATAACAAGTCTTATTACTTTTCAGAGAACTTCAAGTAATTTTTTAACCAATTGCAGGGCAATTTTGACTTATTGGAGGGAAAAACTCAATTGAAACTAAAATATGCCACATATTGCACACATTGTATGCTTAGATTTTTTCCCCCAAAAAACTAATTTTACTATTATTTAACCAAGCGTTCATTCTGGCTGCTGGTTTTATTTAATCAGCTTTTTGTTTAAGTCGTAAGACCGAAATGTTGGTTTTAGTAACATTTTAGGAAATGTTACAATCTAGTTTTATTCAATTACGTTTCTAAAATAGAGAGCCATACTATCAAAAACATAGCCCACTGCATACACTTTCCACAGGGGGATAGTAGTTTTTCTGGTCAGGAAGGAAAGGTGCTGTTTTGAGCAATCACAGGAATGCAGTCTGACACTGCTAGCTAAAGAAGTTAATGTGTGCCAGTCACTGAATGTATTTGTCAGTCTTTTACATTAATGTTTTATTATTATATTTATTCATTGACAGAAAGTGCAGTATATTTCACTAGAGTACTCGTTTTCCAATGTTACCTTTTATTTAGTTCTCATCTCGCTTTTTGTTGTGAAAAATAAATGGTCAATGAATACATTTTTCAATGTTTTTAATAAAAAAAAAGAACACTCATCTGACCATCCGTGTCTGGAATGTTGGACATGACCCTGTGGACTGGTCTGTGCTTTGACCCTTACAATATGATTTCCTCTTTGATATTCGTTTACCTGTTAATGATGAACTATCAAGATGGTATTCAAGATGGTATCAAGATGGTATCAAGATGGCATCTTAATGTAGTACTTGGCATCTTGACCTTCCATCATATTTTCATCCTCACTTTGGGTCACCTGTCAGCAGAGCACTCGAGAATAACTTCCTGCTGAGAGAATGTACTTAAACAGAAATCCCAAAAACAGTAACATTTAAAATAGTGGTTCACCTCAAACTTTAAGTCCATCGTTTAAAAACATCTGGGATGAGCTGACACAAGGCCTCAAAGGTGAAAGAGCAGAAAGTAAGAGGCGTTCACATGTAATTTAAGCAAAAATAAAGCTCCCTCAATCTGATTACAGTAACTGAGTTGCGACTAATCAGTTAATTTATACGCCTGGGTGGTGAATCCCAATCTCTCTCAAGCCTTCTGGTAGCCTCAAATTAGCTCCAATCACCTGCCTGGCCCAAAGGTGAGAGAGGGCATCCTCTACTAGCCTCTCTGACAGGAGAGAGAGAGAGAGAGAGAGAGAGAGAGAGAGAGAGAGAGAGAGAGAGAGAACAGCCCAGCATACTGCTCGGGATTAGCTGCTGATTAAGCAGGGATGGTGTTCAGGGGCGCAGGCGGTGGAGGGCCAGGCCTAATCATGCAGAAGGCCTTCAGTGAGCCGCTCTGCCAGAGAACAACCCCCTCGTTAGCTCTCCCTGCAGGAGGCGCACCTGTCAGGCCGAGTGCTCGTCATGCCCGGCGCCAAACCCATCTGGGTCACTCCGGCTGGGCAGGAGGGGAGAACCGTCTCTCACCTGTCCAAAACCATCCCATCTGCTGCACACAAATTACATGTCACAGAGCTAGACAAGGCGCACCGAGAAACCCGACACAAAGAGAGAAACGGAGAAAAGACACTCATTTACAAACACGGCCCACGTCGCTGGCTTTCTAATTTGATCCACGTGTCTGTTCAGAGACGCCCAGAAAGCCCACCGCATCCTTATTTTCCAGGTTTTGAATTGTAACATGCAGGCCGCTTCATGCTGAGAGAGCATATGCCAACATTAGGGGTGTGATACAGCACCGTGACAACGTGACTGTGCACAACGAACAACGTGCATCCTTTTCACTGAGGTATCGACTTCCACTATATTGATCGAGCAACTACGTTGGCAGTCAGCAATGACGTGAAATGCCATCCTTAAAAAAATCTGAATTGTTCAAAGTGGAGGAGATAGGAACCTCATGTCTGATACATTCAATGCTCTTGAATGGTCCCTCACAGGAAATCATTACATGAAATTAGTTTTACCCCAAATCATTTTTTAAAAAACAAAGAGGTGCATGTGGGCTGTTGTCAGGTCAAATACAAGTAATCAAAGAAACTGTAACTTATTTTTTTTCAGATTTTCCTCTATTTTATCGTCACCATAATATAAAAATCCAAAACACGTAGGTCCACTGTTGGTTTTAGATAGTATCTGATAAGGCCATATCTCTGCTTTAGACATGGCAAACTCTGGTGACCATCACCACCACCGTAAGGAAACCTGTCCCTACAATAAACTATTTAACCTCAAGTCTCTCTAAATGTGGCAGAATCCCCCTTTAACCTGAAATAATGAAATTCTTTTAAAACATATGCACTGAACTTGACATTGCTGGTCTAATGAGTGGCGGGAAGAGTGTGGACTGTGTTACTGCTTTTCATATTGCTTCAGTTGCACCAGCGTGGTGACGGACTACATACGGAATACAATAATGACCTAGATATCACTGTCAGGCAGCCGGAGTGAGCCCACACCCTCTGTCGCACATGCAGTCTGCCAAGCGCCGTTCTGAAGACAGCTAGAGACGAGCAGAAACGGCAGGAGACATGTGGGCAGTCGGCGGAGCCTCGGGCCTGGCGTTAGGTCACACGTTTGTCTCAAAGGTTTAGGATTAGGTTTGTTCAGCACAGCGGAGTGAGAAAGTCAGAGAAGATGATTCCACACACCTTTGTTTCCCTTAAATTAGAAAGGTTCTGCCAGCCGGGACAGAAGTTAAAACTGATTCTATGCAGTGATGAACTCAGTATCAGTAGACGTAGTCTTAGGTTTAAACATAAGAACAGGAGAGCAGTACAAGGCAATTGGTTAATCTGGTACTGCAGTGCAGCACAGCTCGGAAATACTGACAGACAGGCAATGTATACTTTAGCATGCAACGAAGGCGCCGTTAACACCACAAGCCGCAAGGAAATGTTTGGCTCCCTCTTCTGACCGAAGCGACAAAGTGAAATCCAGCTAGCACCACAGTAGACTTGAGCGTCCACGTGAACACAGGGAGAGGAAAACAAACAGCTCCGAATCTGCTACAAACGTCATTTTTATTATTATCTTAAATAATATCGAAATAAAGGGGCTATGATGATCCACAGAAAAAGACATGCTTTGTGACTTTCATTTTTAAAATGTATATATTTATATATTTATATATATTTATATATTCATCTTCTTGTCCAGCAGAAATCTATCCAGGGTGAAGAAGAAAACCCTCACACGACGAACGAGACACATTACATTCGTGGGCCTTCTCGGCTAGCCGAGGACAGTGTGAGTTGGACCGAGTGGCTTCCTCAGTGTTCAGACTAGAGAACTGGATGCATATCCAAAACGGGCAGTGATCAAAGTGTGCTGAAACGAGCCCAAATCTCAACGTCGAAAATTAAAACGCTGCTGCTTTTTTTTCCTCTTTCTTTTTCTTATAAAAACTTTTTCAAAAACAAGAACCTGGATACATTTCTACTTTTCCAAAATTAACAATTCTTTACTATTAAAAAAGACAAAAAAAGAAAAGCAAAACAAAATAAGAGAAAAACACACAAAGGAGGAATAAAGTAAGGAAAAGGAAAAGAAAAACAGCTATCATTATAATCAACTCCCTTTGGTAAAAACTGTAATAAACTTGTCTTGCATGTTTTCATCTTTTCCCCCCCATTAGCACACTAACTTCAGCTGTCTCTTCCTAAAGTCCACAGTAAGCCTGTAAAGTTTCACTAGCACAACAACACAGGTCTCCGTCATAAAAAAGGTCTGGCAATATATATACAATTTATTTACAAGAGTGAACTGTGTTCTGTATGTATGTAGATAGTCCATTGTTAATGATCAGCTCTGTGTGTGTGCGAGTGTGTGTGTGTGTGTGTGTGTGTACTAGCTGGTGTATTGGCATTGGGCTTCGCCAGCAACTTTGTAAGGCTTGCAGCCAGGGCGGCCAGCACAAACTGTGGTCATGTCACATTCTGACATTCAAAACATACAACTATACAGAGTGTGAGCGTTTGGAAGCTCATTCATTCTTCTGCAGAACTCATCAGTGCTTTCTGTTGTACTCAGTACTGTGGGACACAGGTCCGAGATCTTTATTGCTGTCTCTTCTGTTGAAGGTTTCCTCCCCCCCTGTTTTCCTTCCCTCCTTCTTTCCTTGTTGCTTTTCAATAAAAAGATTGTACTCTTAAGAATTTGTTCGCCGTTACGTACTGGACATTGGAATGGGAAATCAGCTGAGCTTATTTCAATGATGGTGCCTTTTGAGTTTCCTATACTTTGGCTGGATAACTATACATTTGCCGCCGCAAAGTTAAGTGCACTTATCCCAAAACAAGAACTAAAACTTTTCTTTGCTGCTACTGTTATGTTCTGTCCCCTTACCTTTTGTGCCCATTCACTGAAGAAGAAAAAAGAAAACAAAGAAAAACAAACTATAAAACCCAACCTGGCAACCAGGCGAAGGTAACATGTTATTGTCACCTTATGACCTGTACATACAATACATAGACAACTGTTAACCTCTCCCATCCCAGCCTCTGCACTACAGCCTGGCCCATCTAGACTCCAGCCTCTCAGTGATAAACTACAGAACGGGCTGGTTCTAGACTAATGTCGGTGCACGGGCTTGTGCCCCTGCTCGTTGGACGGGTCTTTCTTTCCCACGGTTTGGCACTGAGGGACATGCGGGCACAGGTACAGCTAAAAACGCTGTTAAAAACTGAGACGTATGCCAGCCGCCACTGGTGAGACATGAGAGCTCTGAGGCTTAGCTTTGTGCCGTCATGTCATCCTTAGAAAGTTGTTGATAAGTCCACTTTCCTTTCCTGCCCAACTATCTCTACCGCCTCCTCAACCCCCTTCCCCCATCTACTGCAGGGGGGTCACGGGGTTTTGTAGCTGCTGCTGTATTTTACTCTGTACTTGTTGATGTTCCTGAAGTGGAGTGTCTCGTGGTCACAGGTCGTGGTGCAGGGGACGAGCCCCTCGCGCCCTTCTCCCATCAGCCACTTGGTAGTGTCGGCAGCCATTTCTCTGGTGACGTGCTCCTTCACCCAGCCGTCCACCCAGGCCTGGAAGCGCTGATGCAGCCGCGTGCTCACCCGCTCATGGGACTGTTCGAGACACAAACAAAAGAATGTTTACAGTGCGCTTTCAGAAGCAAGAAACTTTTGTCTGAGAAGAGTCTCGCTGGTCGGTAGGACTGCGGGAACCAGCTGAACAGAGTTTAGTAGATGTGAACGACACTGATCGCCAAATTTTTTTTAATAAATAAATAAAAAATGTTTACGTTAAGTCTCTAATTTGGGATGCTCATACTGTTCTGACAATGCATCAAGTAAAGAGTGGTCTTTGGTGCAGTGGAGGGGGACGGTTAGCTGAGCAGTTACCTGATGAGCTCGCAGTAGTGCTGTGCGTCTGTACATGTAGTCCTCGGACTTAAACACGTACACCATTTTGTAAGAATTCAGCTTAAACATGCACTCCATTTTCATGTTTTCAGCGTTCTCCTTCTTCCCTCCTTCCTTCACCTCCTTCTCCTTCTGCTCCCGTCCCCGCTGGCACTTCCGGATTCGCCGCAAGTTTCTATTGGAAGAGAAAGAAGAGTCATAAAAACTGAAACATGCTTACAAACTCGTGTCAAAAGTCTTAACCTCAGTTACAGAATCATGCAAACACTGACGATCATATGTGATAATCAGATTAACACATGAACCTCTGTTAAACCCTCGACTGTCTGGTCTTAGACAGCAGGATGGTTTATGATGGATACTGTATCATGTTTACTAGAGCTTAAACTTGAAAGTGCACTATGAGAAGCCTCTGAAATGATGAAGAGGTGCAGCCGTACCTTGGCAGAAAGACTGGTTTTTGTGCTAGGTGCTCTCTAAGCTCTGGAGACGTCACGTCGGCAATGAGATACTGGCCCACATAATCTGACCAGCGCTGCAAACGTGAAATAATGCTATCAGTCAGAACAGGTTACACTTACACAAGACAGCATGTGTGAAGGTGTGACCTAACAGAAAACATGGTCTCACTTTGTTAAGGTTCTGTAATAACTGTGTAGTTACACATGAACAACGCATGCAAGAACAATGTAACTGCTAGTAATGTAGCCACGGTTACAGATGAATCACAAATTATGTAACTGCACATGTGTATCAATTTCTTTACATACGGGTCTCTTGACAGTGGTAACAGCATGTTCTCTCAAATGGAATTACAAATGAACGTAACTGAATTTGTAATTAGCATCAGATTTCTTTTCCAACAATACAGACTGTAGTCCATCTGTTTCTCTTTCTTTGTAGTCCATGTTTCTCTGTATACTTTATTACCCGTTCTTCAATAGTCAGGACCTCTGCAGGACCTGCAGTGACACTAAAGTGATGGTGGTGAGTTAGTGTGTGTTGTGCTGGTGAGAGTGGATCAGCCATAGCAGTGCTGCTGAAGTTTTTAAACACCTCACTGTCACTGCTGGCCTGAGATCCGTCCACCAAGCAAAGGAAATGTCAGAAAACTAGCATTTTCACTGTAAACACTAACACATTACTCACTTATTCACAGTGCTAGAAGTACACTGTTACAACTAATAAGATACGCTTAATTATGAAGGGAAAAGATAAGTGTTTGTAATTACATAAGCTGTACCACTGTAATCCCTCTGTAACAGTGGCTACTTCATAGGAGTTACACTGCTGTTCACATGTAACCACACAGTTATTAGGAATACTTCATATAAAGTAGGAACAACGACATTAAGAGAGTGCTAAAACTGAAAGAGGAATCAAAAAATGAGAGAGTGAGAAAGTGACTCACTTCGGCCTCCACTGGCTCATCTGAGTTCTCCTCTTCTGTGTCCAGCAGCTCAATCGTCAACTGAACGGTTCCTCGACTCTTAATGAACATTAACTGTTTGAAAAAGAAAGAAAAAAACCCACAAATGTTTAAAATGTACAAATTACAAAGGCGGCCAATGAACACTCCAACGCCGCAGGCCAGGAGACAATAAAGTCTTACTTTAAAGCAGTTCTCGTCAGACATGAGCTGCTCTGCCTTGCGCTGGTAGGCTGATTCAGCAGTGGATCTGGTGGCCTGAGTTGAGAGTGTTCCACCTGTAGCACAGTTACTGCTCTCGGACAGATAGAGATCCGTCACCTGTACGCAGATCTCATCACTTACTATGTGCTGCAGCTGCAGAGAGAAGAGCGCAGGAAAGAAATTACTTTCTTCACACAGTTCTTTACTTCACCTGCTCTGTGTTGTAGAAATGTGGGAAGGACCAACAACAGCCAGAAGGATGAAACAAATTATTCAGCTATTTGCTCCGTATCTATCATTTTCACCACATACAAGGAGAAAAAAAACAAAAAACATTTTAGCAACGTAAAAGTAATCATTAGAGATGGACCGATCAGCGTTTTTGAGGCCGATTCCGATCGCCGATCACCTTTCAACGCGATCGGCCGATAGCCAATACTAATAGAGGGCGAGGTATATGCTACGGCAGGACGTAGTTCTTAGCGCAAACAAGTCATGAAACATGGTCGAAACTGGTTTATTACCATTTTTAACAAGCTCATGTGAAACAGAAAAAGAATTTAACAAAATTTTAAGTAAATAAACAAAGTAAATCAAACAAATATCCCCAATACTGCAATCATTACATTTAGACCCTTAATTTAAATCTAAAAAAGCTAATTAAATAAATACAGTCAAAACTGCAGTCATTTAACGCAGACTCTCGATTATTTTAAACAAAAATCTGCAATCAATAAATGTAGATCTTGTATTGTTGCTGCTGTACTGTTCGCACCTGGTCTGCACGGTTTTCTGGGTTATCTGTTTAGTGCTAGCTGCGCGTGCTAGCTCTGCTGTTTGCTGATACTCACTGTATTCGGCCGGTGTACTAAAAACCGTATCAGATTAGTAGTGTTAAATGTCTTTGTCTTGGTGCCCCAACGAGACACGGTTAATTTTACAGATTTTAAAAAAGCTCTGGATGAGTCTGTGTCACATACGGCAACAAGCTGCCAGACGGACACAGAAAAACTGTTCTCGCGAGGTGCGCGGCTTCAGTCAGTCTGTCAAAAATAAAAGGGTATGTGTTTTCACCTAACGGTTCATATAGGAATTGCAAGGACCTGGTCGGAGGGGGTTTCAACGAAACGCTAGCTGGAAATACATAAATTAGGCTAATTTGTTTAACACCATTGATCCACTCTCGGGATCGGCTAAACTGGAGAAATATCGGCCGATCGCATATTTTGATTAAAAATCGGATGATACTGATACATAGCCGATCGATCTTACCATCTCTAGTAATCATACAGTCTGTGAGGAGATGATGAAGGGGGAAATAAAGGGCAGGTGAAACTATTCTGTCTGCTTGATCATGATGGACAAACAAATGACTAGAGGTCAGAATGGTGACATGCTTTGAATTCATAAACTTAAAGACTTTTACTTCTCGTGTACAAACAATGTAGTTTCCATGAGAGAACGAAAAAGAGAAGTGGAGCACAGACCTGCCTGACAATGCTCTGGATGAGCTTGTCCATGGTAAAGGCAATGTAGGCATGGATAGTGAACATCTCTCTCAGAGAGTCTTCATACTGAGATGCTTCCATGTTCCCATCCAGCAGGTTCCGGACCATCTCCAAGAAGGCTGAGTAGTAGTCTTCAACTTCAATATCCACTGAGCGACAGAGAAGAAAGAGAGAACAGGAGAGGAGAGAAAAAAAAAACAAAAAAACAAAAACACAGAACAGGTTTTAGATGCAGTCCAACTCCATAAAAGGCAAACACATCCACTTAAATCAAAGTTAGCAGTGGAACAAGGCCAGTGCTACTTATCTGAAGCCAGTTGTGCATTTGGATTTACATGGATTAAGGTTGGATCTGTGAACAGAAGGCTGATTCATAATCAGCTCCTCGGAACGTCATAAGCTCTGAGGCTAAAATGACACTGAATAAGCCAACTCGCGAGCAACATCATCTTTAGAACTTATACTCACTGGGCTCCTTCAGACGTAGCTGGATGGCAGGGTTGTCGTTCTTGTCCCGTTTGAGTCCGAGCACCTCCCTCTCCCAGTCACGTTCCCTCAGGTCCTCCTCTATCTGTCTCTCGGCCTGGACGTAGAGGCGGAGGAGGCGGGAGCACAGCGTCTGGTGCAGCCGGAGGAAGATGTACCAGTTGTTGTTCACGAAGAACAGGTTGTAGGCCTCGTCGCAGGAGCGCAGCTTCTGAGCTGCCGAGTTACTGAAGAGGAGTTTGGACTTGGAAGGGCTTCCGCCGCTGCTCCCCACTGCCAAACCATTGTGCTTCTTGGTGCCTCCTTCGTCCAGCTCCATGTCCTCCTCGTCTTCTTCTTCCTCGACGTCCGACAGCACCCCCCTCTGGGAGAAGAGCATGTCAGGGATGAAGTGGTAGATGATCTGCTTGATTTTGTACTTGTCCTCTTTCTGGATGCTGGCCTGCCGTTTGACATGGTGGATGATGAGGGCTGCAGCATCCTCTAGGATCTGGCGGTCCTCGTAGGTGAAGTTGAGATGGGGGCCACTAGGAGGTGTCCCGTTCTCCTCAGAGGCCTGCTCCTGCCGCTGCAGATACCAAAAACACGTTTGAGCTAGATGCACTTTCTTAAAAATATTTCTTAAGCCAGCTTTTAGCTGCAAACATCCTAACAGTTTTTGTAGTAACAGTGCTTCTGGAGCATCCTGGCTTAAGTGCTTCAGGAGCTCCACACCACATTACAAAGCATTCTTAAGCTGGAAACGAGCTGAACATGGTTGGGTGGCTTACCTCATCATAGATGCTCTCAATCTCGTTGAGCAGAGTCTTAGAGCGCAGCACCTTGGTGTCATTCTGTTTGAAGTTGATGCCCTGGTGGTCCAGGGACTTCAGATAATACTTTTCGTTCTGCTCACGCCAGATCTTATTGAAGCCTCGCTGTGCTTCTCTCCACTCCTCCTCCTTTAGCTTTAACCTAAAGTACAAAGTACAGCCAAAATAAAAACTATTAAAAAAAAACCACCACACACACATACATACATTTTAATGTTGTACTTTTTAGGATTTGCTGCAATATTAGATAACAGACGCATTTCCACTCGACTAACAACTGTGTAAACGTTTTGGCCGTGGTGTGTTTATGCAATAGTGTTGTGTGTGTGCTCTCCACATGATGAAAAAAACTCCTCAGGGAGATAATACAAATGTGAAGTCAGTAAAGTTTTCTCTGCACAATGGGGTTCTGTGTAAGACTGTAACAACTACTGAGCAAAAACAAGCTGACTGAAAGAGGTATTACCAGGTTATTACATGCAGACTTTGAAACACAAATCCCACTAAAACGAAAGTGAGAGTACATAAGCACTGAGTGATACGTCACTCAGCTTTCTGCTCACTGACCTCTTCAGCACGATGGGAACGGAGACTGCAGGATTCTTCTTCAGTCCATCAATGATGTCCAGTGCCTTGTCTCCGTATATCCTCTGAATAGCTTTGCGGTGGATGATCTCAGAACTGCCTCCCAGCGTGTTGTCGAGACGGAACTTCGCCTGCTCCTCGGCAGACATCCGAGAGAGCTTCTTCTGCACCGTTTCCAGCACCCGGATAGTGGCCAGGTTCGTTTCCAGAACCACATCCAGCTATACACAGACGCAAAACCCATTGAAATGTGTAATAAGCATGCGAACACCACGCTAGCAGCATCTGGTGTGTTTCTTTAAAGCAAATTCCTTAACCAGTTCCTAAATCTTCAATGTCTACATATCCTCTAACGCCCAAGCTTGGTGCTAGATGTCCTGAGTTTAGAAGCTCTAATGAAGCAGATGTGAAAAACAGGAAGGTCTCGGGTGGCTCACCTCAAAGCGCTCATCCTCACATCTATAAATATGCTCCTCATACTGCGTCTTCTTAGAACTGACAAAGGTGGAGTCCTCTGACCAGGAAGGGAAAGACACCCACGTGTCATTCAGCACCTGGGCGAACAGATGGGACCACAGACCATTGGTTTCAATCTTCAAATCACATACAAAAAGCTTTCATGCAAAAATTTACTGGCAAACACAAACTTGCTCACGGAAATTAGATTCTCGCTACAAATTTAGGACACATTGGGACAAAACCCAATTTAAAAAAAAAATTAACAAATAAGCTAACAACACATAAAACAGGTTTACCTCAGATAAACGGTTACACTTTGTTGCACAGTACTGTTCATCAGTCTACACAATACCTACATAAGCATGTTTTGTCAACTGACATAACCCTACTTAGCTGTTTATAAACATTTATTCCAATAGATGTCATCTGTTATAAAAGCTACTTCAGCTAACAGAATTGGTAAATGTAACCGTTATAGTGAGTCTTGCCTATTGGAGTAAGCATTCATAACATTGATAAAGGGTTGTGTCAGTTGTTACAACAAGTTTTTGTATCACATACCGTGTGTCATGTATCATTACAAAAAGCATATGGCTACAATGAACAGCTGGCTAAAGAACTAAAATCTATTATTTTGTTAATTTATACATTGCACTTTGTGGACAGATAAGATTGGCGTGCTATCAAACACTGTCAGCCTTCGTTGCTTAGCTGCTTTCTGTGTTTTCAGCAATATTTTTTTTAGATGAAGAAGTTCTTGGGTGTTGTACCCGCACTCCTGATACTCAGCATGAACAGTGCTTACAAATTACTTCTCTAACACCGCTTACAGAGACCGAGAAATAGTTCCACACAGTCAACATTTTCACTTTGGCTTCACTGACTGGTGCAGGAGAGTGAGGAACAAACAGCATATTAAATCAGAATTTTTATTAATTATATTTAATTATTAATTGACAGGTCACTGTAAGCTTATTAAATCTTTTTGATATTTGCTGAAACAGAGATGCACCCCAAGGTCATGGTTAGTTCAAAATTTGAATGTAACAAAGAGTAGCCGTAGACTATCACACTGAGCGCTAAAGTGTTTTAAACTAATTGGATAAAAATAAAGACCACTCCTCACCTCTTTACAGAGTGGGGTTCGCCCTGTGCATTTGGGCTGCTGGTAGCTTTTGGGCAGAGCTCTGTAACTAAAGCCCAGCCTCTTGCATGAAGAGTAGTCGATCTCCATGGCGATGCCCTCTGTTGCCCTCTCTTTAGGGTAACTCTCCAGGTGGGACATCTCCTTGTAGCCCAGGAAATTCTTAAACCAGGTGAACAACTCCGGGAACTTCCTAAAAAGATCACACCACTCAGCTCAGTTACCCGTATTCGTCAGAATCATACACCTACAGCTCGTTTCTTTCAAAGTTTACATACTGTAAAAAAATGTAAAAAAAAAAAAAAAAAAAAAAAAAAAAAAAAAAAATATATATATATATATATATATATATATATATATATATATATATATATATATATATATATATATATATATATATATATATATATATATAATAATTGTCCTTAAAGGAGAGGCCTACGACATCGCTAATGTAAAAAGTTTTATTTCAAGTGATTTTGGAGTATTTGTATTGGCCTATTCATCATGAAACTTTTAAAGGATACACGGGTCATCTATTGTGTTCAAACAATATGGAAAAGAGAACACTGACAGAGACTTTATAATATCTATATAATATAGTATATACAATATCACAGTTTTAAAAAAATGTTAATACATGATATATTATGATGTGTACTTTTCTGACATCTGATTGGTCGGAACAACAAATAAAAAACAAAGAACCAGTGTTGTCACAAAACTATGAATTTCATTATTTTTTTACACAACCTAAAGTGTAGCCAGTAACGCTATAACAGTGCAGTGCTTCACTCTTATTTAAGTACTGATAAGTGCTTTAGTACTGAAAGTTTACCCAGAAAAGCAACTGTGTTGTCATTTTGCACAAAAACCTTCATTATATAAATATATATAAGTGCCATGTAGTGTCAAACCCCCCCGGCCCCCCAGAGTCAGTGACTAAAACACTCACCCCAAAAAAGGCAGCACCAGTTGGACCAGCTCAGCACGAGAGATCACCTCCTGGTTAAAGATGACCAGGCACCGCAAGAAGTTATCATAGGCCTCCGCACTTCTCAAGGCTTTTCGCACCTACGAAAAATTTAGACAGGGAATTAAGGATGACTATCAATTAATCTGTCAATCAATCAATCAATCAAATAAACAAATAAATAACACTGAGGCCTTATTTCTAAGGACAGGAAATAATATTACGCTTACCTTCTCAAAGAACAAAGACTCTGTGCCGACTCCGTGTTTGCTGGCCTCTGCCATAGAGGAGTCTTTCAGATTGAGTAACTTGGGCTTTTTCTGGAACATAAAATAGTCAGATCAGAAAACCAAACATCAATCTCATAAAAGAATCTACCACAAATATATGTCTTCATTCAGAAAGGTATTTAATTCCGGAGAGATGTGGTGCTAGAGGGACCGTATACTTGTGGCTGAAAAGTTACCTTGATGATAGATGACTAAATAAATAACAAATGTGTCTTGTTGAAGGTTACTGGTGGGGTTCCACAAGGTTCAGGGCTAGGACCTAAACTGTTACTATATATAAAAGTGATACTTGTTAAGTGCCTATATTGTTAGAACTTGCTTTATTTGTATTAAAAAACAAGTTAAACTGATGATCAAGGATGTTAAAATAAAAAAAAGTTTAAAACCACATACAAATAAGGTAAAACCAAAAATGCAAAATCGCAATATTACATAAAACTAAAGATATCACTGTATATACACACACACACAGTATTTTTCCTTTATAGTTCAATATATTACCTGTTTTGTTGAAATAAGGCAAAAAACATACAGAACGAACACCAATCCAACTTTCAAAACTACAGAAGAGAGCTTACTATCTATTTACAGGATTTAATTTTTTTTCTAAATGACCTTGATGACAGCACAACACGAGGTATTATTACTATTATTATTATTATTATTATTATTATACTGTAATTGGAAGTTTTCTGAAGTTTGAGCTAGCCAGGGGAAGAGGTATGTTAAAAAACAAACAAATAAACAAACAAACAAAAACAAGGGTAAGCACAAATACAAAAAAACCCTGATTTCTGTAAACTTACGATTTGTGGGTAAAAAAAAAAAGTTTGTTGGGTAAAAACAGTGGGCATTTTAGTTTTGTTTAGTTTGCTTTTTTATTAATTTAAAGGGCCAACTGTTTGTATGCACATGTGTATGTATGTCTGCATGTACTGAAAATTTATAAACATAGACTGAAATGAAAATAACCGCTACTGCATGATGCTCACTGGAACAGTCCAAAACACCAAATTCCAAAAGCAAAAAGTACAACAATGTACCTCAAGTATTTAATCAGATATCAGACTAATATGCTGAGCTTTACCAGCTCTAGATGAATGATGGGCTGTTTACCTTCACAGGTGGAGTGGCTCCAGTAGTGCTGTGTCTGCGGATCTGACAACCGTTCTGGTTTGGCCTCTGCTTGTTGTTCAGCTGTGGCTTCTTCACTGTGCTTCCATGATCATTCTGTACAGATTCGGCTTTCTCCGCTGTCGTTTTGCCCAACAGCTAAGGAGTGTGGAGAGAAGAATATTTACTGCAGGCCAAGAGTGGTTTACTGATCCGTGCATACATAAGTAGAAGTGACTCAATTCCAGTTCTGGAAAAATGAATAATACTGAAAATTACAGATTTTCCAGAACTCAGTCTTATGTGATTGTGCTGATGTTAAGAAAGGCAGGTGTCAGTTTCTCACCACAGAGCTGTTGGCATCTGGCAGGAACTGGCCAAACTCTGAGAGCAGGTCCTCCTGGTTCTTGAAGAGCCGGGCCACTTGGGCATACACCTCCTGCTCAGTTAGAGCTGGGGTGTAGTTTCCCCCCGCTTCTTTAGCATTACGCTGCTCTTTCTACAGAAACAAAGAAAAGAAGAAGAAAGAAAGACAAAAAGACAAAGAACGAAGACAGTCAGAAGAAGAATGACTTGTTTCCATAGTGCACTCTTTATTTCAGGTAGTCACTGCTTTAACTAAGGACTTGATAAAGGACTAATAGTACCAACAGAGTGATTTCTCTCATCTCTCCGTTACAAAGATGTGCAAAGTTAACAGATGGAAAGCTTCTCTGTTGGACTATGGTTAAGCGGACACATGATCTTCATGGGAGATTTACTTCACTTGGAACATGCAACAATTAAAAGTACCGAAGTTCACAAAGAATCTGCCAAGACAGAGGTCACTGCAGACCCACTGACCTAAACATATGCAAACACATCTTAAGACATGCATCTCTATAAATATCCACCTGGTACGTGTGCAGGATCTCCAGGAAGGCCTTGTAGATATCCGGCTGACCTTGGAAGCGGTTCTTGATCTTGTTGACGTAGTTGATGGCATGGTTGAACTCCACAGGCTGGTTATTTTGCAGTGGAGGCGCAGTGGGGGTACTGCTTACAGGGGTGTGGGGCTGTAGAGGCGGGGAACGGGGGGATGTATACGGAGGGATGGACGGATTGGGTTGACTGCTCGGGGTCAGTGCTGGAGACTGCAATGGCTGCAGAAGAAGAAAGAGAACAATTTGAAAATTCAGGTTCAATATTATGACAGGGGTGGGCGGTGTTCCCATACCTAAGGGAAAATCGGTATCACCTTTACTCATGACATGGATTTTGCCGTACAGTGGCTACCGTGACAAACCCAAACACCAATCGCAAACAGCACCACCTCCGAGACGAACCAAACACAAGCTTAAACTCCTATCAACTACACACAATGGTGTTTTAGACAAAACTGCACTGCTGAGTGCTTCTCATAGCCGTTCCTGTGTTTATACTTGATGCACAGCAATTGATGCAACTCTGGCGCATCTGACACCACGCACTGGCCGCCAGTGTACCTCAAAGTCTCCTTTAAACTTGAAGGGAGATGTGCAGAGCAGTTTGGCCTCCTCAGGCACATATGAGAGCTCTATCTTGTTTCACACACATACTGAGGTGACGGAAAGTTTGTGCTCCATCTACGTAGACACTCTGCTGTGAAACCAGCGCTTCTGCACAAAGAGAGTGCCTTGTTGGATGTGTGCCACGTACATGAAGCATCATGAACATGTTTGGTTTTGCCGGTTATGCTGTGTGGCGTCCTCACATATTTTTATTTTGCAAGACTCTGTGTTAACTCTTCTTTCGCTTTGTTGGAAAAACAACAAAAGTTTCTCCCTGTCACTCAGGGTTGCCAGATTTACGGTTTTCTTGACAAATCCAACTAGTTTGAAAGCAGTTCAAGTGGAAATGAGACAGAACATCTTTGTTTGGAAGGCCTTCTAAGCACACTATTAAACACTAATAAATACTAATACTAATTAATGTTCTACAGATTAATCAAACAAATAAATAGTCAAATCTGTCACTTTGCTCAACAAAAAAAAAAAGAGCGCCTTTGTTATCATTCTAAATGTTATTGAGCACATGGTTAAAGTCTAATGGCCCAGAAAACTGTTACTGAGCTATCTTTGTTAAATACAGTAAACAGTTAAATATTTTATTCTCCAACTACAAGGTGCAGAACGAGTCTGAGGAAGACTAAAGAGGTAAAATCAAAACATAAGAGGAGGCTGCAGGAGAGAAAAGCTAAAAACTGTTATACTGCTACTACTACTACTAATAATAATTATAATAATAATAATAGCAAGAAGTTATTCTTTTTATTACTATAACCATTATATAGTTTTCTTTTTTTTTTTTACACTATATTATTATATTGTTATTGTGTGAATAGTGGAAAATATTTTGATAAATAAATGTGAGTTCATAAATAAAAAGCTTTGACTGGGTGACAGCTGCCCTGGGACAACTTAAGGGTTTTTGACTGTTTTGGCAGCTTTAATAAAACTAAGGCTACAATTCCAGAAAACGTACTCTATTATTTCAATCACACACAGACATGCAAAACTCTAAAACATACGATACTACAAAATAAACGGCACAGCAATAAAGCTCACTTTGCTCTTTTGCGAGGGCTGGGTCGGGGGAGGGGCAGCTCCGCTGGAGGCTGGGGGAGCCAACTGGCTCTGGTGCGGTGTTGGAGGGATATTCTGCACCGAGATGCCATGAGGTGTAATATGGTGGATCTGACCTGGCGTGGTGACATTCACCAGGTCGTTGGTCTGCACCTCGATTTTATATCCAGGTGGTAAGAAGGTGTTGAAGCCCATGATGAGATCAGGGTGACCCTTGAAGAGTTGAGACACCCGACTGATCACGCCTGGTGTGTCAATGCTACGGAGAGAATTGGCACAGAGAAATCTGTTCATCCAAAATTCTTCCCATGCCTATAAACGATTACACAATCTTGAATGGTGCCCAGATGTTAATTTAAAAGTGCTGCTAGTGCTTCACTAATGTAACACTCAATAATTCACTTATTCCTCAAAAAACTTATGTTCAAGTATTAACATCAAAGCTCACCTCTGAGACTTAAACTCTTTCATTATGTCCAGAAAGTCGTTGTAAACTTGTGGCTGACTTCCAAACTGCAGCTTCACTTGATCCAGGTAGGACAAGGCGTCCTCCACCTGCAAAATAAAAATATAAATATACAACAGTGGTTTCCTAAGAGAAGGCAGCACACTCAGGACAACTTGTTGGTCTGTAAAAGATCAATGCCACAAATTTGAAAGGTGAAAGCTTCATTTGAAAAAAGGGGCTAAGCTCATGGCACAAAAACCTGATTTAATTACAGGGCTTGGTGTATCTAAAGCTGATCGCTGTACAGAGCGCCAACTCTCACCTTGAGTCTCTGGAACTGTTGCTGTCCTTGTGCGGAGGCAGTGGGATTGGGTGGGTGTGCATGACCCTGGACCAGGGCAGGGCCATGGGGCTGCACGGCAGGACTATGGTGGTGGGAGCTGCTGTGGACAGCAGGACTTGGACCATGACCATGACTCCCCGAGCTCTGCGCCACAGTAGGAACCTAAAAAAGCACAACAAAAAACAAGTCATGGAAACGGACGAGTTCATAATTTGCAATAGAGATTTGGCTGCCTTTGTGTCATTTACTGACCACCGAAGTGAAAATGTATTGTCGGTACCTGATATCCCTGGGGTACGGGGTACTGGATGCCTGTGGTGGGCTGCATGGTGTCCGCCACGGCCTCATACACTGTCGGTGCTGGGGCCAGAACCCTGTGCTGGAAGCCCTCAGAAGTTCCTGGGAGCCGACGCTGCTGCGCCGCTGCAAAGACTTCCTGATCCTCCAAACGGCGCTTCATTATGAACTCATATTCAGGGGGTACTAAGACCTGCAGGACAGTAACAAAGCCAAACATACAGAGTTATAGTTATATTAGTTGATGGTGGTGTGATACTTTACACTTTTTTTATAGCATATTTTAGCTAATTAAAAATAAGCATTAATGTAAACCAGACTACTTTAAACAAATAAGCAAATAAATAAGTAAATAAATAAATAAATAAATAAATAAATAAGCATACACGCTGACAATGGTTGCAGCTCATTTTCAGCCATTCAGCCATGACAGGAAAAACTTCAGTATCATTCAGAGAGCAGTACCACATGTAGTACCACAATCAGCAATATCAATACAATATTATAACCAGATATCAGAATAAGAAATAAAACTTGCTAAATACACTTAAATATGACATTTTCCTGGCATTTTTAGATTTATGGTTATGTGCAGAGTTGCAAAAATAAGTACTGACCAAGCAAAAGTTTGTCTGCTGCGCAGGACGTGTACTTTGTTCACTTGCTAAGTGAAAATAAACATGCAATTTGACTGAGACGCTCAAACTTTTGTCCACAGCTGTAAAGCACATAATTAAACGTGCACGTACAGATGAATATTTATTGAATAGTGATAACCAGATACGGATGTATGTTTGACAGAAAGGGTGAAGGTGTAATTCCTCGTATAAACAGTCTTATCTATCCACAAGGCTGGCGCTCAGTTCCCTCCAGCTAGGCGCATGCTGCAGGACTGTTGCCATGACGTCATAGGAAGGCTCCAGCCCGGTACGCACATTACTGGGGCGCCTCGCTTCTTCAGCTCTGAGCCAAACACGGGCTCGTACTTCTCACCGTTCACCGCTTCAATGACCAAACCGCTCGCGGGTGGGGGTACTTATGTTTAATCTGGCCTGGGTGCCCGGGCTGGGGGGGAATAAGGGGAAACCTGCGGGCGGCTCGCAAAGCGTCATAAACGGACATGTGAGAGGTGAAGTGCGTTTGTCCCTGGTTTGAGGACCTGACCTCGCTCACTAGGGAACCCAGCCGTGTAGCTATACAGATCACCACCTCAAAGCCACGGAAGACCGCCGAGCGTTTTACGAGACCCGTGTTTGTACGTCCACCCCGCGGTTTGGAAACGTTTCCGTGTGTAAACGAAGTGAACACGCTGATAAGTTAAAAGTATTTTACTATGGCTTGCAGCACAGTCTGTGAGCAGACGCAAAGAAAATCTGGCGGCTGGTCCGATCAACCGCTAACTCAAAAGCCGCCACTTCGACACAGAAACTTGGAAGACTTAATGGTTGAGCTGTCGACCTTACAGTAAAGGTGGAAGGGTAGCTGGGGGACAAACATGATAAGTCTCGAACAGCATTAAGGCTGAATCTGTGCCCCGCAAAGACGTTGGCCAGCTCGTATTTACATTGGAGAGTAACAGTTCGCTAATGTGTGCTCCGTCCCCTCCCCCTGCCCCGAGGCCTGGCACTAAATGCTAAAGCCCCGAGCTCGAGTGCAGCCTGGCGGACAAACACAGCAGTCTAACTGGCTGCACACGGCTAACGTTTAGCCTATCCCTACTGGCTCGAAGCAGATAGAGGCAGTGGGTTTGTACGCACAACACTTTCCTGCTTGCGTAAAGGAAATGCTCGGTTGCATATGTAACTATCTTTACTCATTATACAGTGTTAAAAAAGCTCTGCCTCTGACGCTAACTGTGTTAGCCAGCAGGCTAACTTCGGTGCAGATGTCAGCGCACAGTCTGGCTAGCCAGCTAGCGGTTAGCCATCAGCTAACAGACCGTCAGCGGCGTCAGTCACTCCACCAGTGCACATGCAGAGCACAACCACACGTACACACCGAGAGGTTTTCACTGAAATAACACACCGCACACACAATACCGGAGCCGGAGACAGGGTTGTATACAGTGAAGGAGAAAGAGTAAGTTGGCGCTGATCTTTTGTTTTTTCTTTACTGTTCACCGTCAGAACAAACACTTTAAACTCACCTCCTGGCAGCAGCAGCTAGCTAGCTAGTCGAGTTGTTGAGGTTTGTCCGCGAATTCGACCAAAACAGGAATCAACTTAAAACAACTGCAGCGCTAAAATACTGCGAGTGTACTGGCGGTCACACGTGCATGGAGCTAAATAAAAGGCTCTGTCCGTTAAATATGTTTTAAAATGCACAATACAAGAGAAGAGACCGCAAAAGAAAAAAATTCTCAGCTGAAAACAACCCCAGTTCTGTTCGTTGTCGAGAGGCGTGGCTCACAGGGGCTTTTTCCTCAGTTCCCGCCCACCGTTGATCTGATTGGTCACAGGCGGAGCGATGCGGTCAAGGAGGAGGATTAAGCCACTCTGATTGGCCACTTTAGACATCACTCATACGAGCAGCAGGCTCGAGGGGGTTCGTCCCTCGCCCGCCACTAAGACTCCTCACACACACGTAGGCTACACAGTTTGAAAGGGAAGACTTTTTCGAGGCTAAATTTGAAGGTGCATCACAAAAGAAAGCCTGTATGTTTTATCCGTTTCGTACGGCGACTTGGCCACGCATTTGTACTGTTATAAGAAGATCAAGATCTGATTTTGGGAAAGCAGCGAGATCGGACACAACACTTGTTTGGTTGCTAGGGTTTCCTAGTAACACGTTTTACCGGAGGGGAGGGTCATTCATAAAGCTCATTAAAGCCGCCGGTTCTTCATCCTACAGTTAACCTAACTAGTGGGTTTGTAGTGATTTAGATGTATTTGCAGGTAAAACCTAAGGCGAGTGTTTGAAAGCTTCACTGTGCGTAAAATTAGTTCAATGTAACTTCCTGAAGTTACTACCACACGTGACTCCTCTCGGCAGTGTTTAGCTGTCGCATACGTCATACAGATCGCTTAACGTCGAGGCCCCGCCCCCGCTCACAGCGCCGGCCAATCAGAGGACGCGCTGGTCCGTCAGTCCACGCCTCGAAAGGCGGGTCAGCTGAAATAAACCATCGCCCACGAGAGGCGGAGTTAAACACTTGCCCGGGATTCCTCGCCTCGACAGAGCAACAATTCGCACTCAGCCTCGACCGAGCCGCCCCGACGACCATATTTGCGCTCAGAGCTTCACCTCAAACGGGCGTTTGGAGGAAACCCAGCGAGGCGAGTTCAGCGTTTCGAGCGAAAGATCCTTTTAAGATCGATAAACGCCCACCCTGAACTCGAACACAGAGATAAGGCGCCGTTGTTATGTGGTAGCTCGTCAAAAAAAGTTGCTGCCCAAATATGTCTTTTTGGATCCCAGCGTAGTTATAAGGAACAATAAGCGCACACAAGAGGGAGAAGCCGGCAGAGGTTTGTGCGAGAGAGTCCGGCCGTGCCTGTTCCCCTTTAATACGCCGCCACGCATTTCTCCTCTGTCCCGCACTTCCCATTGAACAATAGACCCTCGATTCGGGTAACGCAGCAGGATCGACATCGTGTGGCTTTGTTACAGGCATAAATCGCATGTTGGCTTTTACGTTCATACGCGATTCAGGCGAACCAAACTCCGCTGTTCGAGCGCGGACTGAACGATTTCGTCTTCTTTTTTTAATGACGACCTTATATCGGCCCCAAAGTCAAAATGGGCTCTATAATCTGGAGCCGTAAACACAAGCACAGCTCGCTGACGACATGTGGCGTCGCTGATTCAGAGACTCGTATCTGTACCAAACGGCTGAACGCACCGAGTGAGCAGTTCTTTGTTTACTTCGACATTTAAGGGGAAAATGTCTAACCCGTTCGCCACAACAACTCCCTCCCCCTACTGAGCCCTCTCGCAACTATCAGACCGCTCGGAGAGTACAGTGAAAACGGCGATACGAGATTTCTGCACAGCGCGTTTCGAGGAGGGAGGAAGGAAAAAAGAAAGCGAGTTAGGAAAACCACACAACAAGACAACAGACTGCGTTCACTACGACAGGCAGGCTCTTTTGAACGTGGACGCACGCTTCACTGTGCTCACCCGCAAGCTTTGCCCTCCTTAGCTCCTTTAATTTGGGCATTATCGAGCAAACCACCCACATTTCGTGCGTTACGATAAACACGCAAAGCGTTTCCGACTCCCGGCTTCAGGACACGATCAACTACGAACATCGGTTTAAAGCGGAATAAGATATTTTTGTTTTCTTTACCAGCTGTTACATACCTAGGAAAAAGAAGCCTCTCACTCCGGATTCGTGTTTGTAACAAAATAGTTGGTAACGCCCCTCTCGCTTCCCATTGGCCGGCCCAGCATCTTGCGTCATTGCAATTTGAATACGACCCGCCAAAATAGCGAGAGTGCAGCAGCAGCGTATATGGAGGAACTGAAGGGGAGTGCGTGAAGACCACAGGCTAGGACTGATAATGATGTATCGAACAGTCCTGTTTCAGAACTCTGTGCAGTGAGTTCATGTCTGTTGTAATGTATAAGCATACGTCTCGTTTATTCGCACCAAGGCCAGATACTCAGACGACTTACTCGGAGATCTGTTACACTGTGTGGGTCTAGAAGCCTCTGTTTTGGTGCACTGCATAGGGAGCATGTAGTCTTTTTAATAACCTATAAGTGCATAGTATAATAAATAGGGGGTTCTTATTTCATGATCTAGAACATGCACTGTATAGACAGCAGGGAGTCTATACATATACAGAGTCTTATGACCTATAGAGTGCACTACATTAACAAATAGAGCGTCCTTAGTTCATAATCTATGAAGTGCACTATATAATGAACAGAGAGTCCTAAGTTCATGATCTATTAAGTGTACTATAAAATAAACAGGGGGTCCTTATTTTATGATTGATTATATAATGAATTAGGGGGTTTTTATTTAATGAACTAGAAAGTGAACTATATAGGCAGCAGGAAGTCTTTATAACCTATAAAGTGCACTACATTAACAAATAGAGGGTCATTAGTTCATGATCTATTAAGTGTACTATAAAATAAACAGGGGGTCCTTATTTTATGATATATAATGAATAGGGGGTTCTTATTTCATGAACTAGAAAGTGAACTATATAGGCAGCAGGAAGTCTTAATGAATTGGGGAGTGCTTGGTGAAGTGCATTATATAGAGAGCAGAGAGTCCTCAGTTTAAGACCTATTAAGTTAATTACGCAGAAAGCATATAGTCTTGTTTATGATCTATTAAGTGCAGTATATAACAAACAGGGGGTCCTTATTATATGATCTACAAAACGCACTTACATACTGAATATGACCTATGAAGCACTTTATGCTGGGTAGGGAGTCTTCTTCCATCCATTATCTTCTGCTTTATCCTGCTAGGGATCCTGGAGCCAATCCCAGCGTCATCGGGCAAAGGTGGGGTACAACATGCAAACTCCACCCAGAACGGCCCGGACCGGAAATAAAACCCAGATCATCTTGCTGTGAGGCAATAGTGCTAACTACTACACCACCGTGCTGCCCAGGGAGTCTTCAGTTGTGAATAAAACCTTTTCTCTAGGCTTTCCTTTTGCCTAATCTGTAGAATAAGGGCTCACTAAATATAACAGAACGTGTCCCAATGGCTACCAAAACAGGTGAAATCAAGGCAGATAGGAAAGGAATTTGATTGGAGGAAGCAAGACAAGCTGCTCCAAATACCTGCCAAAGCGAATTCCAGCACATGATGCACAAGTGTTCACTGTTCAGGTGGTCTGAGACAGTGGGTTAAGAGCAATGTCATTGGGTGCACAGTTAGAGAGGACAGACTTATGAAGTTTGGGACCTATTATTATAATTTTATATATAAACACACACAAACATACATCTTGACTTAAGTGTATAGGGGCACTTCATGTGTTATAGTGCATTGTGTAGAGGAGAGGTAGCCCCCTATTCCATGACTTGTGAGGTGCACTATGGGTGGATCTCAAAAATTCTATTCTTCAGCATGTAATTTGGAGGTTGATTGCAATCTGTTGATGTATCTGAAGTCAGTTGCTGGAAGGGGTATGCGTTTAATCTCTGTAGAACCTTGAAACCCAGTAAGTCTCATTTGTCACCCGTGTAGCCTCGATTCCCCCATCCTCATGTCTAAGCCTTGCAATCTGCAGAAGGAGACACCAAGGTGCAAAGAAAGGATGGAAGGGAAGGTGGCGAGGCTATACATGTACAGACACGTAGTGCCATCTGAGTATCGCTGCCACAAAGTCAACAAAAGGCTCAACATGAAGTAATGACAGCTCCATTTAATGATCTTTCAAACTGCTTGTTTCCCCACATGGTACAAGGTTCTACTTGCTCAACTAGGTTGTTCCTGAGTCAGGGAACAGGACTCCATTCTGCCAAAGAAGCATGCAACACTTCCAGCACAGGACCGTTCGCCATCTCACACACGTGCCAGTCTCGTGTTACAGATCTCCATCAGAATAAAAGTACTCAGTCATAAAGTGAGCTGTTCAACATACAAGTGAACGCCACGGCATTATTGATTACATAGCTTGATTACAATACCACAAGTCATACAAATGAATGAGTTACAGGATGAGAAAATATAAGTAGCTATGGAGTAATATGTAAGGACACAGAAGTCTGCGGAATATAATAGAAAAATAAAAAAATCAGTCACGTCTTGTGTCCGTCGTTCTGGAATTACGAGTGCATACAAGCGTTGGATTTCAAAGACGCTTCGCTACGAGCAAATTCAATATGAATTCAGTAGCAAAGGCTCACATACCCAAAGACAAGTGATACTATGAAGTGATACAGATCTTGAAGCCCACACTGAAAACAGCTGAACACATGTTTAACGTCATAACTGCTCACATAACAGGACTACTGCAGCTCACACCACAGCACGTTAGTAATGGAAGTGGTGGTGTTGAAACCCTCTACGCTTGTTAATGATGTCAGTGAACGCACATAGTGAACACCTGCTTGAAAGTGCTTCCGTACAGTTATAAGGCTAGTTTACACAGAAGTTTGATGTAAGCAGGGCAGACAGGTAGCTCCTTTTTTTTACTTTAACAGTAGCAACATCATTCACATGTCACAGAACACAATGGTGTTTCATTCGAGGACGCACACCGGTCACTGGCCCAGAGAAGGAAAGCAGCATCTGTCTTCACAAGCCTCCTCAGGAGCAGGAGGAACCAATCTGGGATCAGTTTTTGCGACTACGGCCGACATAAATTCATGTTCTTAGATGAGCTTTCCCACTCTCGTGAATACAGACACACAGAGGCTTAAGCGTGTACTGCAGTGGCCATCGAATCCAATGCTCCAAAATAAAAGTGAGGGTGTTGGGTAACTAAGAAGCTCTTGTAGCTCTATGAAGACTGCAAGAACACCATCTGATATTAAGAAAATAAAGATTATATTTCTACTCTGTGCCAGTTACCTACACAGGATCTGACATGCCACAGCACCTCGCCATCACGTTTTGTCTTTTACAAATTTTGAGAATTGTTGAATAACTGGATCTGCAGCCGTACCTTTTAGTGTGTTCATTTGTGGCCAAAATGACAGATTTTGGTCTGAACCCATGAACAAACAAGTCTTAATACACGTAAAGCAGGCTAATTTAAGATACATTGGTAAAATAAGAGTCCTCTTATTATAGTAAACCAGGGTCTTTCTATAGAGTAGAGGAAGAGGACCATCGTATCCAGAGCACCCCCAGAGAACCATGGGGGTTACGCCAATAGGGAATAATATTCTTTAGAAACTTGCAAAATACTTTAAATTCAATAAAACTGGGTTAACAGGACATGTTGCAGTATCTGAATGGCTGATCTGGTTGGCAGACAACCTGATAGTAACCACTAGCTGCTATTGTGGTCATTTCCTATGCTGGGGTCAAATATGACCAAAACAACTACTCAGTGTATCAGCAATGTTTTAGAGATTAATGTACTTAATGTACACAATACATAAAGACTTCACTTCAACACACGCAGAAGTGTTATTCTTCCTTGTGCTTGATGGTTTTTATGATCGCTTTAGACCAGTTTTCAAACCACTCCTGAGGACACCCCCCACAACAGTCCATCCAGTTGTATAGGGATCGAACAAAAATCTGGACTGCCTGAGGGTCCATGAGGACTGGTTTGGGGGCCACTGCTTTGGACAACAGTGTTTTGTTGATAACACCATTTGTCAATATTAGTGAAGTAAATATTAGTGAATTAGTCGAGTAAAAGAAACAGAGTAAACTACATAGTCTAAAACAAAATGTTGGCAGTTTCTGATGGGAAAAAATGCATGTACAGAAAGAAGGGCTGTACAAAGAAGCGAAATTAGAATATAAACATCTAAAGCAAAATTTGACCCAAATGACTCACATAATTGATGAGCTCAGCATGAGTAATGCTGGGAAACGGTCCATTTGTTTACAGAGTCACAAAATCATATTGGTACGCAGAGCAAATTGTCTGATAGGCTGTGCAGATTTTCACCTGTCTGTGCGCTTAAAGAACAGAGCCATGACACGTCACACCCAGTGTAGATTCAGAGTTTAAAGGAGTTTCCGAGTTTACAACTGGTCCCTTTGGAGCGTCTGAATTGATTAAGAGATGGAGACATTAGGACTTATTCTAACACTTGTGTATGAGCACCTTTGACTTCAGTGTGCTGCATCTGCCAAGACTGATTGACAGTCAAACGACAGAACAAGCTATTTAGCTGAGACTGAAGCTGCATCTGTGAATTAATCTCATGACTTTCCAGATTGTTTTCTAATAAATGAGCACTACAAAAAAAAAAAAAATCTATTTTAAAGTGTCAGGCATTTGAATCAATGCAACTATTTATGAGGTTATATAAAATTTTCTGGGGGGAGCGGGTGTGTTTGGGTTCTCTCGATACCATTTTAGACTGCAGATGTTGTAGCTCTGAAAAACATGCGAAGGCTCTTGAGAAATTTGAACTGTTAGAGGTCGTTATAGAAACAACTAGTCACTAAAGACTTAACATTCAATTACGCTACAAACACTTTCACACATTATCAGCATCACTGATTGGCTAAGAGACAGACGGACCCACTTCAGTCTTCGGTTGGGTCCAGCAGAGATTTAGATCTCATGGCAAAAAGCGTTAGCCACGATTGCTATGACTGGGGCACTTTGTCCTCTCAATCTTTAATAAAAGAGTCCAGAGCGCTGTGCTTGGAGTGAATGTCAGTCAGACAAGTGGGATGCAAAATGATTCCTTCAGGGACAGTTTATGTTCAGTCTATTGGCAAGTAGCCCACTGATTGGCTAAGAGCACTCTGAGGGTCACTGATTGGCAGAGAGCTGCCTCTGTCTTACGCTGACTGACAGAAAACAGATCCGCTCCATCACTGATTGGTCGAGAGCAGTCCCTGTCGCTGGGCATGCTCGAGGATGGCAGTGTGGCAGAAGTAATACTGTTCTGGTGTTTGGATGCTGAAGGCGCGTTGTGTCCTCATACGCCTCACAGTCTGACACACATTCAGAGTCCCCACCTCCTGCAGCTGGGACAGACATATATCCAAAGCACAGAATGTACCTGAGAACAGAGCAAGCAGAATAATCAAACATTATTAGACGCTCTTTAAACACACAAACTGATAATAAACAACTTCGGCACCTCAGCTTTCAGAACCGGATCGTATCTCAACACTATATCTCTCTCTATGCTACATACCATCAGCCCAATCTGGGCCACTTCAAATTGAGCATCTGTTTGAAACTATGCCCTTCTGCACTAGGGGTGTGTCAAATCGTATCGTACACAATAATATCGATATTATACCCTGAAATATCGTGCCATATCACCCACCCCTAATTATCACATCAGGGTACTACTTTTTACTGTTTTTAGCAAAAGAAAAATTCACACTTTTCTCATTTTCCATTATATATCTACTAGAGACAGATTTTATTTGTCTAGTATCATTAACTTTACTTCAGTCCTGGATATATGGAGATATTTGGAGAGCATTATTTAGTATTGAGACATTCTGGATCATTGACTTCTGTTACAATCTGATGAAAATTCTTGTATTTTTTAAATATCTCAGTTAGGGGTGTGCCATATCATATTGTATGCAATAATAAAATTTTCATTTTCATTTTGTTGCAGTAGTGTATTCTTGAAATATATATATTTTCAATTCAATGTTTTGTCATTTCTCCAAGAGTATCGTTATCGCAAAAATACCATGAAATATCGGGATATTATTGTAGGGCCATATCGCCCACCCCTATTCTGCTCTACTCTGGTAGTCATCTGGTTCACCACTTTGGAGCCGCTCTGTATTCTTGTGGTCAAAAACACACATTATTACACAGAATATCCACTAGTAGTTAGTATGTATAAGAAAAGACTGACGGAATGAAGAGCGATCCTGTAACGTTAATGTACAAAATAGTTTACTGCTACCATGCGCCATGTTGTCGATAGCGGTGTACTATATAGTGCAGTGATTTCAAAATCATAGAGAGTACTGATGACTCCTGAATAGTCTTTTTTGGTTTACTGAGAGCGCAGATTGAGAAACGCAGCCGTGTGCTGCATTAGTGTTTGCATTTTCCCGCATAGTAGTCTTTAAACAAAACAAAAACAAATCCTTTTCAAGCAGTTCCTTACCTGTCCTGCCGATGCCTGCACTGCAGTGGACAACCATGGGCGGCCCCAGAGGATGACCCCTCCATTGTGACCCCATACTCTTCACTGCTTTCTTCTGCTGCTTCTTCACTGCACCCAAGAAGTCAAGCAAAGACAGTGCAGAGGAGGGGACACCGTAGTCAGGCCAGCTCAGAAACTGGAAGTGAGTAACCTGCCTCTGCTCACAGGTCTGATCAGAAGACAAAAAGTAATAAGAAAAAAACGAATGAAAAACAGATTCAGTCCATAAATACATAATATTTATGAACCTCAAAAGTCATGATGCTTCATAATTATCTTCAACAAGGACTTGTGAGCTTCACATAGGTTTTTACAAAGGCTCCTAAACTCCATAGGAAACAGATTACAATGCTTTACATCAAATCACTTAACCTACAATAACTACATTACAAAGTAATAACTGCAATAGCTTTTCAAAGTTTACAGCATAATTAGCCTTCACTGATGTTTGGAATCTCCAGTGCTTCACCTTTACCCTACCGCTGCTTGCACATCTATTCTCACATCAGAGAATACTGCACTCTACTTTTGAATTTTGGAGAGGCAACAATCAATCTCTGGAATCAACCCAGACTAAAACTATACTCCCTATAGTGACTACCAAGATTCAGCAATGCCATTCAGCAAGGTTTTCTGCCATACAAGGTCTAATTTCCTGAAATGCTCATCATAAAGCAGCCACTGACACACTCCATTCCACTGATCTGTTACCTCCGTGTTATGTAGCTCCAGAGTGGTCTGATTATAATGTGCATGGTTGTCCACTCTCTGGTTGACTACAGCTATGTGTCCATACACCTCCTGGCCCCCTTCCTGCAGAGGCCAGTACTGACCACACTTCCTTCTCCCACCCTCGTCAGTCCTAGACACAAACAGAAAAAGACAGATTCATTACTCAGGTTATAAAACCAAGCGGTCAGAAATATCCTACAGAGTAAAAGGAGAAGGATTTCATGTGAAAGGAGCCAAGACAAGTTTCAAGAGAACCGTGCTGCCAGGCTCTGTCCTTTTTCGGATTTTGTGGCGTTTTTTTATACGGGGGCATGACTCATGTCTCACCTAGTTGTCATGACAATGACCAGCACGCTTTGCTCCCACACCATTCTCCAGAAATCTCCATAGGTTTTCTCCAGCGGCCCTGAGCAGAGTCATCCGATTACATCTGGACTGAACTACACAGTGTTCTGCTAAACGTAAGAGCTACAAGTCTGTGTTAAGTCTAACAGTTGATCTATTGTACCTTGAGTTCCAATGTACGCATTCTTCTGTTTGTAGCCATCCATGAAGCTGGCGTTGATGTAGTCTGACTTCTGAGAATAGAACAGTCTCTCAGTGAGATGATCTTTAGGCATGACTGTAATATATTTCACACCCTGCATTCCTGAAAACATAGTGGACCATAAAACAAGACATCGAGTTTTCAGCTTCATACAAACCTCATTTCTTTTGCCCTTCAGATGTACACGTGTTTGGTCAAGACAAAGAACATCGCCATAGCGATTCCTCTCCTGGTTGTAGGCAGCCCTGCATGCATATAACACAGTTTAAAACAATGTACTGTATAAAACTATTCTCACTACAAAATCTCTTCTCTTATAGGTACACCTCTACTACTGCCTAGTAAGCAAGGCCATCTGCAAAGAGCAACCAGAGACACTAACAGAGCAGACCTTGAGTACACAAAAAGCCTACAAGTGGGTTTACAGAAGTCTGTACTTTTCAGCTGAGGAAAATTATATTGCTACTTATACTTATAACAAAAACACACTGATTAACCTTTCATACCGTCATGGGAAATGATTAAAAGAGGAACAGCGTTTATTTTTGTTGCACCGCACCAAGGAGTACCATTAAAATCAGGTATTAATAATATTAATGTACCATAATTCCTGCAACTGGACTCATAACATCTGGAGACTTCTGTAATTATTCTTTTAAAGACGACAGTATGTTACAATAACTAATCCAAATAACTAACAGACGTAAAAGAAAATCCATAACTGATACAGATCAATGTTTTATTGAATGGCAGCACTTACAGTGCACACTGGAATGTTCCAGGAGGCTGCTCCTTACGGAGCTCCTCATACTCCTGGTAGATGCCACTGCGTTGAACTCGAGCTAGGTGTGCCATGAACTCTGGCAGACGCATTGCCTCGGGACCCGGTGTGTGAACTGAAGAATCGTCCAGTGGGATGCCCACCAGCTCATCGACTGGGTCTACGTGTCCGTTCTGCTCTGTCAGCAGCCGTTGGTTCCAGCCGTGGACATCCAGAGCCAGGCAGCCACCTAGGTGCTCCGGCAAGCAGTCTCTGGGCAGGTGCTGCCGCAGGTCAGTCATCTTCACCATCTGGACCTGCCAGGAAACCCAATAGAACTGCTCTAAAACAGCATCAAAGAACTACGAACATCACATTCATCTATGAATAAGTCAGTGAAAACAGAAAACGGCCTGTGGTTCACCAATTTGGTTGATATGTACAGACCCTTTCTCTGAGCTTCTCCTTCAGCAGCAGACTCAGCAAGTTGTAGGGCACCCGAAACCAGACAGGAGCTCCAACTATAAACACCTTCTTCAGACGGGCGGGGAACGCACCCTGCACACGAAGACAGACAACATCACGCATTTCCAAGCAGTATGTAGGTGCTCTATGGAGCATTTGGTGTCCATTTTTATCCTTTTTATTCTAAACTTACAATCCAGGAAGTTGTTATGGTCAGTTAAACATTCCTCAATAATAACAACTACGACTATTCAACTTTAAAAAGGGACAAGGCCTACAATTACTATGACGCTAATTATTACTTGCAAGTCATTAAGTAAATACTTGAGAGTACTGAAAATAACCTTGAGCAGATTGAGGATTTTCTTGCTCAAGTCCAGCTCAAAGTTGGTGTAGTTGGATCCTGCCATGTCATAGATGAACACAAGGCCATTCCGCTGAGTCTCAAAACTGCAATTAGAAAGAGAGCTCAGCTGATAGGAACCCAATAGTTATGCATATGAAGGACAAATACACTGATTACTATTTGTGAACGACACAACTACTAATCATGCATTTTCCAAGTACACATTACATGTGTCTATGTAGATTGCAAGGTGCACTAACCTCTCTACTGCTCTATCCAGCAGGTAGAACAGAGCTTGTAGCACCACATGGTTGCCTGTTTTATTGGGGTGGTGAAGCTTAGCTGTGTACAGAGCAATGGAGGCACCAGAGGGGTCCCTGACTCCCTATAGAAAAGAGAGTTGCAAGTTTTAGTTTCTAATTCTCTCTCACTCTCACTCTCACACACTCACTTCTGTCAGAATGCACTTTTATGGGTCAGCATCAGACATCCACACATTACAAAACTTGTCCATAACCCTGTCCTCAGCTAATAAGGTCCTTGAAGTGTGACCTTGACACCATACTTAAAAACACATCCTGCCACTAATTAATAACAATAATAAATGACATCATAGTAAATTACATCACATCCAAGTAGCTCAAGTGATGTTCACGGTATGTCCACAGGGAGGCAGAGTAGCAGAGACAGTGGAGGCAGACAGCCCGTCTTACAGCTGATCTCCAAGATAAGGTACAAGACCATTAGCAGTTTCAACGTTATTGGCCAAAAGAGAGCTCCAAGATTCTACTTCATCTATTTTAAGAAATGGCACTTAAACTGGGAGAAGTCCATCAACAGTGCCATATGACGAAATACAGGATGTACAGCTGTAAAGGAAAAATGTAACCTGGTTGGAGAACATTTCAGTGTTGAATTTACAAATCAACGTCTATCTGAAGGCCAAGACACAATGAATGTCTGCTCGTTAATCCCCATATGACACAAAATAAATCAATAAAACAATAAAGTGTCTCAAATAAAAGCTCCCATTTTGCATGCCGTTTAATTAGCTGGAATATAACCACAGTTACACACATGAAGTAAGAGAGTGACATAAAACAATTAGCTGTCGTCACTGCATCAGCACTGCTGCTTGGGAAACACTGACCTGAAGGGCTGAAGTAAAGTGTCTATTACTGGGGATAAAGGGCTATAAATACTGCTGGCAGGATGCGGAAAAGAGGAAAGGAAGAGAGCAGTTCGATCAATTGATCTGGGGGCAGCAAGAAGAGAGGATCACTGTCACCCAGCAGGTGCATTACAGTCTTTGTGAATGAAATCCATGAATGCACGCTCACACTCTACACAGTACGCAACTGTTCTGCTCTGAGAGCACACAGCACATTGCAGGTTGTTGTATGTTCCTCCCGTCAGCTTCTCCCTCGCGCTCGCTCAGCTAACAGCAGCACTGCAGTGCTACATAAATCAAGATGGCAACGACCATCTCGGACTGGACTCGTTCTCCTCACTGACACACCCTGACAAATCCATTGACGTTTCCTCAGTGTGGTGTGAGCACGCTCATTCCTCTCAGATGTTCCTGACAAATGGGAGTGTTCCCGAGCGTTCTGATGAATCACACTCTTTCCGAAGTCTGAGACTATAATTGTCCACCATCCCCTACCTCTACCTCTACCTTTATTCAAACACTGCATCCTGTTGTCAATGAGTAATTGTGTTTGTGCATTGTATTCCTTCAGAGGTACACCCACTGAGTCAATGTCTCCGGAGGAGTTGCTCAAAACGAGAGAAGTCCAGACTAATACCTGTAATCACAATCTTAATTGTTTTAAAAACCCAGAAAACCCAACAGTTCTGCCACATCTAGAAGACGAAGCCCCACCACAAACCTGCTACATTCATCTTGCCACTGAAACTGTCTCTCCTCTTTCACTGATAGGGTGACTACAAGCTTGAATCAGTTAAGACACAACCTCTAATCTAATGACTTCTAACCTTTTCCCACAAAAGAGAAGTACATCTCTTATCAAATCATGGATTTACTTAGTAAGTACTACTACAATACAATCATGTCTACGGTTACACAGAATTATTTGTAGAGCCAAAGGGCATCTATTATGCTTTTCTGGTTTCTCCCATTCCTTTAGTTTGTAATGCAGCGTTCTGTGCCTGTAAATGGTCTGCAAGGTTATAAAGTCTAAAGAACACGCCAGAGGGAGAAACTCTCCCCAGCAGAGCTTCAGACAGAGGGTGAATGCAGATGTATAGTACAAGAAAAATAGTGTTTTGGGAAAACTGAAGCATGTAAATCCCCTCCAGTAGACCCCAAAATAAAAGTTATAAACGCTGAAAGGACCATAACGGGTTGCCTTAAGTAAACCTACACGTTCTTCACAAGAGTGGAAATGTAAACAAAAGACTGATCTTACGACAAACATGCAACAACCGTTAGAAACGCTACAGCCTAGCAGTTCTTTTATAATCTATAAGATTGTTGTTGTGTCACAACTGTAATCATTAAGCCCTATCACACATTAGTTACCTTCAACTCTAAAGGGTCTTTATGTTGTTTGAGGGTAAACACTGCACATTCACTCAGACAGGTGTTGGCAGCTTCAGAACTCACCAAGATGGTGAACTTTCCGCTGAGTAGCTCAGAGCGCAGTGGCTCTTCCTGTGGCTGCAGTTTGACAATGCCCTCCCTCAGTCGCGTCTCCTGTCACCAGATAAAAGAGGACATAAAAAAATGAATCATCGTGTGACAATTTTGCCAGATCGCCCGACCCAGTTTGTCCCAGTTGGATTTGAAAAGAATTTCAGAAATTTCGTATCATTTCTCGCTGTTGACTTGTTTGAAAGTTGTAAAGCTTTGCAAACATTCCCAGTTAAAGTTCCTTACAAATAAAAAGACAAGACCCAGGTATCTCTAAAGGAGCATCTTTTTTTTTTTTTTTTTAACATTTTCAGTGGGAAGGCTAAAACATCTAGCTAATAGCAACTAGGGACAATATTAAGGCTCTCTGTATCAGTTAAACTGAAGCTGAGAATCCTGTACAGCTTTAGTCCTCTCTAGCAAGTCCATCAAAAGAATGGGTTTTCACCGTCATGCTCGGTGATGCTGAGTCCTTGCATGCTCTCCTGTGGAAGAGGAACACTCATGACTGCTGACTCAGGCTGACACAGAAAGCTTTCCAGGCCTAATTCAGGCTGCGAACTCCAGCCACGTACTGACGGCTATTAAAGTAATTAGAGAGCGAACAAAAGCTTTGGGAACTTTCCATTCTCTCCCCCATAATGACTCTGGTTAAGGCTGATTTGATTCTGAATTACTAGCCGTTTCTTCCACTGCAGAGAAAGCCCCTCCGTTTCAGCAGAGCTCCACGGAACAAAATTAACAGCTTAGTCATTTCATTATGCAAAAGTCATAAGGAATTGGCATTGCAGCCTGGACAAGCTAATTAACTTCTAACAGTTGGTGAAGCCCTTTGACCCCTTAAAACATTAGGCTAACTAAAAGATTTAGAAACAAGTGCTTTGAGCAGCAAGACAATAGAAGTTGTATTAAAGCATCTGTGCTTCAGCAACAACTGAACTTTACACGAAAAGCAAGGCAAAATAAATGTCTCATGTGTGGATTCACTAGCACATGCGCAGTGTTCCGATTAACTGGTGCAAGTTTTCAAAACTATGCCAAAAAATAATTAAAGTAGGTTTATGATGAGTTTATACATTTCCAAAGGGCTACAAAATATCTTAACAACTTTAAACTCTGTGTAAAGCAGGATTAACAGTGCTCAAGAGTTTGTGACATCACTGACAACTGTGTCATTCACCATTTGAATGATAAAACCTTCAAGTATATATGCTTCGGGCAAGTCTGCTGAAGGTGCCAAAACCCTCCCCAACTACAGGAAATGCCACTACCACCCTAAACTGCTTATGGGGATTTGCACAGTCGTACATGTTTGAGCACCAAAGTCAGAATCCAATGCGGAGCCAGAGGACACCGTCCTACCTGAGAAGCAACCTTGTTTCACTCCAACCCTCTCTCTGCAAGGCAAAGCTATCATACACTAAAACGTTGCAGCACCATGTCTTGACTAAAAATACTGCTGCTCATTATACGTTAGCTAGAAAGCAATTTTGTCTCTAAATTGAACTAACAATTGCTGAAGTGATGAAATTCTTATACACAATGTCTACAAAACACTGCACTCACACAGCAAAGCCTCATTCGCAACGTGAATGCTGATGGGGCACCTCTGCTGCGTCATGTACTGAACAGCTCGCACTCATTGATTGAGCAATATTATCAGGAAATTAAATCTATCATCTAAATAGACAGAATGAGTTCCTAATAGTTGCTAAGTCACTTTGATTAAATTAGCTGTATTAAATAAAATTGTGCTTATTTATTGTTCTGTATCATAAGAAGGTGATCAGATTTCAATTTAGAAGCCAATAACTCAGATATCATGATTTTGAAACTAAACTTTTGTTCCAAACTATAGAGGAGGTTGTCAGACTTGAAAAAATAGTCCTCAAAAGGTCTGGCATTGTTCTCTACAAGTGAAGACTCATCTGTGTGCGAAAGTTATCAAACCTTAATGACCTTCTATAAGCTACATGGTATCACTATGAACTATTCTTGCTCTACCATATGACCAATGACTAGTATTCACAGGAAACAGAGGCAGATTTTCAATCTGGGCTTCCAGTAAAAGCAATAACACAAAAGGGCTCTTTCAGTATGTAATAACACACACACACACACACACACACACACACACACACACACACACACACACACACACACACACAAATATGTAAAAGAATTTCTACTGACACAGTTAGCAAAAATAACTGACATAAAATATCTGGACAGCACTAACACCAGTTCAAATAAAATTCACATGCATAACTAATCCCATCCTAACGGTGCTTTAACTTTTCTTAGCTACAAAGGTCATATGAACTGAAGGAGATGGTTGTTTTTGACATTTTACTGCCAGCAGGATGGATGGATGGATGGATGGATGGATGGATGGATCGCAGAGAGAAAGTCAGGTATTACAGCATCACAGAATTACAGTGAAGAGCAAGCAATAGCAAAATAACCTCCCATACATAGACAGAGACATGATTAAAGAAACATACAATATAAGAATACAATAAGTATAACAATTCAACTAGAGTGTAACGTCCAGTAAGTAAGGCGCATAACTAATATGCAAACTATGTGGCAAACTGTCATATGACAATAGCGTAAGAAAGTTGTGTTAACAACGTGTAAAACAAGCTGCAAACGTTCACAGCTAATAAAATATTTAGTGCAGTGATCAATTAAAACAGGAACGGTCTTTCAAAAAAGTTATTTTTTATTATTATAGACAATCTGTAATAATGAGGCCTTTTGGTATATAATGGCACATGCACCAAGATACTACCACGTACCCTGTAGCTGTGGAACAACTCTATGGCTCGAAGGACATCAAACTTGCGTGCCATGAGGAACTTCACAGCCACGTCCCAGGACAGAGGGGAGACGCCATGCTGACTGGTCCACTTATTGATCTCCTCCAGGAACTGTTTAGTGGCCTGAAATACAAAAGCAACACATTCAGCCAGCCTTTAGCAACTCGCACCAAAAACACTTTAGGGTTACACAATTTCAGCAAGGGAACATAGAGGTTGGCCTATATATATATATATATATATATATATATATATATGAGTGTGTTTATGTGTGTGTGTGGGGGGGGTCTTATATTTGAAAACATTTGAATGTTTGAACAGCAAATGATTAACCCAGTCCCCCAGCAGACTCCACTACAAAAAAACGTGCAGCTCTCGCATCACCACATTTGTTAAGTCTTTGTTGGGTTCTGAGGAATTTCTTCTTTTAGCTGCTATAGAACTGTTGACACAAATCTCGGTTCATCAGGATGTTAAAACTGCCGACAAAGCAGATATCAGTTCTCATAAAATGCTCTTTACGAGCGAAGACACATAGATGTGGCTGCAAGGGGCCGTGGAGAAAATAAGTAGGCTGAGTTGCTTTTTTTAAAATCCTCTCCATTTAACATCTGAAATGCAGGTTAGCGGGCTAAAAACAGAGACACCCAATCAAGGCTGTTTGTATGTGGGTATCATCATTTCCCAAAACTATTAAACTAAGAAGCTTTTTTCCCCCCAAACAGTTTAATCAAAAACATCACTGGCCTTCGGAGAGACCCTGAGTGATATAATCTGTTAGTGCTCGCTGAAGTGAGCTGGGTGATTGGCTGGTCGAGAGCATCATCAGTAAGATAAACAGTTTATACTGAAAGAAGCCTTTTGTTGGTGTTTGTGAAGAGCCTGCGCTCTGTGCTGTGATTATAAAGCAGGAGATGCAGCAGCACCAGCAGTCAGCTCTTTCACTGGCCTGGATGGTGGCCTCACGCACACACACACACACACAGATCAGATCTCCACTTTAGACGCTCCCCGGAACTTCAAAATGCTCAATTAGTAATAAAACTCCATGCGACTAGCAACAGGTCACCACTGATCAACTAAAACTGTTCCAGAGTGAACAGGATGCAGGAGAGCATTCTTGACCTTAAAGCCTATAACAGATCCAAACATTTACAATCGGGCACCGTAAAAGCTGGAAGTGAAGACAGGGGCGAGGAACACTAAGACAGACCATCATTAACCTATGTGGGACACAGTGCCGTGCTATACCATGTCGTGCTCCGTCTGCATGAAGGCAGATGTTTAGAAGTTTAGGCTTAGCTCTGCCTTGAGGGATTACATTCTTTGCTTTTAACAGTACTACAGACAGGGGCCTAAAATGGATCCATGCGCTTGTGCTTGTGTTGTGGGGAGTGGGCTGAGATTAGTCTACTGCAAGGACTCATATATCCATGTGGGAAGGAGAGAAAGAGGGGGGCCAGTTCAAAAAAAAAAAAAAAAAAAGGTTTGACTGCCAGTACATGTAACTCATTTCCTGTAAAACCATAATCACACACACAGACCAGGGCAGAGAAAACAATAGCAGTAATTTCTCACTGCTTATTTCTACTGACTGGTGCTTTATTTCAACAAATACCACTTTGATAAGGAGGCAACTGACAGCGCACACTATACAAAGTCTAACACTAACAAAGTCTTAACTACTAATTTTTTTCTTAGTACAAGTCTGTAACTATTCAGACATTCCTGATCAATAAGGAATGCCACCAGTGCAAACTGTCTTTACTCAAACCATTTAAAACCATAAAAAAAAAAAAAAAAAAAAAAAAAAAAAAAAATTCAAAGCGACAGTGAACCGCTGTTGTAACGTGACAGCCTTAGGATCAACAGTGTCATTATACGTCAACCGAGTAGGCTCAGGCTCACCAACTCATCTGCTTAGTCAGCAGTTGTAGTTTAATTCTGAAACTCTGGAGGAGAGATTTCTGTTACGAACAGGGGAAACCACGCTGAGTCAATCAGACTCCTAAGTAAGGCGGCACTCCTTTCAGAATTCAGGAACTTTCCAAACAGTGATTAATTCCATTCACTGTGCTCGAACTCAAAATTAAACTTACTGTTAGCCATGTGCTTATTTATTTAATGCAGGCTTCCTTTAAATGATGGCCACACATGCACACTTTACATAACCATTTTGTCCCAATCTGCATCAAAAAAAAAAAATGCCTCCATCTTGGAGCTTATCCAGAGTCACTGACCATTAAATAAGCATCCTTCCCCAGGGACAGGAGCTCTGGAGCCCTCCACATACACATGTCTCACGACCTTAAAAGGACAAGACGTCCTCCCTGTATGAAGATGGTGGGCTATTCCTAAATTATAATTTACTAGGATGACCAGAACTCATGGGCAACCCAGTTCATGGATCTGTAGTATGGTTCAGTGGTCTACTGGGTAAAAGTTTCTAAGCCAGTCCACACGTGACCAAACATGTACATGGCGCGCTTACTTAATCCCTCCGTCACGTTCAGGTTGTCTGCCTGTCTATTCTGGCATCGATCGACACTGAACAGGAAGAGTCGTGCGTCACTGGCTCCATCCATGCCTCCGTTATTCACTTCTCTGTCGCTTTCTCTCTCTCTCACACACACTCATCCACTCTGCCCCCGCCCCGATACTTCCTGGGAGATGGCTCCCCCACCCCCCCGTGAGAGTCCTGCAGTGGAGCGCTAGTTCAGTGGAAATGCTTTTAGCAGCTGCCTCAGAGCGCAGTCGCTCTGTTGAGCTGCTGGCCCCTCTGGGCCCCCACCACCCACCCCCAACCTCCGAGCTCTGGACATGTCCAGCCTGAGATGTAATTACCCTCACCACCACACACATACACTGAGCACAGCACAGCCAGACCATCAGGAAACGAACAGCTCAGATAAGCCCCACTACCCCGCACCTCTCCCGAGATGTTAAAGTGGATGCGGTCCCCTGGAGTGAAAGAAAAAGAAAAAAACGAGTTTCATTCACAAACTGGAGGGCAGACACCATTAGGAAGAGCAGATAACAGCGTAGCTTTGTTTCTGTCCCAGAGAGGTGAGCCGAAGGAGTCTGAGAGATGGCTGATAAGACTGGGCCTCATTCAAATGAGCCACTAAAGCAGGAAAGAAACGACAGGAGAGCTTTGTTCAGGTGCAGAGGCACTCATCCTTCCTTAAGCCTTCCAAACAGGTTACTGAACAGGTTGCTGGTCAGCTGAAAGCAGAGAGGTGCTTATTTGCAGCTATTCAGGGGGATTTAACATTTCTGGAGGTTCTCTGCATGTGTTTTTTTGTCCTCCCCGTCCTCTCACAGAAGCACTGTAAATAACAGGCAAGTATTATATAATGGCCGTTTCCTGTTTGAGGCCCTGTTTCACAGAAACGCTGCCCGTCTGCTGACAGGAACAGTGGCACAGCGACACCACCGTTCCCGCTTCAATCCGCGGGTTTAACCGGACCTCATATCCCTTAACGGCTTCTGCAGGTAAGCAACGGCGTAGCGTGTGTGGTCACCAAGCCCGGAGTCCCTCCTGTGAGCTAACCCCACTTTAAAAGTGAATCTGTGGACCCCCCGCTCTGCTCGGGCCTGCATATCTGTGAAGCCAACCAGTCAGCATCCTACGAGTTCGTGACCCGCGAGCCTGACTCTCCGCCTGAATGCAGAGCAGAGCGGACTCCCTCAGCTCAGCTCAGCTCAGCCCAGGCCGGGCGGCTGCAAGACTTCAGCCTAAAAACTGAAACTTTTCGTTTTCTCCTCTTCGCGGAACTGTTGCGAAACAGCTGATTCCTGGTTTTCACTGTCCTCTAGAAGACCTGCAGACATCTAGCCGAGCCGAGCGCTCACAGCACATTCACACAGCGAGACCTGGACGATCTGCAGTCTGAGCTGAGCTGATCTCGCAGACACACTCTCAAAGAGAGCAGCTAGCTTAAAGAGTGGTCTCATCAGCCTAAGGTTTGAGGGGTGTCTGCGTGTTTAAACGCTTAACGTCACAGATTGACCCCCACCCCTTCCTTTTCGTTTTCTAGGAAATCATTAGAGGGCAAACAGTTCATTTTAGTCGTCAAACAACACCGGATAAGCTGAACTGACAGTCTTACTAAGTCGACTGCCACTCAGTCAAGAGCACCTGTATATGTTAGTGTGTCTCTTTTAAAAACAGTATGCCGTATTTCCACTTACCTGCTCTTCCTCCGCTGATAAAGTGGCCGCCATTCTTCACGCCTGTTCAAGTAATTAAGGCACCTTTTTCTCCTCTGAGTGGTCAGACAGACGGTCAGTTAGTCCAAAAGGAAACGAGTGACTGTAAAAAAGCTGTTTTTTCACGAAAACAAACGACGACCAGATTCAGAAACTAGACTGGGCTGCTAGTTAGTCAGGTTAGCCATCTGAATCATGGATGTACCGGAGCGCACAGCTTATCTGAGGTAAACGTGACAAATATCGTTAGAGCTGGTTCGCTAGAGCCGTTAGGCGACACCAAGAAAATAACTTGGCGTTTTGATTTTGGCCAAATTAACGTTACGCTGCAATTCAGACGCCCAGCAGCAGCTCATTCTCGAGCCTCGCTGCCATGACGGCACGAAAAAAAGACGGAAGGTCTGAAAGATTTTTGCTCAAACCATCATCAGTCAGTCAGGCCAACGGCAGCCTCAGCGGCCGAGCAGTCCAAGTCAGCGTTTACTGGCGACACCTTAAAATCTCCAGCTAGCTCTGCCGTGTAGCTTAGCTAATGTTGTGTTAGCCAGACTCAGCGCTCAGCCTCAGGTCCCCCCGCTTCTCGCCTCGCAGATACAAACGAGGAGTCCCGCCGCGTTTACAGGCCAGAGAAAGAGCGGAAGGGCTCCCGCTCTGGATGAATAAAAGTTACTAACACATCTGGATGCCTCTCGTCGCTTTCAGGCTTTTATCTATAGTTGGGAAATGGAGCTCGGAAAAAAAAATCACAATCGCCCCCTACTGGTCACACGCGAGCACTGCAGCGCCCTCCCGCCCTCTCCGGTTCATTCATAAAAATACCACCGGAGAGAGAGAGGGAGAGGGAGGAAGAGGCAGAGAGAGTGAGAGAATGAGAGAGAGAGAGAGAGGAGGAGAGGGAAAGGGGGAGGGAGAGAGGGAGTGGGAGGAAGAGGCAGAGAGAGTGAGAGAATGAGAGAGAGAGAGAGAGGAGGAGAGGGAAAGGGGGAGGGAGAGAGGGAGAGGGAGGAAGAGGCAGAGAGAGTGAGAGAATGAGAGAGAGAGAGAGAGGAGGAGAGGGAAAGGGGGAGGGAGAGAGGGAGAGGGAGGAAGAGGCAGAGAGAGTGAGAGAATGAGAGAGAGAGAGAGAGAGGAGGAGAGGGAAAGGGGGAGGGAGAGAGGGAGTGGGAGGGAAAGAGTGAGGGAGAAGGGGGGGGGCTGTCTGCTGTAAACACAGAACATCCCTGCAAACGCAGTTACGTTGTGACAACATACTGTTTTGGTGCTACAACAGTGGAATGAAATTCGTCAGAACGTTGTAACAACATTATCTGACAACGTTATGAGAACGTAATGGTAGCGTTGCCAGTAGTTTGTTTAGTCTCCTAGAATCCTTCATACTTTTCAGTATATCTGCATGAAACTCCATGGAAGTTATTTGCTAGTGACACTGTGACAAACTTGTGGAACCTTTTTCACAACATTGTAGCAACGTTGTGTGTTTGCTGAGATGTCACTGTGTAACAGGGGATGGTAGTCTGGTTTAAAGCGCTGTGTTTAAACTGACTGGGATGCAGAAAGTACGACACAGTGTGTATTTTTATGTTTAGCTGTTTAAATCTGTGTTCATTGTATCTTTGTGTTCGAAGAAACGAGACAGGAAATGAGATGATATACAGTAAAAGTCAGGCGTGACCGGATGGCTAACTTTAATACAAACCTTTGGCAGGAAGGACTGATCAATTAGGGGGGAAATATTTGTGCTGAGGCAACGTTATCTCCATATCTCCATGATAATAGCTTTGCACTCATTTCTTTTGGTCCATTAATCTATGTTATGTAAATGTTAAATATTACATCCTGTACATGTCCCTAAGCCTGTGAAAAAAATAAATAAATCAATAAAATAAAATAAAATAAAATAAAAATTATATATATATATATATATATATATATATATATATATATATATATATATATATATATATATATATATATATAGGTGCACTTTGCTTTGTAGAGCTCCTGACCATTGAAGACCAGGGTGGAGACCAGAAAGGGGTAATCGTACATAGGATGATAAAACAGACAATGAGAGTATTTACAAAGGAGGTATACATAATGAGGTGACAAGTGGGCATATGTTCTACTCTCATTTTTGTGCTTTCTGCACTCTATAGCAGATTTATATTGGATTTGTTAGTTACTTGCAGTCCTGGAAGTAGTGAAGAGATCATTTCTAATATGATACTTAACTTGGATGTTGAACTGAATTTAATTTTATCAGGTTTTGTTACAGCAGTAGTGATGTGAGAAGTCTGTACTGAAGAGAATGTCACTTTTGATATATGATCAATTTAAGAGCTTTTATCATCATCAGACATCCAGAAAAGTCAGAGAAGGGTTTTAAAATAACAACCTCATGTATTAGTACTCTGAGTTCATCATTTTTCTTTTCTCTTTATCCACAGCCTGACACTTTCTCACTATTACAATAATCTGGACATGGCCAGTGCTGCTCAGAGCTTTCTGGGAAGGCAGGTGCCGTTGTGTTCGTGGAAAGGAGCAAGTGACTTATACTTCACATTTCATTCGAACCACACAACTCTTAGTTATTTGGTAAATGATGTGTTGTATCTCTTCAAATATAATCACTGTCCAAAGAAAAACCTCCAAAATAGTAACTTTACAGAAGAGGACACAAACCGTCTTTACTCATGTAATAACAGAAGGTATATATAAAAACAGAAAGTTTTTCTTTGGACAATCAACATGGAAAAAATGTAAAGGGCAGCTGCTGAGCTCAAATAACGCAGTTTTTCCTTCGGACAGCGAGGGTATGCCTAAAACATGAGTTTTAAATATTTCTATTAAATGTGAAAATGTTGCATGCATGTTATCCCATCTCACCAGTTCACTGCTTTAGTTTGTGCTATCAAAACAACAACAACGAAATGTGTTTCTTTGTTTAACACCTCCAGTAAATAAGGTAATTGGAACGCTCATTATCATGGTCACTCCTTTGGGGGAACTGACCACTGCAGAGGAGAGAGCCGGCTCTCAAAGTTATTTTGTTCTCAGCCGATCTGTTCACGTCGCTGCATGTGTGCCGTTGTAGGTAGGTTTTTGCTGAGCCAGGCCGTGAAGCAAAGGCTCCGGCAAGAGTTTTGCAAAAGCCCTGCTTTCTGTGGTCAAGCACAACTGCCTCGTTCTCTAAATCGAACACATAAGGTTCGAGGCACGACTGAAAAGAAAAGAAAAAAAAAAGAAGTGGAAAATGCTGCAACAGCAGCACAAATAGCTCAAAACAAGGTTATAGCGGCCTCGTAAGAGCAGGCGCGATGGTGAAGCGAGAGCCGTGTGGTTTACAAAGTGTTTTTGGTATTAGTCACTATCTGCTTTCCAGGAACAGGTAAGTTAAAAAAACCTACTGCTGGTAAAACAGACAGCTTTTATCAAACATGGCTACCAAAAAGTGTTTTGATAACAATCTGAGCTCATTTCTGAAAAGAAGAGGTAAAGACACACCCTCACACCCAATATGACACGATACAGACGATTCTAATCAGATCAGGCGTCTCTACAATGCACGGCGGGCCCAGTTTACCCAGAATTAGAAAAGCTCTAACGAGCCATTTACACGGCCAGTACTTCAGCAACAAACGCACTGATATGAAAATAGGAATGATTGCAACATACTGCTGAAAGGCTTGATAAGAGTGACAGCCTTGCAAGAAAAACTAGAACTAGGATTTTCGCCACCCTTTTCAAGCAGCTCCTTCACAGTTCTGAGAATTAGAGTTTGTTCTGCAAAGTTCTCTTGTGCTAAGCTTTATCCTGTGTTGCGTCTTAAACAGTGATTCCAGACTACTATCGTTGAATTGGGTGCAAAAGAAAGAATACAGAAACCTGAAACTAGTATTCAGTTTAATGGACTTACAGGAAGTTTAAATAAAAAAGTGATTAAGGTAAAAAACAAAAACAAATTTCAAGAACAGTAAAATGTATTTATTAGCAGGTCCTACAAAACATACTTAAAAGTACCAAACTGATAAAGTTCACTGTGGAAGGAAACTTACAAGTCTGGTGCATAACACTTCAATTTAAAAGCTGAAATCTAAAACATAACCATGGTTTACAGAAAAGGAAGTCATACAGAATGTAACCTGAACAGTACATGTGTGTGCAAGCAGACTGATATCTGATTCCTGCAACAGCAGATGCAGAAGAGACTAACATTGCATTGGAGTTATAACAAAATCTGTTAGCATCAACTTAGCATGGCAGAGATCATTACAGATTCTCCAAATCCTGTTTGGTTAAACCATGTAAAGACCTGAAAAGAACTGTATGAAGTTCCAAAACTATAGGGACAGATCTATATGGAATAAAAATGGATATGGGCAAACATTCAGAACCAATATGGTCACATTCTTTTTAAAAATACTCTAGAAATACAATAGTGCTACGCCATGCTGAACAAAATCAGATCAACTCCCCGCCATGCATATGCCGCGAAGACTTAGAGCATACTCTCAGGGGGTTTGCCTGCAACTGGTCAACACCAAAGAGAATAAGGCATGTGCTTTCCAACACCAGCTTCAACTCAACAGGAGTTCCAACACTGGCAGCAGACTGTAGGCCACAAAGCCTCAAACTCCATTCTGCTGAAATCCCAAACGTCCCAGGCTTACACCATAACACTGCTGAGAATTTACTCTACTCTACAGCAGTGTTCCCGTCAGTCCTCTACTCATTAACTTTCCATGCCCTCCCTCTGCATGTGAGTTGCTGTCTGGTTCTCTGGCGTGGAGAGATGCTCCAGCTCATATCTACCGTTCTCCTCTGCAGGCCGAACCTCAGTAGATGTCTTCTTGTGCTCCAGGATCTGCTGCATTTGGTGGCTGGCGTAATCAGGCTTGGTGGTGAGGGGGCACTGCGGCACCTCAATGCCTAGGATGTCTGCCACCATGTAAGGCCTAAGCCAGCCCACCAGAGGGGTGCTGCCAGGGGTGTAATGGGTCTCACGGTGGTAGAAAAGGAGACCATCAACCTGAAGAGGAAGCATGGGGAGGGGTGGGGAACAACAAAAAAGCTCAATAAAACACCTAAATGGTTAGCCATGACTGTTTCATTGGGGGATAAACATGAGGCCAAATTCCCTTGTTTATCAATATGTTCTTGTGTGTTCCTGCATTCTCGTGTTCTTGCTCATTATCATTTACTGCCAAGCGGCATTTCAACATTCAAGAACAGAAGAACAAAAAATGCATAAGGTACCTGGATGTGTTCTTGATCACTTTCTGACTTGTCCCATCATTCACTGCACCAGAGAATACTAATCTATGACTGCACGTTAGTAAGTCCTCTTTTTTTTCAGGTAACTTGTGGCCTTAACTCCACTTTATAAACAATGAGGCAAAAGGTAGACATAAATGTGTTCAATTTATTACAAACCTGGTACAAATAATGGCCAATGTGAAAGTTTGTGCTGACAATTTAATATCAGTGGTAGTTTTAGCAAAGTTAGCAATGACAAGCCAAAAGGTGTAAAATTTACCACCATAGTTTATTAGTTATAATAGTTTGTTATCATTATAGTGTGAAATATGTAAGTCATTACCACATAACGCACCATCCATCAGAGTGAGAATTTCTTGACATCGATTTTGTTTCTCTGATGCAGAATCAGAGCCAACAAACTGATGAGGATGGGCACTTAGAACTTGATCTTGGAGTAAGGCTGAAGAGCTTAATCTATAAAATATTAAATGTTTTACACCAATATACTTATTCTAGTCTTTTCTGCACAGAGTAACTCTTGATTTATGTTATTTGGGTTATTTCTTGTGTGTTTTTGGTGATTTGGTGTAGACACAAGGATACTTATGTATACCCGCTGTGGAATATGGCGATATTGTGAGGCTGTTTTTCTGAGTTGTAATAAACGTTATCATGGATTTCAAGTACCAGTAAAACCTGCCCTTTTCCTTCACAAGACAGGACCAAACAGAGAAAGTATATTCTCAGCACTGCCGTGACACTGATGTAACAGTGGCGTGTTAGTCTGTGTTGCGCTGGTGTCGGAGACAACAGCTCTGTTGCTTCATAGTTTGTGCTGACAACATGATTTTTGACTGGCGGACTATTCTGAGTCCGCAGTGACACAGAGGTTTACAGAAACTCCTGAGAATGGTCCTCCCTCCAAATAACTCCTTCTCTGTGGGTGTTCTGACCAACATAGAACAGGGGAAAAGAGGGCTGAAATAGATGGACTTACTTGTATATGTACAGCTACAACATGCTTCTATAAGTGGAAGTGATAAAATAGAAAACGTGTGTATTTATCGTAAGGGGTCAAGGATCTGTTCTTGTCTGCTAATGTGAGTTGCCAGTTATGCTCGCTTTATTGGTACATAAATTTGTATCTCCAAAATGTCTACACTGCAATACAAGTTAAGGTTTTGTTTTGACAGCAACATGTGTAGATATTACAGATATATTTACACACCACAGTCATTTTAGTACTAACGAGACGGAACTACAAGGTTCAGTCTTTAGACTTTCGGTTGGCCTGGTAGGTCACTTATACTAGAATACGTGTCTGTAGATTACAATAAATCGTTTTCTGACATTACTGAACGTTATATTACATAAATCTTCCACGCTATTAATATATTCCACCGATAGTTTGGCTGATTGGAGCAAATAATTGTACAGACAAAGCTAGAACAAATACATACTACCATATAATAACACAAAGAAAGTATAATGGCTACTCTTCATTCTGTCTAATACTAGCCAGCCATTGTGTACACATATGAGCATCACCCAAGAGCAAAGTGATAAAACCCAGCTTTGGTCAAGTCCAGTTGGACAAAGAACTCAATAATATTTTCTATTGTGAAACAGCATCAACAGATGGTTATATCTAAAGCAGATATAATGCCAAAGGCAAAAGCTTATATCATCTTACACTTTCACTTTTCTATGCCAAATATATACACCAACAGGACTGAACACGCACATTAGAACAAGTTGCTACAAATGGTTTACTTATTACTGAATCATTACTGGAACATTAGGTCTAAACTTACAGCGAGACCCCCCTAACACATGCTCAACCAAGTAATAAAAAAAACTAAAACATTTAAATCTTAATTGCATATTAAAACAATTTAAATGACAAAAAATGACTGTTCTTACGCTGAAGCTGTAGTCGTGTGCCAGGGTCTTTTGGATGGACTCTGTTGAACAGCTGATGCTGCTAAGACTCACAAATCGGAACTGCAAAGAGTTACAACGAAGCAATTAAGAAACAGTAAAACCAAATAATGAGTACATTGCACTGCGTTTAATATGCATGTCCTACTTACAGGGTTCCGTTTGCCGATCTCTGAAAGCCCGTCCACCTCTTCAACCTTTGACTGCAACCAATAGAACCTGAACTCTGTCTGTCACATTAGAAATCTCAATTACTTCACGTTTGCTCAGTTGCATACACTACATGAACAAAAGTATGTGGACACTCATTCTAATTATTGGGTTCAGGTGTTTCAGCAGGCTTGCACTAACCAAAGTGGGCTATTAAGGGCTCTTGTTTAATAACCTACTCCAATATATACTAAAATCTTCAGTGGGTATATGAAATGAACATAACCCTGCAATCTGACCAACACTGGCGGTAGAATGTGCCGTATTTAAAAGCTTAGTGACTTTAAACATGCCACTGCCATAGGACGTAAATTTCAAAAAAATCTGCCCATTTATTTGGTATAATTGTAAAATGGTAAAAAGTGTCTAGGAGCAACATCAGCTCAGATATGTGTGTGGGTGTCCATGGCTGAGCAGCTGCACACAAGCCTAAGATCACTGTGCTCTCTGGAGTGATAGATCATGCATCACTATTTGTCAATCTAACAAATGCTATAGGAACGCACAGTGCCTACAGTAAAGTTTGGTGGAGGAGGGATAATGGTCAGAGGTTTGGGCTCCTTAGTTTCAGTAAAGGTTAATGTTAAAGCTCACTAAGACAATTAATTTTAGATCATTAAATGCTTCCAAACAGTTTGATAAGGGGCCTTTCCTGTTCCAGGATGACTGTACATAAAGAGAACTTTGACCCCATCCCACTAAACACCTATTGAATAAACTGGAATGTTGATTGTGAGCCAGAGTTTCTCATTCAACATCAGTCCTTGAATTAAAAGATGTTCTTGGGTGCACTGTCTGGACACACATTCCCATAGACCCCCAATCTTGTGGAGGGGAGGTTGTTAAACGACCATTTCCATGTTAACGCACATGCCAAGCAAGCTCACGTAGGTGTGGTGTCTACCTTTTTTTGTTTGACCAATAAATACAGATGACTATTCGTTCTGTGAATGTGTCAGTAAATGAGTGTAAACTCAGCGACACCCCCCACTTGAGATCTTAACAATTTTAACGCTAAAAGGAAAAATCTACTTACAGGACAGTCATATACAGGATGTCCCCTCCAGCACATCACGTCCAGGATGTAGTAGGTTCTATCCACTTCACTATAAATGCAGTCCAGGATTGTGTAATCTGTGTGGATTCAAGATCCAAGTCAAGCAACCAGATCAAGATTGTTTGTGCATTTAAACACAGAACACTGATGGGTACTAACCTTTCCCCATGGCCGAGTTGTGTCTGTTTCCTCCTGGTAGCAAAGAGGGGAAACGATTGACACAGTACCCGCTTTTAGTGTATGACGCAGTGGAACCCTGTAAAATATCAATGACAAACAAACTGAAGTAAGTGAGAAAAAAGAGCGAGAGAGAGAAAAGAAATACACTTCAAGTCATTGTGAAATCAAAATCATAACCTTTTCCTTCTGGACTGACATATTTGTAAATGAAACATGGCACCAGTGAGGATCTCCTAGCTAGCTCAGCATTTTCACTTAACTATGGGTGAGGAGATTGGGAGAGGTGAGCAGAAGTAGTTATGGTTTATTGAAAAATAAGAATATAAGAACAAGAATTTTGTTATTTAGAAACCAAATTCAGGAAAATCCTTTTTTTTAAATTAAAGATATAGCTAAAGATACAGCAGATGAACATGGTTAAGTTTCATGGTCTATTGTTCACTTCCCAGTCCACTTGCATTCACATCAGCCTACTCAGGTTTTACGCTATCTTTGGTAAGACTGTTACTGCTATTTACAGTCTATGGAATGAAAGACAATTCTTCTATGAATGGAACAGAGAAGCCTGAACGTGATTAGATGATAACAGGAGTGAACAATCAGAAGTAGCACAAAAATCTCCTTCAGGTAAATATAAAGTATTATCTAGTACCTCTTTTGTTATCAACCTTCAGTGCCAAAAATACACTAGTTGATCTTTAAGTCACTAAAACAGCACTTGATTTAATAAGAATCTTAACAGATTTTTGTACATCTGTCATACTATCTTGTTTTCCTGCCCCATTTCAGACTGCTTTCTTGTTAGACGTGACTGTTACTAATTTAAATACTATGAATCACTTCACACCAAATACGCTTACATGTTTTAAACTGTGTAAAAGGGCATGTGGAACAGTTCAAATACACTATGAATCACTTCACTGAACTTTACAAATGTATTATGAATCACTTCACACCAAATATGTTTACATATTTACATAACTGTTTAAAAGGGCATGTGGAACAGTACAAATATTAATGAAGCAGCCACCATACTATCGAGAGTATTTAGAGAAACTAAATCAAACTTACTTACTGTTTGAGCTTAAAATTTAAAATAAAATACTAGAGTCTTCATAAATAAGAAAAACTGATTTGTCCAAACCTTGGAGGCAACAATGAGAGAGCGCTTTCCTATAGGACAGACCACCAGGAGCCAATCAGTGCTAAGATCTGCAGGCACATCCACCAGCCACTCTGACAACATCAGCTGTTGAACAAATAGTTAAATGTATAATAATGTGACATATAAACACACTACAAGATCGTTACCACATAAAGGATCTCTTATGTAAGAGCATTTTGTCTACCTTAACTGGAATATAAACTGTGGTGGTATTATGTTACGTGTAACACAACTTTATTTTAAACACCTGCCATGTTAACTACATTCTCACCTGGTTGGCGTAGTGTTTTGGCAACTTTTTCCTGTGCTCAATCTCCATGCCATCATCCTCTGCCTCATCTTGCTGGCTCTTTTGAGACTCCTCCACTTCTTCATCACTGTCGCCCCCAGTCCAGTCTCCATCTGCCAAACGGCGGGCGTGATTCACGTAGTTTAGCCTTTTCCTACAAGCACAGCATTTTTATTTAGAAACAGACCCAATAACAACCCGCCCATATAACAGCATGCATTTAATCGCAGACTACAGATAAAGACGTTCCTACTCAAACGCTGGAAAGCTGAGCACTGCTGATTAAGCACTAGTGGTGCATTACTTATCAGAATTTACTTAGCAACTCAGCAGCTGTTTGCTTGACAAGCACTGGACAGACGTTTACTCCAGAAGAGGAGTGTGTTTAGGTGGCGCTGGGCTACAATCTGTGCATTTACATGCACTTAATAATTTGATAACGACAGAAAATAAGATCTTTCCAGGAATCCATTCACCATTTTCACAGATAATAAATCCCAGAATACAACCTGATATAAACATAATACAGCTTACGCTTAAAAATATATCATCCATGGACTCTCACCTAAGTACATATGACCAGTATATTAAATTACCACATAGTCCACAGACAGCAGGGGCTTTCAAACATTTGACCCTATAAGGTGTAAATACAAGCTCACTGGTGAGTAAGTTTGCCAGAAAAGAAATCTGTTTGTGGTCAGTCTACCAGACTATTCAGAAACTGGATGTGTGGGGTTGAGCTTCCCAGTATTTCTACTATACGGAGTATAAGGCAGTGTGTAAATGTACTCTTTCTGGTGCTCCAGGAATCTCCTGCGCCGTTCAGTCTGCTCCAAAGCGCTGTATCTGCTCTTGTACTGAGCCAGGCGGGGATGAGGGGCAGAGGTGCTGTTGGCCTCTCCGGATACAGAGAAGCTGGAGGAGAGAGCCTGGGTCAAGGCATCCATTGCGAGTCTATAAACACAGGAGAGTAGAGTTCATCTTAGAGCTTGGAGAGCTGGACACACTCATACAGTCACAAATTAAATAGATAGGAAGCGGTATCCTCTCACAGGCACACTCAGGTTTGAGTTGTCAGCTTATCCAACACGTGCCTCCTGCTGGCACATTCATTTTACATAATATGGGCTACCTGGACCTGTTTTTGAGCGTAACCTGAAAAAATACGTGCCTGAAGTTCGCTTCTTATACGAATTCTTATCAGAATGGATTGCTGCACCATTTAAGGTGGACTGGAGCAATTCGGATAAGAAGCTAACCTCAGAAAGCCAGCAGTTGAGCCAGCAAACTGATAACGGCAACCCTGAGCTAGCTAGCTTTACCATACTGTTAGTCGAGAATAAGCTAGTAGTCAGCTTCACCTGTAGCTGTCGTTTATATTAATGCTAATCTAAGATTAGTAGGACCGTTAACTTAAATTATCCTCCATTTACAAAGCAGATACAAACTCCACACAGCTGAACTCTAGCCGCTTGCTAGCTGCGTTAGCATGCTAACTAGCACTGTAGCTACAACGTTAAACTCCCCAGAAGCTCATAGCTTTTAAAAACCGGCTCTCAGTCAGAGCCTAGTAAAGTTAAAACATATTTATAACCAGTATAACTCGAACCTGATGTTGTGGAGGCGGTTAAGAGTGCAGCAGAGCAGCAGTGTTTCTGTAGTCCGCTCACATCTCCTCCCTCTGCCGGGCCGCTACGTCACCAGCACGCCGCTCACTCGTGCAGCGGTTTAACACACTGTTAGCCTGAACACACAGTAACGCAATCACAGTAACTAAACACACAGTAACGCAGTCACAACCTGCTGTTTAGTGTCCACAATGTTGTCACAATGTCGAAATGTAATTCCCCAGAAAGTTGTGGCGTTATCTGACAACGTTGTGAGAACGTAGTGGTAACGTTGTCCTTCATACGCTCAGTGCACGGAGTCTGTAATATCTTTGGAGGAAGGTGTTAGAAAGGATGAGAAGCGGAGGATGCTATCACATTTTCTTTTATTTTCTTTTTACATGCTTTTACACCTTCTGGAGAGCAGCTAACAGTTTGGTAGGCAAATGTATATTATTTGGGCTATTCTACTAGTCCCCACAAGTGTTATCCTAGGCTCCCCCTACTGGGCAATAAGAGAATTACCGGTGGGGTCATTACAGAGAGCCCCACGGAAAGTTGGCAACAAATCATCGTAATATTATAAAACAACGTTATCTAGTAGTGACAAACACGTCCTTCTGACAGCGGCGTAGCAACATTGAAGGAAAGTAAACAACGCTGTGACAACGTTATGTGTTCGCTGAGTAAACATTACATTTTATTTGGACAAACAAGTACACCTGCTCTTGGGACAGAAATGGTCTAGGTGGTCTATAGTGTTATAGGACCATGTACGTTATATGTACGTGTATGTAAGTTACTGTACAACTGAAAAGAACGCAGGTTTATTTTATACAGCGTAAAAAAGCCACACTTTAAAGAGCTCATTCACTCAATTTCTCCTCTCTCTGTATTTCTGGTACGTTCACTTTGGGAGCCGGATGTCGGAGCTGGGAATGACGTCACACCCGAGCTGATCCAAAATGGATGCATACAAGAAAAAGTTTGTTGTGCTAATTCCTGAATACAGCAGAGCAAACACACACCTACCTTCCTACAGCGTGGCTACAACATTGTCAGAAGGTGGTACTTTTTACACTGAGTAATCAAGATTGTCACAGTGTAACTATTAAATAACACTGTTTTATAATATTATAACTGTTATAACTTAACAAAATTCCATGGAATTTCAGGCAGATATAATGAACGTCTGAAGAAATTTAGGAGGTTATAGGAGTGATAGTGTTGCGGGCACTGAACCAGTACGTATCACAGCGTCACTGTGTTTGCAGGAGGTTGTTTTGCTCACTAGCAAGATCAGCACTTGGCAATACCAGTTGATAACTAACCAGCAAACACACAATGTCACAACGTTGTCTACTAAAGTCCTACAATGTTGTGAAAACATTGTCAGAAGGAGGTGTTTTTACATTGTCTGAACAAGGTTGTTAATACGTCACTATTAAATAACAGGGTTTATGATATTTGTAACAAAATTTCATGGAGTTTCATGCAGATGTACTGAATATATGAAGAATTCTGGGAGTTTTCACAACTTTCTGAAGAATTGCATTTCAACGTTGTGACATTTTTTTGGCCACAAAAACAGCACGTTGTCTCAGTGGAATTGTGCTTGTTTATGCACAGTGTAGCCGTCCTGGATTTTCAGGTCAGGGTTGATGAGGCTGTCTCAAATTTTTGTATAGGAAATATGATTTTCCAGTTAAAATGTCTGAGTTGGAAATTTTTATTTTTGTTTTATTGCAACATTCCATGTGGAAACTTTGCTAAATTTCAAAATGTGCTGCGTGCTCTTCAGTTTTTTTTTGTGGCGTCACAAATACAAATATAAATATATATCCTTTTATTAGCCCATTTGGTTTACACTGATCATTCTGTTTCAGCCTGGACTGATTTTGGCAGCTAATCAGAACAGAAGTGCTTCACAGGAGGACGAATGACTGTGTGAGGTATGAGATTACACCTTGCGTTGCTTCTTGTAAGGCAGCGTAAAAGCCGTTTAACAGACAGAGTTACAATGGACAATGGACAGTTTGACTGTTTTAGGTAGATATACATACTCAGATGACGTGTTCGGTTAGTCCAGGCATGTCAGCGGTTCCAGCGTTTTGAGACAGTTAACGTCACTGTTGAACTGCATTTACTATAATTACAGAGCGGCAGCTTAAGATACCCATTTACACCATTTCCACAAAATTGCATCTGGAAAGTGTGACAGGATTATATAACGGAGAGATCACAGTCACTGACACTCATTTAACTGCAGATTTGGTTGTATGGTTGGTGAAGCACAGAGAACTCACTGGTGTGGCTGTTTTTTCTGATTGTCAATGCTGAGTAAGTACTGTAGATACAGAATTCTTCAATCTCTGTAGATGTACACCTTAAATTAAGATTCAAGATTCAAGAGTTTTATTGTCATGTGTACAGCAGAACAGACAGTTACACTGTAAAATAAACTTACTTTGCTGTTCCTCCATTCACCAATAAAGATAACAAATAAAAGAAATCATAAAAAATATATACAAAATATACAAAGTATAATAATATAAGTTAAAGTAAATAAAAGTATTTTTATAGTTAAAGAATAAAATAAAAACGTTGTGTATATGTGCTTTTATGTGCAAGTATGAAGAGCAGCAGCCATAAAGTGCAGGTTGCAAGTAACAAATGTAAACAATAATGTTTTGTGCGCGTAGCGAATGTAAACAGTATTGTATGTAAATTAACACCTTACACAAAGCTGACATTCAACTTCCTATTCTCCAACTTCTTCTTCAGATTTTCCTGGTCCACCTTAAACGGTGCAGTCTCAGGTGCCAGGATATAACTGCTGCACCTTTTAAGGTGGAACAACAAAAACAAGAAGTGATTTACAAATTTATAGATTTGCTGATGTGTCTGGTGGTGTTGGCAGAGTTCTGCGTTAATGTTTCCTGCTGCTATCATTAACCAGTCACATCACAGGTAGGAAGCAGTGCAGCTTAGCTAGATTAATCTGTGTCTGGACACTATAACAACAAATTTGGTAAATATCGGTTGAGTAATAAGGAAGTTATGGTCAGTTTAATCATAAGAACTCATCTCAGTATGTTTCTGTGTTCACAGGTGGATCTTGCTCCATGATAGCCTATATTATATATATAGGTGTGTGTGTGTGTGTGTGTGTGTGTGTGTGTGTACGTCACACAAATGTCCCTATTGTTCGTCTGATGGAGGAAATAATAAATAATCAAATACAAGAAAATGAAAATGCAGGGCATGGGCCCTTTAAGGCTCTGAGTGGTCTTTCCCCAGCGCGTCCACTAGACGGCGGCACAGAGCTGGTTTTGAATGCGTCCTCGCGTCTAATAATGGGGGGCTGAAATATCCCACAAAAACTTTCCTGCACTCATTGTCCGCGTCTCACGTCATGGAAAGAGTTGGGTTACTCCGATGCTGAAGGTAAAGGGATATACTGGTCGAGGTGGAGAGGACGGGGGTCTCTCGCGCGTTAAGGGATCAGAGGTGAAAACAGGGCGAGAGAAAAGCGCTTTCGTTGAGAAAATGGAGCGGCTGGTGTCGGAATGAGGCTCTGGTCCCGGGATGCCTGCTTCACCATGTCTGTCTGTCTTTGTGCTGCTGCTGCTGCTGAGATAATGTTTTGATACCGCGCGCGTGCGTGTGTTTGGGAGGCGCAGAGCTTCGTGTTTTTCTCCTTCCTCCTCTGAGACCACCAGTAAACACTCACCACGGGATTAACTTCTACAGCCAGATCTTCACTCTGAGCGGTGTTTGGTGAGTTAGCCGGTGTTTAAATAACCGAGCTGAGGATTTGTGATCGCCTCCCGGAGTAGAAACAGGAGAGCTGGATTCAGTCGGCCTGGACTAATATTTTTTTCTTGAGAAGATCCAGATTTAAGACTGAATGCTGGTTCTGCTCGGTATTGTAACTGGAACTGAATGCATTGAGGGATGGGACAACTTTGGCTTTGGAGTATTCAAATGTGGCTCCAGAGTGAACTGTTGGAGAAGCACTTGATTGGTGTATAATATAAATATATATATATATATATATATATATATATATATATATATATATATATATATATAAATATATATATATTTGTGTGTTCTACTAAAATAGCCTGCAGATTGGCACTGTTATATAAGCACAAGCTATTTTCATTAACATTTAACACTGTAGGCTGCTCTGGCCTCGCCTTTGTACCCTCTGCCTGGACCCTATAGGTCACCTGATTGGCACCAAAGTCAGAACTCGACTGCCTGCTTTGTGGGCTTAGTGTCTTGGCGGGCAGGTTAGTTTGTGAGCAGGCTATATTTTCAACAGTATGGAAGGAAACCCTTTTCCAGCCAGTGCTCCAGTGAAGCTTTGAGTTCTGCTGTGTCTGTTTACTTCTTGTTTACAGCCGTTCTGCATCTGAGATGAGGTGAGTTGCCGGAGAGACGAAAGGAAATCGATCTCGTGCCACATTTTTCGTGTTGCTGTCTGGAAGAAGTCAAAATGTCACTGAAAGCCAAAGCACTTTACACGTTCCAAAGTGAGAACAAGGAGGAGATCAGCATCCAGGAGAACGAGGAGCTGGTGATTTTTGACGAGAACTCTGTGGACGGCTGGCTGCGCGGAGAGAACAGCCGCGGGGAGAGAGGCCTCTTCCCAGCCTCGTACGTGGAGATCATTCGGCCGCGTTCCAACTCCAACCTGACTGACTGCTCCCTCAGCCCCGCGGGCTCTCCAGGCAAAGACTCGCCCTACTTCCCCCACTCCACCTGCTACGATGACGACGATGACGACTGGGATGACTGGGACGACAGTTCCACGGTGGTCGAGGACGAAGACCCTCGCAGAGCGGTGGGTGCGAACGGCCATGCTCACCAAAGCCCGTACCCCAACCCCAACGTGCATTACCGCACCAAGCCCCACATGGAGCGCCAGGACAGCATCTCCAGCTCTAGGAAAGGCAGCATGGTGGGCCGGAACCTCAACCGCTTCTCCAGTTTCGTGCGCTCGGGGGTGGAGGCGTTCGTCCTCGGGGACGTGCCCATGATGGCCAAGATAGCAGAGTCCTACAGCATCGAAATGGGTGCTCAGGGGCCTCAGTGGAAGGAGAGTCCTCAGCCTTTTTGCTGCTCCATCGAGGACCCCACCAAACAGACCAAGTTCAAAGGCATTAAGACCTACATTTCCTACCGGGTCACTCCTAGTCACACCGGCAGACCCGTGTATCGCCGCTACAAGCACTTTGACTGGCTCTACAACCGCCTGCTGCACAAGTTCACCGTTATCTCCGTGCCCCACCTGCCCGAGAAGCAGGCCACCGGCCGCTTCGAGGAAGACTTCATCGAGAAGAGGAAGAGGCGGCTCATCCTGTGGATGGATCACATGACCAGTCACCCGGTGCTCTCCCAGTACGAGGGCTTTGAACACTTCCTCATGTGCGGAGACGACAAGCAGTGGAAGCTGGGCAAGCGGCGGGCGGAGAAGGACGAGATGGTGGGGGCTCACTTCATGCTCACCCTCCACATCCCCAACGAGCATCAGGACCTGCAGGATGTGGAGGAGCGCATTGACTCCTTCAAGGCCTTCGCCAAGAAGATGGACGACAGCGTGATGCAGCTGACGCACGTGGCCTCCGAACTGGTCCGCAAGCATCTCGGAGGCTTTCGGAAGGAGTTCCAGCGCCTTGGGAACGCCTTCCAGTCCATCAGCCAGGCGTTCATGCTGGACCCCCCGTACAGCTCTGACGCCCTGAACAACGCCATCTCGCACACCGGACGGACGTATGAGAACATTGGAGAGATGTTTGCAGAACAACCCAAATATGACCTGTTCCATATGCTGGACAAGCTGTCGCTGTACCAGGGCTTGCTGTCCAACTTCCCGGATATCATTCATTTACAGAAAGGTAACGTAAAACTCAGTCATAGGATGATGTTTGTTTATAATTCCTACAGCACAGAAATGTTTAGTGCCACAAAAAGAGATTAGGCCTTCATTTCAATGGATATACTTTAACAAAAGCAAGTGAATGACAATAGGGGTTGCATGATATGATTAAAAATATCATATCACGATCCTGAAAGAAACGTATATGATGTATATACAGTATGGTTCATAATTTTTTTTATACACAAATACGATCCAGTAGTTCAGTGATGGGTACAGTGATATTTATTCAACAATGTTCTGTACTGCTTTAAAACCAACCAGTCAACCAACCAGCAAGCCTAATGCCTGTAAAGATGAAGCTGATTAGCTGTGATATCTACAATATGCTCTCAAAAGCATCATGCTAACAAAATGTCTCATCATAGCCATAAAATATCATTGTACCTCTATCTACAAACTGTTGTGGGCCGGTTTTGAAGATCACCGTTGAGGAGGCTAATGTGGTAGTAATTGCACATATTTGCACATATATTCCGTTTAAAATTGGACCCCCAGAAGTGCCCCAGATTGCTGGAGGTCAGATTAACACTTTGGCAGTTTAAACTGTGTGAGCGTTTTAACAGTAAAAGACCTCGGGAGAGTGAGATGTCAGTGGAAATTGCATTTAGTGGTGAAAAGGCAGCTCTAGAGTGATGACAGATCTCACAGCTTAGGCCAAAATGTCATGCTGGCATCACAGATACCCTAAAAGGTCGTCCCACGTGTATGAAGCCTGTATGGATTAGGAGTGTTGTAGGAAGGTCATCTCTCTCTTATCCATATAATTGCATTAAAATGCGAAGGACGATCTTAGTGCTGAAGTTTTGCTGCGTGACTGCGGTGTACTAATCTTTCTCTTATTCTCTACAGCTGTTTTCCAACCTCTATAATATACAGTAAGAAAAAGAACGGTGTGTTTGCCAACTTGGCGAGTTTGTGCTTGCACAGCAAATTTTTTACAAGTAACTGTTCTGTCCTGTGAGCAGTTCAACCCAGTAATCACGGAAGGACTGTAGAGCCACGTTTACAAGAGAATGCCTTTTTATATTATTTTACCCTTCAGTTTGCCCCTGATTGTGAAAGAGCCCCCCTCATCCCCCTCAGTGGTATTTGAACATTTGTAGCATGGCCAGATTTCAGATGTCAGCAAGGTTTGTTCTAAGGTGAACTTTTGGTTTTCATATGAAAAATCTCCAGCTTCTTTAGCTGATTGTTTTTAGAAAGTGCCATGAGGACACAAGAAGACGTGAATGAGTCTGAACTGTGGGTTTCGTAAGAGTGTTAGAGTTCAGGCTTGTTGAGTGAGTAGTTTGCTGTGTTTGGTTAACGTAGGCCTTCGCGTCTTCTCATAAGGTCACAAAGGCATCACAAAAAGGCTGTCATTTCAGTTGTTCCTCAACCTTACCATGATGTCAGAACCGTTTTGGGGAATGATTTGAGTTGTGGTTTATCTGATGAAAGTCCAGAACATTTATTGACTGTCAATTAAGTTCCAGGCTTTCTTTGGCCAAGAAGACAAACTTATCCACTTTACTGGCTAAATACTGAACACTGATTGAACACTCCACACTAGATGTGGTTGTGTTGTGGTTGTCATGTACACATCACATGGGAGTTTGGTTGTTTCTAATTGGTCTAACTCCCCTATAGGCTGAACAGAGATTTCACACTCTTTTGAATTGCCGTTTTAGATGAAATGCTTTATCGTTCAGCAGTACAGTTTCAAGAGGTAACTGCATCGAAAAGATCAGATCATTTGCAATATGTTGTTTCTGTGAGGTCACAGAAAGCAGTGCTGTTACACATATCTGTTTATTTACCCCACATTAGTTTAGCCCTGCCTGTTGATCCTCAAGTTATAAGAAGTATTTTGTCCCAGACAGCTTTTTGAATGAGTCCCAGTATATCAGAGCAGACCTCAATTACATAACAGAGATAAAGGAAAATAGTCATGTAGAGATGAATAATCTCTGTTTTTAAACCCATTTAAGCCCAAAGTTAACCTCAGCGGGAAAAGAATAATAATATATGTGGGCCCTTTAATGTATTAGTGTTGGCGGACGTGTACATATAGTTGCTGCCCAGAGAAAAAAATAGTTTCTTTACAGGAGAGGACAAAAACATTCTTTATTAATGTCAGTCAGTGTAAAGAGTTTGTATTCCGAGGGATTTTGGAGCATTTCTATTGGTCCATTCATCATAAAACTTTCAGTGGATATAAAAAGCTGTTGTGTTCATATAAGATGAGATGCATGTTTTTCTTTGGACAGTGACAATATGTAACTACTGAGTATAAGCATCAATCCCCGGTTCCCATAGTGGTGCACCCCTGCTTTTTATCTATCAAGGCATGTGCTCTAGAGAACATATGATCTGTTTGCATGTTTAGAAGCATGCCGCCTAAGATGGATTTGAGACTGAACTTGTTCACAGTTAACACAGGAAAGGTGAATAAAGGAGATTCTTATCCAAACTCTGCCTGAAAAGCCTGGAGTTCTAAACCGTGCCAGCTTGAAAAGAATAGAATGGTGTGGATAGAAAGAGGCATCTATTAGCCGATAATAACCCCATTGTAACAGGCTTGTTACAAAGCCATTGTACAAAGGCTCTTACTTCAGGGCACAGGCACCAAAGAGGTCACAGCAATACTCATAGAGCATATTCACGTCCCTCGTTAGTTTTCTGGATGTCCTGCTCCGTGCTAGCCGGGAAAAGAACTGAATGAGGGTATCACGTTTCACTCATCCTCATGAAATGTATATGTTTGCATGTACAGTCATGCAACTGTACCATGCTTGCTGTAGTGGCCTCTCGAGTCTGCTGTTAGTAGGTGAACTAATGGAATCCCAGAGCAAAGCCCTGAGGGTGTGGTGTGGAACACATATGGGATTGATGAAAGAAGGGCAGGGGAAGAATGGGAGGACCTCAAAATATAAAACAGAAACATTCATGACGCTGTTTACCAGATAGACAGTCCTTCTGACAGCGGGTAGATCACGCTCGGGCCTGCTGGAAACGCACCTGCTGGCGTTTCGTTTCCATGAGAGCCAGGCCGGGAGACAATAGAGTGGGCCTGCGCTGGGTCTCTGGTGTCACTCTCCTGCTGTTGCAGAAATGGATTGGGCAATAGGAAATCTGAGCGGCTATTTCCCTTCGCCGTGTACACAGAGAGCATGCGGTGAACGATCAAAGAGAGCTAATCAACAGAGTTAAAATAACAAGTGTGCGAAGGAGAAACCAAAACATGGCGCATGAGCAAGCCCGCCGAAGTTCTCCTGCTCGAGAAAGTCCGAAGTTGTGAAATCTGTTCTGGAGCTCAGGGAGCCTTGACCTGAAGCTGCGGGTCACTCTGTGGGCTGTGCGACTGAGCTAAACGTTTCTAGAGCAGTCAGGGGTATGTGTGGAATGTAAATAGCTGAAGACTGACTTACTTTATTGACCGTTGTGTTTTTTTGGGGTCTTTTGTTTTTTGGTGAATAGTTCAAGCAGTTATATCTTTTATATAGACGTGCTTATGTGGTTTCTGACATCTTTTGTCAATTTGTATAGATCTGTGTCCTACAGTGTCGGAAACCACATCAGCAAGTCTGCTTGAGATCAGCGCAGCATGAGGCAAATGTGTGATGAGTTAGGCAGGCACTTTTAAGGTGGTTTGTATTTAGGCATGCTGACTGGTACAGAATAAGCTTCCAGTACATTGTTGTCGTCTACTTTGATCGGTTCCACAAGTAAGGCAGAGCAGCGCCACCTGGGTCAGTGGGGGGTTAAGTGCAAGGATACAACCACATATTCCCAACTAGTCCTGAGAACTGAACCCACAACCCTCAAGTTGTTGGCTCACCTCTCCTAACACTAGACCACTGGAGCCTCTAGACCGTCCTGTGAAAGCGAAAACAGCTTACATCTAGTGAGGAAGCGTGATGATACCGGCATCATAACTTAAAAACATTTCTTAAAAAACGTATTGCCATCAGATAAATACTATCCTATATACTAAAACTATACTATACTAAAACTCTGCATTTGATTAATTGTACTGGACTTGTAACTCTATAGAAGAAAGGCTATTTTTCTTCGTAGTGCTATTCCAGGTCTATGTAGACACAATTTCATTTCACTTTTAATAAAAACATAAAATAATAAGGTCAGCCCAGTTTTTTTATTCACCAGTTAAATTGTTTTGTAAAAAATTCAGTCCTTCAGATGTAAACCGTTTCATTCAGGCTGGTTTGATGTGAAATGGCTCTTTGTAGAGAGAGCTCAGATTTCTTTACGGTGGTGTTGATGGAAACCAGAAATTGTCTTGTTTTATTGGCAGAGAAATTTGAATGACTTAAAATCCCATGTGTAGAAGTGGTTTAATAATATGACGATCTCAAAATAAGAAATATTAGATCTATCGACTAGATTAAAGATTACTTCTCATCCAGAGATATAATTTTTACTTAATCACAAACGAAATTAGCAAAAAAAATGCAAGTTGGATGGTTGTACAAATATATGCGCATATTAATAGTATAGCAGAGTGACGCAGTGTTTTAAAGTTTTTAATTGTAATTCAGCACAGGCTCAAAATTGCTGCTTGTGGTTAAGGATATCACAATATTCTAATAATTCCTAAGTACATGGCTGAGCTACGGCCTTTTTTAATTTAGTTATTCTGTTCATTCCTTTTTTACAGGGATCTTTAAAAGATAGAATTGCAGGCTTAGGTAAACAGTGCAAGCCCAGCAAAAAGAAGTTATTAGACTTATGGACTTAAATACACCTTTTCACCACATTTTCTCTGAGAACGTCCTCCATTACAATTCTTTTAATGCTGTTGACAATTTATAAGAATATTCTTTAGCTTTTTTTTTTTTAATTTAGAATATTCTTCTCTTCCACCTTAAATTGTGAAACAGTTATAAAGCCTTAGGTGCCAAAATACACCCGCTGCTCTATTTAAGGTGGAAGGTCAGAGTTTGTGATGAGGTGATTCAAGCCATCAAAACGTCAAACCTAGAGCTTTACCTATAAAGAAGTAACATTTAAAACAACTGACCGGCGGGAATTGTACTGTGGTTTACTGTGAGACTGGAAAGAGTTTAATCTGTTCGTTATCTATCTTTATAGAGCACAGACTGTGTGATTGCGGTTGATACCAAAGTTGTAATTATTTATAAAAGACTAACTAGCCTTGTATTCCCTGCCAGTGGCTGCAGTCAGCAGCATTTCTGCTCCTGCTCCCACACGTTCACTGCACTAATGTGATTTGCCATGGCTTCCTGGCACAGAGAAAGAAAGAGCCGAAGCTTTGATGTGGACCAGACATGCACACACACACACACACACACACACACACACACACACACACACACACACACACACACACACACACACACACACACACACACACACACGCACACACACACAAACCCAGACAGGCTAGCCTAACTTCCAGAGCTGAGGACGGCCCAGGCAGCTTTCTTTAAAGGGGAAATGGAGCAATGTGCCAAGGGAGGGGACAGGACTGGGAGACTGCCAAATGACCTTTCCATCTGCACAGCTCCGGTGGGAAAGGCAGCAAGACGGCAGTGAAAAGTGAGACAGCACTTTGTTTTTTTATCTTTCGCACACCGAATAAATAGCCCGGCCGTGTTCTGACACATGCTGAGAGCCCTAAAATGTGTGTACGTCTGTGTCATAGCTCAGACTAGCGTTTGCGAAACCTGCACACGTTATATGTCAGGGTGGGATCAACATGCACCCAGCCCAGAGGCATCCTGTCACGACATGCAGTCCTAGCCTGCTGAGGAGTTTCAGACAAGCTGATCTGGAGTGCAGTGCATGTCTTATCTCTACACTGCACCTACAAGTCAGTTCCAGAGGTTTGGGTTAGTGTTGTTCCAGAAGTTCACTGCTGTGTGGCAGATGGTCAGAATTCAAGATCATCTCCTCTTTTAGTGCAGCCTGTTTTAATAAAGAAGCCATCAAGTGGAAAACTGTATTTACACTGGGGTAGTTAAATACGGGAAGTTTAGAACATCTCATGCACTTTTACACGCACTTAAAAGTCCGATCATAATTGAATTTCTGCAGTTATCTGATTATTCAAGTGGTCATGTAAACAGTGTAGTCTGATTTCTTAGATGGGAGCAAGGTCTAGAAATGCTAGCTTGCTAGAGAGCTGCATTCTAGCTCAGTAATTGAATTTCTCAGTGCTTATATAGTCATACTTTGATGTTTATTGGATTTTTCAGTCTGCAACATGTTCAAAAACTGGGGTACAAAGATAAGCAAGGAGTGTTTAACCCTCCTGATATTTTAAAAAGAAATTACGTTCATAGTAAATGCGTTCATAGTATTACAGTTCAGATTGACCCACACAGTATAAATACACTTATAAACAAGCAAAGGGGAACATGTAAAACATATACCATTTAAACAACTATTTAATAAGCAACGTCTTCAGAAGAAGTAGTCAGTATTTCAGACTCCGAGTGGAACCGGGTCCAGTTGATACAGCACATGTGAGGTAGCAGCAAAACGCATGTGGAGCGACGCTAAAACCAATACATACTTGAAGAAATGTAAGATTTAAAGGTTCGTCTTCTAGATGATGCATGTTCTTGTTTTTCTTGTTTTTTTTTTTAAAAAAAAGCTGTGGCATGAAGTTAAAGCGGTCTTATCTACCTTGTTTTGTGAGTTGCGAAGACGAAATATGATCATTGACTCATGTAGACCTGGAGTTTCCTCATTACATACCTGCACGTGCACACAGTGAACAGACTGCTGACAAAATCTGGTTTCCTGGTTTGTAGCTACTTATTCGAGTGTTCTGTTCCACCTTTAATGCTGCAGTGCGTGCTGGTGCTAAGATGTATCTGTGGCACCAAGGTGAAAGAGAAAATGAGCAGTAAGAGCTGGTGAAGAGGAGACGGACCAGGAGCAAGATCCTCAGCCACTTCAACTGAATGTTGTTAGTTGGACACTATCGAGGTTTTGCTCAGAGTTAAGATTAAGATCCACCTTAATTAGCATCACAACCCCAACAGTAACCTGTCAGCAGCGGCCGTGCTCTGCCATTTTAGCTACTTCTTGGCAGGTAAAGCAGATCATCGTAAACTGGAAGTTTCTTAGTAAGTAACAACTTTGAAAGCGAGCAGCTAGTATTAATAATGTTACTAGAAACTAGAAACCCTCGAGAAACTAACCATCGCAAAGCTAAATGGTATGACTGACGTTTTATTTTCCTGCCTGTTTTTTTCCCCAACCTATGATCATCATGCTCCTCGCTGTAAACCAGCAAATCAGAGTGGAGCTCATCAAAAAAGGGAAAATGGGTCATTTTATCTGAAATCATTTTAAATGGGTGTGTTAAACCACACATGTCCTCTTTGTACACATCAGAGAACAATTTAAAATGCTGAATAAGTGCGTCCTGCGTCAGGAGGGCAGGTCAGCAGTGTCCCCTACCTTTTTTCATTCACACTTTGTTTGTTTTCAGTTAAAGTCGGGCAGTACAAAATCTAAGGTGGTCAGTTTCTCCTTTTTTCAGTTTTGCATTAGAGACTCGAGGCTGAGTGAAGCCTGTGAGATACTAGCACAAGATGCTACAGCGTGACTTCCGCTGTAAGGAGGGTGCGCGAAACGGTGTCCGTCACCCCATAAGCTGCTACTATGTGTTGACTTTTCTACATGTTTGATCAGGATCTGCTGAAGATCACGAATCAGTCAGACTTTATCTTCAGCATGGAGGAGTGAAGAACTGTGCACCAATCAGTATTTAAACACAGTTATCACTGATGCTGCATCACTTTTGTGCACCAACAGCACACTTTGCTGCTTGTCTCGAGCATTGAGCTGCTAGAATTAAACAAAATTGTGACAGTCGTGAAAATGCAGTGTCATAGTAGCTTCTCTCAATCAGTTTGTCATAGAACTGTACAGAATTCACAGAATGTACAGAATTCACTACCTTGCTCAGGGGTGGTGCAGCACTGCTGTTAAAGCTGAACTCCTCTGAGGTGTTTCTTGTTTTTACGGTGGAGTTCTCCGTCTGTCTGAAGGAAAAATGTGGTGGGAGTGTGTTTAGTACATGGTCGAGTGGTGAAGGAGATGCTAGCTGTTCATACTGGGGATGTCACAGCCTGTTTAACAACTTTAGTGGCACATGTGTTGGAGTGCGTTCCAGTGAGATTACGGCATTTAAAGGCGTTACACATCATTTCAACAGTAGTGGAGATGTTGGCTGGTTTGTTTGCTGTATCAGGGTTTGTGTGTGGAAACGCTATAATTACTAGCTTCGTTTAACGCTACCTGTATGGCGAGCATCCAGCGGCTAAATGTCCTCAAAGGAACTTTTCTTTGTAATTACCCATGTAAACCTCCACCTAGATTCTCATCTGTTTTACTCCTCGGTGCTGCTGCTGCTGATGATATCCGAATGATGTGGTATGCATCGCTGATCGTGAGTGTGATGGCGTGTGTTTCTGTGGGAATTTGTGAATCTGACTTCCGTCCAGAAGAGTATTTGAGATGTCGGATGAGAGGGCCTGGCTCGCAGTCTCCATTCTAGTTCATCCCAGAGGTGTTTGATGAGGTTGAGGACTGTGTGCGGGCCAGTCAAGTCCTTCCACACCAAACTCCTCCAGCCAGCCTTTATGGAGCTCGCTTTGTGCACTGGGACACAGCCATGCTGGAACAGAGGACGACCTCCCCCAAACTGTTCCCACAAAGTTGGAAGCATATAGTCGTCTGAAATGTCCTGGTATGCTGTATATTTCAATCAGGGACCCCACTCTGTAACTTTGTGGTCTGCCACTTTGTTGCTGAGCTGCCGTGGTTCCTAAACTCTTCCACTTTTCAATAATAATATCACTCACAGTTGACCAGGGACTATCCAGGAGGGTGGAAATTGAGCGAGCTGACTTTTGCAGTACCATGCTGGAGCTCTTTAGAACGACTCATCCTTTCACTAATGTGTATATAGGCAGACTGCATGGCTAGGTGCTTGATTGTATGCACCTGTGGCAACAGGACTGAATGAAACACCTGTATTAAATGATTAAAATGTGTGTCCCAATACTTTTGTCCATCTAGTCTATGATAACTGCATTGTTTATTGCAAAAGTACTTTGTCAGTACTACTTGGTAATCGAATTACAACAGTTAGTTGTTATTCGTAACCAGTCCAACGGTGCCTGTCCTGTCACACTGGGGCTGAATCTCAAATGGCTCCTTGCTCCCTACATAGTGTACAGACCAGAACTAACTATTAGTTTTATTAAAGACCAGAAGGCCTCTTTATATAATCTCAGTTAGACTTCCTTATGTGGTTACTGGCCAGGTATAACACGCTGATATCTGTAAACATAGACAGACTAACATTGCACATGTGAAATAAATCAGTTTGATTGGTCACCTAATTGTGGCTTTAGGCTTTAAATCTGTTTAAGGAATCCTGCATGATTCCCCCCGGTGTGAACTGGCTGTGGATTATACAGATGGAGGCTTAAAGTGAGACATGATTTGTCCAGTCATGCGTTATATAACAGATGTAAGTCCGAGTCTGTGGCAGGAAGAATTTATATTAAACTTCAGTCAGCAGGTAGAGAACAGCTGTGCTCTGTGCTCTGCAGACGAGGGCTTAGCTGCCTGTACAGTCGCAGTGCTCTGGTTTGTGCTCGAGATCAAGGTGCTTGCTGTTCTTCAAAAATCCAGTACAACCTTGTGTGATATCAGCCTTGCCAACAGTAATGTGATAATGATAAACACAGCGTGTTGTGCCCTGTTGGTCTGTTTGCGTTCTGGGACTGCGTCCTGCCCTTCCTTTCATTTCCACGTCGGTATTTGTTCACAGATAAATCCGGGCGAAGGACTTGACTGTTTTTCCAGCTCACACACCAAAGAACCTGACATTCCTCACGGTGTTTGTGCAGTGCACTGCAGGCCTGTTAGACACATTATAGCACTGCTGACAATTCATCACTCCTGCTTCACTCTTCTGCACCAGCGCTGAGCGTGTAGGGAGACTGTCTGTGAATGTGCATGTGAACGGACATTCTGTGTATAATGAATGAATGAAATAAGTCTCTCTGAGTGTGATTCAGCTTAAGACCCTATGTTTAGTCTATTATTACACCAGGCCTACCTAAAGGAATGCACATTCATCTTTAATTCTCTCTCTCTCTTTCTTTCTTTCTTTCTCTCCCCCTCTCTCTGCTTTACTATCTTTCTTATTTTTCCGATTTTCTTTCTTTTTCTCTCTCCCTGTCTTTCTCTCCCCCTCTGCTTCTCCCTCTTTTTCTCTCACATTCTTCTTTTTTGCCTTTTTCTCTCTCTCTTCCATTTTTCTCTGCCTTTTTCTTTTCCTCTCAATTACTTTCTCTGCATGCTTCTTTCCTTCTTTCTTTTTACTTTATCTTACTCCCTTCCTATCTTCCTCTTTTTGTTTCACTGCCCTTTTCGTTCTTTCGCTGTCTCTTTGTCTCTACTTCTCTATTACGCTCTCCCCTCCCCTCTTTATTTGTTTCTTTTTTTAATTTCTCCCGTTTTTTTTCTCACATTCTTCTTTCTTTCTTCCTCTTTTTTTTGTTTCTTGTCTCTCTGCCACTCTTCGTTTCTTTTTCTTTCTTTCTCTCCTTCTTTCTCTCTTTTTTTCTTTTGTTGTATTCTCTCTCTTTTGCTTGTTCTTTCTCTTCCCCCTCCTTCTCATTTTCTTTCTTTCTTTCACCACCTAATGAAACCGCAGTGTTTGACTGGATTGTAAATTACATTTAAAATTCTCTCGGCTCTCACTGAGCCCGGCGCTAATCACAAGTGTTGGGTCACGTACTATTACAGGCATGTTGATCAATCGAAGCCCAGCGAAGTACAGCAGCCCCCTCAGGTCATATCTCCCCCTCAGGCTGCATGTAGGTCATGTAGGTCTGTCATCTGTAAGCTTGTCAGGCCTTATTTCACCCCACAGTGTCACCGTCCTAATATTTCACTGACCCGTCATGCAGAACCACATAAGAAAGCCTGACTGTTTATATCATAATATCATAAAAAGTATAACCACTTTTGAGAGAAGGGCCTGTCGCTATAGTGACTGGTGATTTACAGCTTTAACAATGCCTGTGGCTTTAATGGTCTGTTTGGAGCAGTCGCGAAGGCTCTAAAACTTTAACTGATTGTGGGCACTCCCTCAGTTGAGTTTGCGACTGCGGCTGCGTACCGCTCCCAGCCCGTTGGTTTCCTCGGAGGGGGGCGAGAAAAGGCGCACAGAGCCGAACGCGCTCGGTCAGAGATCTGATAGGCTTTACTCTGGAATAAATGGGAAACATGCATGTCTGTAAGGAACCATCTCAGACACACATTGATCACAGATTCCATGCACTGAACAGGGTTCGCTCTGGCCAACTCCATAAGTTACTGCACTTTCATTATGATTCTCTTCCTCTGCTATGATTTACAAGCCGCGTACACTCCGAATGAGTTTTATATGCAAGAACATTTCTTTCTTTCTTTTGCTCTTTTTAAAGAGTGGAAGAGTATAATTTGGGCTCCCTTTATAGCCGTGCCTTAGGTCTGAGTTTTTCTTAGCAGCTCAAGAACTGGCATGCTGAGGGGTGACTATCAAATTCAAGCACTGTCTAATAGATTAGCTCTGAGATTAGTTTAGTTATTATTTAGTGCTATTGGTTGCTTATTGACCATCTGCTCTGGAGCCATGCAAAACATGTAAGCCTAGTCTTAGACTGTACAGTGTTTCCCCATTGAATGGAAACAGCGGTCCAGACTAATCTTAATCTTAGCAAAACTGGCCATCAGACCTTGGAACCTTGGAATTCTGCAGTACATCTATTCTAAACACAATAAGACGAGGATTACAGACCCTTTGTTGAGCTGATCCTAGGCTGGCCTTACACAGTGAAAGTTTCCTGCAATTAAAGCCAATTTTGTGCAGTTCGATAATTGCAAACTCATGCAATGCGCCTGGTTTTTCAGTGCAGTAGTTATCAGTAGTTGAAGCAGGGCCTCATTCGTACCTGCTGTTAAAGGTGAACTCTGTTTGCTTTCAATATTTCTGCATGATTAACTCATTGTGATGTAAACAGAGACATTCAGAGCAGTTTGATGTGAAATGGTCCGTTCAACAGAACCGTACGGACTCGAAATTATTTGCAGTGGCACTGATAGGAACCAGATGTCTGAAGTACTTAATGCATCTAAAAGCTCCCTCACAGGAGGCTGTTACGTGAAATGGGTACAGATATGTTGTGTAATGTCTGCAAAAGCCCATTTTAGAATTCATATTTCAAAAGGCAGTATATATTTTTAATGTATAATCATTTTACCATGATCTGTATTACATATAGAAACTCAGAAGACGAGTATGTGCGCTTCATGATTTTGGGTAAAATGGCTACATTTGCGTTGTAGACCAGCCCTGGTTCCCAACGCCTCCACTGTAAAGGAATCAGAGTTGATGAGGTTCTCTACAGCGTGCCATGTGATCTTCTCACAGGGCGACAGCAAGACTGACAGTTGACAAGACTCCTGTGTCCACTGTGGTTTGATTTCCAGGGGTCCCATACATGTTTAGTGTGCCCGTCCTTTGCTGCATTGGTTGTCAGACAAATACACATGGCTAGTGCTTGTTCGTGTACATGTAAACAAACAGGAGAAGAGGTGAAAGAAGCTGTGCAGCTGTTTCTGCTGTGATGATGCAGTTGATGGGCCAGTTCAGTCATTATTGTTGGGGACTCCATTAGAATGCTTTAACTGCTGTGTGTCACTGACCACCTCTGGGGGTGGTTTGAGTGTTCCAAGCTCATTCTCATCTGTCCACTCAGGAGTACCTGAGATGCGTATTGGTGTCAGGTGAGCATGAGGTCATACTGTGCTACGTCAAATCAAATGTGTCATTATTTAGCTGTAATTTTTGGTGTAGTTGCATCATTTATATGTGAAGAGATGTGAAAACTAGCTTTGAGCTGTAGAACAAAGCTAGGAACAAACAATTTAAGCAACTGTCCAATTAACTATTCTGTTTAAGTGATCTACTCAAAAGTGAATAAGCAATTTTTTATCTTCTTTTGTTTCTTTCCTTGTAAATTATAGAAATTGTTGGTTTTTGCTTTGACCTATGAGGGTTAAAGCTAGACTACTGTATCAGGGATGGACTGTGCCCAACAGATCGTACAATTACAGACTTGTAGACTTTGGTTAGGCTCATTTCATGGGATCAGTCACTTGAAATAAATATTGTCTGATGAAATCACTTTGTTATTATTATTATTATTATTATTATTGCATCATTTATTATTTTGATTTTCATGCAAGAAGCATTTAGTTTCATGTAGGTTTAAAGAGACTGCAGTTGCGTGACAGCATCACCATGTGAAGCCAGGTTTACACTGGTTAAACTTGGGATGGTAGACCAGGTGTTAGTCCACAGTCACACTGCTCTTCAAAGAAGACCAGGGGTCCTTACACAGCTTGAGAAAGATCTGTGGAATGTTAAGCTCAGGCAGCCATAAATGAAAGCAGCGTGTACATGTTCTCAAAAGTTGGAGGAACAGCTCACTCTGTCTGTTCTTTGGTCATTTGCGTGACCTTACAGATATGCAGGATCTGTGGTATGAGCTGTAGTTGCTGTAATGTTTAGTTGCCGTACTGCATTTTTCTTTAAGCAGTTTAAATGTGTGAAATATCTCTATCTAATATAAACAGGATTAAGCTCAAACACTGCCATAAACAAGTGCCAGTGCTGATACCTAGAAAAAAGACACAATGCAATACCTAGCAAGACGGGAACACCTACAGAGAAGAGAATAAATACAAGACTACATACAGTACAAGTGCAATACTTAGCCAGTGTTACTAGAAGATTAAGTGCAATTATAGTTTATACCAATGCTTCAGTAGATTAGTGTTTATAAGAGCTCCACAAAGAGATGGGTCTTCAGTCTGCGTTTTAAGACCGCGAGAGAGTTCGCTGTTCGGACAGCCAGTGAAAGTTTGTTCCACCATCTGGGCTCCAGGACAGAGAAGTGTCTTGTTACGTGTCTTCCATGAATCTTAAGTGATGGCGGGTCAAGCCGAGCCGTACTTGAAGTGCGAAGGGCTCGAGGTGCGGTTCGAGTTTTGACCATTGCCATAAGGTCAGGAGGAGCTGGTCCATTCTTGGCTTTGTAGGCAAGCACCACACTGCATTTATTGCTGGATGTCCTGCAAAAGTATGAGACAGTGTGAGCACACATTCTGATTACAGTGTGAATCGGTAATGACTTGTTATTGGTTGGTTTAATCAGAGAGGTTGAAGAGAAATACATTTAAAGGAAATACTCCAGCCAGAAAAATGTAACCATTACAACATCTATAAACAATCTGTCTTTCAGTGGTACCTCAGTAGTCTGTAGCGTTAGATTTTCTTGTAGAAAGACTATGACAAATGACTTGAACATAGGAGAACCTGCAAGCGTCTTGGATGGATTTTTAAATGTCAGCCTAAATATTTTAATTATTTATTCATGTATGTCTGTATATATGGATTTATTTATTTATTTGGTATCCAGGTAGCTGAAAGAAAGTAATATATCTAATTGTAGTCATTTAATCCCATGCATTCGGAGGATTATTACATACTATTATTATTATTATTATTATTATTATTATTATTATTATTATTATTATTATTATTATTAAGTAACTCCATGTACTGCCCAGTAAACTGGCTTGTTATGATAAAACTATAATGATTGTAAGATTTATATGAATAACTGTGGTAACTGTCTTTGGTAGTAGCCACAGATACAGATAACAAACTATAAGTCTGACTAATTGTATACTTTGCCACAGATGTGCTGCTTTTATTTGGCT